>CM048652.1:10038247-11238247 GCA_026413185.1 Pueraria montana var. lobata
TAGGTCTCCCACGGTGGGAGAGTTATTTCAACCGTAGGATCTGTATTTAAGTGTGGGTTATTGTAAGATGGGTTACACTGAATTTTTTATTTTTAAAAACAAAAACCCCTTCTTCTCCTCTCTTCTTTCCCGTTGCTTTGCTTCTGCCCTTTTCTTCATTGGCTCCTCTTTTCCACCTTCGCCCACAGCAAACCCCTCACCATCTTCAACCTCTCACCGCAAAACCAAAACCAAAATCATTGTCAAAAACAAAAACCCTTAACACTGTTGGCCAACCAAGAGGAGGAGAAGAACATGCTTTTGCTTCTTAAGTTGAATAACTAGACTTAGCTTCGTCACCAGCAAAAATGGAAGAAGGAAACCCATCTTTTTCTTTTCAAAATTTTCACCCTTATTGCATAAAGCCTCAATCTTGCACAACTTTCCCACACCTCTCTCTCTGTTCCAATCTTGAAGTGTCGAATGCCTCATGACAAATTGAGGCTAGCATAGGGAACTTAGTGTGGCGGAGCTCCGACGAGGTGGAGGAAGAATCGATGCCAACGAGGGAAGGGAACAAAGGGCGACGACGGTGGTGGAGCTGATTTGGGCGGAGAGATGGAAAGCATCTGAACAAGAGGGAAGAAGAGGAGGAGAGAAGGAGGGGTAATTCAGTATAGAAAGCAA
Source organism: Pueraria montana var. lobata (assembly GCA_026413185.1). Taxonomy (NCBI): domain Eukaryota; kingdom Viridiplantae; phylum Streptophyta; class Magnoliopsida; order Fabales; family Fabaceae; genus Pueraria; species Pueraria montana. Next base: position 10,038,914 of record CM048652.1, read on the forward strand.
GAAAAAAAGAAAAAGAAAAGAAAAAAAATCCAGTGTAGTCCATTTTACAATAAGTTCAGACTTAAATACAGATCCTACAGTTGAAATGACTCTCCCACTGTGGGAGACCTACAATGATTTTCCACGGTAGTCTGCGCCCATGTTGTAGTATTGTTTAGATAAATGTTTTTCAAATGGACCGATCATTGAATCGGTTAAGACATTAGTTCAAGGTTTAATAGTTCAACCGTGGTCAAATCATAATCGAACTGATGATGATAATAATAATAATAATAATAAAATACATAGAATAATATTAAATAAATATAACATCATAATTTTATAAATGCTAAAAATTGAAATAAAACATCCTTTTGTAAGTTCTTAACTATATAAAAGACCAAATCAAGTATACCCTAATACTTAGGATTAAATTTTAATAAAATACAATAATATTCATTAACAAGAATAAGTTTACATCTAAAATAAAAAAGAAAATAAAAAATGATATAATATAAAATTACGAGAAATCAAGATCTAAAAGTGTAAATTTATATAAATGACTAAATTATATGTTTTATAAGAAAAAAACTGATAATAATAGATAAAATAATTTATACATGTTTGTAATTCTTATTAAATGTGTTTTTATTTATCTTAAAAATGTTATAGATTAAATTTTAAAAATTAAATATATTTTAAAAAATTATTGGTTCAAATTGAATTTATTTTTTTTTTACCAATTTTTGAACGACTCTCACCTATTCTGAAATTGTCCAATTTTTTAGAATTAAAAGACTGGTCATTAAGACAATTTCGTTCAGATCATCGAACCAGTCAATCCGATTATAAAAACCTTGATTTATATTAATATTTTGGCAACTAAATGAAATAAGAAATCTAAATTAATTGCAAGTGAAAACTTAAAACATCTTGATATTGGCGAATTCTTTTACAGTTATTAATGTTTTTATCGTTATCTTGTTCTTTCTTTATTCTTACAATTCTTTATTTTCATTCTTGCTCATTCCTTTTTAATCCGAATAACATAAAGATCTTGTAAATTTGATATTTTTTTATTTAGTCTTAAATAGGGCTCTTAATTCTATATTACTTGTGATATGTCCACTTGTTTTAAGTGTGCTTTTGTATCAACGATGAATGTTGAAACTAACAAATTTAATACTGAAAGAGACTACTTTTTTTATTTTTTATTTTGTAGTAAAAGAGACTATTTTCAAAAACATTAAAATTTATCATGATCAAAACTAACGAAAAAAAACATTTGGATGATTAAAGTTAAATTTAACCATATATATAAGAGAGTAAAAACATATTTTTCTAATCTTTATTTTCTGCATATCATTCCAATTTCTAAATGGAAAGAAAAATCACTATTTTACATTGATATAATCAGTCAACGCTTGATCTTTACACAGGAAATTTCTTCCAATGCATGGAAAAGAAGTAACAACCACGTTTGCAACCTTACTTTTAAAGTGCTTACACATTTCAACAAAGAACTAATGCAGCTCAAATCACCATCAATCATCATCCATATTTTTAACATATGGTCAAAACTTTTATGTAGGCAATGACTTTAGCAATCTATAGAAATGCAGGTCTGGGAAATGCTTGCACTGTCAGGTCTGCTGATAAAAGGGTTAATCTTGACCCAAACCAGAGAGAAGACAGAGGCCAACAGCACTGACCACAGAATAACAATGGTTGGAGTGCGGTTTTGGCGACCCATGAGACCCTTGAGGAATGGGTAGAGATGGAAAATGACCCAGAAGGCAAAGAAAACCTTTCCAAAAAGTGGTCCCCAAGACTCATATCCTCCATTGAGTGCATCAGAAAATCCAGCCACAACACCAACCATGTTAATAATGATAAGGGTTGTTGGAGGAATTAAGAGTGTGGTCCACTTGATGATATATAGTTCACCAAACTCAGTGTCATCAGCAGCTTTGGTAGTGACAGTGAAGTTGGTGTCAACACCAGCCAACATCTTGAGGAATCCTTGGAACACAGCAAATAGATGGGCTGAAACTCCTCCAATAACCCAGAACTGCTCATTACGCCATAGAGCTTCAATGGTCACACCACTCCACCGCAGCTCAAGCACACTAGTGATTATAATGGAAAGGAAAAGTCCAAGAAAGAGGGCACTTGCAAGGTTCGAAAGCTGCATCAAATTAGCAAGTGTTATATTAGTGCCATAAACTGTTTTCATTGATTGTGTAATTAGTAATTATACATTACACATTATTATATTTATGACATGACATTTCTCCTTATGGATTGAATTAAGAGAAAATAGTTTATGTAATGACGGTTAAAGGGATTCTACACTGTTATCGAATCACAAATTGTCATGTATATTAAAGTTTGTTAACTTTTACGATAATTATTTTAAAAGTCATACCTACTATGATTTCTGATTAGTTGATAGTGTAAAAGGTTTTAAACTGACAATGCGTAGAAATTAAAAAACTCTTGAATTAATAACAAATATATCTTTATGTTATATGAAAATACAGATGAGGAAATTACCGTTGGTATGATGAATTTTCCTGTGAGAAGGCAAATTGCAGGCAAAGTACAATAAGCAACGAGAGGAAGGGATGTAAATGGGTAGACAATGGTGTTTACGTAAGCCAGTCTTTGCAGCCATTTGAGGCGACCTCCTGCAAAGCCATACCAGAGGGGGCAATGTCTGCTAAAGAAAATTTCAACTGATCCAAGGGCCCATCGAAGAACTTGGTGCAAACGATCAGAAAGATTGATTGGTGCTGATCCTTTGAATGCAGGCCTTAAGGGCATGCAGTAAACTGACCTCCATCCCCGGCATTGCATCTTGAACCCCGTTAAGATATCCTCAGTAACTGAACCATAGATCCATCCAATCTGAATAAACAAGAAAACATGTGATTAAAAAGTAAAAAGTGAAAGATAGTAAATGTTGCTAGAATGATATTTTAATTGGTATAGGTTCAGTAACAAAAATATCATCACTGGTAAAGAGCATTAGCATTTGAGTCTAACCTCTTTTCCCCATGCAGTCTTCTCTTCATATCCACAGCTAATAACATGAATGGCCTCTTTGATCAGCATTGAGGGATCAGCAGATTCAGGAAGCCCTCCATTCTCCATTAGAGTAGACTCAATGAAAACAGTGGACAAACCAAATGTTTTCTCAAAGCTCATTTGTGAAATCAGCATTGACCTCTCATATTCATCATAGTCTGCAAGAAGAAAAAAAGCATTTTTCTCATTCAAGATTCTGCTATGTGTTTAAGTGAAACTGATTGACAAAACTAGCGTGCTTACTGTCAATCTCCCTGAGATTAAAAATGGCAGCATCAAGTTCTTCCCTCTTTGCATCTCTATAAAGCTCTGAGACATCTTTGGTTTGCTTCTTTGAGGGGCAGCAACAGCAGGATGATGATTTTGGTAATTTGGGCATAGAAGGTGGGCTGTAGCCATAAAGTGCTTGTCTATTGAAAACACATCCAGTTCCCACATACATAGGTCCTTGAATGCCATCAAGTCCTTTCATGTTAACCTGAAAGTGATCAAGGTTGGAAACTACAGTAAGTTTTGTGTCCATGATTTTTACTTCATACAAGTTATGCCACCATTTTAATATTGTTAACAATGAAACAATTTCTGGACATAGAAGCAGATACATTCCAAATTAATAAGACTTTATCATTCACAAAAAGAAAACACATAAAAGCTGTGAATACTTGTTTGATGGGTCAATATTTCTACCACACTGAGGCTACAATATCTATTAAGTTTTAAAACACTTTATTTTATTTAAACTTACATCAAAGAAAACTGTGTTGCGATTGGCATATCGATCACTACGATCGATACCATCAAATCTCTGGGGAAACTGCACATAACACAAATCTCTGCCAACTACTGGATCCATCAGAAAACACATTGCTTCCCGTACAGCCTTGCTATTGTTCACATAATGATCACAGTCAAGATTGAGAATGAAGGGAGCATTTGTGAGTACTGCAGACACCCTCACCTGTATAAATCCAAACAAGCATCAACCATTATCAAATCTTAACGTGATGACCTTATATGGAATAGTAATATGAAGTATCTATCCATACCAATGCATTTTCAGCACCAGCCTTTTTGTGGTGTTGGTAACCTGGCCTTTTCTCTCTGGAAACATACACCAACCTGGGAAGTTCATTTCCCTCTATGTCATGGGCACCACTGTGTCCAAGGAAAACCTGGAAATGGCAAACAGAATTTTTGCTTAAAAATTCAGCTTTTGTAATGACGAAGCAAATAGAAGTATGGCATGCACTTGTTCCAATAATTTATCAATAGAACTAGTCAATCTTACAAAAACAGACGAGGTTCCCACTTTCCACACAACCACTTAAAAGTTCTTTATATGATTTGTTCAGAATGTAAAATATTCTTTAGATGACTACTAGAACAACCAACTGCTTATATGAATGTTCAAATGCAGCACTCATTTTTAACAAGAGAAAAAGTAAGAACAAATGTTGTGGATATTGAATTAAAACAAGAAGGCTTAACTTGATGCAATAATTAAAAACTAATTTAAAAACAAACAAGTTGTAAGCTGAATATGTGTTGAATTGCTTCTACACAAAGTAGATAATTAGCTTTATATAGCTTTCATTAAAATTAAAATATTGACATTTTTAGACTTCCACATTTGCTCTTTTCAATAATTTGGTAGCCAATTTGCAGAAATCAGGTATCTGACTATATCGGAATTGAGATTTGATTACACACAAAATGAATGGATGTACCTGAATCATGCCAGGGTGATCACGTGAGTTATTTCCTGGCCATGCGGTTCCATCTTGCATAGTCCATCCTTCATCTGGTGTTTTCTGAGCCTTTGCTACCAAAGCATTAATTCGCACTTTAAACTCTTCATAGTCTCTCTGAAAGAAATGAAAGATAATCATGAAGAGGTTTCTCTAAGATACTCAATTTGAAAAAAAAAAAAACAAGGTAGTGAGTATAACATATCAGATATATTCTAAACATCAAGGTTGTCCTGCCTCTCAAGCCATGAATATAAGGAGCTACAAATGTTTACCTTCATTGCTCTACGTTCCTTCACAAAAGAAGGTTGTACTTTGTCCTTCAGGTAGTCAATCTTCTGAGAGAAGTAGAACTCAGGTGCGCGTGGTTCAATTGAAAACTTTTTGCAAAATGGAACCCACTTTCTTGCAAAGTCAGCTGTCTCCACAAGGGACTCAAATGTCAGCATTGCAGCACCATCATCTGACACATAACAGGATACTTTATCCACAGGATAGTCCACAGCAAGAATAGAAAGCACTGTATTAGCCGTGATCAATGGTGGTTCTTTCAGAGGATCGACTGTACTGACAAAGAAGTCCACAGCAGCAAGCTGAGAGGGTTCACCAGGTCTTTCATACCTGGCATGGCAATACAGAAGTGAGCATTCAAGCATCTAAAATACAGACTAGTACTACAGAAAGAATATCAGTTCTCACATTCAACTTTGATGTTACTTTACCATATATTATCCATTGATTTCATTTTTATAGATTACCTTTCACAAATTCTAAATCGAGAAAGAAAGAAATACTGAAACATACCTAAATCCACTACAATAAGATTTTTCATTTCAAATCTTGAAGTACAAGGAACAAGGTTTCCAAATGTATGACAACTTTGTATTTACCTTGCAGAAAGCGTGTCAATAAAAGCTTCCCTATTGACAGGAGACCATTTAGGGAACTGATCTAACACCCAGGAAAATGCAAACCAGATCTCACATATGATGGATGTCAACCACAGAGCAAAAGCACTGTCAACAGGATTTGTAACTCGATAATGGAAGAAAAGACCCAAGATTATCAGTCGCACGATTATCACAGTTCTGTATGGTGCGAGTCTTGTTTTTGAGATTGGAATAACCATTGAAAGTGGTTCAGCAGCAGCAGCCTCTGAGGACCTGCAAAAAACATATCAGCATGAAACCATGTACATCAGAATAAAAATATGATTGAATTTTTATGACAAATTTTAAAATGATAGAGCAAGGCCACATGAAAATATTCATTATCAAATTACTCCTAGTCTTCCAGCTACAACCAGATGGTTTATAATAATTTGATGAAAAAGTGGCAATTAATTTCAAGAACTAGTGTTTGTTATTCTCCACACCGGTCAGGTTCTTCATCCCTTATTAGGAGTTTAGGATGCTGAAGTATTTAGATTCATAACCCTGCCTATACCAGCATTCCCCCAAGAAATTAATCAATGAAAGAATTCAGATGATATTTTGATTTTAGTTCTTATATGTAATTTTTCTTAACCTTTTATGTCTGATTCCATGTATCTTATCAAATAGCTCTACCCCATCCTCACCTCATTTTACCAATTGAGCTATGTTCAAGGGACTATTTTAATTTCTTCTATAGCTTCTCTTAAATTTAACCTAGTTAAGGTCTGAAATATTGTTCCCTTCAAAAAAAGTGTGACATATCTCATTGAACTTACTGTATTTCTTCCATCTGCTGTTCTTGTGGAATTGGCGCCTCATTTTCAACCTTAGGTGCAGACTTCTTCTTCTTCTTCTTTTCATCCTTTTCCTTCCAGCTTTCCACTCTATTTTTCCAGATTGGATTCCCAGATTCATCATTTAATTCTACAAGAAAAAACAGATCATGATTATCAACGAGCAGTCATAAAGAAATTGTACTAGAAGGTGTGAGCTAAGTCTCTCTTCTTTACCACTATCCACTGTGGACACAGTACTGACATGCCTAGCATGGAGCCCAACATCCTACATAATGCAAGCACAGATTGTAAGTGCAAACATGAACAACTTGACAATAAAAAATTAAGGCTAATTAATTACTATTTTGCACCTCCAATAATTAATTACCTGAGAAACACTGATCTGAGCAGCTGTTGTGGATTGATTTTCGTGAACCTTGGTGTCATCATTATCCTTTGCACTATCTATGAAATATATAAAAGGAGACAAATCTTAGGCTATTTCACACAAAAATAACATGTGATGAACTAGTATATATACCACTTGTTTATTCTATAAATAAAAAATCTTCACTTAAGTGAAGTGAATGACAAGATAATTCAAAGTGGACAAATGAGTTATGAAGTGAAGGGAGGAATAGAGACATTGGAGGGTACCAGCATAGGGAGTGGCACATCTCAAGCAGACTTTACGCCCCTCATTGATTTCATATTCAAAACAAGCCTTGCAAATTGGAAAATAACACTCATGACAAGCCACAAACACCTCCCCATTAGCATCAAGTCCAATTTGTTCACCACAAGAGTTGCAGATGTGAGCCCCGGATTCCATCATCTTTGGTTTTGGTCCAAATTATGTTCAAGGACCAAAATGTCTCTCTGGCTGACCCCTTTGCCTTCTCAGTCTATGCTCTGATGGATTTTTATATGAAAGCAAATTTGTATTAGTGTAAAGGATGTGGAAGGTGATAGCAGTGTGGTGAGATCATTTTCAGAGGTTAGGAGGTTGGTGTCATTCATTGTTTGGCTCACACACAAAGGTACATTCAGAGACAGATAGTGAGAGATGAGAAGCAACGTCTAGTGTGTTTTTTTTCATACCAAGAAATTAAAGATTTGAATTTATTGCGGGAAGTATAAGGAAGGCTTCGGTTGGGCTGGGTACGTCTTTAACTAACAACTCTTAAGCTACAAGCTCATGACCACTGACCAGCAACCAAAGGAATATTACAATTAAAAATAATATTGTTACAAACATTTTCAATCAACAAAATTAGATGGAAAAGGATCACTACAACCTGACAATATTGACACAACACAAGGTTTCCATTTTTATTTCTCCAAATTTGAAAGTAATAGATGTGGTATTGCTCATGGTTCTAAAGGTTATGCTAGCAAGGGATCCAAGAATCCCGCTAAGGAATTAAAGATAGAGTATTAAATGATAACAAATTATTTAATATGTTCTTTATAAAAAAAATATTTAATATGATGAAAACTATGTAAGTTTTATTTTTGTTTAATATATTTTATTTTTATTCTTTAATCGGTGATTTTAGAATGCTCGTTAAGAAAACCTGTATACAGTATATGATTTATAGCAAAAAAAAATTTGTTGACAAGTTGTGAAAAATTCTAGTGAGTCTCTCGATAGAGTTTGAATCAATTGTGTTCAACCAGATGGTAGATGTAGATCCAGCCAGTGGATGTTCAATTAGTTGGATAGGAAAATTATTGAGATCAAATTTCTGTCGGTAATCTATCTGTTAAGCTATACAGATTAAGGTAGGTAATATTTTCATTTCTCGGTAAGAATTCCTTTCAACATTATTTTTCTCATTTACATTAGTTTCGGTATGAAAGCTAAAATCAGATGCTATTTCTACTGTATACTTTTATACCATTTATATGTGTGTTATAGTATCAAACGAAATGACTTTTTTTTAGGTTAGAATGAGAAAAATAAATACTAATCATTAAAAAATATATTTTTCCACATTATGGTAAGATAATATTTGGATTTTGTTTAAGAGTTTAAATTTTATAAATTGATAAATTGACGGTGTAAAATATTTTTAAACTGTCAATTAATCACAAATAACTTTAAATTATTTAAATTAATTATTGTAAAAACAATCAAAATTATCATACATGACAATTTTTTAATACAAGTGAGTTTATAAAATTCATTTATTATCAGTACAGTGCATATATTATTTTCTCTGTATCTTATCACTGGAAATTTAATTCTTGTACTTTCAATAAAAGAATATACATTCCAATGTAATTTCTCTCAAACTGTACTTCAATACTAAAACAAACGGCCACTTAAACTAAACTCGAATGCCAAAAGTGTAAATCTAAATCAATACACCATATATAAATAACTAAAATTAAAAACTAATTTCTCATAAGATATTTCACTTAAAAAAAGTCATATATTTTTTTAACCCTTTTATTAAAATCTATAATCTATATTCAATTTTCTCATCTTTATGTAAGAGTAATATCCTCAACCGAGTAACTCTCACTCCATGTATATATAGAAATAGAATGAGAGAGAGAAAGAGGGTAACGCATTTGTTTTTAACAGAGGAGTGGCCCAACTGATAATGATACTTGACCGTTTACTAACGAGGTTTCGTGCATCTTATTCTCCTTACCAATTTTAGCTAACATTTTTAGCATTTAAAACAGTTGGTATGTATATATGTTGCTAACTAGCAAAATACACGTTTCTACTCTAAAGTGGCTCTAACGTCAGATCATGTTCTCAATCATTGCTAAGCTCAAAGTACAAACGTTTATATATCATTCATTATATATTTATATATTGCTAGGCATAGATACTAGTCACGTTTTGCCATTAACCTAGTGGCCCAACAACTAGTATAGTCAATAATTCAAATTTCTTTCAGAAATTTGAAATATTAGAAAAATAATATTCCATTTGGGCTTGTGTTTGTTCATATATGGTAGAATAACGTGAGTTTGTGCAGTGTTCACGTAGCAATGTCATGATATCTTCACAAAAAGTGGATAGCAGTAACAGTCAAATAGAGTAACTTCAAAGTTCAGGAGAGAACAAGTGAAAGATCTCATGAATCATTTCATGTGATTGAACTTATAGACCATCATTAAACATCTCATATACGGGTCACTCAATGATCAAGAGACAAGAGAACCCCAAAGCAGTAAGCTACCCATTTATTTGCATACTTCGGAAGATCATACGAAAGAAGACAATATAGTTTAAAAAAACCTAACTATATGCAAATCTAGACAAAAATTATCATTACTTGAATCATATGAATATTTCTGCCAAATTCAAAATCAAATTAATAAACTACTTCTTGATATAAATTCCAAATCCATTGCATTTGTACAAGTAGAAACTCATTCTAGAATTAACTGATAAATGAATATGAATGATATTTACAATAATACAATGTCTGATTACAGCATCCAGTTGTGTCTCTTGCAAATCTACAAAGCACCGTTACCTCAACAATTCCTGAAAATAGAAATACATAATTGATGCATCATCCAAGTTAGTATGCATAATATTACAGCCGTGATTTTTTAGTAGTGTTAAGAGCCCCAAGCAATATTCGTTTAAGGATAAAATTATGAGAAATATTAATAACACACTCTAACACATGGATCTTAACCCTTTTAATGGGTCTCAAAAAGGTAGCATGGATCTTAACCCTTTTAATGAGTCCCATTTATTATTTAATGGGACTTACATAAATTTTACCTAACAATAGAAAATGTATTAAAAAAGAGTGTGTTTGAAAGTGTGTTAGCCCATATTAAGCTTTATGATCAGCTATTGTAGCAAAGACAAGGCTGGTATAAGATTTTAGAGCAATTTTAGTATAACAACGTTCTGCTTCGGAATCAAGCCATAAATTCAAAAACAGTAAAGCCTCTGGGTGTATGTGTTCATCAAAATCCAGAGTTCTCCCAGGACTTCTCTGAATGACCTGAAGCTTCGATAATTAAAATATTATTTTCCCAGGACTTCTGAGCAATTCCATTGCTTTTGTACTGGCCTTCATCACTGCTAGATGCAAAAATCTTTGTCCACTGTGACCAAACACTTTAAATTCTGTTTTCCCCACATAATCATTTGTGGATAATTAAAGCTGGTGTGGATCACTAAGAGGGTTTCTATAATTGTCATTTCAATTTCCCTTAATGTAAACATGTACATATCAGTTTCAACAGCAATAAAGATTGAGCAAAAAATAAAAATGAAAGGGCCCAATTAGGCTGCTACCATGCATAAATTGCTAAGAAATACTAGATTCATACATACCTTGGGAAGCTCTAATGACCTGTCAAGACAAAATGGACTATCTGCAGGAGTGGAATCAAGGGTTGGAATCCTTTGTTGGAATTTTAATCCTTATCCCTTTCTTTAGTATTCTTTATTCTTTATGCGGAAGCCAAAATTCACAGGTACATATGCCAGAACAATAATCCAAAAGTCCTAAGACCTACAACATGCTTGATTATTAAGGATTAGATAAAATACTTGGATCCATTGATGATTCCTGATCTAAGCGTTTTTGAATAATTGTTGCGGAATCACGAACAACCGATGAACAACGTAGCTGGTGGCTTTATGGTTCTTCCTCAACCAGAGCCTCTTTATTCCTCAATGGGACCTTCGTGACTCTTCAGATGGAGAGAAACTATATGTGACTGCTCGGTATATTGGGGACCATAGCCTTCTTATAGTGTGTTAACCTAATAGGGTTCTCATTATCCCCTAATGGGCCAACACCAACATCTGCTCATTTAAGCCCATATCACCTTATTTAGTAGTCTAACGGGTACACTTAATTTGATCACATAAAATAAAGCCCACTAATGATAAATAGCTAATATAATTGTCTTATAATATTAGCCCACATTAATTATTGGAACATAAAATTCTAACATCCTTTGGCCATATCTTTTTGTCCTAAAATCTTTCAGACTATTGATTACTTGCTGGATCATAATCACATCACGACCATGTTCATTATTTGTGTCTACTCCATCATAGATGTTTGCACGAGCAATTCTGAAAGAACATGCATTGCACTGACCATAACATAAGGTTTTAAAGGTTTAATTAAAGATTTTGAAACACCTTCAAATGTTTTCAGAAGATCAGTAACAACACCAACCTTGACGAAGTTGGAATTGGAGAATGACCCTTTGCTGGGAAAGCCTCACTTATTGACTTACTAACCATGAGATCTTTAGTTCCCTTTACAAAGTCATCAACATCCACAACAGTTTCAACTCTTCCTTTTGACATTGAGCAATCTTCTTTAGAGGAAGATTGTTTTTATTTCTACTCAGTCTTTATTGTTATTGAAACTGATATGTACATGTTTACATTCAAGGAACTTGAAATGACAAGTATAGAGACCCTTAATGATCCATACCAGCTTTATCCACAAAATGATTATATGGGGAAAAATAGAATTTTTAAGTGTTTGGCCACAGTGGACAGAGATTTTTTGCATCCAGCAGTGATGAAGACCAGTACAAAGGCAATGAAATTGCTCAAGTACCCATATGTATGCAATAAACGTTTACATAGTGAAGTTTGTTGTATTTATAAGGATCTGAAATGAACTGGATTCTCTGGCACATGATTCAAGGCCTCTTAGAAACAATATTACTATGTTTTGGCATAATAATAGGATAACTTTATTCCTGATCGAAATATGATCCACTATTCACGAGCACATCTTAGAAATTCTACGTTACTTTGATAAACACTTTGCAACATTTCTGAAGCATAAAAAAAAAACACTTGCAACATGAGCTGAATCAGCCGATACAGCGCTTTTGGACCGAAGTGACCCACTTATGCAGATTGGGCCTTCTCAACCAAAGCTTGATGTTTTTTACAATATTAAAATATATTTTAAATATCAAATTGTCTAAAGAAAAGTTTGCAATATAATACAGCGAAGAGTATGAAGATTTGCTATAGGAACTGAGCGAAATAATATTTTCAACAGCAATAAAGATTTCTTAAAAACAAAATACCAAAATAATACTATTTTAAAAATATTACTAAACATATTAACTATTTTTACTGTTCACCAAGTCAACTCGCTAATCAAACCAGCTAACTCCATTTGTCACAACTTTTTTTTTTTTTTTTGAAAATTAGATTGCATGTAGAATAACGAGTCCAATATGGTACAAAAAATTATTAGGTGTTTAAGACTATCACATGTTCAAATTCTCAACCAATCTCTACACGGTATGTATTTAAGGTTTTTAATTTACAAGAAAAAATTAATAACACTTATTATATAATCTAATCTAGGATTAGCTAATAGTTTCTTCACAATTCACATGGCACGCCACCAGAGCTCTCAGCCCAATAAAAAAATTACACATTAAAAACACTATCACTACAACAGAGAAGTAAAACAAATTTGCACCGCGCTAACACATGGCAGCTTCAAGGTGGACTCGCTATTTGACAGTAACAACTCCCTGCATGTACACCATGCAACTTGATATTACTATTAGCAGGTTCAGAAAAAATTAATATATATATATATATATATATAGAAACATGCAATTGTAAATTATTCATTATATAGAAACACTAAACATAGATACTTGCTGAGCTAATCCAATAAAAACATAAATGAGAGGGCATAACATAAGCTTTCGGTTTACGTACACGACTGCATGTACCCATGCATGAGCAACCAATTGGGTTAAAATGTGTAGAATGCATATCCAAGCCCAACAAGGGGCCGTTAGGTTCATCGTGAGTGTGGATAAAATAACGTGGGCTCTTACTATTTACACCTACGATTTTTCTAGGTACACTCCCTTCTCTACATATTTATTTTTACCAACTATACCCTTTTAACCTTAATTTTACACCCCACATTTATTATTCTTTTAAACCCTGTTTTACACCCCTTCCATTCATCAAACCCCTCTTTTTCTTCCGAGTAGTTATATTTTGACACTCCACTTTTTTAACACCCCATCAACATCTCTCATTTCTCTTTATCTCTCTCATTCTATCACATCATATCACTTACCATATGTATACTTTTCTATCTTTTTTTCTTTTCTTTCTAGGTGTAAACTAGCATTTGGGATGTCTATAAAACATTATTCTTTTCTTCCATAAACCTCTCTCTTCCTTCGAACACAAGCTCCACATTATCTCACGGTGTTATGCTTGTCTCACTGTATCGAGTTTGTAGCTCATAGTGTCCTCGCTACACAACATATCAATAGAAATAAAATTTAAAAAAAAAGTTACAACAGAGTAAAAGAAAATTAAAAAGTTGGCCCAATAGAAATAAGGGGAAAATCACACCTATCACATTACAAAATAATCATATATGGGGATTGCTATTCTCACCCCTGAGAATTGTTATTCTCACCCCTAAAAACCTAAAATTATCCATTTACCCCTCTGTCCTAAACCTTCCACCCACCTCTCCCTCTTTGCACCACCCCCTCACCTTCCCCGCCCACCCACCCCTTCTTCTCACCCTCTTCCCCATTCTCCTCACCACTCTCTCTTACATTGTCTCTCCCTGGCCTCTCTCCCTCACAACCTCCCATTCTCCTCAGAACCTCTCTCCCTCACCTCTCTCCCCACATAACAACAGGTTCGTTCCCTCCCCCTTTTTTTTTCAATTTAACACAGTACAATGGAATCGCGATTCCATTGTACTGTTTGAAATTCAAACACACAACGGAATGATTCCGTTGTACTGTTTGAATTTTTTTTTTAATTTTGAATTTTGAATTTGTAAAGTAAATTTTTTTTAAAACAAAAATATTTAATTATATTTGTATTATATATTTACAGTATTATTTTTAATATTTAATTTTTAAATTAAAATAATTATTTAATTGAATAAAATTTGTTTGAATTAACAAAAATATTAAAATAAAAAATTTATATTTTTAAATGTGTTATATTTACATTGTAAGTTTGTTTATATATTTGTTTATTTGGATGGTGAGAATAGTAAATTGGAGGGTGAGAATATAAATTCCCGTAGGATTAATATCCTCTCCAGTAACTGGTAGTTACCAGTAATGGAGAAAAGCCCAACCCATATATTAAAATATCATATTGTTACTTAAAAATTGTGATAGGGTTTCAAAATTTGCGGTGTTAGTGCAAAACTGCAAATCCCAATGGTGACAGGGAAGCTTGAAGTCGCCGAAAGGAACGCTTCTCATGCACTCTTCCTTTCTAATCATTCACCCGTGTCTATGTCTCTCTTTCTTGTAACTTGTTTTCTCTCTTTCGCTTTGGCATATCAGAATAATTTTTATTTGAAAAATGTAAAAATAATAAATCTAACTTATTCAATTATTTATATATTATTAAAATTAAAAAACAACAATAATTACATAATTACTTTTCCTTTTTCAACAATAGTTACAAAATTACTTAAAAATATCAAATGTGTTTATTTTTAATATTAATCATTTAAATATAATTTAAAATTTTATATGTATTCTTTTTAGTTCTCATGATAACTAAAAAATTCCTTTAATACACTGTCAACGCATTTACTTTTCTACATAGTATTTTATTCTTTACGGAATAATAAAAATATTTTTATTATCCATATAACTAGTAATTGATGAATTTTATATTTTATATAATAAATATTTATCTTAGTAATACTACTATTGTTTAGAGTTTAATTTTAATGCATGTAAAATCTTTTATACTATAGAAATTATATTTATTATAAATTTTAAAATAATTATTGTGGAAGTCAACTAACTTATCATTTATGTCAGTTTGTAATTAGATGATAATATTTTTTTTTTATACTATTAATACATGAACTATTATTCTTGACCACTAAGCACGTGGATTATTTGACGTGCAGTTATTTCAACTAAGGTCTCGAATTCGAATTTTGGTATGTAGTTGTGGCCTAGAAAAAAAAACATAATTTATAATTTGTTTTATTTTATTCTATAAATTTTCGCTAAGCTCAGTGATTTTTTTAATATTGAAAATAAGCATTTCTTCTTCTAGTATAAACTTTTCCAGTACAAAAAATAAAATCTAGTTATCGATACCTTTGTTAAAAGGACTGAGCTCTTAATTTCACTTTGACCAACCATAAATAAAAACTAATTTATTTTAAATCAAAGAAACCTTTTAATCTTTTAGTTTTTTTTTTTAGACGGGTAGATAATCTGACAAAAATAAAGGAAAAAAATTGTGAACTGTATTATAACTTGATCATATACATACCTACTTACTTAGCTTCCGCTTCCGCTTCCGCTCCCCACACACAAGAAACCCTTCCCCATCACATCTGGCAACAACAATTGTCTTGTCCTTCCCTTCCTCCTATTTTCTTGCTATTTTGCTACCACTTTCCATACATATTCTTTCTTTATTTTTTATTTTTTATTTGTCAATACCACTTTCCATCTTCTGTCTATATTTGATTTCCTTCAATGTCCATGCATGTTGGTCACGACCTCATTCACCGGAAGGATCAGAGCCTGGGTCGCGGGCGTCGTCGCTCTTATCGCCAAATTATCTTGATCCAAATCATTTAGGAAGGTTTCTCTAATTGGTAAGGACCAGAATTATAGTATTTTACAACAATATAGAATCGAATTTAATCGTTGATATGAATATTTTATTGGTGAGTTTTGAAACTTACCTTTTTTTTTTATTTCCTAAAAAAAATTGCATTTTCAAATCTTAATTGTGATTGATTGAAGTTTTTTTTTTTACTGACCATAGTATTAGTACGGATTATTCATCGTCGGAAACTAAACTCCAAAGGGGACCGTGAGCGCACTCGAATCCTGGACCACTTGGTTAAGGCAACACCAATATTGAAGGTTTTGAGTTCTTCTTGTTAGGATCTTAATTAATACTAGTAATTTAAAACCTTGTCGAGTCGAGACAGACTGGGTAGAGGAGGAATAATTGAATAGCCAACAAATCACGATGAATTCAATGCACCCTGGATAGAGAGGAATAACTTGTAGCTTGAGTCTTTGAAATAATGATACGCAAGATGGCGTCGTCCAAAATACTAAAAGCAAATAAACAAAATAAGTTAATTTAAGGGTTAATATTTTATTGAATTTAAAATCGATTTTTAAAGTACTTTGAGGGATTAAAATATATTTTACTCGTAAATTTAAAACATTGTCATTAATAAAATATTAAATAAACCTATCTTTTAGATTGTTTTCTTAACCTAGATTATATTTGACTAACCGTTATAGACGAATTCTTTAAAATATTAAAATTAATTTATCTCTCTTAATGTTATTCCATATACAAATATTTGATTTCCTTTTCCTTTGTCTTATATCCATATTTGTGAATATGGAATTCATGTCATAATTTAGAAAATAAACATGTATTTTTTTTTCAAACGAGGAAGTTATTGATAATTCTAAAAATATGTTATAGAAGAATTTAGTTTTTTAAGGAATGAGATCAATTTAGAAATAGTTTTTGTGTCTTTTAAAGGCTTGATCGTATATTTTATCACAAAATTATCATTATTTTGTGAACTTTATCATCTAAGCTTTTTTTTGTTGCAATTTTTACCACCAAAGTTTTCAAATTTCACGTATTTTTACCAATGCTGACATGTCATTAAAAAAAGTTTAAAAGAAAATAACATCGTTTTGTTATTGTTTTTTGCAAAATGATATCGTTTTGTTACTAACTTGATGATAAAATACGCAAAAATCGAAAAACATAATGGTAAAATGTGTGAAAAAATCTTAGGTAGTAAAATGTGCAAAAATTGAAAACTTATATGGTAAAATTCACGAAAAAAACTTCAATGGAAAAATTTGAGAAATAATGATAGTTGGATGGTAAAATGTACAATTATGCCTTTTATTTATTCAAATAAAATATGCTACTCAGGTCCTATATATAATAAACAAATTGTGTCTTTATTTGGTCCTAATTATAAGAAACAATGACTACTTTTCAAACTTACTCATGGTTAAATTTTTTTTATACCTTCAATTTATTAACTCTATTTACTAGGAATTCACTAGAGTTGTCAAATGGGTCAGCCTGGCCTAACTGGCCAAAGGGTGAAAACAAGCTAGCCCACCCTGACCCATATCTTTCATAGGCCATATTTTTCTTGGCCTAACCTGTTGGCCTGCCGGGCCGAGTCAAATTGGCCTATTTGTTTATTTTTCTTAAATTTATACTAATTTTAAAAGAAAAAAATTAAAAAAATAATTTCAGGCCAAGTAGGCCCAATAGTATTTAGGCCAATAATTTATAGGCTCAACCTAGTCCGTTTTGTCCGTTAGGATGGGTTAGATTGGACCAATTCTTTTTAAGTTAACCTTTTTATAGTCTACCTTGGCTTGCCCGGATGAGTCATCGGGCCGATCCGTCGAGTCAGACCATTTTTTACAGCTCTAGCATTCACTCATTGGATTATGAGTACGGACATTAAATATGATAATCACTTATAATATTTAAACTTAAAGACATTGTTTTTAATAAAAATTGAATTTATGGTAGTATTAATTAAAAATAAGTAATTTAATTTTTTTTTTGTTTTGATGATTTGTTTAGTGTTTCTTATATATAGAAAATCTATTTTATTTATTAAATGCATTTATTTTTTTAAAAAAAAAAAAGAATAGACAGAATTCAATTGTCCTAATATATTTTGAGGGGTGAAATCCGTAAATTAGATTTTGATGATTTGAAGATTGCAATGGGTAATAAGGAAAGGGAATAAAAAAGAAATTGGCATTGGCAAATGTCAGTAGGTGGGGTATCGGGCTGGAAAAGAGAGTGAGAAAGGGCAGAAAAGAGTGAGACCCCACAGTGGCCACACCCTACCATGACTCAACCCTTTGCTTTTTAACTATGAACGACGAACCAAGAATAACTCGAATCTACTCCACCTTCGTCCTTCCTCACCGCCACACAATTTCCTCACCCCCCCTCTCTCATTTATTATTATTATTTTTTATTATTCTCATTATTAAAATTATATATAAACCTATCTTCCCCCCACTCTTCATCTTTTCCTCCAATACCTCCGCCACCTCTTTCTTTCTCTCTCGTCTCTCGTCTCTCCTATACACTCACGCCAGATTATTTCCCTTTCATGACTGTTATTATCTGCGAACGGCGAAGAAGATGGTAAACGACGACGAGTGGGTGCGAGCGGCGATGACGGACGACACCGTCGTCGTGGAGCTTCTGCTACGCCTCAAGCAAACCATTCCACACAAATCTCAGCAGCTTATACCTTTCTCCTGGGGGGTCAAACAGCCCCGCTCAAGATCAAGGCTAACCGCCGCCGTCTCTCGCTGCGACGCCGCCGTTTCCACCAGATGCAGCCCCACCACGCCCCTCTCTTGGAGCGCCGACAGTTACGAAGACTCCACCCGCCACCACCACGCCACCATATCCAAGGTTCCCTCTCTCTCTCTCTCTCTCTCCTGATCTCTGTTGTGAGCTTGGTTGTTTCGCCGAAATACCCTTAACGAAGTACGAACTGCGCGCAACTCTCTCCGCTGTCGGAGAACTGTGGTTGTTCGGGGCGGTTGAGATGGCTTCGCGTGCGTCACGAAACATTCTTGCCTTCCGAATGACGTTTCCTTTTCTTCTGACAATTTTGCCCTTAATCTCTCTCTTTTCACTGCTTTTTTTAAGTTTTTTTTTAACTGTTTTTCCTTTTTCCTTTTCCAATCGCGCATCGTTTTCGATTCACGGGCAAATCTGTCAATTTCTCCTTATTTTTCTTTTAATTTTTAAATCGAATAATAATTATATTCCTCCACTCACTTGCTAATTAGTTCTCCTTATGGAGGCTGGTATTTATCCTGTAATTTTGTTTTTTTTTTATGAATGAATTTTTTTTTAATGTTTTTCGTTATGAAATTGTGGTGACGGAAATGCCCTGGGATGTTTGTGGGGGCGTAGGTCAGCACTGGAAGAAAGGCTCGGCGTTTTGTTCTCGCCTGTTTTTGTTTGGCCTGTCATTCGATTGATTGACGAAAACGCCCTTCCTAGGTCCAACTAACATTCCGCTGACACCACTTTTTTCTGTTGACAAGGTGAAAAAACAAAATCAATTATTTGACAACTTCCACCAATTTTCCCGGCAGCGATAACCGAGATAAGAGTCACGGATCCTCTTTTTTTTTTTTTTATATATTTATTTAGTTTCGACGAAAGCGTGGGTATTTTGGTAAATGTAAATGGTGGGTTTGTGGGCCCCCATGATTTAGATGGGGATGGGTACGGTTCAGAAAAGACCGAATCGAGAGTGGATTGTGGAAGGTTTGCTTCTTTATGTTATGGATAGATGACGGGCCTGCGATTCGTTGAAGTTAGTGTCCTAAGTGCTTCAGTTCGCTAAATCGCTTCTGCGTTTTGCCCCCTGGGTCTGGGTTCGGGAATTCACTTGTGTGTTTTTTTCCTCTCTATTATAAGTACTGTTACTTTTTATTTAAATAATTAAAAATATTTAATAAAGAGCCTTGAACTTGAAGGTGTTTTTAATTAAAATTAGAAATGGTTCTGGGTGTGACAACAGAGATAGAGGTGTTGGTATGGATGGGGGGTTTCTCGTGTTGGAGCCTGTTGAGATGTGATAGACACTCATAACACCGCGGCAGAATAGCATTATGAGGTGGATGGGGTATCAGTGTCACGGGGGTGACAGTGAGGGGGGTGACGGTAGTTAAAGTTGGTGCTTTAAATAGGAAATTAAAATCCTAAACATTAGGATTCGGTTGGGTGGGAAATGGGATGTGAGACAAGCACCACGCAGCATCTGCGGCCCCTTGGCCCACTCCACTCGGGGGCGTGCACCATGCTGTGCCTGCCCAATGCCTCATTTTGTTTTTCTTAAAAAAAAAACAAAACAAAACTGAAGAAAAGAAATTGAATTATTAATTTTAAAATTGAAGGGCTAGCTCATGTGATCTAGTCATGTGACCATTCCAATCATCACGTGCCGTCGCGTGCCTACGATGACGTAGCTTGAAGTGTGAGTCGTACGCAGCTGAGCTGTCCTATGTGTCCTCTGCGGATCAGTTTTGTGCTATCATAATAATATTAATAATAATAAGCAAGTTGTTATTTGAACCAGAAAGAATTATCAATGGGCTATACGTGGGCCTGAGGATGGGTGAGAGTATGGCCAATTAGTTGTCATTGATCTGAGACGTGTCCTATTGCACAAACAAATGCAGTGCTGTGCTAATGAAGCGGAGCGAGTACTTGCTTTTAATAATTACTTATTATTAAATTATTAAATATATTATAAGTTGCAAGCGTCTAGCATTCTAAGCTAATTTTTAAGGCTGAGATACTTGTTCGTTGGTCTGAAGCTACTCCTCTTTTTTTAAAAACAAATAATAATTTAAAATATTACAACTCTTCTGACTTGCTTGTTCGTTGGTCATATATGATTTAGCTACAAAGTATTCTTTCACATCTATTGAGGTCCCTATTACAACTGTAATTTGATCCGCATCTCATGTCATTATTTTGCTAATCCTTGATGACCGAAACAAATTTTCAGGCTACTGCTACAAGTGGATACACTGGCAACTCTGCTTCCACCAAGAGGTGCAGAAGAAAAAAGGTAAAATTACACTTTCTTGCTTCTAGTAATAAAGCTACTTTCTTCTTTTACTTCAAAAAATTTCAAAGATCTTATATTCATTTTGGTGAATCATCTCTGGGTTGATAGCAAAGGCCTTTCTTTGCCCCTATTGAGTGTTAATCATGATGATCTTTTTGTCATTATGTAGACCTTTGCAGAATTAAAGGAAGAGGAGAGCTCCCTGCTAAAGGAAAGGATATATTTGAAAAAGGTATCTTCCTGGTCTTACGCATAGATTTTCAAGTACTATATTTTTTAGGCATATATTAAGATGGGTGTGCATGAATATTAATATAGCTCGTGTTTAGCAGGAAATAGCAACTGTAAATGCAAATTTTGAGGCACAGAGAGCTAAAAATGAGAGTTTGAAGAGGATGAAGGTATGTTCAAATTTCCTTGACTTAGTGAATCAACCGTATTTATGTATTGGATTAGTTTTTAGAGATGTCCATTTCGTTTCTTGCTTACCTCTTTTTTTATTTTTTATTTTCGGTTCGATGTCGGATCAAAATCTCAGAACAATCTAAGTTCAACGTCTGTTGAACCGCAGTGTATGCTTGCTGGTCAACCCCATCAGAGAATAGTAGTATATTCGGAGGCCCTCACTCGTCCCACTCAAGATGATACCCATTCACAAGCATCAGAATCTAGGCCAAACAGGATAGAATCAACCGGGGAAAGTTTTTTCTTGATACCAGATCTAAATATGATGCCTTCCGAGGATGTTTCTTGCACTGACGCTCTATGTGGAATGAGTTGAGACCTTTCTCTTTCTCTTGGAACAGTTGCACTATGTGTGTTGGGGATACAAATCTGAACAATGTACAGGCCTAGAGAGCATTTTGAAGGCTCTATCCAACATGGATGGATAACGTGGTGCACTAGAAACGTTTCTTGGTGTGACTAATTCTTATGAATGGAAAAGAAATTGGTAGTAGTCATATATATGGGAAAATTTTCTTGGGTAGTTCTAGCCATTAGGCTGTAGAGTAGAGATATGCTAAGGTCGCAGGTTCCTCCGATTCCGAAATTTCTTAAAACCTTTCCGATTTCGGAATTCTTCAATCATGTCAAATGTACCATTCTTCTGTAGGTTAAAGCTCTTGGATTCCCTTAGAAGGTATCTAATATCTAAAATTAATATACAATTTTATATTTTTATTCATCAATTCCTTCGTTTCTTTTATCTACAAGCAAGTTAGCGTGTCACCTCTTAGATATAATGTAGATGTTTCTTGGTTTGAGAATGTGTTGTGTGAATCATGCCTCTCATGGGAAGATGAAGGGACATAAAGAAGATGTCGGTCCACTTGATATGGTTTTTTGTGGGATTTTTCGGCACTGCCATGATGTGCTAGATTCGCTTATCCTCGTGGTCGTGGTGACTGGTTAACACAAGATCCTGGCACCATGTATTATTCTATTTGATAAATGACTCACCCTCCTCCATGTCAAAACAATTTTAAAATTCCAGGACAGTGCAATAGGGATAAAAGCATACATCCAACAAGCTGAACATAGCACTAGTGGTCCCTTACTGTGTGCAGTATAGGGGGCTGCTAACTATGGTTATTTATGAGGTTACAAGTTAGATCTTTTACATTTTAATTTTTCATCCTCCCTAAGGTCTCTTAGAACTTAAAGAAACGGGTAAACACTTTTTAAATTTAATAACCTGTGCTAATACTGCAGACAATGTTCCTTGTGTCGGTTAAGAAAAACGTGCTGATTGACGATGGCTCCCTTGCTTTATAAGTTTTGTTTTCATTTCTTTTTGCCGTTTTCAAAATTTATTTATTGGTTGTTGGCTGGCAAATTCTTTTTCAGGGAGCCTGATTTTCATATGTTGTCTGCACAGTTTTTATGGGTCCCTCTACTAACTCACAAAAGCTTGCGGCCAAGCAAGAGAAGATCTGTAGCACTTTGCATGCAGACAAAGCATGTAAGCAATTTCCAGGAAAGAGGAATTTAAACCTGTACTTTTTCGTAAGAAATATATTGAATAAAAGGAAAAGAGCCCAAGTAGTGGAAGCTTGCATCTAATCTAAAATTGCTACAGTGTGCCAGTTATGCTTCTCTCGTGAGAGATGCTACCAAAACAAAAATATTTCGTACTAAAAGGACAAACAGCAATGAACTACAAATTCTATTAAGCAGAACACCAATGAAATGAAATTTAAAAACAAACGACTCAATATAGGTATTTTTTTTGGGGGGGGGGGGGGGGGCGCTCTCCAAAAGAATCAGATCCAGAAAGGGAGTTTTTTGAAGTGTTAATTTATTCATATTTTCATCATTATATTAAAAAGATGTACAAACCATTTAATATGTTTATATTTTATTTCCTCTAGTTTTTCATGTTATAAGTAAATAAAAATAAAAGCTAATTATCTTCTTTCTGGTCTTTCTTTTCATCTAAACAACATAAAGAAATTTAACTTTATAAGTTTCTCTTTTCTTAATTTTCTTTCTTTCAATTTCATTTTCATTTTTAGCATTTTTTTTACATCCAAACAGAACTTTAAAAGTAAAATGATCATTTACGATGATTTACATGCTTGTTTTGATATTTTATATGATATATCTGATCTGTGAGTGTGTGGACCAATATTGTAATTTGATACTTGTACCTATGCATCATAGGAGTCAAACCTTCAGAGTGGAATTAGTAGACTCCTAATTTAGAATAAGTTTTGTCCAAGTCAAACTACTAATTAAAATCTATCGAAGACGTAATATTGCTTCAATTTTCCTTTTTTTTTTTTTTTTTTTTTTGTGTGTGTGTTGCTTCGATTGATTATTTTGTCATCAGTACAAATGTGTAGGTTGGAGGTTGTTGAAATAAACAGTAGGTCATAATACAGACAAATGTAATAACTAAGTAACTTGCAACCTTTTCACATCTGTACAAAATTCCCTATTCAGAAAAAAAAATGTACAAAATCAAAAAATGAATGAGAACAATCAACAATGTAGCGTACTGCACTGCAGCTTCAAATAGACGCACTCCAAGTTACTACTATTAAATAAAGTTTAATTGAAATTTCGGCCTCTTCTAACTTACATTTATTTTTAATTTGATTTTCATATATAAAAAAATTCAAATCGATTCTAATAACAAAATTAAAGTTGGCAACGTTTTTTTTTTTTGGCCAGATTAAGGATCTCATACACCCAAGATTGAGAAGGGCAGGTTGTTCAGACTCTAAATCTTTATATGTTTGAGTTGATATTGGAGAAAGAAATGCACACGAGAGATATGAAAAACTTATTGTGTTTGGTTGAGTAATGATAATGGGAAGGAGAGTTTTCTACTAGTGGGCTCCACAAATTAAAACCTATTCTACTCCCCCTCCTCCATTAGTGGGATTTTTGAGTGAGAGAAAAATTGTTGATGAGTTTTGCTGTTATCAGACCTGTCGCGTTACTCATCAATGAGTTTGCCAACCTTTGTGCATACTTGTGTTCCTATTCTTTTTTCTTCTTCTTCTTGAAATCATTATTTTATTATGTTTAATTATTTAAGCATTAGGGGGGAGTGACCAATTCGGATAAAACTATCATTCATCAAACTTAGATGTTGGGAATCAAAGAGGCCAATTCCAAAGCTTAATATAAGCAATTCATCAGTGGTTTATGACAGTGTAATGATAAAAGCTCAAGAAAAGAGAGTTAAATAAGTCATGAAGAAACTAATTTCTGAAATATATGTAAATATGATCATGAATAATAATGGGTCAACTTAGGTCTACTATGTTGAGCTTGTAATAGTTTTAGAAATATTTTTATTACTTAAGTATGAATTTGGCGCTTATAATAATATAAGACTACTTGTATTGATTTTGAGTTTTGAGCTTGTATCTTTTAAAAATATATTCACATAAAATTAATCGAGCATCATACTCAAATCAATATAATTTTATTTAAAATATGTTAATTTTCTTAAAACAAAAGAGTTGCGATTAGCAGCTACTGTATCCAACCTTTTCCCAGAAGGCCAGAACGCAAGATGAACAAAGTGTCGTACTCAAATTAATCCATTTTTAATTGAAATATATTAATCTTCTTAAAATGAAAAAAAGTTTTAGATTTTTTGAGCATCAAGCTAACCTTACCCTAAACTAAAGCATAAAATTAACACAGTATCATGTTCGAATTGATCCAACTTTAAAAACTTTGAGATTGCCATACACTTTTTAAACCTTATTAATTGAGAAAAACATGGAAGTACCGGAATAACTAAAATTAATTAACCTTTCTGTCAAAAAAAAAAAACTAAAATTAATTAACCTCAATTTTTATATTTATTAGCAACAGCGTAAATCCTTAAAAAAATAATCCCTCAATCAATTGAATTATTACCACTGTTATTTAAATAGAATTCAATTAGAATCAATATCTTAGCACATGTTCTTAAAATGAGAATCAATCAATATAATTAACAATTAAATGAAAATAAAATTTAACAAAATACTCTGATACATAGTATAATGAAATAAAAGGCAATAATTAGGAATCAATCTATTGAACCGATGCATGGTATCAATTAAATGAATGGCACAAATCATGCTATTCTGATACTAAATATCCATTAAATATAATTTAATTTGAAAATTAAACTTAAACCTGTGAATCTAAATATTTGAAATAATTTTTCACAACAATGCATGAAAAGAAATAAATCGTGGTCTATTACTATGGTTTGGTTTCATCTCTTTGCCCATATCTTGTTTGGTTTTAAGTCGTTGGACCTCTGAAAACGAAAAGTCCAAAAGGAAATCCGAAACCAAGACCAAAGAGGCAAGTAATTTTTTTTTATGCATCCAAAGAGGCAAGTATAAATAGACAATATAGTCATAAGGAAACAAAATACTGAAAAAGAAGAACACACACAAAGTTACACAGGTTTGTTCCCTTATTTCTTAATGCTTACAGCAACAAGATCTCTCATTTCACTTTTTGTTTTCAATATTAAAAAAAAAAAAAAAAGACTACACGGAAAGCAACCCTATGTTTTTTCTTGTAAAATTGTATTTATAGATTGTAATGTTAAAGTTTATGAACAAAATATTAATTATTCCTTGAAATTCACATCAAATGTCAATGAAATTCTTGATATTACAAAAAAAAAAAAACAAATATAGTACTAGACTTTATAATGGACCAAATCTTTCTCTTAAATGGACTACACTTCAAGTTGATATGTTCGTTATAAAGGGACTTTGCTATTCTCACCCTAGTTTTTGTTATTTTCACCACCCATGTGGGTGGTTTTTTTTTATAGATTTTTGAAAATATCCTTTTCAACGGAATCGTAATTCCATTGTACAAGTATACAACGGAATCATGATTCCGTTGTAGCAACAGGGGGTGCGGCGAAATTGTACAACTAAATCACGATTCTGTTGTACAATTTCGATGCACCCTTCTTGCTACAACAGAATCACGATTCCGTTGAATAAGTGTATAACAAAATCGTGATTCCGTTGAAAAGGATACAACGGAATCGTGATTCCGTTGTATACTTGTACAACGGAATCACGATTCCGTTGTACAAGTATACAACATAATTGTAATTAGAAAATATTTTATGACAGGGACCTAATATATCAACAAAATACCATCAATCAGTCACAATACAATTCAGTTTTGTAAAAAATGTCCAACAACTTAAACATTACATAAAGAAAGTCCTCTAATAACAATTATTAATAGGAGATTAATTAACTAAAATGAATCCCTAGTAATGTCTACTGCATATTGAGATCTTCTAGTTATTGAATGAAATGGTATTGAGTTGAATTCTTGCATGCATTGCATGTATGATTTTTGCCATGAACGAGCTTCAACAGTGCAGTATGTTCTCCATTGAGGTGCAATAGAAGGCAGGGGACAATCATCTTTTAAAAAAAGCTAAACAATGAAAATTAAACTGGTAAGGTTCAATTAGTGAACAAATTTCCATAGTTAATAGTTTAGTATATTATGTGTACCTGCACAAAGTGATTTCCGTTAACAAATCTAATAACTATAAGATGTTGTTGTGCAACAGATGGAGGCCGACTCTTAAGCGGAAAGAAAGTCCAACTTTGAAGCATAGATAAGTGGACCAACACCACATTATACCGACTAGCAATCACATAACCTATGTCGGGAATGGTCATCCACTTGTCAATTGTTGTTGTGCCACCTTGGAGATATAAAGAGCCGATTAACTCAACCAATCTTTCTTCCGTGCCAAAGAGCTCAACATAAAGAGAGTGTCATGTTTGGAGTTCCTGAATCAAGTCTTAACGAATTAGAGTGTAACACCCTAAATCCGGGTTTACAAATATTCTCATTTACAAACTTATTTTAATTCAATAAGCATGTTAACTAACTTTAATCTTTTCCAAAAACTGTGAAGTTAATAAAACATAGATCGGAATTTTATCGGATGTTTAAAGCTTTTCATTAATTAATTTTGGAAGTTGCGTGTCACTGCCTCAATTATAAGTATACTTGAAATAGAGATTTTCATATCCCAATTACTTTTCGGAATAATAGTAATATATACATTTCCAAAGCGTATTCCAAATACATATACGAAAACTGAATATACATGCCATCAATCTGAAGCCTAGGTCTACTCATGCCAAGATACATGAAAAGGAAAAAGGGTCCTAGGACTCAGAGCAGACATCACTAATACCCAATCCTGCATGTTAAACCAACCTCCAAACGAAAAGTGACGAAGCTGATGAAGATAACGTCTTTATGACCTCCACAGGTATTGTCACCGGTTCCTAAAAAAATAAAACAGAGGGTGAACTCTTTGCTTCATCAAGCAATACACACAGAACACTTCATAGTCACATACACAATCCTACTAGCAACCACGATGTGGTTCTCTAGCGGTCACACCCGAAACCTATTCGTTTCCACAACTATTCTTGTAAATTATTTCATACTGGCCAGCTGCCACTAGAACTTCCAGAACTCAGTGGTCTTACACATTTTTGAGTTGGATGACTGTTGGGAGTACACCTCTCACCATGGTACTATGGCGGGCTCTCACCAACCGATGATGGCTCGTATTTTTGTCAGGGTGGCCGAGTCAGCTATGTGATCTATCGTCACAACTCAGTGCCTTACCCTCCAAGGTCAACCTGCCTTACGATCATCTCCCAGGTACCAACTGTGGTCATCCATTACTCCGAGGACTGACTCCTCAACACTCTCTCACAGAGTTTATTTTCTTTCTTTGTCGCATGTGGGTTTTCCCGCTGCACATGGTACAGGTGCGGACGAATTGACGCCGAGCTAAAGGTACCACCTCTACGCTCACATATGCATATATAAATAAGGACTTTGCCTTTATCGCTACATCGTAACGATCTCATCACCTCAAGTGATGCGTCATTCGCAATCCGACCTTGGTTCACAGATAATTCGCAGCTGAAATATCCCACGCGACCTTTTACAGGTCTGTGTGAGCTTTTCTACCAAAGGCACTCGATGGCGGTCCTCAATCAATATCTGTCCCAGACATACAACACGGAGATCAAACTCCCCCACTATCACAGTGGTTAAACATTACGGCCTCGTCATCTCACAAGCACAATGCTCACCGTAGATAAAGCCTCCACACGACCTCTCAACACTTGCCCATTTGGCTTCCGGTCACGTAAGATTATCCTTCTAAATCGACACGTAGCAGTTATCCACTACACCAGTCACACGTGACCCCCAATGAAAAGGTTTCCCTTCTCATTCGATCCTCACCAACACAAAACAAGGATCACAGAATTACTTATGCCAATAATCAATTACTAAATTCACACTCTTTTTACGGATGAATTCATTACTTTCCGTCATTTTAATCACAAAATCACTGTTTTCCATAAATGTGCTCCGCATGGAGTTCATTTGTTCCCACGAAGATTATAAATCCTCGTCCCCACATTCAACATCCAAAACACATCAAAATCATGCGCACACAACTGTTCCACAATGCCCAGGGTTCACACCCCCCAGGTCTCAGTCCACAATATACATAGTACAGTTAATTTGTATAATGAATCAAGTCTTATAAACACATCACACCAACAAACAATTCACCACAAGATTTAAATTACAGTCAACAGACCGTATCACCAAAACAGAGAAAATCACACTTTCCAATATCAAATACTCAAGGTTTTCCTCCCTGAGACTTGAATGAATCAATCATAATAGTGGTTGTATTCTATCCATTATCTCACATAATCAAAATATTAATTGAAGATAAAATGGTAAAAATACACGTGTTAACAATTACATTTGACTATTTAGTCAAATTTTCATTGACAGTACTGAATGTGAGCTCTTGCTGATACAAGCAAATGATCTCAGAATTTAAAACTTTTTATGTCAAATCGAAGCTCTTGAAATCTATTTTATAGAAATGTATCCCACTTATAAAATCAACATCTAGAAAATTTTATAAAAATTTTCTAAGTCAGCAGCCCTGAATTTTCAATGCTCACTGAACATAGTTCAAAGAAATGTAAATTTCTCCCACTTCCCAAATTCATTTTGAGCTGAAATTTTTACAGTAGAAAGCTAACATCTTTATCTTTCTAAAAAAGTAACCCTTGCCTCCAAATTATTTCCCAATTGTTCCCAGTAAATTTGTTTCTCACAGCCTAAGTTTCAGACTCAAAACAGAGCTCAAAACCCTTGCCCTGTTTCTTTTTAAAAAGTTAATTAAGAAATTGGACATGATAATTTTTGTAATTTATATGGTTAAAAAGCTTGTTTTGTCTAGTTTTTAATGGTTCAAAAATGAAAAAGAAACATTAAGCACACAACTGGGAATTTGAGAAAAACCGAGACATGTTCCAGGGAAACTTGAAAACAGAACATCCATTTTTAAAGCCACGGATGAACTTCAAAACGAGGATTTCTCTCCATGATGTCAAAATAAAAGTTGTTTCTTTTTGTGTCTATTTTCATTCAAAACAAATTTCATGAAAAACCAACGGTTAGATCTCTCAAAAATCACAAAACCGTGGGATCTGTCCAGGGACATGCGAACCTGACAGCCACTGTTCCATTATTTTGGAGTTTGTTTTAACATACAACCTTCATCAATTAATTCTACGAAAATTGGGCATGGATTCCCTTGTTCCAGGGACCTTTCCACTCAGTTTCAAAAGAACAAAACAACACTAAAGCCAGGACATGCACCCACACAGTCACTGCCAAGGGTTTCAAACCCATTTCATCAACTTTTTACATTCAACCATTCAAACAAACACACACAACAGCCAAGAGAGGCATACATGCTATAGGTAGTTGAGTCCCCTAGCTCTCAACCACCCTTAAACCAAAAATAGAATTCACAAAGAGTCCCCCTCACCTTAGATTTTTGGTTCAGCTGAGAGAGATGAAAAGAAGACAAGCTGTTGGTGATGAAGAGATGACCTCCCAGCTTGCATGCAACCCACTAGCTTCACAAAAATAAATGGCTTCCTCCTTCCCTTGCAGGTGTCTCGGCCAGGAGAGAAAAAAAAAAAAAAAAAAAAAAGAAAGAAAACAGAGCCGCGCGAGAAGAAAGAAGAAAAATGAAACATTTGGAAGAATCACGAACGTTTTAACGGGGAGGAGTGATATTTTTGCAATTTTGCTATTTGCAGCCACCGTCCTCTAAGGACACCCCCCTTCTCTTATTATTTTTTTTTTTTCTACAACTTACGGAAATTACGTAAAAGTTCCAAAAATCTTACAATAACTCTATGACACATAACGAAACATAGAACTAAGTTAATTATTATATCAATCAATATAATTTAAATTTAGTTTGCTCTTTCATTATTAATCAAACGATTAATCATACAATTAAGAAAATCACCACGTTACAATTCTCCCCAACAAGAAAATTTTCTAATTAAATCTCTCACGTTCATACTTATTGGGTTGTAATTTTCGGGGTGTTACATAGAGCCCAGGATTCCTCACCCATACCTAACAAAGCTGCAATTGCTCTATAACCTCAATTTCCATCTGCTTTGACATCAATAATTTTTTGGATGAATTGTTTCAACTGATCGGGAAACTCATTAACATAAGGCATCATTTTGCTCTGCTTATTGTCACTAACAACTTTGGGAGGCACAATATGAGTTCCTGAACTACCTACCGTTGTGTTCATTGCATCGACTTGCTCCCACATTGAAGATGCACGTTTATTATATTTCTCAAACTTTGGGGCACCCTTTGTTTTCACCTTCTCTAGAGGGGGACACATTGAAATGGTATCTGGAAACACAGGTTCATGGACTTTAGTCTTCGTTGTGATCTTCCCGAAGACATCAAGTTGGGAAAACCTCTTTAAAGATGCATCCACCTCATGTGTCAAAGTCAAGTCCCCCCAAGAATCATTGGTGTCATCTTTATTGATGGATAACATCTTCCAATACACATGAATTGACCTCAAGGGCATTGAGCCAAACATATTGCTGAATCTAGCAAGTTCACACGCACACGGTAGTCCCTGAGTAGTTCTAAGTGTGCAGCCACAAGCATAACTGTCAATACCAACACTATCAACCTGTTTGTACTCGTTGTAGATCAGGTCTTATGCTTGTTTTGATACAAAGCCTCGTATCTTCTTGTAAAGCACGTTATTAAACCTGTGGTCCACAACATTTATGCTTTTTTTTCGAATGAAGCCTTAATCTCAGTATGTTGCAACATAAGCATGTTATTCATGGCATCCTAACAACTGCACAAGTCTCCTATACTATCTCGAAGTAACCTCTTCAATCGTGCGTGTGCGCCTTCAACCCTATCATGCAACCAAAAGTAATGTCAACCAAAGTATAAAATTAAAATCAACGAATGTAATTATATGGAAAAATACCTATTAGTTGTTGTGTTTTCAAGATGCATAACTCGATCAGTCCATGCTTGTACAAACTTCTCCTTGTGAGGCATCAACCATGTACATTGGACATACTCAAGGAAAAGTGGATAATATGAGCATAGGTTTGTGAAGTTTTTCAAGTTTACCTCATACAATTGTTCATCAACAAATTGCATTAACAATTCCCAAGCGTCCAACACTTTGTCCCATTCTTCTGCATTGCCCACATGCATCTTGCATTTTGCCCTGACATTCTTAAAAATGTGGAATTGACATAACAAGTTGGTTGAAGAAGGAAAGACATTCTCCAACACATTCATGAATGCAAGATCTCTATCAGTGACAATAACCTGAGGCAAGACATCATCTTTGACAAACATTTCTTTCACCCTATTTAATGCCCATTGAAAACTGTCTATTCTCTCATATTGTAAATAAGCAAAGGCAACTGAGAAAGTTATGTCTGTTGAAGTCACCCCAACAATCTCCAATAACAGAAGACGATATTTGTTCGTCTTGTAAGTAGTATCACATATTAACATTGTTGGAAATGAATTTAGGAGCTTCATAGAATCTGGATGTGACCACAAGATATCTCTTACAACATCTTCAGTATCGACCCTTCTATACCAATAAACATATTGATCGCGTTCTATCTTCATTAGATGTTGTATTTTAGTTCTTGGACCCCTTTATTGTCACCGATATTTTTGTTGCGCATTGTATATGGTTTTGATGGTGGTGACATTTGCACGATCTTTATCTTTGATTGTCAAAAGAATTTGCCCAGGCTTCACCATATTTTTGGTCATTTGGTTTAGCAGAGTTTTTTCTTCACTGCTTAAATGACCAGCATATGCATGACCCACCAATGTTTCACTGACTTCATGGTTATGAAAATCGCAAACCACATAAAGTTTCCAACCAATGCTTTTCACAAGCCACCCTTTTAATTTAAATGGGCACTCACATTTTTTGGTTCCAGTACTCTTGCGGACTAACTTATCTTTATATTGTTTGTACTTTCCTCCCTTTTCACAAGCCAGTAGGACAAAAGTTTTCTTGCCACATTCTGACCTTTCTATGACAACAACAAATCCAAGTTCCTTTGCGACAGATCGAACTCACATCAACAACTCATCTCGCTCTTGAAAAGCCTAAAAATAAAATGCATTCCTTCACTTAACAAAACACACATATACAAAAAATATCATATACATAAAAACACTAATTATTTAATAAACCTCATCAGTTATGAAATTATTGGAGAAGTCAGGATAATTGTGCTAAGGTTGAATGTCCATCACATAATCATCTGCTTGCATTTCATTTTGTTGAATGGGTTAGTCAAAAGCATTTTCACTTGCATCATTCATATTTCCCCACCTACTTGACATCGTAACTTCATTAGAAATAAAAGTATTCTAATCCATTGTTACCACTGAAAAGAAAAAAAAATCAAAATTTAATAAATGAATAACAGGTAAAAAAACCAAATACTGTCCGCGTACACAACGGAATCACGATTCTGTTGTGTATGCCATTTTTCATACACAACGAAATCGTGATTCCGTTGTGTACGATAAAAAGCAAAAAAAATAACGGAATCACGATTCCGTTGTGCATTCAATACAGCGAAACCATGATTTTGTTGATCTAAACAACTTACGAGTGTGAGTGCGTCAAGGAGAAGGAGTGTGAGGAGAGGGGATGGGAGTGGGGGTGGAGAGTGTGAGGAGAAGGGAGTGGGTGTGGTGTAAGAAATGGAGGAGGGACAACAGGGTAATTTTACATTATTAGGGGTGAGAATAGCAAATTGGAGGGTGAGAATAGCAACTCCCATATAAAGTGTAGTTCTATACACCAGTGGATCGCAGCAAAAGTGGACTCAAGCCGATGTGTTCGCTTGGCCCAACTCAATTCAAATGGTTTGGTATAATATTTCACGGACCTTACATCGAAACAAAAAAAAAAAAGATATTCACAGCCATCTGGCACTAATTTAAACCTTAGGCTCTAGAACAAAAAAAGAAAAACAAAGAACTTATGCTTAAAATTATGAAAGCCTTATCTTTCCCTATTTCAACCACCTTAACTTGACCCTTAATAAAAATATGTATTTTGAACATGCGTGAAAATAGGAATGATCCATCTGAATGCACAGATACTTTCCTAGTTTTCAAATGAAATACCTCAAGATGGTAAAACGGGCATCTTATGTGATTAGGCATGGAACATAAGTTTTGATATTAATGATAAATTTTGTAATAATGGTGTTATTTCACACAAAAATTGCTTTTACACTTTTACACAACTATTTTATCAAATATTTTTAATTCAATCCCCGGTACCAAATACACTCTTAATCTTCTTTTTCTTTTTTGATGATGGGCTGTATTAATGGATCTGGGCCTTGTTTTGTTCGGTGCTCTCCAATCTTCTACTTCCTTTTTATTTACATATGAGGTTAAAATAAGGAGAGGGACCTCAGTGGTGGGGGCAGATGGCACTGGAAATTAGGTAAATCTCTTTGTACCGCGGTTGGGAAAAGGGAAACAAACAGGGCATTGTAACTAAAACGGAATAAGGAAAGTGACCCAAAAGAATATATTATAGGAAATAATAGTATGGTACTTTGGCACACACTTGAAAGTGATTGAGTGTCCAATTGACCCTAGAAGAAATGCCTCGTTAGTAATTAGTATAGCAGGAAACCTTAAGTATGAAGAGGATTTAAACGGTTTCCTCAACCATCGATTTTCGTCCTATTCTAGTTGCTTATACAAATGAGGAATCACCGCAATTTCACATTGACCTTTCGCTTGTTTTAACCTACATGTATATTTTTTATTTCATATTTTATTATAGTTTATATCGTGTCACCAACCTACTCTGTTTTTGCCACATGGCTCCGTTTCATTGACCCTGTTAGAATATCCTTTTCACATCGACCAGTTACTTTCACATATACGTAAATTGATTTGCCATAAGAATGATCGAAAGGTCATAAATTATAATGGTGTAAACCACTTACATCTGTACATAATATTGACTAATATGTCCAATAATATCTGAACAGTTAGTTGGGGAAAAAATCATTTTTTTTTCTTCTGAAAGTTATACAGGCCAATGGCCAATATGCCTATACTGTTTCATTATCAATTAAAAAAATTAATTAAAATTTACTGATTTTACACTATCGTATAATTACAAATTGTTATATAATTAAAAATATTAAGTTTTTATAATTATTTTAAAAATCATTTCTAAAGTAATTTAAAATTAATTAGTAATGTAAAAAAATTACATTAATAATGTATTAAAATTAAACTCAAAAGTTAATACTCAGGTTTTTGTCGAGGACAGTAAATAGATATACAAAAGAAAGGAAGCTGATCATGACAAGCCGATGTTCTTTACTGGCCTTGAATTGTCAAATTTATGCTCCAAAACCTACTAGCTAGAAAAGAAAAAAAAAAAACCCTCATTTTTTCTTTTAAAGGGGTGAGAATATGATACACAAACCCTCCAAATCAGTAATTGCAAATGACAGAAACGTTCAACAACTTAACCCCAAGTCTTCACTTTAACACCCACCCCCTCTCTCTCTAACGTTTATTATTATATTTGATTTGATTCCGACTTTTTCTCAGCTTCATGAATCAATAGCAACCCACAATCAACCAAAAAAATAAAATAAAAAACAAGGAGCAGATTGGTGTGACAAGACGTGAAAGAATACATACAACACGCTCGCATGCATCAAAATTGCTATAGTTCCAACAAACCAAACAAAAACAGAAATAAATTTGAAAGCAAGAAAATAAAACAGTGAATTCCATCGACCATATATGATGCATCTGTGTAGTCTGAATGCATGCTTGCTCGTATTATCAAATATATATATACGTCTCTGATGCTTTTTTTTTTTCCTCAGTTATCATGTCACCTACATTACCTTGGTGGGGACACTTGGCCCCTTACCTATTCTGATTGGTGTTACTATTCACATTTTTTTTTACATATATAGCTCCACTCTTATATCCTATATGTTATATGTTATTTTCACGCGCCTTCAGTTGGAGCGTGTAACTAATTCCTTGTTGTGGAGGCAACTATACTCATTAATTTGTGTTCTTACTTTTCACATATATGCAATTTTTATTTTTATGGATTGCTGGTTTTATCCATGCAGCATCTTATGCGAGGAAAGCCAATTGAAGAAAAAAGTGGGAGCTAGCTAAGGGAGAAGAGAAAGATTGAGTAGGGTGAAAAAGTGGTCCAGGGAAGGAAACAGTGGTCGTATAAGTGCTTTTGTGGTCCTGGAGTTCAGTTGAGGAAAGCCTAATTTGGAGGCAGCTGAAGGGGGGCAAAGGAACATGATATGGTGGGAAGAGGGGGGCCTTGGTTATGTAAGCCACACTACTACTAACTAAGCCACACTATCATGGGACAATACTAATTAATTAGGTTCCAAACATTATTACCTTATCCGATCTTTTATATTTATCAAATACTACTATCAATTATTCCATCGGCTGAATTGTAAATTATTTGATCACAGACCTTGATATATCATGTCATGAATCAACTATCCTCAAAAGCTTAAAAGTAAGAAAATATGAATGAATGATTTTATATTATATTTCTATTGATATGTTGATGTGAATTGAAAGTTACATTATTGTTTTTTATAAGGAAAGAAAAATTATTAGTAAAATTTGAGTACAAAGCAAATACTGCAAGAGAGAAATAATTAAAAATAACTTTATATTACAATTTGTTTTTTTATAAGGAATAATACCTAGATTTTGGAAGGAACAATTATAATTTTAATTATATAAAATAAATTTTATCTTGTGCAATACACTTACTAAAAGTGGAAAAGTTTGGTGGGCACCAAACTCTATTCAACACCTAGATAAGGAAAGAAAGAGAGAAGGGAAATAATTATAGATATAATATATGGTATGATGTAATAGAAAAAAAAAATAATAATAATAAATATTGACGAAGTTTATGACATATAAAAGTGTCTATGTATCATCACTCTATATTAAAATACTAGTAACATTATATTTACTCTTTAAAAGAAAAAAATTACATAAAATTATTTTTTATTGACCTCATTTTAACCCCCAACAAGATGTGGAACGCGTAAGACATACATACATATACAGGATAAGGCATAGGGAGCATCTTGCGATTGGGTCTTGAATGCTTGGTCTTGTGATAAAAGAACAAAATGCACGTCTCTTTTAACCCCCGCAAAGAGCATTATTTGGGGTACCACTTTTTGAGCCAAATTCCCTCCTTCGTAATTGTTCCATACTGATAATAATATACCGTTTTGCTTTGACCCGAACAATCATTTTCCGCGACAAAGTGCACCTCAAAAAAGAGTACACGGAAATGGGCATAAAACAACGAGGTAATGTAAACTTTTGAAGACGAAAAATGTGGATAGATACAACCACGGTCTTAATCTGGATAAGACCACCACACATTTCAGTGGGGGCTGCGCCATTGTCACGCCTAAACTTAAGACATTTCAAATGCCCATTTGTCCAATGTTTGCACAGACACACACTTGGGAAAATTTAGGGTTCTATTAAACAGTGCAGTCCAAAGTTTGTGATTATAACTTCTTCTTTGTCCTTACTCTACATCCAATCGTTTCGTTTCACCCCTTGGATAAGAGCATAAATTAAAGCAACCATAGTCTACAATGAAGAATCTTCCATGAGACCGGAAAAGTTACATTACTTTTTTTCCTATCCACTTTGAAAATGTTGCGTGAGTATTTGAAAATCATATATATTGGCCTCTTCTATTTCTAACATCAGCAAACTCCTTATAGGACTAAAATTTTAGTTGAAGATTTGACATTTGTTGCTTACATGCATTGTTTATTTTTGGCGTGAATTAGGTTTGGTCAAACCCTCGAAAGCATGCTTTATATAAATTTCTAACATCACTTATGACTTGGCCCTAAAAATCTAGAGCTGGACATACGGGTAGTCCGTCCATTTGAGCACACAACCCGCATAATTCGTCCCGCAAAACCTGCAATTTAAATGGGCTCTGTTTTATCGAGTCTGTGACCGCACCGCTTAGCCCGCGGGTTAAACGGGCCGGCCCGCATCAGCAAAAAAATTATAAAAAAACAAAGAAAATCAAATTTTAAAATTTTGAAATTTAACTTATTTTTAAACCCTTTTAAAACACAATTGTCTAAAAAGATTAAATTAAAAAATGACTAAAAATCAAATTAAAAACCTTTTAAAAATCCTTTTTTTAATCATTTTATAGTCCAATAATCACTAAATGTATGATAATTATTCTTTTTAGGTTTTGGTTTGGTGTTAGCTATTTTGAAATGTATCTAATTTCAAATAGAATGGCCATAATTTTTTTATTTTATTAGTCTAGTTTCTATTTTTATTTTACTTTTAATAAACTACAAAAAAACTATTTTTTTTAATTAAGGCAAAAAAGCCCGTGGACTGTCCGTGAAGCCGCGGTCAAGCCCATTTAACCCATGGGTTAAACGGACCAGGCTAAAAAGCCCGCAATTTAAATTGACTCAAAAAATTGAAACTCGTATACCGTACAGGCTGCGGGTTATGTAGGTGGCCCATGGGCCCAAACCCAAATGTCCGGCTCTATAAAAATCAAATAAAATAAACTTTTTTAAGTTTTATATACGATGCTTATATATGTTAATACTTAGACAATTCTCTCTCTCCGGTCCAGGAACTAAATTGATGGTTAAAGATATGTTTTTTTTTATCGGAAAATGTTAGTTGTTAATTGTTAATTTTTTTTGTTAGCGGAAGGATTCGAACTCACGACCTCTTCCCCCTTTCTTTCTCCCTTCACCACCAAACCAATATTATAACTCTGATGGTTAAAGATATGTACAATCAAAATTTTAATATGTACAATAAAAAAATTTCTTCTCTTTTACTTTGTCTAAAGTAAAGACTTGCTGCAGTGAAAGAAATATACCAACAAAGAAAGAAATTCACTCCCTCACGTTGACTTTTGTAGAACTAGTAGATTGAAGAAGAAAAATTCCCTTCTACGTTAGAAAGTGTCTAGGTCGAAATGAGAGCACAAAACAAAGCTAAAAGTACTCGTACTAGTAATTTTGTATATTTTTATTCACAGGAACTAATAGGAAGTAAAGTTTGTTTTAAGAACTAATTTGAAATTAATTAAGTTTAAAATTTGGATTAATATGGACTTTTTGTTTGTTGTATGTTGTCTATGCAATGAGCTTGTATAAAGGAGTATCTTTGAATTATTGGTATGTTGTAGGTATGCACAATTGCCATTTACGCATATTAGTAAAATCAAAATGTTAATCCTTTTATTTTGGCATTCATTTACCATTGAATGGATAGATATACTCCAATAAGCACTTGAGGACTTTTTGCACTATTGGAAATGGGAATATGAAACTCCACCATCCATCATTTCCATGTTAGGGTTAGGATTCATTTCGTTCAAATCTTAAGGTGAATGAAAATGAAAACTTCTTAATATACCATCAATTTACTTCCAAGAAAAAATAATTTTCTGCACTTATCAATCACATAAACATCCTATAGGACACTTAATGATTCACGTAGACAAGTTTGTTAACATTAAGTGATTGGTGCTAACACAGGGTTCAAAATGTCCAACAAAGTATAATTTTGGAAGTGTCTTCATTAATTCTCTTCTTTAGATATTAAAATATTAATTGACCCTAAAATTTCCAGAGATTAAAATGATAGATATTAAAAGACAATGATAAAAGTGAAAAAAAAAAAAAAACAATGTTCTTTGGATTTTCAAAGTAACCACTAATTTATAATAAAATAAAAATTTAAAAAGATAATATTTTTAAAATGGAAAGAATATATATCATCATAAATATATGCAAGCTTGTTATTGTTTATTATTAACCAGTTTTTTTTTTTTTTGTATGCACTCTTAGTATCTAGAAACTCGCTTTCGATTTTATTTAGAGATCTCAATTAAGAGGCTTAAATGGCTAAGTTAATTTAGTATTTATTTTTTCGATTCATAATGTCAAAATGTAAATTGTGCCTTTGTACCCAATAATAATAATAATAATAATAATAATAATAATAATAATAATAATAATATAATGAAATAACTCAAACGTAAATATATTGAAGGATGATTAATTAGTTTCTTGTTGATCAAATCAATTATTTTGATATTAATTGGAAGTGAGGGTTATATTGTAGACACATATTTTTTAGTGAAACTCTATCTCAGTCTCTCTCTCTCTAATCTTCTAATGAAATCACAACCATACATTATATTTAGTTTTTTTTTTATTAAACTGACCAATTAGTATCAAAATTTGTTACTAGAGATAATTGACTAATTGAGTCATATCTAGAAGCATTGTAACCAATCAATTAACTGCGGAACAAATTTTCGAATTGCTATAAATCACAAGATGCGATGTTTGATTGCAATTTTATTAAAGAAAAGTGCTAGCTAGAGAGACTTGATTTTCGTATTCTGGAGTATAAATTATAGATTTGCAACAATTAATTAAAAACCCAATAATTGTTAATTATTATTTTAATAACGTTATATTTTATTTTATATATATGTATTTATTATAATTTTCATTGATTTTAGATAAATAATTATAAATACGCACTTTATATTTTAAACTATAACTCTCATTCTAGATAAATCAAATCCATAACAAGTATTTAGTATCTTATTCTAAATATCTATATATATCAATGCCAAAAAAAAATCTATATATATAAATAACTTTAAAAAAAAAAAAAAAGTAACGGGGGTAATTGGTAATTCCACGACGTATCCCATAGCTAGCGGATGGCGGATGGCGGATGCTCCACGGAACCTACATTTCTTTCCTTTGACGGATAGTAACCTAATCAACATCAATCACACCAACGTTAAGGAGAGTCGAATCAACCGAAAGAAAATGGTGACTTTTCTAATCAGAAGAAACCACATAATTTGTTTCATAAAAAATGCTAAATAAACAAGTAAATAACTATCGATGAAAAAAATAATAATTATTATTAATATTATAGTAGATTATACCCGTGTGTGGAAATTCTAACATATGCCCATGGATTACTTGTTAAGAACACAAATGTCAACATTACTAATAATACGATTAAAATTAATATAATTGAGAGAAAATTAATAATACGATGAGACTTAAATGGAACCTCAGACGATAATAGTACTAAAAAGTTTTAATTTTTGTGTAGAGCATTAATGCTGGGTAAATGCGTTGTGACTCATGAATCTTATGAAATGTGTTTATTCAGCCTGATTCGTGAAAGTTGTGGTTTTGCCAGTTTAATTCATAGATTAACAAGCTAGCCCGGATGCATATCATTATATTTTTTTTAAAAATGAAAATTAATTTTAATATTTTATTTATTTTGTTAGGATTTTTAATATTTGGTTGAAGAGTTAGAGATATTTAATTATGTTAATTATTGCTAAATGGTAATGTCATATTCTCTTCCCTTTTTGTTATCTAATTTTAGTTATTTGGACAACATTTTATTAATTATTTAGTTTGTGTTTTATAAGTATATTTATATATTATTAAATTTAATTAATTATTAATAAGTAACAGTTCACAAAAAATTTAAAAAATTGCAATTTAGATTTTTTTTCATATTTTTATTTAATTGTTCTATTATGTACTTAATTTATATTTTTTCAGATTTTTATTCTTAGTTTGCAAGCCAACTTATTTAACAGCAAATTATGCAAAATGAATACAAACAAAAAAAATAAAGTGCATTTATTATGTGGACCGATTTTTTTTTGTAATTCGTGTTATGTGGACCGAATTGATTCAATATTTCAATCTATTTATAAAATACGAGCAAAATTTACTTGAAAAAATACGAGCAAATTTGAACCATTCTTAAACAGGTCGAGTTGAGACGTTTACTTAAGCACACTTTCAACCCATGCTACTACATGCATGACCTTTCTTTACTTTTAAACTTTTTTTTTGAAAGATACTTTTATACTTTTTAAAGTTATATTATTTTTTACCATTAAGGGGTCTAATTTAGTTAGTTGAACAGGATGTGTGAATTATTTTAAATTTTTTAGTACACTTGTCTTTGATTCTTACAAATAAAAAAAGTATTATTTTTTACCACTAGCCGCTATTCATAACAACATATAATTTAGAGGGAAACATGTTTTTTTTTTATCTACTTTCAATTTTTTTCATAACAAATTTTTGTTTCAAGGATTTAATAGTACTTTTAACCTCTTTAATTTAAATTGTGTGTAATTTTAGTTTCTCAAATTCATTCAAACTAATTATGCCTATTTATGTTTTTTTTTTTACACATATGCCTATTTATGTTTAAAATTAACTAATTAAGTAAATTTAGTTTTATTCTCAGTTTTTTATCTAGATATTTTAAATCATTTTTTATCTAAATATTTGAAGGCTTTATGATTGATTTAGGGCATGAAATAATTTTAAAAGTAAAAAATCTAGTTGAAAAATGATAAAATTTGAAGGATTTTACAAAATAGTAAGATTTGAAGAAGGAAAATTTGAGATTTCTTCTGTTTTCATGAATTTTTTTTTTTATTTTGGATAATTAATTTTGCGGGAAAAGTTAAAAATAATTTGATATATTCAATTTATAAAAATAATAAAGTAAAAAGTGAGAATTTAAATTTTTAAAATTAAAGTAGTAGTGCTAAAATTTTCTTATTTGAAAATATAAAAACTTAATTAACTAAAATAATTTAAAAGACTACAATCTCATTAAATTCAAACTTAAGATCTAAAAGTACAATTATTTATTGGTAAGTAAGATCTAAAAGTACAATCATGCATGTTACAAATTGCGTATTCGTTTTTGCAAATAAAAACATGTTGTTGTGGTGGAACAATAATTCTCCGTACCTCACACGTGTGCCCCTACATTTCAACATCATAGAATCCTCCTCACCTGTTTTTCTTTGAAAAAAATAAGTTAAATTATGTATTTAATTCCTGAACTTTTATCAATTTTTATTTTTAGTCTCTAAACTTTTATTTAACCAGTCTTGATTTCTAAACTAATTTTCTATTTAGTTTTTTATCTCTGCTATCAAGTCTTTCCGTCAAATGATAATGTAATAGTTAATTTGTGACGATTTTTTTTTTCTGACAATTAAAAATCGTAGGAAATTATTTTGCAGAATTATTCAAAATGTAATTAATCATTTTCTAGTGATTAAAAATCACGGAAAATTTCTTCACTAAGGTGTGCACACAAACTTTCCATTTCATAAACCCACATTTCACATTACAAATTTACGATTAGGAAGAAAAAAAGAACAGAATCAAATAATGGATCTGAATAAAGTGAGCATTATTGCTGCATAATGAGGTGTCCGAATTCATTCGCAAAAGGCTAACAAAGAAAAGCTAAAAAACCGTGAGAATTAAGTGTCGAGGATTATTCCCCCAAGCACCCGAGTTTCATTTTCAAAAAGCTAGAAAGGAAAAAAAATAATAAATTCCAATTCTAAATCTCATTTCCATTTCCGTTTCATTTTCTGATTTGATCTTCGGCGTCTGAAGGCTTCACCAACAAAAACAATATGTTCAGGAAACTCATGTCCGAAAATAAGGCTTTATTTGTGCTTTCTAATTTATGAGATCTGAACTGATAAAAAAAAAATTTGAGATCTGATTTCAGATCTGCGATACCCAGCAATTTCACCCGTTGAATGGCCAACAGATTCACATCTTATTATACCAGCCCAAGTGAACAAAGTCCCTCAATTGCCTCAAATCAGAAATTAAATTATAAGCAAACGTGTATCAAGAACGACAACACGAGAGGAGAAAAGAGGGTTCGAGTTTTGAGTGATGGCAGCGACTGCGTGATTCTGGGTTCGTGACATCGAACAACAACGGTGGTATATGCGGCGGCCGTGAATGCAGGTGTTGCGATCTAAGATTCGAGGTGGTGGATCTAGTTTGCGGTGGAGGG
Source organism: Pueraria montana var. lobata (assembly GCA_026413185.1). Taxonomy (NCBI): domain Eukaryota; kingdom Viridiplantae; phylum Streptophyta; class Magnoliopsida; order Fabales; family Fabaceae; genus Pueraria; species Pueraria montana. The sequence continues at coordinate 10,083,055 of CM048652.1, forward strand.
TGACACGCAGTGACGGGAAAGGCTTTTAAATTTCATTAGAGATATTTTTAAAACAAAATTAGGGAAACAATTTCTGACGATTAAAAATCGTTAGAAAAAATAAATCATCACAAATTAAGTGTCACATTATCATTTAACAGAGAGACTTGACGGCAGAGATCATAAACCAAACGAAAAATTAGTTTAGGAACTAAGATTGGTCAAATAAAAGTTTAGGAACTAAAAACAAAAATTAGTAAAAGTTTAACGACTAAAAACATAATTTGTCCAAAAAAATATTGTATAGGTTAATTCCACTTCTAGTCTTTAAAATATTATAGAGGTTAATTTTAATTTTAGTCTCTATAATTATAATTATAGAAGTAATAGTGAAATGTATATCCAAATAAAGACCAAATCAAAGGAAATGGATTTTTTTTCTATTACACCAAAAATATTACTCAATGGATAATTATTTTTAAGGCCTATAAATTACTTAAATCTATTTTAGCTCTCCACATAAAAAATCTTTTGTACCTTTACTCTTGCATATGTAAAAAGTTTTTTTTCAAATTTGAATCCATGACTAATCGATCACCAATGTACAACTTTAATGTTGTGTTAAGGCTTGTCCTCTTCGCTGTCCACATAATTAGAAATTAATCCCTTATTTAAAATGTTTAACGAATTACGTACTGTATTTAGGAAATGGACAACTAATGGATCTGTGACTAGCTAATTTAGCACAACAACAGTATAGAATAAACTTGAAATTAATTTCACCTTTTTTTTAAATAGGCAAATTGAATCATTTTATTAATGAGAAAACCAGGTTTGTCACAACAAGTTGGATACAAGCTGGCAGCAGTAAATTACATATGTGAAGATTATTTGAACAAAAGAACCTAATACAATCGAAAGCAGAAAATACTCCAATAATAATAAATATAGTGGCGATTTTTAACCATCACTATTCGTGAATAAAATCGTCAGAATTCTCAAATTAACAGTGTTAGTTTAATTTTACGAAAAGGACTTGATTGAAGCATTTATAAAAATTAAAAAACCTAATTGAAACTTTTAAAAATTTAGGAATCAAATTGAATAATTTTAAATAATTTAATGACCAAATTAGTAATTAAGCCAAACTACAATGTATCGAGACTCAATTTAACAAGTTCTGTAATCTAGACAAGACAAATGACGAACCACAAAGTTAAAAGTTTGGCAACGCCATCTACCGTCGTCCTTATCTTTTTGTCTAATTTGGTCCTCAAAAGACGAAAGTGTGAAGAGTTATTATAATAAGTTATTTATTTTAATTTAAAATTAAAAAATCATATAACTTAAGCTATAATATTAATATTATTTTAAGGACTAAAATGACAATAAATAATTAAGTTTAAGAAGTTATTTAACAACATAAAAACTTATTTTAAATTTTCTTACTTACAAGGATTCATATGACAACGTTTTACACTTTCAAGACTAAAATAGTGGTTTATCTCTTAAATATGATGAAAGCAATAGTTTTATTATAACTAGTATAATAACCTGTGCAATGCACGGGATATATTAAGATTATCAATATATAATAAATTTAAGATAAATTTATTATATAAAGATATTAATAATATGTCCATGTTTTCTTGCATCATATTATAAATTTATATTATATCTTATTGAGTATTGTCTATTTAATTTTAAATTGTGTTGTCAAATGGGCAAAAAATAATGTTTTAAATCAATAATGGAAATGCTTTAAAAAATTATTAATGGAAATAAATAGGAATATTATATACAATATATATTTTAAATTATAAACATTATATGAAAAAATGATATTAATGTATAATTACTACTAAAAAATTATAAACATAATTTTAACATTAATTTTACTTCATATATAATATTCAATCCTTATATAAATTTATGTCCATGTTTTTAAAATTAAATCATTATAATGTTATATTCTATCTTATTGAGTAATGTCTATTTAATTTTAAATTACATTACCGAATAGGCAAAATTAATAATTCGACTTAGTAATGAAAATAAATAGTAATATTGTCACTATATGTATTTTAAATTATAAACATTATACTAAAAAATATATTTATATAATTACTATTAAAAAATTATCAATATAATTTTAACATTAATTTTACTTCCTATATAATATTAAATCCTTTACCATTAGCAAATAATCTGTCAAAAAAAAAAAACATTGGCAAATAAAAGCATACTTAAAATCAATCACTCAAACATAGGTAAAAATGAATCTCCGTTCTAAAAAAACTGCATAATGTCATTTATAAATTTGTGATTTGTTATAAATTTGAAAGAATTTCCTTTAAAACAGTTTGACATCAATTAACTGAATTGATTGAATAAAATTCATAATCAAGCAATAATTAATTTTATGAATAAATTTGCAGTTAATTATCAAATTAATTATTGTATTAATCAATTAATTATTATCTTAAATATAAAATGATTAATGAATGCACATCAAATATAATATATGAAAAAATTATTACATTTATGAATTGACAAAATTTGTACAATATATAATTGAAGAATATAGTTTTCATTCATTTATTTATAATAATTAAGATGATATTCAACTTAAATTGATTTCAATTATAATCATAAATTTTAATTTGAAATGGGGTATGGTGCTAAGACATGGTTGTAACGATCATAACACTAAATGAATGAAAATAAAAAATAAAACCTTTCAGAATTAATATTTGATTGTTGCTCGTACAAAAATATTTAATTAAAGTAATTAATTTCACTCAATTACTATTATTTTGGGTCCAAAAATTTGATGCAGACTATCTTTCTTTTATTTTTAATTTTTATTAATTGATTATTTAAATATAATAATTTAATTTGTTTCATATTATTAATCATAATGCAAAATAATATATTAAAAACCTTTAATTAATTATTTTCAAAATAATTTATTTTAATTAATTCTAAAAAAATTATAATTAACTATAAATATAGAGAAATATATAAATCAAATCATAATTAATTCTTCCATCAATTAAAATTAATTTTCACAAATTTACAAAATAAAAGTTTCGAATGACTACACTATATTAGTTTGTAGTTTCATTATCAATAAACTAAAACTTTAAATGCTTTTTAAAATAAATATTTTTTCATACTTGTAAATTCAAAAATTAATTTCACTAATATGTATTATTAAACTCTATTTTTTCATTTTGATACTCATAATAATTTAGATAATTACATATCAAAATTAGCAAATAATTTCCATTTAATTACTAATTAGAAACTAATTTTGTTTAATTAAACTGATTAATTGTACTTAATTTCTTTACTTGCATAAATATTAAATTACCACTTTATCTTCAATTTGGTCCCGTGCAATTTGCTATATGAATACATTCTCTTATTTTTAATTTTTTAATTGATTATCCAGATAAAAAAATTTATGAATGAAAATTATATATTTTAATTTTCTAATTGATTATCCTGCAAAGATCTTTAATTTTTAAAATTATTTTTAATTAATACTATTCTTGTTAATTAACATTAAATATAGATAAATATGTTCAATCATAATTAATTCTTTCATCAATAAAAATTAATTTTTAAATATTTCAAATTAAAATTTTTGAATGACTACATTATATATATATATATATATATATATATATATATATATACCAATTTATAATTTTATTATAAATAAACTAAAATTTAAATACTTTTAAGTATTTTTTTATATTTTATATGTATTTTCAAGTTCGTGTAAATATATTAAAATTTTACTAATATAAACCTATAATAAGGGTTTAGCTCGGTTGATTGTACAAGAGGTATGTAAGTTATTGTAAACCCTTGATACTTATTTTTGATTCATTAAAAAAAACCTAATACCTCACTCTTAGACACAACTAATAAGAAATTTACACCTAATTAAATAAAATTAAAAATATGCCAGCATGTAAAATAAGAAAAAAAATCTAACAATTTTTTTTTTAAAAAAAAGCAGCCCACGTTCCCTCTATGAGTTTTACCTAAACGCCTTGTTCCTCTCATCTCCGTGGCTGCTCGTTGTCAATCAATATTGTTGCCACACTTGCTTCCATTTAAATGGACAATGTATGTCGTTTGTTAGCCAAATTAATCATCAAAGTCGACCAATGTAATACATACAATATGAAGATTCACTACTGCGAGCAAAGCATATGTACAATTGCACAATTCTAGTACTTTGTCAAAATAATACACAGGCATAATGCCTTTACTTTCATGCCTCTTTTGCAATTAATTTTCTTTTTACCAACACAATTTAAATAAGGAATACACAATTTAAACACAATTGAAAGTGGAGGCAGAATAAAAAAAAATTCCCAAATTAATTATGGGATTCATGATCAATAACAATGGAGGCGTAATAATGGTATTGATCGACAGTCGGCAACCACAGAAATGAGAGGAAGAAGACACGCAAATCACATAAGAAACATAGGTTTCTCTGTTTTTTTTTTAAATGTTGGATTTTTTTTTTCTTTCTTTCTTATGGTTGGGATTCAACGGCCAATTTACCACAACGTGTCTCCTCTACGCTAACCCATCATCTTTCTTTCTTCATCTTCTTTTTGTTGTAGCATAAAATAAAAGGCAAAAGAAAAAAGAAAACTACAAAGGTTTAATCAAGATTGTTCCTATGGCAAGTACTAAAGAGAACATGAAGGCAAGCATTTAACCCATCATCTATTTATAGACAACACCAAAATCTTTAGTTTAAGTTTCACCCAAATCAAGAGCAATCAACTTAATTAAGAGCAAAATCAAGAACAATCGCCTTAATTACATATATTTATATATTAATTACAGAAATTATTATATATATTTATATTTATATTTATATTTATATTTATATTATATTATATACGTCTATGTATTCAATTAACCAAATTGTATATTCTATTTTTAATTGTTTATACAAATTGATTTGAAAAAATTTCTTATTAATGTTGATTGATTATTTCTCATGTGGTTAATGCTTATTGGTTATTCAATTTATTATATATAAATGACGAAATTGTGTAGAAAATAAATTGTTCCTAATAAATTAATGAGACTTAAATATATTTGAATTTAAATTTGGTTCGTAACCGAACTAAATAATTCCGAAGCATGAAATAATGACACGTGTCATCCAATACTTGAGAAGCAACCTTATTTTGCCACGTGTTTTCCAAAGTTATTTCTGGATTCGTAAATTTTATATATATTAATTAAATTAAAATTATTAAATATATAAAACAAATCAATATCGGATGCAGTTACATTGCTGTAGACTGTAGTGTTTTGGCCTGGTATTACCATATCTTCTGGTATAATCATTGCCTCTTTTATTCAATAAAACTTTTGCATTTTTTTAAAAAAAAATACTTTTCAAAAAAGGCCTATATGACGTAAATAACTTAATATTACTCCTTAAATTTGAAAAAAATAACAAGAATTAAAAAGGTTTAATTACTCTGCATGTTCCTATACTTTTACCAAATTTTCAATTAGGTCCCTGAACTTTTTTTTTTTCTTTTAATTGGGTCATTGAATTTTTTTTTTCAATTGGGTCCTTGAACTTTTATTTGTTTTTCAATTGGGTCATTCCATTTAATTGTCATTGTGAAAAATTAATCGCAAACACCTAATTAAAGGTGCAGACAGTGAATTGGTGCTTCTGAAGTATGTTGTAAGCACAACTTAATCAATTTTGAGGATTTTCTGCAAAGTTTCAACATTTTGCAAAGCTAAATAATTGTGAAAGAATACCTTGATTAAATTAACTTGTAGAAGTTGAAACTTTGCAGAAATCTCTCAGAATTGACTCAGTTGTGCTTACAACACATTCCAGAAGCATCAGTTCCCTGTCTGCACCTCTAATTAAGTATTTGCGGTTGATTTTTCATAACTACAATCATACAAAAGACCCAATTGAAAATAATAATAATTCAGGAACCCAATTAAAAATTTGGTAAAAGTATAAAGACATGCAATTTAACCAATTAAAAATTATAAAATTCAACCTAACTCAGTTCATTTCCATCAAATACATTGTCAAGTTAGTTTTTAAAATTATAATTATTAATATTTTTAGTTTAAAAAATTATGGAAAAAAAATTGTCTATCAATAGTTTTTATTAGTAAAAATGTTACCATAGATCAATTTAAATTTTGACTATATCATCAGCTATAACTTATTATAATTTTGAATGTACTACACTACCACTCATTAATCAATGACCATTGTCAAATTTAACTACCAACTAAATTAATGATCAAATTTATAAATGACATTAATTTGAAGGACCAAATTAGTTTACGCCCTTGCAGTAAAAAAAAATAAATAAATACTTTACGCCCAACACTCGCGGATCCAATTTGGTTCGATAATGATTTGCTCGATCATCTCAAGCACGTAAGACTGAAATTAATTCCTTTATTCATATACCTGACGTGTGTGGGATACCTTCACATACAGAGCAAAATTGAAATTGACTACCTATGGATAGATTTAAGTTGCCCAGTCTATGGCAGACTGCACAAGTGAGAAATTAATACATGCATAAAGATTATTTTTTTTAACGCTAAATGTTAATTATTAATTTGTTAGTGAGAGAGATTCAAACCCACGATCTCTTCCTCCCCTTTCTCCTTTCAAACACCAAGTCAATCATATAACTCGTCCATGCTACACCATATTGGTAGGCTAAATTATTATTTTGATCATTTATATTTTAGTGTTTTTCTATTTTGTTCCTTTAAGTTTCAAAAGTTTTATTTTGACCATTTATGTTTTCGAATATGAAATAAAATTATAATTATACATATAAAATCTCTCTCTCTCTCACACACACATTAAATAATATAATTATAATTATTTTACATAATTTCATTTATTTATTTGATGTAAAAATAAAATTAATATGAAATTAATTAAAAATTAATCGCATCAATTTAACAATATAAAGTATATTATTTAATGTGTGTGAGAGAGATAGAGTTTTTATATGTATAATTATAATTTTATTTTTTAATTCGACAATTGATTCGTTAAACTAGTTCAGCTCATTTGGTTTATGAATCACATTCAACGAATCAATTGTTGAATTGAATTTCAAATTATGTTTGAGTTAATTTGGTTCATTAACGGCCCTAACCACAACCATCGTCATTATTATTGTCGTTGTCATTGTTACTAGCATTATCATTATTGTGATAATTGTCACTGTCATCATCGTTATTTCTATCACCACCATTATTATTACACTATCATCATTATTATTGTATTAAAATAATCAATAATATTAAAAATTGTATTACAATAAATTCTACATTATTTTATTTATATTATTCATTATCTATCAAATAATATATATGATATAATATTGTTATGATAGTTATCTGGGAGCGTTCCTAATACTCGCAGCGGAATAATAGGATCTATTTTGCATTCAAAATATACTACAATACTAAAAAAAATGAGATACATTTAGAATTGTGTACCTGGATGTGCGTTCTTGAAGTAAGAAAAACTTCTTCAATCGTGTAAAGACTCTACGTGTATCCACACTGAGACCAATCTCTGCTATCAACTCTTTGATGAGTGGAACTCTAAAAGAGTAAACCCTCTTTCCTTCTACTTTTCTACTTTTCAAGTTTAGACGTACTAAACTTTTCTAGTTTGTGTCTGACACACTTTGCTCTTAGGCAGAGGCTTCTATTTATATTGTTAAAAAGATAAGGATTTGGGCTTTTTCAAAAGGAGATATTTGGTTTAAAATAATCTCATATCTCTTTATTTCAACAACCTTCCTGGTTTAAGGAAAATATAATTTTCAAATAATCACATGATTAATTACGATAAATAATCACATGATTTAATCCTGATATGTAGCAATAGAATCTGATTCTTATCTTGTGGACAACTTCCACATTTAAGAAGAGGATACTCTTTATATTTATAATAATTATATTCTTGGTGCTAGCAAAGAATATAATAATATTCCACTAAATCCTTTATTTGATTAAATTAATTTCTCTAATTTAATTATCAAATAAATTATTTTCTTATGCAAAGATTTGAACACTCGTTTGTGTGTGACCCCGAAGGTTCAATACTAAACCGGTAGTAAATTAATCATAATTAATTTACTAATCAAGGTAGGCGTCTAGCAACACTCATTAAAGTCCGGATAACATGAAGTAACATCATTTACATTCAAGAACCACTAGAAGAATAATGTAATATTTCCTTCTATCATTTACAGCTCCATGTTAACTCTAGAGTATGGTATTACTGTCAAACTCTAATAAGTTAAAACATTATATTTATTTAGTGAATGACTTAAGAAACTCATTTATTCTTTCATTCAATTACCCTGGCCAAGGTCTTAATTATATTAATTATATCATGGAGCTCAAACTCATCACCAAGAGTTGATGGATTCCTTCTTGATTAATCATTAATTCTACAAGTATTTAATCATACCCAATGTCCATTCAACTAGTGCCTTAAGGTATTAGGTGTCCGGTATTAAAGTATAATAAATAACTTGTTAATTATTATGATAATCTCAGGTCAAAGGAAACTATTATATTTCTTCTTGAGAATTTCCTATTGACAGCTTGAGGTAATGTTAACCATTAGGAAATCTCAATTGAGTAAGTTCAATGATGACATCCACATGTGCATCATCTATATATGTAATTTAATAAATGAGATCTATTAATCTTTATCCAATAAAGACCATTACATATATATTGATCTATCCGGATTATTGATATCCTATTTACAATAATCCTACGATCAAAAACAATTTAGATTAAAATTATAAAGGACTTGTTTCTCATTATCATAATCTCTATTATGATAACAAGTCCATAATTTTAATCAAGGACCTTATCAAATAGACTATTTTATCTCTAATAATACTTCATTATTATAACTGGAATTTGTTACATGATGGATTGAGTCTTGGACATACACGCTTATCCCCAACATGTTATTCTTCTTATGTTTATACCTTGATATCAATAATAATAAAAAACACTGTCACACGACCCATCGAACTATTTCTTCATCCCGAAACTATATGTACCTTTTATTCTTATTCAAAAGGTGAAAAACTTTTATTGCCGTCAATACAGAGATATCGAAATGGAAAAAAAAAACTACGATAACACCCCCTTTGCTTAATTTGTTACATATCTAACTTGTATTAACCATAGTGATTCAAAATACAAAGGGTAACGATATCTATTTATCTATCTTTATATATAAATTACATGTATATTTTATAGGAGATAATTTTATTATTTTATTCTAATTAGATAAAATTATTATGAGTAATAATTTTTTTATAATTATTTCACACAATTATAATCCAAAATACTCATATATTATCTCTAACGCATAGTTAATTTTAATTATTAAATTTTAAGAAAATGAATAACAAGAATAGAAAATAACTGATAAGCACACTCAAATCGTACTTTAGGGTCGTTGTGACGGTAGCTCTGCTATGCAGTAGTTCCCCAACATCCCAAGCATACTATTACTAACAGAGTCAAAAAGATAAATATTGGTTGATACATGTAATAACGGACTGTGTCTTTTAATCAAATGATTTAAGGTTTGAATTCTGGTTATGTCACTTTGGATATGGAATAAATTATGTTAGAAGAAAAATATTTATCTTGATGTGCGTTTACGGTCCCTGACGAAATTTAGTCTCCGATGATGAATAATCCATATAATACTATGGTCAGAAAAAAAAAAAAAAACACAGAGTCAAAAAGGGAAAAAACAGGACTCGCTATTAGTCTTAATCACTGTAATTTATTGTTTGGTACGTGTTTTTATGTTTAATTTTTGTCGGCAATCTTTGATCAAACATTTATTGATTATAATATTCTAATAGTATAACTTTTAGGTTTAAACTTTTTTTTATCGAAAAATCATCACTTTCTTATTTTTAATATTTTTTTACATTCGATCTTTAATTTTACTGAAATACAGTATATGTTTTTTTTACAGCACTGAAATATATGTTTTTAATCTCTATCATTAAACCAAATTTATAAAAAAAATCTCTATCATTAAATAAATTTTGTTAATTAATGACTAAGAAAATAAACTATTGATACGTAATATAATAAGATAATTCCATATTATTTCTTAACAAAACAAATCTGATGATACAAATTAAAATATGTATTTGATAAAACTGAGTATCAAATAAATTTTTAGTAAATTAGACTTACACCCTCTTATATTTTTTAGATTACACATGATATCTTTTTTTTTCTATTCCTACACTAATTCTTTAATTATTTGAAAAATATTACACAGATACTCCATATACATTAAATTAACTATCTTAGTTGTTTTTCAAAACACTACATGACATACTCCTAGAAGAAATGTTGTTGTAAACATTAAAAAAAAAAGAGTATCGTGTGCAATCTGAAAAAATTTCACCCAGTGTAATTAATTCATAATTTTTATATAAAGAACTAAAATAAAAAATTAATTTTTAAGAATAAAAAATATTTTGACTATTTTTATCAATGAGAAAAATTTCAAGTGCGTCTTATTGAATAATTTAAGTTTATTTTTTCATCAATAAAATCTAAATGAAATTTATAATATTAAAAAGTAATTAAGCATGGTTTAATTTTAATATATTATTATTATAAAAAATTGTACATTGTTAATCAATTCAAAATCACTCTAAATATAACTTTTTAAGTAATTATTATAAAATGAATAATTTTTAATTATATGATAATTCACAATTAAAATAAAGAGTAAACAGTATATTTTAATTAAAGTTTTCAAATATTATAATTTAGACCAGTATTTTGCATTTTTTTTTTCTAAAACAGATTATCCAACATTCCAATCCTTATTTTTTTGTAAAATTGAAAGGGTAAAGAAAAAGAAAGAGAATAGAGGGGCAGGGGGGGGACCAGAAGATTTATGTTATAATATTAGGAGGACAAATTGGCGTGAACACCGAACAATTTTCCCGAAAAGTGGGGCCGTATATGAAAAAAGGTAGGCTCCACTCTCTCTCTCTCTCCTAGTGTGCACATTGATTGAGCCGGCGGCTGTTACTGAAGTCAAAATAGTTGTATGGTCCCGACTCCACTCTCCACCTCATCACGTATTCAAGGCGCGTGCTTCATCTGGATGGTCCCCCCTTCCCTCCTTTTCTTTCTTCCAAGTGGTCCAACCCACCAGTCACCAGTGAGTGGCTCTGAGACTTGAGACGTATATATGAAATGAAATCACCACTCACACACGAGACATTCCATCACGGTATCACCAACCCTACATTTTTCTTTTTCTTTTTCTTATTTCAGAGATTTAATCACATAGAGTAAATCTTTTTATATCATTTTGTAAAGTGCAAAATACATTTTTAGGAGTAAATAACATAATTTCTGATGGTTAGTTCACTAACAATATACTAGTAAATTGCATTCCTCTTTCTTGAAGAATGCAAATATTACATTATTACCCTATCTTATATTAATGTATTTTTACTGTTTGTTTCAAAATAATGGTGTTGGGAACTTAGAATTCAAATCTTTTTATGGTTCTTGTAAGCCAACAACATTTAACTTTGAATTTAATGATGATATACTAATGATGTAAACAAGTTTTATATGATCATCCAATTATAAATCACTGTTGGTATGACTTTTAAGATAATTTTGTAAAAGTCAACAAACTTACCATACGTAGTGGATTGTGATTGGATGACGGTGTAAAATTATTTTACACTATCAGTGCATAGTGCATTGTTCTTTTTCTCTTTAACTTTTACTAGTGCATGTATCCCGTGCGATGCACAAGTTATTATTTTATGAGAGACGAAGTAATTTTTTTAATTTGTATATAATAATATATAAATAAATTTATATATCCAATTTAAAAAATATTTCATATATGATCATATTTTAAAAATTTATTTATTAATAATAATATTTTATAACTACTAATTTAACTTCAACTATTTTCAGTTTCAAAAAGCATTTTATAACAATTTAAAACTTCAAGAAGTTAGTTATAACAAATTTTAAATAATTAAAATTAAAAAAATACGAATTTAATAGTTTAATCCCAACTATTATCAATTTCAAAAAAGAATTTATAACATTTTTAAAAAAGTTAAAATTTTAAGAATGCATTATAATAATTTTTCAAAAATTAACATTAGTTCATTGGAAATTACTTATTTAACCCCAAAAATCATTTATTATTTCTTTTAAATTGTTTTAAATATCAATAAAACATTTCTAACAATTTTAAATAATTAAAATTAATACATTTGAGTTTAATTATTTAATGTCAAATATTCATAGCTTCAATAAAGCATTTATAACATTTTTTTAAAGTTTTAAAATTTTAAAATAGAAATTATAACAATTTTTAAATATTTAAAGTTATTAAATTTTAATTTAACTATTTAATTATCGAAGGGGTCTAACTTAGTTGGTTGAGTAGGGTGCGTGAGTTGTAATAAACCCCATGATACCTGTCTTCAATTCCTACGAGTCAAAAAAAATTTAAGTATTTAATTCCAACAATTTCTAGTTTCAATAAAGCATTTGTAATGTTTTTTAAAGTTTATAATTAAAAAAAAAACATTTTTAACAATTTTCAAATAATTAAAAGGTTTAATTACTTTTTATCCTCTAATTTATTTATTAGGTTTAATTTGGTTCCTTTACCTTTAAAAGGTTCAATTAAGCCCCTTAATTTTTAAAATGAATTGAATTTGGTCCTTCCGTCCAAACTAAGACTAACATAGTTAATTTTGGTTAATTTTTTAGTTGACATGTGTCCTATTGCATTAACATTGTTAGTCTCAATTTGGAGAAAAGGTTTAATCTCAATTTAGACAAAAGGACTAAGTTGAACCCATTTTAAAAATTAATGGACTTAATTGAATCTTTTAAAAATAAAGGGACCAAATTGAACAAATAAATTAGAGGATCAAAAAAGTAATTAAACCTAATAAAAAATAATAAATTTGAATTTAATTTTATAATCTCAATTATTCGGTTACAATAAAGCATTTATAACATTTTTTAAAATTTAAAAGTTTCAAGAAAATATTTATAAAAAATTTAAATAATTAAAATTAATAAATTAAAAATTACTTATTTATTCCAAACTTTTCTTAGTTTCAAAAAATATTTATAAGATTTTTTAAAAGTTTAAAATTTCAAAAGAAGTTTAAAAATGACAAAATAAAAAGAGTACAATATATTTGTTTTTGAATAATTTATTTGTGAACACGATTAATTTTTTAAATAATAAAAATTTAAATTATATTTTTTTAAATAATGGTTACTTAGTGAATTTTTAATATAACAGAGATATATAAAATGATGATTCTACACATTAACTAAAATGTTTTAGATTGTTTTTTCTTGTTTTATTTTTCATTTATACTTTTATTATGATTTAACTTAATTGATTGATTTAATCAAAATATATAGTCATTTATATTAAATATTTATTATTATTTCATTATAAAAATTATATTAGAGGTTGCACGTACATAGAAAATAATAAAAATTAAAATGGAATTGCTAGCAAGGATGAAAAATATATTAATTCACATTCCTTCTATTAGGGAATTTATTCGTTACATTTATAATAGTTAAGTCATAAAATTATTATCCGTCTGCATAGTTTTTCATTTTCAATGTTTAATGCATATAATAGTACTCCCTCCGTTTATTTTTATCTGTCGTTTAAGGTTTATTTGTAGAAACCAAGAAATGCATTAAATTTTCTTGATTATAATAAAGTAATTATGGGATTTTCTATTTTATCCTCTTTTCATTTCTACCATACAATAAATTTATATGTAAATTCATTAAAGATTAGGAGAGAAGTAAGGGTATAATTGATAAAAGAGTAATTAATGTGATCTTGAACTTTGCAAACGATAGATAAATAGAAACAAAATTTTTCCAAAAATCTGACACTTAAAAAGAAATGGAGGGAGTATATATTGAAAAATTAAATGCAATGTGTGATTCAAATTTTCTAGATCAAAACTTTGTGCTTTCCAAGATTAATCAATATTACTAATCTGTCTGCATATTTTCCTTTTAATGCATTTGATATTATTGAAAGTGTAAATGTAGTAACTTCGAAAGAAATTGTAAGGATTGCAACAATTATAAATATTTACATTAATTTATAAAATTTTAATGTTTATTTAATCAATATTATTTTAATATAAGTAGCTAAATAATAAATTCGTAACAAAAAAAGACGAATAATAAATTAACAAAATATGAACATTTTATTTAAATTTATAATAATAATATTAATCTAAAAAGAGTACAACTTTATATCAAGAATAAAAATTACAACCAAAATGATTTAAACATTTTTTACAACTTTTATAAACTGCTCTTCACCATCACCTCCTAAATAAAACTACAAATAGATCCTCTCACATATTATATTTGACCAACAAAATTGATATAACTCATCTTCAAGATAACAATTATTTAGCGATTTAGTCTTTTTTTTTCATCATCTTATATCTTTTTCCTATCATCTTAAAAGTCAGCCTTTATTTATCCCGTATATTAATGTAATTTTTTTTTGCTACCAATATATATTCACGATCACGAACACACTTAGTAGGCAACCCCTCTACAAAAAACAAATAAAGATGATATTAAAAAAAAATTCTAAACAACAAAATAATTGCAAAACACAATAAACTAATACTCATTGAAAACTTATTGTTGTTGTCGTTCCAACGCATCTAACATAGATAAGAAAAAGAAGAAGAATTAAGAATAACAAAACTAAATTAAATAAGAAGACAAAGTTTTAAAAATAAGAGTAACAAAAAAAAAATCCAAATGAATTAACAGTTGCAGAAGAATGAATAAGAGTAGGGAAGAGGAATAAAGTAAGGCACTACAAAAGAGTAGGGAAGGAGAAAAGTAATCAGTACAGACAATGCCCCAATATATATAAGATATATGAATGATTGTGCTTCCACGATTTTAAACGATGATTGATCAAATGTTATTTTTGATATTTTTACTAATTAATTTATTGATTTTAAATCCCCTTTATTTTGGTATTGATTGAAAATGGTTATATTGATTTATATTAAAATAATAAGAAAACATTTATTACTTTCATTTAATTTTATTTTAAATTTTTGTAACTGTTTTAATTTACTTGAAATTACCAAATTGATCCTTAAAATTATGGGGGGGAAATTAAAATTACCAAAATGACCAGTTTATATTCCTTTAAGTAATAAAGATTAATGTCTAAAGTTTCATTATGGTTTTATTTTAGGTGTTTTAGTTACAGGCTTTGTAAGGTGCTGTGTTAAAATTGTATTTGAGCAGTTCGGGTGGCTTTTTGTTCTCAATCCCATGCACGACTTGTGCATAATATAATAAATTATTCATAAATGATTTAATTCATTAAATTTTCGTTGAAATAATTGATTTTCCTTACTGTTTTAAAATCAATCATTTAATTGTATTTTGAATTTTAAATTTTCATTATCTTTAATTGTATTTAATATTTTAAATTTTTGTCATCTTTTCTGATGCATTTAAAATTACCTTGTTATCCCATTAGATTTTGGGGGGAAAATTTTGTGGATAGTGTATATTCCTTTAAGTAATAAAGGATTCGAAATAATGAATTATTGTCAAATAATGAATGAAAATCTTTTTTGAATTGAAATCAAAATACATGAATGATGATTGTGTGTAATTGTCAAATTAATTAATTATTGATAATTGATTGATTTGGAAGAATTTTTGGGTAACATTGATTGATTATTTTCTTATGTAGTTAATGTTGATTGATTATTTTTGAATTAATTTTTGTTCCTAATAAATTAATGAGATTTAAATGTATTTGAATTTGAATTTGGTTCGTAACTGAACCAAACAATTTCGAAGCATGAAATGATTACACGTGTCATCCAATACTTGAGAAACAATCTTGTTTCACATGTATTTTTCAAAATTGTTTTTGGATTCGTAAATTTTATATATATTAATGTGCATGACATATATATGGGCCAAAATCATAATCTTTTATTTTGATTTTTTTTTTACGAAAAATCTTTTATTTTGATTAAGACCTCAATTTCCCAACAAAATCTAATAACCAAATTCAATTTGTTTATCAAACAATCAAATTTAATGAACCAAATGACTTTGTTATTCTAAACAAGTATAAATACTTGCAGGCAAAATATTTATTTGATTTATTCTTTTTGAAACAAATTGAATTGCTTTTGACCTTGACAAAGAAGTAGTGTTTGACAGAATTGTTGATAACATAAAGAAATGAAAAATATAATTACTTATGGAGAAGTCAATTGAATTCAAATAAATAAAAATTAAGCATGCAAATTCAAGTAAATTAAAAAAAAAACCTTGAATGCGAAAGTAAAGATTAATTGAATTTCAGAAATACAATATAAAGAAACTCAAAATGTAAACGTAGAAATTTAAAGGAAAGAAATCAAATTCAAAGCAATTATGTAAGACTACAAAATGTTCAAAGAAACTAATAAAGTAACTTGAATTTAAAAGAGACGATGGAATACAAAGGAGAAAGAAGATTAAAGAAAAAATAGCAATTGAAAATAAAGAACTTGAAATGTAAAGTGCATGAAACTTAAATTGAAAAGTAGGTGAATGATTTTGGAAAATAAATTGAAACTTAAATCAACGAAGAGTAAGATGAAGAAAAGTAGCAAAGTAAAAAGAAAATGGCAAGTAATGTAATTAAATTGCTAAAATATGATGCATAAAAAAAATGCTAAATTTTTAAATTGAAAAGCAAAATAAATGGGTTGAAAACATAAAGACTTTTTTTTATATAATAACGGCAATGAAGATCGAACTTAAGTCTTCATGCATTTATCCCAATCTCCTACCAGGCCAGATAGTGGGGTTGAAACATAAAGACTTTATTGAAAGAATTGGTTAAAAATATACCTTGACTTATTAAAGCAATAACTAATAATGTGTGAGGTATGATAGAGGTTACAAAAATGTTTGGTGTAAGTGTTTCAATAAGTAAAAATGAAATATAAGAATCTTATTTATAAATTCTTAACCCTACCGGTTGAATAATGCTACATAAACATGTGTATAAGGCCTTCATATGATTCTTACATTGTGTCGTTCTGTGTTAAAAGTAACTACCAATAACTTCTCTTTGATTTGAACTTTTGCCTCAAATTTGTTTCCTTTGATATTTAACTAGTCAGCCTCTTCCATTTCAGATTTCTTTGATTTCGATCTTGAATCTTCACTTGAAATTTTGATAATCTTGCCAACACTTCTTAAATAAATTTCAAACTTTAATTCGAAATAAATTAAAATAGACCAGTCGAATGCATTTATGCATCTTTCAACACTTAGAATTTTTTAAAGTTGACACCAACATATATCATATTTTAATTTTACACCTTTTATAGACATTAATTGAAGAAGTTTATTTCATATTTATAAAAATATATTTAAGTTTAAATAAAATATTATCATATTAAAATTTAACATGGAAATGATTCATTTTGTTCAATACCAATCAATATCTTAACTCTTAAGACATTGGCATGCATGGTTTCTTACGAAATTAACTTTTCATGCTAAATTGTCGATATTGGATGTGGCATGCATTTCCATTGCTTAAACTGTAAGAATAAAGAAAAACAATGCGATCGAGCTTTTTTTTTATCAGCAAAGATAAAATATATTAAAGGTACCAGAGGTACCAAAAGCAGGAATACAAATGAAAAGGGTCAGCCAGAGGTTAAGTTGTACTCCAATCATAAGTACCCATTGATCGAGCTTCTTTTGTATTTTACACGTGACGCATGTGCTTCGTTTTATCATCAACATCGGCTCATAATTCATCCACTGATCACGAATATTGTGTTTGTATTGATTCTCAACTAGTAATTTTAGTATTCTTAATTTTACTCTATTTTCCCAGTCATTAAAAAAAAAATTATCCCCTTAATTTTTTTATTCAATATAATAAAATATTTTTCGTTTATAATAAAAATATCTACTATTTTCATAACTTTTAATTAATTTTTAAAATAAATTTATTTTATTTAATTTTACAAATAATCATGCCATGCACGAAAAACGTTTCCATTATCTATTAACCGGTTGAAAAAGTGTAAAATACTAAAATTTAAATCATGACATTATCAGTATTTCAAAAAGGCCGCGTGAAAAATATATTTCCGAAGTTTGTAGACGTAACACATGTGATATTGTAGAATTTGTTGCATTAATTAGACCCCCCTTAAGTGTGTGTTTGGATTGACGGTGATAAATTGATTTTGAATAAAGTTGATTTTACATAATTGATTATGGTCGGAATTGATTACGAAGTAACGTGATTTTTGTTTGGATAACAAATATCAGAAAAGTAATTTTTTAAGAAAATGTTGTTTAGATACTTTGAATCAAAATTGATTTTGAGGGTGTAATGACCAAAATGGATTTTAATGTCTATGCATACTTTTATATTATAATTAGTTATATATATAAAATTAAAATTAAATAGGCATAATTAAAATTAAGAGAATATGTGTATAATATGCTAACTTTTGAAATAGAACCACATCCTTTATAAAAATATAAAAATTGGATAAAATAGATAATAAAAGTATAAATTAACATAAGCATCAAACATGAAAGTATCTAAAAGAAGATAAACAATATTTTCTTTTTTTAATATGATTTAATATGAATGTGGGGGTTAATTAGATAAAATGCATTCAAAATTAAATAAATATAGCAAGACTTTTAATTTTATTTTTTAAATCAATAAATAATAAACATATGTATGATGAGGGTATTGATGTGAGGGTAAATTAGACAAAATCCAACTAGAATTGATTTGGGTAGAAGTAGAAGCTACTCCTAATTGCTTCAACTCCACCATGATTTTTTTCACTAAAATTGATTTTATTAAGATAACCAAACATACAAAATTTTGGTCAAAATCAAGTTTGACCTATCTCACCATGCTCTACCATGATTTTAAAGGGTATCTAAACACAAACTAAATCTTGTAGTGACTTAGAAGGGAATATGTTGGTGATGAAAGCCTAAAGACTTGCTTAAAAAAAAAAAAAAAAAAGTCTAAAGACTAAAGTAACATCAATGATCAAACTATTACATTGCGTATGGGACTTGAATTGGGAAACAAACAATTACAAAACTCCTCGGTCGTCAGTTTATGGCTTTATGCTTTACACGGTGGAATGCAGCAACCATCAGTTTTCGAACCTAACAAAAAATAACGGACAATTCTCTACTCGCATAACATAATATTTTTTTACAATTAACAAAGAGGTAATAAAGAAAAAAATAGAAATAAAATATAAAAATGTTGTAAAAAATTATGTAAACTAATGTAAACTTTAAAAGCAGAAAAGAAAAGAAAAATGTTTGCCACCATTGACGTTTATCTATCCCTTGGCGTTTGATAAGACTAAATAAACGTGGCTTCAATGCATGGCAAGTTGGCTTATTGTAGGTCCATACTTATAATCTAAAGCTTTTCTTTCGTTACACTTTTCTTACATGCTCCTATTCATTATTTCCTTTGTTATATTACTGTGTTTGAGCATCAAAATAAAAGCAAACATCTTATCAGTGATTAAAAGATCTTAGTTCATTGTTCAAAAAAAAAAAAAAAAAGAGCTTAGTTCATGACATCCGATCATAAAGAAAAGGTTCATCGAGCTGTTTATTCTAAACAATAATATTATTTACACACTTTTTTTTTTCATTTTAAAAATAAAGAGTCATTGGTAATTCTTTCCTTGAAAAAAAGTCAAAAGCATAAGATAAATTTGTGTAAAAAGTAAA
Organism: Pueraria montana var. lobata; assembly: GCA_026413185.1. NCBI lineage: Eukaryota > Viridiplantae > Streptophyta > Magnoliopsida > Fabales > Fabaceae > Pueraria > Pueraria montana. The sequence continues at coordinate 10,103,020 of CM048652.1, forward strand.
ACGAAGAGTTTACTTAAATCACTTTCAGTGATTTTTTTACTAAGTCCAAAAGACATTGCAGTCGACATAAAAAAAGACATTGCAATCTTGTTCATATATAATTTGGCACTGAGTTCAATAAAGATCAAGAGATTTAAGCATATGTAATGCTTTTTGCACCATTATAAATAAGATAGAAATGATTAAATAAACCACTAAAGTTTGAGATACTAATTAGCTTAACTACATAAAATACACAATCCTCAATATATTCGATTATATTTTTGTATTTGCGAGAATGTAACAGAAAAGCTAAGAGAAATTTAAGAAATATGATATACAATTGAGAAGAGTAAATATAAGGATCCAAAGAAAGCTTTCGTTTTCTAAGGGAACCAATAAAACGCAGGACGTAAATAATCTTATCCAGACAATTTTTTATAAAGGCTATTGAATTTGTTGAGTCACTATTAAAATATATTGGATAAGGTCTAAAGAATACTTCAACAATTTTTTCTTCAAAAAAATATTAACCTGTCTTGAGATAAAAGGTTGACTTCGAATTCATGGGTACGTATAGAGATCTTAAATATTACCCACAAGGGAACGAGAGACAGGTAACCGTTTGGTAGTGGAGCCAAAGGCGGGATCATACTATTTAGGAAAAAATACGTTTTTAGTTTTTATATTTTATAATTTTTTTTATTTTAGTTCTTATACTTTATCATTGAAAACTTTGATTTCTAAATTTTTAGAAATAATTAGTATTTTCAGTCCCTCCTCAAGAATGACGTTACGTAGAAAATGGTGTTAATAGTTTTTGTCGCGAAAGACTAAAAACATTTATTTTTTAAAGTTCAGGAAACAAAATGTTCGATGATAAAGTATAAAAATTAAAATATTTTTTTTTATAAAATATAAGAACTAAAAACATATTTTTCCTACTATTTATTATACAGGTACTCTCATAAAGGAAAAAAATTATTATTTTATGGACACAATTATATATTAGCTTTAAAAAACAAGTTAATTTTGATTTTGACTCTTATAATTTTCTTATTTAATTTTTAAATTCTAATTTTACTGAAATTCTTTTTTAATTTTGATTATTAGATAAATCTTTTCAGATAATGATGTAATTGACGAATTATTAGTATGCAGGAACTACCGTTACGCCATCACTTTAGAGACCATATCTAATAATAAAAATTAAAAAATACCTATTTCAATAAAATCAATGATTAAATAAAAATCATAAAAATCAACACTGAAACTAGTCCATTTTTCATAGACAAAAATATGTTTCTTTTTAATCATGTTATTAATGCAAAGTATTCACTAATTTGTCAAATGATTAATTTTTATTGAAAACCTAGTTAGTCACCTTTTGTGGAATTTCTTCTTCTAATCATATTTTTTTCATTCACAAAACTCAAGTTTGAAGGACCTTTTGGGGGTGATTTTTAGTTTTAAGTTTCAATTTTTTTAAAATAACAACCATTTTTTAGTTTTAGTTTCAAAATTTTTAAAAATCATTTTTTAAAATTTAGTTTTAGTTATATATAAAAAAAATTAGTTTCAAGATAAACTCACTTAAAAAGTTTTCAATCGTATTAAAAAATTAGTTTAAAGATGTATTTTTTAGTAACGATGATAACAACAACGACAATGTTGGTGGTACCAATGCGAGTGATGGTGATGTTGGTAGTGATGGTTGGTGATAACAATGGTAATAGTGGTAGAAGTAATGAGAATGATCATTGTAGAATGTAGGAAAAATATATATATATATTTTAAATTAAAAACCAAATTTACAAATTTTTTTTTATAAAAAAAATGTTTAAATTCATTCATAAAATAATTTACTCCTAAGCTGAACCTGAATGCGAATATTAAAGGGTTGAAATTTGTTTAACCAAGTCTAGACGGATACGTGTATAAAAATGTAGGAAGGGCCAGGCTGAAAATTAAAAAAGAGAAAAAAGAAAAAAGCGGGGCTCACTGAAAAAGCAGTTTCCCGAATTAGTAAGTAATGACCGGAAAACCACTGTCAGAAATACTCAAAACCGCCTCATCCCTCGAATCTTGTTTGTAACCATTAATATAACGTTCGTAGTAACTCACAACATCCTCTGTTCCCTCCCTTTTCCTTTTCCTCTCTAGTAGAAGTAGATTACTACTACTCACCTTCGCCATGAACCAATAGCCACTACCTTTTCAGTTTTCACTCTCGTTTTATATATATATGGCGTACCATAACCCCCAAGACCTTCCACTTCACCATTTCACTAACCAACAACAACACCATAACCATAACCAGTCTCTAGCTGACACATCCTTGCTCTCCGACCCTGCCTCCAAACCTCCCTCCGATCCTCACCAGCCCGCGCCAAATTGGCTCAACAACGCCCTTCTCCGAACGCACTACACCGACAACAATAGCACCACCACCAACAATAACAACAACAACAACTCCAACACCAACGTTAACGCTGCTAACAACAACGGCACCAACTTCCTCAACCTCCACACTTCCGCTTCCGACTCCGGCGCCGCCGCGGGCCAATGGCTCGCCCACCCGATCCTCCACCGCAACCACAGCGAAGTCATCGACGACGTGGCCGGAGCCGGCGACTCCAACATGGCCGGCGCTGAATCCGGCGAATTGAAGGGCGAGGCGGCGGTGGTGGAGGGCGGAGGCGACGGCATCATGAACTGGCAGAATGCGAGGTTGAAGGCGGAGATTCTAGCGCACCCTCTGTACGAACAGCTTCTGTCGGCACACGTGGCGTGCTTGCGGATCGCCACGCCGGTCGACCAGTTGCCCAGGATCGACGCTCAGCTCGCACAGTCCCAGAATGTGGTCGCCAAGTACTCTGCCTTCGGACAAGCCATCGTTGGGGACGATAAAGAACTCGATCAGTTCTTGGTATTTTCTTAATTCCTCCCATAATTTTACCCTTCGCTTTTCCTTTTTTTTCCCCCTCGGATTAATTATAAATTATAAATTATTATTCTTTTGTGATTATTTTTTTCCTCTCTGTGGGTGCAATTGAGGACTTTCACTTTTTCCGGTGCAAATCTTAATTTTAAACTGGTGCTTTGAATTCAATGTCGTTTTGTGGATTGTTGAAGACAATCCACAAAACGGTGAAAAGTTTTCTCGGCTAAGAAAGTGGTTCCTTGCTTGCTTGCTTTCACGGAGAATGAACATTTTCAAATTAAGTCAGATGTAGAATGATGGTTATTAATTGAAATTAAATAGATTAGAAACTAGTGGTTCGAATTTGACTTTTTGGGCTAATTTTATGCCGAATTTGACATTTGAATTAATATAAGTCCTAATTCAGATGATTTTACGGTCATGTCTCCTATTCCATATCCTTATAGATCTTGATTATGTTCTTTGTTTTGTCATGGTGTGTAATTTCTGCTCTGGTAGAGCTTTTTTACTACGATACATTTACAACTTACAATTTTGATATTTTCTTAATTGATGCTGCAGTCACACTATGTTCTGTTGCTCTGTTCTTTCAAAGAACAACTCCAACAGCATGTCCGGGTCCATGCAATGGAAGCAGTCATGGCTTGTTGGGAGATCGAGCAATCCTTACAAAGTCTTACAGGTACAACGATGGCCTTTTTAGTGATTGTTACATCCCAACTTAAAAATAAAGGTTGGTTGCATTATAAAATGGAAATAACTTGATCCAAGTTCCCTCAATTATGTTCCTGCTATCAATGAACCAACCTGTAATTTACTCACCCAAACACAATATTTTAGTTATTTACGACCAATTTTTAGAAAACTGCAAATATGAAAAAAAATATTAAAAAAAAGCCCCTCTGTAAATTTTTCATTGACAAAGTTATTGGGAAGAAATCTCAAATATTTTATAGGAAAATAGGCGTAACATGTGCTGCTGCTGCTGCATGTTTGTGAAACTATTAACTATACGGTCTCGGGTCGGGAACTTGGGACAGAGTCGTTTCTGGCAATTAATTCAGACTGAGGGTACTTAAGTTCTCGAAATCAGGGATTTTACCTGCCGTGAGTTGTAACGTCATGTTCAAATTTTCTCACAAGGTCAACTGTTGGTCAATATTGCAAGGTTCAGTCTAACAATATATGATATGCAAGTCTTAATGTGTGTTTGGATATTAGTTGGATTCAATTTAACTGATTTTAAAAAAAAAGTTTTCCTCACATAATTTTTAAATTTTTGTCTTGGAATACATAATTTTTCCGTTGAACGTGATTTCAACGCTAATCCAAACATATCCTTAATGGTTGTTGGACTAAGAGGAACATGGGTACAGGGATTAAATTTTTCTTATCTTTTCACATATAAAGTCTGGAGGTTTGGGAAACTTCAAATCTTGGCTTAACTTTATTAAAATTGAAACATATGTAACCAAATAGCGAAGAATATACCAAACCCCCACTTATTGTCTCAGATAGAATGATGACAATTTCTGTATTTGAAGAAAGTATTGAAGACTTTAAAGTGCATAGCCCAGTTGTCCATATTTTTGGCACGTTACGTAGTCATGAACCTTTTGGTTAGATTAGCTAACTTTTTATGCACAAATAAAGAGCAAAAGCACACGACTCTTTTTGCCATTGGAGGAGTACTAAAGTGATGGTATTTTTTATCACATGGTGCATGATTTAACAGGAGTTTCACCCGGGGAAGGTACGGGAGCAACAATGTCTGATGACGAAGATGACCAAGTAGACAGTGATGCCAATCTATTTGATGGTGGTTTGGATGGTCCTGATAGCATGGGATTTGGTCCTCTCATTCCCACAGAGAACGAGAGGTCCCTCATGGAACGTGTAAGACATGAATTAAAGCACGAATTGAAACAGGTAAGGGATTAAATGTTAATAGCTTTTAAAGTCTGCCTTCGAGTCCCATCATTTTGAATCTCTTTCCACGTGATTGACCTCAATGTTTTTTTTTATCTTTAAATTATTATGTAGGGTTATAAAGAGAAAATTGTGGACATAAGAGAGGAAATTTTACGCAAGAGACGAGCTGGGAAACTTCCAGGTGACACGACCTCTGTCCTTAAAGCTTGGTGGCAATCACATTCCAAGTGGCCTTACCCTACAGTAAGAACTCAGGACTTCACTACGTTTTTTTTTTTTTCTTTTTTCAGGAAACCCTTTTCAAACAAAATTGAACGAATTTAAAGAATAGCAACAAAAATGTCCTTGTACATATTTGTTTTAGAATTCAAAGCGAAGAAATAAGGATTTTACACTTTTGTCTATGCACTTAGTCCGTCCACATGTTAGCACTTATTGACCATTGACTAAATGAACATAGTAAGCTTAGTAAATGCGGTTTAGAGGTTCTAAACTGAAGCTGTTCCAAGACAATTTTATAATTGACCTTTTCAAAATTAATATTAAATGCTGTCTGACAATTTATTCTTCAATATTTTTGCTCATCTTTGACCATGACATGTTTTTTCAGGAGGAGGATAAGGCACGGTTGGTGCAGGAAACGGGTTTGCAGTTAAAGCAGATCAATAATTGGTTTATCAATCAAAGGAAGAGGAACTGGCATAGTAATCCCTCAACTTCTACTGTCTTGAAGAGCAAGCGCAAAAGGTATTCATATTAAAAGATGTGCTTTTATTAATTTAAAATTTGCATGAGCTTTGCACCAATCTTAATTTAAAAAGAAGTAATGCAGGTGATAATAGTTGCTGATCATTACACGTAAATGGAGGAAAACTCGAGAACCAATCCCAGACTGTACTCTGTTAGTTCGTCTCTGCGGTCAATCATGGTGCATGGCAAGGGATTCAAGTAAAGTCAATGATAAAAAAAAGTTCACATTTTGTTTCTGCTCAATGAACAGGCCTAACACAGATGAAGAGGATTAAAAGCCTGCAGTACGGTGATGCATCAAAATTAGGGAGTTCAATTAGGAATTATATACCGATATCAAAATGGGTAACTCCATGGGAGCATGATTTTTATTTTTTAGTCTCATATATTAATGTTTGTGAAATATATATAACAGTGAGGGGTTGTGGGTGTATAGTAATAATCTGAGCATTTTTCCTTCAATCATGCTAATTTTGTTTTTGTTATTCTTAAAATGGATATTTACATGGAGCTTGGATTTTATTTTCTTTAAATATTCCAATACTTAGTAAAGATAAATATTGAATGAAAACAAATATATTTGATGTATTTGAAACAAGAAAGTATTTAATTATTATAGCAATTATTAGGAGGAATATAGAGTTGAATTTGTTGTGGAAACGAAATTTGGTGAGTTGGCATGGTGTAGGCTTGTTGCCCCTTCAAGCAATGTTTTAAGAACCGGACCGGTCATCGAACCGACCGAGGTACTAGGTTAATGGATCATTGGTCGGATCGGTAGGTCACTGGTCGGACCGGTTTGACTCGGTATATATTAAAAAATTTTAAAAATATAATATAACTAACATAATTTAATCATTTAACACTCTAAATTTAAAATTATTGTCATTATAAAGTACCTAATATTCCAAATAAGAAATAACAACCAATAATAATGACAATAAAAGTCCATAAATAAGTTTCATACACAAAAAAAATAAAAAAAAATAAAAACACATCATTTTAGCACTTTTTTTTTTAAAAAAAAAATTACACTACAGTCCGGTTCAACCAGAGACCCGCCGGGTCACCGGTTTTTTGTAAAAACCGGCCGGTTCAATCCGGGTCGTACCGGGTCAGATACATATCCGATCCTATCATCGAACCGAATCGATTATACCACCGGGTTCCGGTCAGACCGGTCGAACCGACCGGTCCGGTCCGGTTTTTAAAACACTGCCTTCAAGTGATTGTAAAGTCATAATCATGACATGGAATAACTCCGTGAAATTAGGAGGGTGAAAACAGAGTTCATAAATTCTTAGGAATGTCTGGTTGGAGGGTAAATGTTGGTGTGGTGGGTTTATGACAGTGCCTATAGACGTAATTATAGTTAGGAAAAGTTCGGGTGGAACAGACAGACTGACAGAGCAAACGGAAATAAATAATCATTTTTTTATTTTTTTTGAGAAATAAATGGCTCTTGCCAGCAGTACATTACTGCATTTTTTAAGTGGTCCCGTGAGTGATATGTTCTTTGTGGTCTGTGTTGTGAGAGTGTAGGCAAATATCATAGTAACTACTAACAACCTGTGTTTGTGTAAGTTTCTTAATTTCTCACAATTAATGTTGTACATAAAAAATTGATTTTGAATTAAATGAATACTTTAAAAAATTGTTAATTATAGTTGATTATAGGATAGGTGTGAGACTAATGAATATTTAATTTAACATCTGAATGAAAATAATATTTTTAAATGTCATATAAATATAAATTAAATTTTTTCAATATTAATCCTTCTTTTAAAATGAAGTGTTAATTATACTGTTCTTTTCTAAGACATGTTGAAATTATACTCTCTTTTCTTTTAATTTTAAAAATTACATTTTCTTTTCTAAAGAGATGAATGTGTTTTACTGTTATATTTATAAAGAATTTTGAATTTTTTACAATTAATATCGCTAGCTGACACTTCAGCTGTTGTTTTTAGGCGTTAGTCTTCTCTTTGATTATGCCTCTGGCCCTTTCAAATGCATGTAGGACATAAGAGATTCAGTGCGCCCACTCCAGCAATACATTGTCTTACGCTTACCTATGTGTTTCGTCGTTGGAAAAACACTTGTCATGGAGTACAACTGGGAAATTTTGTTAGTCCATGTTTAACAGTTATACTACTAGTATTCCCTTACCTCATGTAGTAAGTCCAATCAAACCTTAGTCAGCACACCTACAATGTAGAAACAAAGACAAGGCAACACATACTCCCTCTTCGAAAACATTTCTAATGCATCATAAAGACTTGTAAGGCCACCTCAAAAGAGTTGCTTCAACCAATTTTGCTTATTAAGGTTTCGTGTTTAATGTAAAAAAGAAGTATTGGAACACTTTGCTTGTCAAGCACCATAAGCTTTTTTAAACACAGGTTATTATTTTTTCTGTAGGTTCAAAATGATGCTTTTCATGCCATAATAATATTAAAAAAACAACTAGCCATTAGATGTGTCATTGGAACTTTTTTTTATTTTTTTTTTATTTTAACATATAAATGTGATTAACACCAATTTTTTACACAACAAAAGTTTTCAAATATTTGTTTTCACCTAATGGATCCCAACCAATTCAATATTAATTCTTAAATTACATATAAAATTATCAACCTCTCACTAATCCAATTTTTAGAATAAACTCAGAAAATAATTTAAATATGAGTAATTTTCAATTTTCTATGCTTCCATTTTCATATCATTTTCTCTTATTTCAACGAATTTTTAAAATTTAAATTAGTTTTTATCTAATTAAATGAATATGAATTTTAAATCCAATCCATTTAATTGGATATGGATTAGATTTTTAAATGAATATGTAAATATGAACATTAGATAGAACAAATCTTATCTCTATTATTCTGTTACATACATATTTATCATCTATACGTTCCAATTGATATTGAATGTTTCCAGTGGGATCATTAATTTACCACATTAATCCAATCTATCTTTTTTTTTGAACTTGAAATCCTTGAGCACAGTTAATTATTTACATTCAGGGTACACTGAAAAACGAACCATCCAGGGGCAAACGGAATATTTGAAGAAATTAATCACAAACGTCCTCTCCCCCTCCTTCGAATCCCTAGACTATCCGCGTCATGATTCGCAGCGTTTAGTTTGCATTTTCACTTCTGTTGAGAAGAAACATTTTATGGGGTAATTGATCTAATGATGAATTTGCAACATAATTTTTTTTTAAAAAAAAATTGACACCCTAATACATGAAATAAATAAAAAATGCCTTTATATTATTATTATTATATACACACTATTCGATTATGAAAGTTACAAGAGGAAGAACTATAACGCTTTGGTAATTAATTTCCCAGGAATCAATCGAGAATGTTTACGTTTCACTGTGCTCCCATCCCAAATATACTTTGTTTATCCCTAATGGACATGCATACCGAGCCGAGAAATCAAGAAAAACACCATCACCCTCCTCTATCCCATCATCAAAATTAAGCGCATAACTCTTTGGATCATACTGGAATTGCATTCTCTTTTTCTTCTTGTCCTTATTCGCTCCACCAGTACACGTCCTCAATCTCCGCAAAGAAAAACTCTCCTTTGGCCACGCCAAAATTTCTGACAACGTCTTCATCACCCTCTTCAGTTTCTTCCCCAACATATTCCGATGAACTTTCAACGTTTCTTTCTCTTCCCGACACGATTCATATCGATGTGGGGCGTAGAGTCCACGGAAACACCCACAATAAGTGATGATGGCCATGTCTTCGTGATCGCAATCTTCAAGCCTTGATGGAGTCCCAGCCATTCTGCAACGACCAAAAGTTACACTGATTGATGAATCATCAATGTGAAATTGTGAATATATACGCACATGGAATAAGAGAGAGACTGTGTCACTTATAAAACTAAACAAATAAGTGAACTCTTTACGTAGATCAAATATACGATGCATTAGTGTTTGCTGAAAATTATAAGGACCTATGATTTTATGTCACGTGGTGATGAAGAGTTTAGTGATGATTTACTTTCTGAGGTGTCGAGTTTCGATTGTACTGTTCTTTGCCGATTGTGACAGACTGGTGGAACTTATGTATAAGTTATCTAAAAGTTTGTCTTGGGCGTTTGTTAGGAGTAGGGGCATGAATACTACGTTTGCCGGCCCAACGCGGATTACAGAAGCTGGGGCTTATGTGGTGTCTGTTAATCCACAGTTAGGAGCCAAACAGATCTTTATAGATTATCCTTTCAAGTTTCAAGCATCATTTTTTTTTTGTAAATATTTTATTTTATGTGGATAAGTTTGGACTCCCTTGATATATCACTATATATCAATGATTTTCTTTTTACAAAAGAGATATTCGTTTGCGCCTCCCTGGATACATTCATTTAACTTTTTACAAAAGAGATATTTTTTGTTTTTAATAAATTTGGGTGAGATGATTAATATAGATCTAGTAAACTAATTTTTATATTACACCAATATTTTTAAATAAATTTAACTATAACTAGTAAATAAAAATAAATTAAAGAGAATAATATACGTTTTCTAATATTTAATGAGAAACTTATACTATTCTCGTGCCTCTTAATCTATTTTTTTAATTATGTAATAAGCGTTTTAATCAAAATGTATTTTGTAGGACATTTATCTATGTATTGACAAAAGGTAATCAAATGAAGAAAGTGGGACACATGTAATATTGTAATGCAAAAGAACAAAAAAAAAAAAAAAAAAAAGCTACACGTTCACGTGCTAGTATAACAATTAATTAATGATAATTAATGATAATCAAATGTCCTGATGAATAAAATGTCACATGTTATCACAAAAAATAAAGTATAAAAGGGGCTATTTGTATGTATAACAAGAGGTTGGATAATGTCTAGCCTAAGATTACTGTGAAAACCAAAACAATATGCTTCAAATTGTCGTATACCCAAACTGTACGTCTCGTTAGTTTTTGTTTTCATGATAAGAACTATGAATCGAGAGAGCGTAATTTAGGAAAACTTTTCTCTTTTTTTAATAGTTGATTATTTTTTAAAAAAACACACAAAAGCATATAAAAAAATATTTTAAAAAATTAAATTAAATACACATAGTAAAAAAAAAAAAAAAAAGAATAAAGTACAATTGATATCCGATTTAACCAAAATAAATTTATTAGATTTAGTTGAGATTAATTGTAATGAAATAATTATTTATTTTAATTTTTTTCTCTAAACTTAGTAAAAGCAAACAATTAATTTAAACTGAATTCGTTAAGAAGATCAGCATTTTTTCTTTGTTACTTAAGCTAATGTCGTTCTTGACTCGTTTCTCTTGACTTTTGTTAGCCAAACTTAATTATTCAAAACAATAAAAACATTAAGTAGTTTTTTTTGTCTAAATATATTTGTAGAATTACTTACTTTTAAAAACTAACCGTTTATTTTTAAAACCATTTAAAAAACAACCAAAATAATTAATTATTTTAAAAAAATAAATGTTATATTTTTTGTAAGAACTTTTTTATTTAAATTTTTTTAACTTAGTAGTCTGAAAATAGTGATTAACATTCTCCAAAAAACATTTATATAATAGGATGCTAGCAAAAGCCAAGCAACAATAACAATAGCAGTAGATAAAGGGGACGAGTGCATTATAACAAAAAACTTAAGATGGGCTAAGAGCAAGAGATAAAATATTGGACTCTGTCCATTACAACAATCGACAGCGTTTATATTATGTCCAAATTATTGGGCTTTCCTGGACCACTGCATCCAACAAAAATCTGCATAGAGTAATCAATCCTCTAGTCATTATCTTCTGTAAGTAGATATTTTAAACTTTAATTTTGTCAATTTTTAAATTTTTATAATAAATATCATAAATTTAATTTTGTTTCATTTAATTTTTAAATTTTACCTTATTTATAAATAAACATCTTGAATTTTAATTTCATTCCAATTGATATTATAATTTTAGATAAAAAAGGCTATACATTTACAATGTAAAACAATTTTACATAGTAATACAAACCCAAATCATCATTTATGGTAAAACTATTTTACACTGTTAGTATATATAAACTTTTTTTTTTTAGAAAGTAACTATTTTTTTTATTAAGTTAGAGTTAAATTACTAACAAGAAAGAAAATCTCAACAATTTATTTATCTTAAATGTCAAATACCAACAAGCTGTTGGTCCGAGTAGAACTAAACTCGGCTTTCTTAAACAAAGTTTCATATTCGAGCTTTGTGGATAGAAAGAATATGGTTGGGAGGATATACCTCACTAAAGATAGTCAACCAAGTTTTCTAGTAAAGATTAATCATTTACAAAGTCGGTGCTAAATACTTCACACCCATAAAAAAATGTCAAACATTCATTAATTATTTTTCCTACTAATCATTTACCACATATTAAAATATGATAAAAAAATCACATTACTCACAAGTAAACATTAATTTTTTAGGTATAGAAACATAGTTAAATTTAATAGATAAAAAAATTAACACGTACTCTAACAGTTTAATTAGATAAAAAAAAACGAGCTTCTTTATTTTGTAGAGAAATAATTAAGTACCGGGAGAAAAGATCAGCACTGAAACTGAAGTTATGAAAATGACATGGTTGGGAGAATACTAGTATTAAAATAGTTAGACGGAATTAATATTGGCACTTGGCGGTGTTTCCCGGTGAGTGGTTGAGCATTTTCTTCATGCACAAGGAGGCAAAGAAGTTTTTCAAGAGGGTAATTCTGTCGTTGTGAAACCGAGGGCTTTACGCAGGAGCTTAAAGTTCTATTCGATACGCTGTACGTAGGCCTAAGCCTTTCAATACTTTGATAATTGATTCTTCTCTTTGCCTATATATCCATCAAAATCCAAAATAGTTAAACATTATACAGGTTCAAGTAATTTGATGGAAATATATCTTAAAACATTTGCAATTGATTCCATGAGATGCATGTCCTAGGGCATATATAATCCAGAATGGTTATAATAATCTGCTGTTGGCCGGTCAAATTAATTTAATAATCTTGCATCATGCTAAATAAACTTTATAACTATTAACATGTCTGGAAGAAATATTTTTGGCATGTCTCCCTACAGGTGGCAGCAATAGCAAAAGGCAGTTTGCTGTTTTGCACAAGTCAGTGAAATTCAACTATCTCCACCTACTACATGACATTTTTTGTTCAAAAGATTTAGTATGTATTATTTGACTTATTCTGTTGCTTTTAGTCATATCTCTATAGTGTTGCAAAATTCTAAAATGTAAGAAAGGAAGCCCTTTAATTTAAACTATGCCACTGGAATTTGGTATATGTACCCAGTTGCGGCTGGATAAGAAATTGTATGTTGTTCACCTTATTGGAGTCATCTCTTTAGAAGTGCAAGTCCAGGGCATTTGTTGTTAAAATATTTAGCACATAGTAGAGACTAGAGTGAAAGTCTTTGTATAAGAATTAAGCTACTTAATAGTACGAATTCTACACGATTACATGTGCACGTGCACATTTTTTATTGGTTATTTGAAAGTTGAAGGAAAAGTAAACTTGCTTGTTTAAGGGAAATCACGGGAATGAGGACGTCAATATACAGTGCCTATTTTGGTTTGACAATTTATCTTCCTTGTGAAATCAACGAGTCTAGCCTGCTACGTGAAGTTGCATAATTTGAACTGGCTTATTAGGATTTAATTAATGACAGAGACGGGTTGAACTCTATGTAGTACAGGTACCTTCCTTATCTATTTTTACTGTACACTTGAAATTTATTGATCAGCCATGCCCTTCATTTACATCCTCAAGCCACATAATCAAGTCGGTTTGAGAGACAATTGTCTTAATTATGTGTACTAGGACTGTTAAAAAAAAACTGAATTAAATTGGACTGGTGTTGAATTGAATTAAATTGCGCTAGAAAAATTGAATTGTTTTAAATAAAAAATTGAATTGAACTATTCTTTAATTTAAAACTGAATTGAACTGTTCTTTAGTTCAGTTTTTAAAAATTGAACTGCTTCTAAACCAAACTGTTTGAATCGAACTGAACTATAATTTATGAAGTTGAAAAATGTAAAAAATATGCTTCTAAATTGAAAACAATTAGGAGTAATTCAGAGCAGTTTAGGACAATTCGAAACAGTTTGATTCGGAACAGTTCATCTGAACTGTTACACGGTTCAGTTTAGTTTAATTTGTCTAAATTATTAAGCAATTTAGTTCGGTTCGCCCAAACTTAATTACCGTGAGAAGAAGATTGCAGAATGAAGCGAACCATTGAAAAGTACTAGCAGTAAAACTATTTCTGTTACAAACAACGAAATACCCTTTTATTCAGCAAAAGAATTATTGGTTCATATTAATTAAATCTTCTACTCATGTCCTAACCTCTACATTCCTAACAAAAGTATACGCATCCGACCGGCAAAATAAAAATAAGAAGATAAAAACAGGGAAAGTGAGCACACATATGATGTGGTGGTATAAGAAGAGGCTCAAGAACTATTGTCGGGGAGGGTTCCCATCCAAGCTGGTGGCAACATACCCGTTTGCTCATGGACAGTCTTAAAGAGAGGTGGCAACATCTTGTAGACACCAGCAACATCCTTAATGCCACCACTTGCATCATTTGCTTCCCCACCATTAGTCCAAATACTAATCTTTGGCTGAAGTCCACGAATTGCATCAGCATTAGTCTTGGCGATCTGTTGAAACATGCCACTATTTATCATCAAGTAGTCCCTCAGACTAGCGTAGTTGCCTCCCAATGCATCAAGAAGTGTCCTTAAATATGCTCCTTGGGCTTCCCCAATTGCCATAAGTCCCTCTGCCTCCTTTTTCTTTGCAAATAGCTCTGCTTCTGCTGCTTGTTGCCGACTGAAAAATGCTGCTTCGGCCAATGCTTTTTGTGCTTGCGCCTCTTTCTCCTTCTCAAACAATATTGCTTCCGCCGCTTTTTGCTTCTTGTACAGCTCCCAGTTTGCTTCTTGTACCTATTCCACAATTTCCATGGATGTCAAAAAAATAAAATAAAAAACACTTTTCTCACCCTTAAAATTTCATGCAATTTTAACCATCATATTCTGAAGCAAGTACAAGTCATGCAGTCATTATCTTCTTAGATACTAATATTTGATCCTTGCAGACAATTATTAGTTTAACTAATGAACACAAAGTAAGTAATACGATATAAATACAAAAATTCTATGATACTCTCTTAAAAAAATTATGGGTGTTAGTATTATTGTTATCGAGAAATTTTCTTTATCTTTTTCTTGACTTGATGTTGCAAAACTTATTTAATTATTAGTCCAAAATTGTATTAAAACCCTCAACTCAAGATTTAACCGGATACCATAGCGAGTTAGCGACACTCTAATTAACGAAGAAATAAACTAACCTTGGTTTCATACTCAACAGTTGCTTTGCTGAGGAACTCAGCCTTAAGCTTCTCTGTGGTAGTGAGAGCATTCATCCTCTCAACCTCTCTCTGCAACTCCGCTTCCCTGAGTGCCACAGCTTTGGTGGCCTCCACCTCCGCCACCTTCGCCGCCTGTTCCCACGAAGCTTTCTTCTTCGCAAGCAAGGAATTGGCCTCTGCCACCTCAGCCTCTCTCTCATTCTCGAACACCTTAACCTCAGTCCTGACCTTTATTTCCTCCTTCTTACCATCTCCTTGCCTCTGCGTCGATATGATCTTAGTCTCCGCATCGATCTTGGCAGCATTCTGAAGCGTTTGGCCCTCTCTCTGCTTCGCTCCCACCTCTCCCTTCATCTTTGCCTCTGCCACGTCAATCTTGGCTTGGTTCGCAGCTCCCATCTGAGTCTTTTGCCCCAAATAAGAGAAATACTCATGACCAGGCACATCAACCAGTTGCTTAACGTTGGCGTTGTAAATCAAAAGGCCAAACTGGTTAAGCTCCAGCTGAACCTTCTCGAACACTTCCTGTTTGAAAGATTTGGTTCCTCTGAAAATCTCTTCCATGGTCATGGAGGCAGCGAGGACACGTGTCTCTCCCTCGATGATGCCCTGGACGAGCTCCTTGACGTGGTTAGAGAGCTTGTCGTGGGATGAGAGGAGCTTGGCGTATTTGAGAAGGCTTTCGTCGTCATCGACTCTGGGGCCGATGGTGAAGACTGCGGGGAGAATGAAAGGGAGCTTCTCGGCGCTCATGGCCTGAACCTCGAAGGTGTAGTTCACCGGAGATAGGTCGAAGACGGTGCATGACTGGCCTGGGAAAACCCATGATTTCTTTGCGAGCTTTATGTCGCTGATTCCAGCCCCAGTGATCACAAGGTATTGAGATGCGTCTGCTACCCTGTACATGATGATTTTGCTTATGCGACAGTGATGTTAGGGTTAGGGTTGATGGAGGGTTTTGTAGAAAAATATTACTTTCGAAAACAAGAGACGAGAGAGTTTGTTAAACTTCAAGTCATCTAGATTCTTTATATAGAACTGAAAATATAACGGAAACAAAATTCAGATATTAACATCTTAATCTTTTTTTGATTAAAATCTTAATCTTGAAAACAAATTGAATCTTTTCTTTTTTGAATAGGAAAACAAATTCAATCTAAATATTATCTTTGGAAGATAAATAACAAACTCCTAAAAGATTAAATTAAAGATATCTTTAACACCCATTCTTCACTTAATTAGCAAATTCCTAAAAAATAAATTATTCATTTTTAAATTAAAGATATTTAATTTAAACATAATGTTAAAGGAGAGTTTTCTATTAAAATTACGACTTAGAATTAATGAAGATAATTACGAGTTTATACTTTATATACAAACACAGGTATATGTATATATACTAATGTAATAGCATTTGTCGTGCACAATCTATAAATTTTGAGTTTAATAAATATAGACTTAAATATGTTTTTAGTCATTTAAATATAGGGGTTTATTTGTTTTAGTCCCTCAAATTTAAAGTCACTTTTTTTAGTCCCTCAAAGTTAGAAAATATTTTTTTTAGTTCCTCTCTATAGTAGTTGTCAAACAGGAATAACAAACTCACAATTTGTGACAGCTAAAAGCCACCACAAATTGTGAATATGTTATTATCTGTTTGGCACCTATTATGGGGAGGGATTAAAAAAAGCGTTTTATAACTTTGAGGGACTAAAAAAAAATAAAAACTCGTATTTGAGGAACTAAAAATATATTTAATCTTATATTATTAATGTAAAAGTTTTTACACCATCAATCAATTACAAAAAAAATTTAGTATGATTTTAAGGTAATTATTATCTAAGTCAACAAACTTACCATTTACAGTAGTTTGTGATTGAATGACAGTTTAAAATAACTTTACGTTGTCAACATATATACTATTTTTTCATAAGTTTTAATGTATTTTTATATTATTTCTTTAATTTTACAAAAACTAATGTATTAATGTAAGTTGATATGCATATGACTATCTATCTATATATATATATATATATATATATATATATATATATATATATATATATATATATATAAATATTGATATATATTTAATAATTTAATATTTTTAAATATATTGCACCATACAAAGATAAGATAAGATGACATGATAATATGTTTCTTTTATAAAAGTTATCTTTAAGTAAGACGATAAGGGCTTGATTGGTAGTATAGGATAAGATATATAAGAACATGTTGAGATAGAATTAGGTTATAAAATGGGCCAATGCTACAGTGGACCACTTGTTAAGTGGTCCAGCAAAGACCATAATTTAGAACCGTTAGATTAAGTTGTTATTGTAGGTCTGTCCACACCCAATCCTGCAACCCCCTCCTACTAATTTTTCCGGCCACAGTTTTTTCGTCGCCACCGGAGACAAATTCCGACGGCGACGTTCCTTTTTTTTTTTTTTCCTCTTTTCCTCCTCCACCCTCTCCTCCTTCTGGCGACTCCATTCCAAATCACAAGAACATAAATTCCACAACATTATTATAACAACAACAACCAAATCCACATTCCAAATCTTATTGCAAGGTTTAATGGCAATGGGTTGGTTTGGGTGCAGCGAAGCAACATGGAGGGGAAAGCATAAAGGGTTTCTAAGATTTAGCGAAGCAGTGGTGGAAGGGAAGGCACAAAGGGTTTCTCTTATTGTTATGAATTTTAAGATGAACGTGAACACAACAACAAATTTTTGAATTCATTAAAACAAGCACAAATTGGAATCAATAATAATGCAATCAGCTGATGCGCACTCACAACACCAAATATTGATACGCAATCAACAGGGGACACACAAATTGACGCAAACCAAGAACAAATCTTGAATTAAATGACGCAAGGCACAAGATGAAACAATAAGGAACGCACAAAAATTGATCAGAATCAAAGGAAAAAGGTGGATCGGTGTGTGGCGGGGGAGCAGCGGACACACATGAAGCGGGGGGAGGAGAGAGATGTTCTGAAGTTTAAAGTTCCTCAACGGTGGTGGGTGGTGATGGGAACGCCGGAGAGAGGTGGAAGTAGAAAGAAGGGGAAAAAAAAAAAGAACGTTGTCATCGGAAATCGCCTCCGACAATGACGAATGCTGGCCGGCGAGATTTGTGGGAGGGGACTGCGGATTGAGTGTGGACAAACCTATAATAACAACCAAATCTAACGGTTCTAAATAATGGTATGCAGTGGACCACTTTTCAAAGTGGTCCACGGTAGCCTTGGTCTACAAAATGATAAACTTTAATCTTATTGAATATTTGGTGCACATTAGATAATAAATTAGGAAATTTATTGTGTTATCTTGTGCTTATTTGGTGGCATAAACAATGATAGAATAGAATATAAATTATGTTCAAATAAAAAATTATCTTTCATTAAAATTACATATAATTTTCTAAAAGTAACTTTTAATTTAATTTTTAAGTTTTACAAATTATAAAAAAAATTATAATTTTAATTAAATTATACAAAATTATATTTTATTACATAATTAATTTTCTTAAAATTCTATATAAATATATAAATATAATTATTTTAAATTAGAGAGTTTAAGGAGCTATTTTTTAACAAGAGAGTTTTTAGGAGTTTTTCTTTTAATAAGGGTTTATTTAGAGATTTTTCTTAACCATTTTATCTCTTTTAGTAAATCATTTTTATCTTTGTTTCTAATTGAATATCAATATTTTTTAAAATAAATTATCAATAGTTAAATATAACATTGCATCACAATATAAATTGTTTATCATAAATTTTAAATATAATTTATATGTTTAAAATATTTATTTATTATGATTTTTAATAAGTATATAAAAATGATTGTTTAATATATAAATTTGGGTTCGGGAACTCTATGTACTTTCCTTAATCTATTTTTATATGTGTTTATTTTATGAATGACCTTGATGGGTTGAACTCTATGTACTTTCCTTAATCTATTTTTATATGTGTATACACTTTGATTCATTGGCCGTGCAATTAATTAACTTGACATTTTCAGCCACAACTTGTTGATGCCCTTCAATTACATCCTCAAGCCACATAATATTCATATGGGGTATAATGGCCATGTTGCATAATAATGTCGGTATGTTGAGACAATTTGGCATTTGCTTAATAATGTGTTCTATGATTTTTTTTTTTATTAATACTTGGCTAAATTCTTTGTTCTCTCACACTAGCTTCTTTAAATTTGTAATTGTACTAGTGTCACCTAACTGATAAAGGTGTATACTGGCTGTGTGATATTGCAGGCTGAAAGACCTAAGTCTGCAAGTTTTGTCATGTAGCAAGATTGTGGTGAATACTGAATTTACCGTGAGAGGATGTATATCTTGCACGCAGGCTCCCAAGCGAAACACCGTAAGGTAAATACATGTTATGTTGATAACTTAATTCAATGTGTCACAAACAACCAAATACCCTTTTATTCAACGAAAGAAAACCATATTTGTACTTATTTGTTCATATTATTTCTTGTACTCAAGTCCTCCTTCATTCCTAACAAAGAAACGCATCCAACTGGGAAAATAAAGATAAGAAGGTAAACACAGGAAAAGTGATGTGGTGGTATAAGAGGCTTAAGAACTTTTGTTGGGCTGCAGGGTTCCAATCTGAGTTGGTGATGGTACAGCAGCAACCGCCTTATTTGCTTCCACACCATTATTACCATTATTAGAAGGCTGAAGTCGAAGGAGTCCATTCAGATTAGTGTTGTTGTTGTTCATGTTGTTGATTCTAGCCATCTGAGATCGAAGGAGTGCATCCCTATTGGCCATCTGAGCTGATTGAACATTGATCATCTGAGATTGAAGGAGTGCAGCGTTGGCATTCTGGAGTTGAGGGGTTAATGCAATAGGATAATTAGTGTTGGCCATCTGAAGTTGAGGGGCGTTGCCATTCGGAAGTCCTCTATTTAACATCAAGAAGTCCTTTACATCGGCGTAGTTTCCTCCCATTGCATCAAGAAGTGCCTTTAAGTATGCCCCTTGGGCTTGCCCAAGTGCCACAAGCCCCTTTGCCTCCTCTTCCTTTGCAAATAGCTCTGCTTCAGCTAATGCTCTTTTTGCTTCCGCCTCTTTTTCCTTCTCAAACAATGCTGCTTCCGCCGCTTTTTGCTTCTTGTACAGCTCCCAGTTTGCCTCTTGTACCTAACAAAAATCATTTTGCATGCATGCGTGTTACGGGAATAAAATAAAGTTGATTCGTTGACAATGATATATAGTATATAGCTAATATTTAATTTAAAGTAAATATTGAAAATGTTCCATGCATCCAATATAAACCCATTTGATAAGTACCTTTTACTAGTGTTTTAAGAAATATTTTACTTCACCCCCTTGCAAAACACACACTTTCAACATCATATTCTAAAGCACGAACAATTCAGCTACTCCACTTAATTAATATTCTCAACAACAAAAAAGAAATCTAAGAGTTTTGGTATTGATCGAGTCTATAATTGAACGAGTTTAAACAACCAAGAGAGAGAGGGAGAGAATTTCTCAATGTATCAAAACCTTTAAATTTTCCAGGATACCATAGAGTTTCTTAGTTGTTATCATCTTCTTCATTACTAAGTAATATTTGATTCTTGCAGATAACTAGTCTAAGTCTAACAAATGAATACAAAATGAGTGAATAGTAATATGATATAATTAATTAAGAAGAAGAAATAAACGACTAACCTTGGTTTCATAGTCAAGGCTTGCTTTGCTGAGGAGCTCGGTTTTACGCTTCTCCGTGGTTGTGAGAGTATAAATCTTCTCAACCTCTCTCTGCAACTCCGCTTCCCTGAGTGCCACGGCTTTTCCGGCCTCCACCTCCGCCACCTGCGCCGCCTGTGCCAACGCAGCTTTTTTCTTTGCAAGCTCAGAATTGGCCTCTTCGACCTCAGCCTCTTTCTTATTCTCAAACACCTTACGCTCCGCATCGATCATCGCAGCATACTGCTTCGTCTTCCCCTCTATCAGCTTCTCTTCCATATCTCCCTTCATCTTGGCCTCAGCCTCGTCAACCTTGGCCTGGTTCGCCGCTTCCGTCTGAGTCTTCTTCCCAAGATAATTCAAATACTGGTGACCGGACACGTCAAACAGTTGCTTAACGTTGGCGTTGTAAATCAAAAGCCCGAACTGATTAAGCTCCAGCTGAACCTTCTCAAACACTTGTTGTTTGAACTCCTTGGTGCCTCTGAAGATCTCTTCCATGGCCATGGAGGCGGCGAGGACACGTGTCTCTCCCTCGACGATGCCCTGGACGAGATCCGAGAGCTTCTTGTGGGACGAGAAGATCTTCGCGTATTTGAGAAGGCTCTGTTTGTCGTCCACTTTGGGACCGATGGTGAAGACGGCGATGAGCTGGAAAATGAGCTTCTCGGCGCTCATGGCCTGAACCTTGTTGAAGGTGTAGTTGACCGGAGAGAGGTCGAGGACGGTGCATGACTGGCCGGGGAAAACCCATGATTTCTTTGCAAGCTTTATGTCGCTGATTCCAAGCCCAGTGATCACAAGGTATTCCGATGCTTTTGCTACCTTGTACATGATTTTGCTTCTACGGCAGTAATGTTAGGGTTAGGGTTTCTGGAAGAATTTTTGAAGAAGGACGGGAGATATGCGATATAGAGGAGTTTGTTAAGCTTTTCTTGGGCTCTATATATAGACTTGAAATGCATACAAGATTTAAATTTAAAATATTAACAAAATCTTATCTGTATAAAAATAAAAAAAATAAAAAACTGTACGGCTGTACTAAAAAAAATCATCTTAATCTTAAAAGTAAAATAGTTTTTTAAAATTTAAATAACATCATAAAAATTTGAAATATAAATAACAAATTTTTAAAAAGTTAATTTATTTATTTTCAAACTAAAGATATTTACATATTTATATTTATATATATTTTTAATATTCGAGTATGACTTCTACTAAGAACACTTTCTTACGAGAACAACTACTAACAATAATCAGACGAAGATTAAAAATAATAAATTGTTGAGATTAAAATATTTAAAATTCAAATTAAAATATAATATAGCTATCAAATCTCTAAAAGATCCACCAAACAAAAATCAAATCAAATCTATAAAAGATCTCAATTATCACATTCTAAAATATCTCATTTATCATGTCACTCTCTTCTTTAAGATTAACGTTAACACATCACCATTACCACCATGACCGCCACCACCTTTCTTGTCATGACCATGGTTGCTGTCGCTGTCGACAACGATGATTATGACGGTGGTAGCGGCAATCATGGTGGTGATGATGATGGATTAACTGAGATATTTTAGGAAGTGATCATAGTTGAAATATTTTATAGATTTGATTTTTGTTTGGTGAATCTTTTGGAGGTTTGATGATTATATTATATTTTAATTTGAATTTTTAAGTATTTTAATCTCAATCGTCTATTATTGTTATGATAATTTTTTTATGTTTTCATATAAAAATGTTATCACAAGAGTCATACTCTTTAGTATCCTTTTATATAAATTAGAATAGAATAGTTACTTTGAATGAGAGTTTTTTTAACCGTCATGCCCCTATCTCTTTCAATATGTAATTTTTAATATTTTTCTTTGACAAGATTATTTTTAGGAATTTTTTCTTGCCCTCTTATCTATTTCAATCTATCATTTTTAATATTCTTAGTTCTAAATCTTAGGAATGGCCTCTCCCTAGAGATATATTTTATAAAAAAATGTTTATCAATACAAATTTAAGTCATATAATTAATAAATCAGTACAATTAGTATAATTAAAAGCTGCCCTCATCACATTTTATATCGCCCTAAAAATTTTTTTGCACTATTTTTTTTTATTTGGATATAATGCAAGTGTTTGTACTTATTTGTTCGTAATAAGTCTTAGATATATGTCCTACATTCTTAGCAATCAACCGACAAAATAAAAATAAGAAGATAAATACAGGAAAAGTGATAAAACATTATATTAACGAGAACTGCTATTTGTTATGAAACCTTAGATGCACGAACCATACGAATGTACACATGTAAATTTTTAAGAGAAACAATAAGTGATGATTTGTGTTCGAGGGAAAGCAAGCTGTTGCTAAACAAAAAAAATGACCAATCAACAAATGCATTAGTCTCTGTTCGTGAAGTTCATTTTCCTATACCTATACTAATATGATGTAGTAGTGTAAGGCTTTAAGAACTATTGTCGGGGAGGGTTCCCATCCAAGCGGGTGGCAGCATACCCGTTTGCTCATGGACTGTCTTAAAGAGAGGTGGCAACATCTTGTAGACACCAGCAACATCCTTCATGCCACCACTCCCATCATTTGCTTCTCCACCATTAGTATAAATACTAATCTTTGGCTGAAGTCCACGAATTGCATCAGCATTAGTCTTGGCAATCTGTTGAAACATGCCACTATTTATCATCAAGTAGTCCCTTAGACTGCCGTAGTTGCCTCCCAATGCATCAAGAAGTGTCCTTAAATATGCTCCTTGGGCTTCCCCAATTGCCATAAGTCCCTCTGCCTCCTTTTTCTTTGCAAATAGCTCTGCTTCGGCTGCTTGTTGCCGACCGAAAAATGCTGCCTCGGCCAATGCTTTTTGTGCTTCGGCCTCTTTCTCCTTCTCAAACAGTATTGCTTCCGCATCCTTTTGCTTCTTGTACAGCTCCCAGTTCGCCTCTTGTACCTATTACACAATTTCCCTTGTCACAAAAATAGTAGTAATACACTTCTCACACCCTCAAAATTTCCATGCCTGTTACGGGAATAAGATAAATGATGATACACACTTTTCCATGCATTTTTTCGTAAATGCATTTGCACACATGGTGGGGTCATGATAACAATATATAGCCCAATATGTAGTAGCAATGTAGCCTTTACCTTTTCTCATATATAGTAATAGCTAACATTCAAAGTAACTGAATAAAAAAAAATGACGTTACACGCTTTTGCTTACAGTTTCATGTCGACAGTGATGTATATAGCTACCATTTAAAGTAGATGAATAAAAAAATCACTGTACACGCTTTTCCTTTTACGTATCATCGTTGATTCTTTGACAATGATATATAATATGCAGCTAATATCTAAACTACTTGTTAAGTACCTTTTACCAGTGCTTTAAAAAATAATTTACTTCATTCCTTGCAAAATATACACTTTTACTCTGCTTAATATTCAATTTGCTATATATGAGAATTGTTATGGTACACTTAGAAGTCTAATTCAGGGTTTTGGTATTAAACCAACAATTAAATGAGTTTCAACACACAAAAGAATAAAAAAAGAGAGAAAGAGAGTCTGTCGGTTGCAACTATGAACAAAAATGAATGGACTGGTGTGAAAACTCTTAAATTTTTCAGGATATCATAGAATTTCTCAGGTTCTAGCTATTATCTTCTTCGTTAATGAATACAAAGTGAGTAAACAGTTATATGATATAATTAATTTGTATAATGAATGAAGAAGGAAATAAACTAACCTTGGTTTCATACTCAACAGTTGCTTTGCTGAGGAACTCAGCCTTAAGCTTCTCTGTGGTAGTGAGAGCATTCATCCTCTCAACCTCTCTCTGCAACTCCGCTTCTCTGAGTGCCACAGCTTTGGCGGCCTCCACCTCCGCCATCTGTGCCGCCTGTGCCCACGAAGCTTTTTTCATTGCAAGCTCAGAATTGGCCTCTGCCACCTCAGCCTCCTTCTCATTCTCGAAAACCTTAACCTCAGTCCTGACCTTTATTTCCTCCTTCTTACCATCTCCTTGCCTCTGCGTCGATATGATCTTAGTCTCCGCATCGATCTTGGCAGCATTCTGAAGCGTTTGGCCCTCTCTCTGCTTCGCTCCCACCTCTCCCTTCATCTTTGCCTCTGCCACGTCAATCTTGGCTTGGTTCGCAGCTTCCATCTGAGTCTTCTGACCCAAATAAGAGAAATACTCATGACCAGGCACATCAACCAGCTGCTTAACGTTGGCGTTGTAAATCAAAAGGCCAAACTGGTTAAGCTCCAACTGAACCTTCTCGAAGACTTCCTGTTTGAAGGATTTGGTGCCTCTGAAGATCTCTTCCATGGTCATGGAGGCAGCGAGGACACGTGTCTCTCCCTCGATGATTCCCTGGACGAGATCCGTGACGTCATGAGATTGCTTGTCGTGGGATGAGAGGAGCCTGGCGTATTTGAGAAGGCTTTCTTGGTCGTCCACTCTGGGACCGATGGTGAAGACGGCGGGGAGAATGAAAGGGAGCTTCTCGGCGCTCATGGCCTGAACCTCGAAGGTGTAGTTCACTGGAGACAGGTCCAAAACGGTGCATGACTGGCCTGGGAAAACCCATGATTTCTTTGCGAGCTTTATGTCGCTGATTCCAATCCCAGTGATAACTAGGTATTCCGATGCGTCTGCTACCCTGTACATGATTTTGTTTCTGCGACAGTGTCACGCTAGAGTTGTTGATGGGATTTTTGTAGAAAAATATTCAGAAAGATAGAAAGAAAATGTGACAAGAAGAGAGAAAAGAACAAGAGATGGAAAAGGATTCTTGAACACTTTCAAGAGAAATACTAACGTGGCAAGAGAGATAAAGAAGAACGAGAGACATTAATAGAGTTTTTATGCTATTTGAATGTTTAAAATCAGAACTCAAACAGATATATGATTAGAGGAATATAAAATTTCAACAATAACATATCTTGCCTTGATTTTAAAATTAAATTGAAAATATCTTTAAATTTAAATAATATATCTTAAATATTTAAAATATAAATAAAAAATTTCTAAAAACTAAATTATTTATTTTATTCTTTAATTTATATAATATATAGAGACTATATTATATTAAATTAATCAATTAAATAATTAAAATTTATACATATTTTGATTTTATATAGTATTGTAATCAATTTATTATACTTTTTAAAAATATCATTATTATGTAAATATATATTCCGATTTGCATAAAAGAAGATATATGTGTATAAGATATATTTTGATTTTGCCATGTAAGTAATTTAGGAGGGTGTATTCAATTAGGATTTTAACAGACTTTTTTTTTTTTTGCATAAAAAATCCTGTAGATTTTAAAAGATTTTGTAGGAATGTAATGACTTTTAAGAGTTTTTTAAAAGACTTTTATTATTATGATTTTGTAGTTTGAATTTTAATGGATTTATAAAATATTAATTCATAAGATTTGAAAGGACTTTATGAATTTACAAGATTTCAAAGGATTCCATGAATTTTTTAAAAATGTTCAAAATTAACAGAGTCGATGAATAAGATTTGGATAAAAAAATAAAATCAATACAATTTTTTTCAATCTTTCTGTATCCCTTTCTCTTTTTTTAAAATTGTCTACAATAGTTTCAATGCTAATAGAAAGGTCTTCTGATATTTTGGCTTGATTGTTGGTCCTGATGAGCTATAACTCTCCATGCTCAAATCTACTCCTCTTATGATGGCTTAATTTTTTGGTTCATAGTGATTTGGTGGTATGAACGCATCACTATTAGGATCATATGAAGAACGTGTGTAGGATTAGATGAAAGAGATGACCAATTACTCTACCAATGTTACTGTCATCAAGGAAGAGAGAAAAGTATGTGTGATGATGGAAAAAAAAGTTTGGAATGGAAGAGTAGAAAATCCCAAGGATTTTGGCAGGATTGTTTGATGTGTGTGGTATTTATACATATAAATAAAAAGTCACACAAAATCCATCAAAATCCAATTTACAAAACAATCCATCGAAATCTATAGGATTTTGAATACCAGATGACTTTTTTTAAGTTGTAAAAAATCTTGATTGAATACCACCGGATTTTATTGTCGTGAAAAAAAATCTTGAAAGTTTTGATTGAATACCATAAGACTTTTTTATCTTCTTTAAAAATCCTGATTGAATATACAAGACATTTTTTTATCAAAAAAAAGTCTTTTAAAATCCTTCCAAATCTTAATTAAATACACCCCTTAGTATTAGTTTTTATTATACAATTTCGATATATTCTGAAATATTTTTTTTTGTCTTGGGTTAGAAACTTTGGGTATCACCTAATTCACTGGATCAGATACTAATGTCGTTGCTCCAATGAAATTTTGCACACGGAAATCGAACACGGATTTTTCAGTTAAACAGATCGTCCCCTCACATGTGAATGCAGTGGAGCCTTACACTGCGAACCCTATGGGTTATTTTGAAATTGATTTTAAATACTATATATTAAATTGATTATTTCGAAATTTTATTATAGAATATATCGAAAATGCTTTTAAATATACAATAACGTTATTTCGATAATACATTAAATCAGATTTTTATGATACTTTTTAATATATATTTAAAAGTAAAGTCTGATTTTTTTTGGTAAAAGAGGAAAAAATATATCTATTATGCAAAAATATAATTCATTGTCGTTATTTAAAAAAATTAAAAAAAATGTTTCAACCATTTCCTTTTGGGTCTTTTATGGTAATTTAACATTGAGTAAAATATGTTTTTAGTCCTTGAACTTTTATATTGTGCAATTTAGTTCCTAAACTTTATAAAAATCGTGTTTTTAATCTCTCATCACAATCTGAAGTTAAAAAATATGCAGAACAAGGGAGTAAGCTCATGGACTAAAAACACTCTTTTTAGAAATAGTCACTCATTCAGAATTAGTAGACGCTCAGCAAAGTCATAGCATTCAGAATCAATTTCGAAGAATTTCCCGAAATCTCTATTAGGTAACCTGATTAATCCCAAGCGTCGTCTTCTTTTTTCTTTTTTTTTTTTTTAATGATTTATATTTTTTTTATTTTTAGGTTAAATTAATCTGTAGGCCCTATACTATTCGAGAATTTTTAATTAGGTCCCTGAACTATTTTTTTTTTCAATTGGGTCCCTGAACTATTTTTTTTCAATTGGGTCCTTGAACTTTTATTTATTTTTTCAATTAAGTCCCTACCGTTAACTATCGTTAGCTCCATTAACGGCAGGGACCTAATTAAAAAATAAATAGAAGTTTAGGAACCTAATTGAAAAAATTGTTTAGGGACCTAATTAAAAAAAATTAAATAGTTCAGGGATCTACTGAGTAGTTCTCAAATTCTACCCAGACTATCACACTATACTTCTCAAACATATGTAGACTACTTCTAAATTTAGTATTGTCCATTCTACAGATTTGCACTGAGTATTCTTAACTCTCTAAGTTAGTATTCTTACCTCTCCAGTCCAGTATTTTCACCTTTGCGGATTATAAACTCAGTATTCTCAACCTCTGCAGGTAGGGGTGGAAACAGGCCAGGCCAAGCCAGGCTTTAGCGGGCCTGAGCCTGACCTACATCATAATTACTAAGTCTGGGCCTGACCTATTTACCTGTTACAAACCTTTTTTTAAGCCTTAGTTTGGCCTGTTTTAAAGCCTGACCTGGCCTGAAAGCCTGTTCACGTGGCCTGTTCTACAAAAAGGCCTATAAACAAGCCAATAGACCTATACGCCTAATTAACTAGGCCAACGAACCTAAATAGGCTAACGGGCCTTATTCATGGCTTAAAATATTCAATATTTTCTAAAGACTAATATTAAATATAAATATTATATTAATGTAATATATATAAATATATAATATTATATATATTATTATATAAACAGGCCAGCCTGTTTAGGCTTAATAGGCTTTTTTTAAAGCCTAAAGCCTGACCTTTTTAATCAAAAAGGCTTTTTAAAAAGCCTAAGCCTAGCATTTTTAATAAATGGGCTAGGCTAGGCCAGGCCTTTGGCGAGCCAGGCCGTAGGCCCCTGACGAGCCGCCTGACCTATTTCCACCCCTATCTGCAGGTTCTTCAACCAGTATTCTCAAACTCTGGAAGCATCAATTCCTTTACTGCACTTCTAGTTTCCTCCTACAGATTCTGTTCGGACAAACCTAATACAGTCCTTCTAAATACATTCTTCAATTAAGTGATATTTTTTGTATGATTTTTAGTTTACTTTTAATTTATTCAGTAGGTTCCTGAACTATTTTAAAAAATTTAATTAGGTCCCTAAACAATTTTTTTAATTGGATCCCTGAACTTCTATTTATTTTTTAATTAAGTCCCGACCGTTAATGGAGTTAACGGTAGTTAACGACATGGACCTAATTAAAAATTAAATAAAAATTCAGGGACCCAATTAAAAAAAAAAATAGTTCAGAATCCTAATTAAAAATTGTCAAATAGTATATAGACCTACAGATTAATTTAACCTTATTTTTATTGTGATCGAATGTTCTCTGTAATCAATCGGTTACGGTTCTTTTTCTTTTTAGTTTAATATAGGGTGAACTTGGCGTTTGTTTTACAAATCATGTATGTGATGATTCACTGTATGGAATGTCATGCATATTGGTATGCACACCAGATGCTCGCCATAATTCCTGCACCGCAAACTTGCGTGATTCAACTGTCGCTTACTCAAATTACTGTCATTTAGTTCTTAATTAGTCCCTCCGTTTCAAATTATATGACGTTTAAGGTTTTGGCACAGGTATTAAGGAATGTAATTAATTTGTTGAATTTCCTAGAAAATATTAGGTAACTTCCTAATATAACCTTTATCTCTCTAATTAATTACTCATAGTACACTACTCTCACTAAGTATTAATTAAGGGTAGTCCTGGAAAAAGGCATTTAATGCAGCATTGGTTTTATAAAACGACATCTATTTTAGAACAAATTTTTTTCTCTAAAATATCATATAATTTGGAACGGAGGGAGTATTTCGAAAAAAAAAAGTCACATTCTCACAAGTTTTTTTTTTCCCTTGTATTTGTGTTACCGTTGTAATAAAATATATATCTATGTTTCTCTTTCAATCATCAGCATATCTTTTTTATTCTGAAGATTCTGACTTTTACTGTACTACAGTTTGAATAAAGAGACAGGTTTGAGACTGGGGTAAATCCAACTATCGACAAGTCAATTGGATTGCCTCGAAAGCGCTTCTATCGAGCACGAGCACACAGCAATCCACTAAGTGACTCTCACTTTCCTGTGCCAAACTGCCAATATCACCCAGCCATGTTGACTATTCCCTCCATTACCCTCAGTTATTTCCCTCGTCTGGTCAAGCTGATAGTTCCAAAAAGATCCAGTTTGCTGATGTTGGTTGTGGTTTTGGAGGGTTGCTCATAAGTCTTTCCACTTTGTTCCCAGAAACATTGATGATTGGAATGGAACTTAGAGACAAAGTGACTGAGTACGTCAAGGAACGAATTTCATCTTTAATGCTGTGTTTGGTTGGAAGGAGAGAAATAGGGTAGATGAAAATAGAGAAGAGATAATTTGAAAAAAAAGAAATAGAGTAGAAATAAAATAGAATGTTGGATTTGTTTGGTTTAAGAGAAATAGAGTAGAAATAATATTATAAAGTTGTTTAGTATGATAAAATGACAAAAATACCCTTTGAAAATAGTTAGTGTCATATGACAGAAGAGTTAAGGAGGGTAGAACAGACTTTTTATTCACAAACAACTTTGAAAACTGTAATTGATGACTGCAGGTTGCTGAGTGGGACACACCTTACTGAATCTTATTTCTCCTTTGAAAGACCTATACCAAACCTACATACTGCATTTCCGTCGTCGCTAAATCATTTCTATCGCACGTAACAAACATAGCGTAAGGGTAGCAAATCCAGGTCAATACCAAAATGTTTCTGTGGTGCGAACAAACTCCATGAAGTACATTCCCAATTACTTTGAGAAAGGACAACTCTCGAAGATGTTTTTCTTGTTTCCTGATCCTCATTTTAAAGAGAAGAACCATCGCCGTCGGGTTATCAGTCCGTTCTTGCTAGATGAGTAGGCTTATGTTCTCGAGGTTGGTGGAATTATATACACAATAACGGACGTAGAAGAGCTTGGGGAATGGATGAAGTCTTGTTTGGAGAATCACCCTATGTTCGAAGCTTTGACTGAGAAAGAACTTGAAGCAGATCCAGTTGTGAAGCTTTTAAGTTCTGCTACTGAAGAAGGCCAAAAGGTTGCTAGAAATGGGGGACAAACTTTCCAGGCTGTATTCAGACGCATTGTACCATCTGATCAAGCATCCTAGACTTCTGCTGCCTAATCTAGTGTGCTGCGAATTAAAAAAAAAAAATGCTTGTTTCATGATAAGCATTGGATTGATCTGTCTACTTTACTTGTATATAATTGGCTTCACAAGGATCACATGGCCTTTGCCATCTTTTATTTGCTATGTATGTGCGTATTTTCATGTTTAACTGAACTTATTCGATATTGAAACTATAATGGAGAGTGTAGTTCATGATTCAACCATTTTATTTGTCAAACTGACAGTTTTGGTTAGGTCGCATCTGATATCAGTACGAGTGTGAAATTCTCTGGTTAAAGCAATTAGATTTAGTTGTGCAAACTCACTAAACTTAAGGATAAAGAGATAAATCTCAAACTAAATAATTTTACTATAAACTTGGCCTGCATCTTCGACAAATTCCATTAAGTCATTGGTTCTAGTTTGGTGTAAACTCAACCCTTCTAGGATCCAAAAGACATATTGTGAAAAGGGCTTTGAATTGTCACCCGATACAAATTCTTGAACCACATTGTTAACCTCAATCAAGCTACACCCCGGGGTTTTCTTTATCCACCTGCTTCTGATGAGTTTCCTAACATTCGATACACCTTCCCACTTGCCAAGTTCTGCATATATGTTAGCAAGCAAGACATAGTTTCCAGATTCTTCAGGCTCAAGCTCTAAAAGCTGTTCCATTGCCACAACAGCAATCTCAAGATTGCGATGAATTCTGCAAGAGCTCAACAAAGAGTTCCATATCCTTGAATCTGGTTGCATCGGCATCTTCGATATTGTGTCAAGAGCTTGATCAAGGTGTCCAGAGCGTCCTAGAAGATCAACCAGGCAACCATAGTGCTCAATCTCTGGCTCTAAATGATAATCCACCCTCATAACATCAAAATATCTCAACCCCTCATTCCACAACCCTGCATGAGCACAAGCTAACAAAACACCAACAAATGTTACCCCATTAGGTGCCACTCCTGCTTTCTGCATATCTTCAAAAACTTGAATTGCCGCATACCCTTTTCCATGATTAGCTAGTCCCCCAATCATGGTACTCCAAGAAATCACATCCTTTTCAACCATCTGATCAAACAAACCCCAAGCTTCACCAATGCAACCACACTTAGCATACATTTCAACCAGTGCATTACACACACCAGTCTTCTTCAAAAACCCACTTTTCTCCGAGTACTTGTGAATCCATTTCCCAACCTCAAGAGACCCAAGCTGCGCACAAGCCGGCAGAACAGATATAACACTAATCTCATCAGGCTCAATACCCACCACTTGCATCTCGCGAAAAATCTCCAACGCATCAACATAACACCCTGCTCTAGCATATCCATTAATCATAGTCGTCCAAGACACAATAGTCTTACAAGGCATTTCATCAAACACTTCCCTAGCACTCTTCATCTGCCCCAATCTCGCGTGCCCCGAGATTAAACTATTCCAAGAAACCGCGTCTCGCTCAGTCATTTCCTCAAACACTTGGTACGCACCACTCATATCGCCACACTTCGTGTACATATCAATCAGCGCGTTCTCCGTTATTGCATGTGACTTGGGTCCATATTTGCACACGTGCGCATGAACTTGCTGCCCAAGACGACGACAGAGAAGACCCGTACACGACTTTATCACAAACGGGAACGTGAATTTGTCTGGCAATGCTGATTTCGTTGTCAGCATTTGGTTGAACACAGTAATTGCCAGAGAATGCTTGTGATTATGGGTGTAGGTTCTGATTATTGCGTTGTAAGAGAACACGTTTGGTTCCTCTAGTTGTTGGAATATCAAGGTCGCGTAATCCACGTGACCCAAGTTGTCGCATAGATCCAACATTTTGGTGGCCAGAAAGTTGCTCTGTGACAGTGACAGCTTCACGATGTGGCCGTGAATCTTCTTCAGCTCCACAATCTTCGCACAGTTTCTCAGGGTGGTGACGAAACGGTTTTCTAATTCTCTTACTCCCATCAATGAATTAGAGTCGACTATTGAGTAAGATTCTGAACAAGTGTTCGAAGCGTCATTTGCTTGTGTTCAGGGAAAGCAAGTACATGGGGTTGTGGAGAAACTAGAGTTTCGGCGTGATTTGGTTTTGAGCAATGATCTTATAGAGATATGTACACAAAATGTTGTACCGTGGATATCGCTTGTTTGGTGTTTGATCGAATGCCTGGAAGAAATGTAGTGTGTTGGACGGCTCTAATGTGTGGGTATCTGCAAAATGGTGATGCCAAAACCTCTTTGGTTTTGGTAATGCGCGGGTTATTTTGTTAAAATAGTTTTTCTTTTACAAAAAAAAAAAATGTTTAGGTCCACGGACTAACCTTACAGGCTTTTGGGCTTTTTTAGAGAAAGGTTTGGGAGAAGGCCCAGTTGTGATGTGGTTTAGCTCGAGTTTGAGAGGCAGGAAGAAGGAAGCGTTTCTGATTCTGAGTGTGTTGGCAACAAGTTTGATTCATGTCTTTGTCTCCTCAGGTTGGATACTTGGTTCCGCTAAATCAAAATTTTGAGGAAGAAGGTTCGGTTCCCAAGTTAGCTGTCTCAGATGGCACAAACGTTATCGGGCGTAACAACATTCCTGTCCCGGACAAGAGGCTTAGCCGCAAACACCTCACTTTAACTGCTTCTCCCAATGGCTCAGCTAATTTGCTCGTCGTATTAACCATTTCACCTTACGATTCCCTCCTTCTTCACTTTTTTTTTTTTTTTTTCAATTTGTGATTTCCTTCCGCTTTGTTAATGCTATTAGGAGGGGACAAACCCGATCGTTGTTAATTCTGGGAACAAGAGAAGGAAGCTGAATCCTAAAGAAGAAGCTACCATTTGTGATGGTGATATAATCGAGCTTATTCCCGGTCACCATCTTTTTAAATATCAGGTGTTGGGTGGTGATAGAAGATCTTCAACCGGTAGTAACAACGAAGCTCAATCATCATTCAAAAACAAAGCTTCAGGCAGGAGTTCCCAGGTATTCAATTGCTCAGTTCATGATCGTACAATTTACATTTGTGTTCATGTAATAGCCATCTGTATTTGCGTGCATTAAGCTAATTTTACTTGCAATTCCTTTTTTTTTTTTTTTTTTTTGTGTAAAATGAATTTTTGTGTTTTATGTGAAACCTGCAGGATAAGGTTGAAACAAGCAGCCAGAAACAAGGAAGGAATGCAGTCACACGGACGTATGTGCATTCACAGTCGGGTGAAGACAATAGTGTGGAGGCCATTCGTAATTTCCATGTCCCTAATGACCAAATACCTTCCACTTTTCGACTTTTGCGTGTGCAAGGGTTACCACCTTGGGCAAATACTTCTTGTGTTTCTATAGGTGATGTTATTCAGGTAGGTAATAGTGATCATATTCTAGATTTTAACTTATTCAGTTCTTGCTGATTTTGAACTATAAAGCAACTGTTTTTGTCCTTCATGGTAAACCTTGAATGAATGTTTCGGTTTTCAACCGTGGCTGAGAATAATTATGCAATGCTTCAAAGTTCAAAAGAAATCTTTACTTCTTCAATCATTGGATCAAGAATAACTTTGCACAATATCTAAGTTGACTTGTACAAGTTTATTTAACTAGAAAAAACTGGAACTACTCATTGATTTTTTTTAATGCTTATCACTGATAGGGAGATATTAAAGTTGCTATTCTTTCAAACTACATGGTAGACATTGATTGGTTGGTTCCTGGTGAGTTATTTTGTTTTGGATTTTCCAATTTCTCTTTGTTTCTTCCTTTCTATTCTTTCCCCTAATTTTACCTGTTTGCAGTCTGAATTTCAATTTTGTCCTTGATACTACTAAAATTTTGTACTAATTTAAAAATATTCTGACATTAATCTTTCCTTGTCATATTTTGAAATTGCTGGGAACTTTTGCACTGTTAATTCGTTTTTTTTTTTTCAGCTCCTTCCTTTTCCCCACTGAAATAGTGCATGCTTTGTCTTTCTTATAAAGAGTATTACATTATATTACTTTACATATTAACATATCCAAAAGGGGCAATCCAACCATCTATTTCCCAATCATGCACCACCATAGGCTGCTGGCATGTCTGGTGTTCTAAAATTTGTGCTTACATGAATACATTTGATTGAATTTTTTTTTATTGTTGATCTCATTCTATTTTCTCCCTTTCTATATTTTCTTGGTGTAGCATGTCCTGCACTTTCAAAAGTGCCCCATGTGCTAGTTATTCACGGAGAAAGTGATGGGAGGGTGGATTACATAAAGGTTTGTCTCAGGTCTAATTTATTTGCAAGATTGAATATGTAAAACTGGTTGAATGAATATTTACTTGCTATTTATATGATTGTTAGAGAAGCAAACCTGCGAACTGGATTCTGCACAAACCATCATTGCCAATTTCCTTTGGGACACACCATTCAAAGGCTATGCTGCTTATATATCCTCAAGGAGTGAGAGTCATTGTGCATACAGCAAACTTAATTTATGTAGATTGGAACAATAAAAGCCAAGGTTTGTGGATGCAAGATTTTCCATGGAAAGATCAAAATAGTCCGAGCAAGGGATCTGGATTTGAAAATGACCTGGTTGAATATCTCAGTATGTTGAAGGTAATGATATATACTGTTCTTTTATATATATACAAATGAATAAACAATCTCAAGTTGATATGAAAAAAATAGCGCTCAATAGTTCTTGAAAAACCTAGTTGAAGTAACCTGTCCAGACAGTTGGATTATTCTAGAAAATTGTTACAAGATTTTAACTTAGATTACTGTAAAAACTTGTTGCCAACCAGAGTACTTATATGGACTGTGAAAGCTAAATAATTGCCAACATATGTTGATATTGATGTTATTAATTGATTGGATATTATCATTAGTGTTGCTACTATAACTATCCATATTATGCATATTATTGTTTATTTGGTGGTTCAGTGGCCAGAATTCTCGGTTAAACTTCCATCCCTTGGAAGCGTCAGTGTATGTCCATCTTTCTTCAGGAAGTTTGATTATAGCGACGCAAGGGTATTTTTCCATTCATTGTTCTTAAATTACTTCCTTTGTTGTTGAAATATTATTAATTATTATTTGTTATGTTGTAAAATTTGTTACATTGTCAGATACACTGTACATTAGGATATATAATGCTGTTTGCGTTATATTCAGGTTAGATTAATTGCATCTGTACCTGGATATCATTCTGGTTCTAGTTTGAAAAAGTGGGGACATATGAAGCTGCGTTCTCTGCTCCAGGAGTGTACTTTTGATGAAGAGTTTAAGAAATCTCCACTTGTTTATCAGGTACAATTGGGCTCTGGGTTAGGTTCCATTATACTCTTGGCACAGTTGGTTCATGTTAATCATAGCCTATAACTCCAGTATTAAATGAAAAAGTTAATGTTGAAGTATCTCACTATTGTTATATTTTCTTTAATTTAATTATCTTCAACTTATGGTAGTAAAGTTTTGACTAGAATGTATCTTTGTGACAGAATTTAGAAAACTGCAGTATCTATCACTTCCAGTATTGTTGATATACTTGGCTTATCTCTACTGCAGTTCTCCTCTCTTGGCTCTTTGGATGAAAAATGGATGACTGAGCTAGCATCATCAATGTCATCAGGTCTCTCTGAAGACAAAACACCCCTTGGTATGGGGGAGCCTCAAATCATATGGCCTACTGTAGAAGATGTCAGATGCTCTTTAGAGGTAAAGTATGTAGATGTTGGGGATGTATTTTTTACTTTTCGAGAAAAAAAGAAAATTACCTTTGGTTTGCATTTCTTGTTCAATTTAAATGTTATTTTAGAGCATAATCAAATATCTATTTATATGTCATGTGCCTAGTTTATTTGTATCAGGTCAAGAACCATTTGAATTTTGTGATGCATGCTTAATAATCTTTTGGCTTAATTGCAGATTTTACCACCCAACTTTCATAATTTTGTAAATTTTACCACCCAAGTTTTTTTTTTGCAAATTTTACCACCCAACTTTCATAATTTTGCGAATTTTACCATCCAAGTTTTTTTTTTTACGAATTTTACCACCCAACTTTCATCATTTTGCGAATTTTACCACCTAAGTTTTCAATTTTTGCGCATTTTACCACCCTGATGTTTCACAATTTTTTTTTTTTGAATTCTTTAACTTTTTTTTTTGGTAAAATATCAGAGTGGTAAAATGTGCAAAAATTGAAAACTTGGGTGGTAAAATTTGCAAAATTAAAACTTGGATGGTAAAATTCACAAAATTATGAAAGTTGGGTGGTCAAATTTGCAATTAAGCCTAATCTTTTGAAATAAATCTGGATCATTTTCTATCTCTATTTCACTTATAGGATTGCGAATAGGCATTGGGCAGGGTGCCTAATATCCAGACCTAGACGTAGGCTGCACCAGTAATATATAGAAGCCCTAGACTAGATCTGACCTGTTTAATTCCTGAATAGTTAGACCTGGACCCATTTACTCAGTTGAATTAGTTCCTATTTATATGAGTGAAAAGTCTGAACATTTTAGTTTGGTGTTCTACATTAAAAATGAAAGACGAGCTCAAAAGTTATAATTATTAGAAATTATGGTACAATATAGGATATTGGCAATGCTTTTTAAATAATAATAATTATATATATTAAGTCCATTAATATATATGTATATCATACGAGTAGTATGGGACAGGGTGAATAGCATAAAACCCAGACCCTTGTAGATATTTCCTGAGGTACTTGTTGGTTCTGGGACCAATGTTTTTCCTTTTCTACTTTCACTAGAGGCTATCTTTTGGTGCTAACTGATAAATATTACAAGTGTTTCTTGACAGTATAAAAGTAGTTTATTGGCAAGAATGATTATTGAAATTTATTTCTGACTACTCTCCTTAATTCTTTTCTTCTCTCATTCTTGTTAAGTGTCAACTTTTGTTTTATATTGTTTTATCCTGTTTCTTTTTTTCATTTAGGTGTGTTTCATAATTGAATTTCTAAGTGCAACTTTTTGCCCTCTATTTGTTCTGTAGGGCTATGCTGCTGGAAGTGCAGTTCCAAGTCCTCTGAAGAATGTGGAAAAGGCATTTTTGAAGAAGTATTGGGCAAAATGGAAAGCAGACCATACTGGTCGCTGGTAAGTATATCTCATTGTACAGTGGATGCTACCCCTTTAGCTTATCAATTGTTTTAAATTTTTAGCATTTAATTTGTTCACATTCTCTCGGAATTATGATAATTGTACAATATTTTTTTGCAACCCATTGATTGAATTTGAATCAAGAAATTGATTGCTTTTATGAGGAAGTTTGCTTTACTGTTTGCGGTATAATCTTTTCTCCTTTCCATGGCTAGTTTGTCTCACCAATTATACCTATGTGCTATGTTTCAGCCGTGCTATGCCACATATAAAGACTTTTGCTCGTTATAATAATCAGAGTCTTGCGTAAGAGCTCCATCAGACCTATTATATGCATTTCAACTTTTTATGTTTGTTGAATTTTTTGGTCATGCACTGCACTGCTAAAGTCATACTATAGATAGTTAACTGGAAATACCCTTTTCCCAAATAGTTGGTTCTTGTTAACTTCGGCAAATCTTAGCAAAGCTGCCTGGGGAGCTCTCCAGAAGAATAATACTCAGTTGATGATTCGTTCATATGAGGTATGTCATGTTATCTGACTGTTGGTGTTCTTATCTGACAGCTAAGACCCATGAATTGGTGAGCTTCATAATTTTCAAACCTTGCCTAATGACATACAAGAATCTAAAGATGCCAAGAAAAGTGTTTTCTCTGATTTTTATTAATTGTTTATTACTATACTTGGGACATTTGCAGTCAAATACATTTTTTCTTGTTCTCCAAAGGTTGCACTGAAAAATATTTTTATACAAACTTCATTTCAGCTGGGAGTCCTATTTTTACCATCATTATTCAAACGTCGTGGATCTGTATTTTCCTGTACCAGTAATGTTACACTATCTGAGGTAGCAGACTCATCCTTGCTCTTTGATGGTTTTTATGCCTGACATGATTTTAACTTCCAAGCGTTGAGGGAGAAGGATGGACCTTCTGGTCACCTCCCTAACCGTGAGAATGGGAAAAAGAGACTCATGCTAACAAACTAAGAATTGCAGGATAAATGCCCAGCCCGAGAATCTTCTGAGATGAAGAAAACAAAACTAGTAACCTTAACTGAGCTGAAAAAGGAGAGTATGCATTCATCAACTGAAGTTATTATCCCTTTACCTTTGCCTTACGAGCTCCCTCCCCTGCCTTATTCTTCCCAAGGTTGCGACTTGTCACTCACTCGTTTCTGGTATGTCTAAGTGGCTTGACTCTTGTTACATGTCTTCTAATTATTGTTTACCTCTGCAGATATCCCCTGGTCTTGGGACCGGCAATATAACAAGAAAGATGTCTATGGTCAAGTTTGGCCACGGATGTGAGCATATCAAGATTGATGGCATTCTTAGTGAGTTAGTGTACATATCGATTGGACTCCTCTCCTTTGTGGATAATGACACGATTGTTCTTGCAATTAAGTTTGCTTGTGCATGTATATATATGTCTTACATGGGACAAAGGTGTCTCATTTTTCATTCCATACATTTTATTTTCTTGTCAGAAAAATCAGGCTTAACTTTTGTTTTGGAGTAAAATATACCAAAAGATTAAATGTTACTCCCTCCTGTCCTTTATATAAGAAACAAATAATTAAATTATCAATACCAATAAAAATAGTTAAGTTAGTTAGTTATAATTAATAATATCATAAATTTTAATTTTATTCCAAAAGTACCCCTTAAATTGATTGGTTTAAATAGTGGTTACATTAATGACACTGTACCTCCACCAATAAGTTTAACTTATATGGTTAATAGACCAATAAATGCATGAGAAATGAGTAGGTGTCTCATTAATAGATTTCACAAGATGAAGGGTAAAAAAGAAAACTAACAATTAATACAGTTTAAAATGGGTCTATGTTTCTTATAATTAGGATAAAAAAAGAACACTTTTTCTTTTCTTATAAAAAAGATTGGAGGGAGTATTTCTTTTGATTCAAGAGGATTTAGTTTGTTTCAAATTACTTTTCATTCAAAGATACTGAAACTTCCTTTGGTAGATTCAAACCTTGTTCCCTAATGTGTACTGCATGGCATGAACCTTTTACCGTTGTCCCTTTAATATTCTTTGTAATTGCTGAGAAAAGATAAGGAATGTAAAAAACTAAAGCTGTCAGCAATGCAGAAGCTTGATAGCTTGAACTTGAAGAAACATATGGATGATTCTAGCCTTCTAGGGAGAGGCTGTTCCCAAGATTTAAACCCGTGATCTCCTTATTCACAAGACACTAACCTTACCGTTATGCCACAGCTGCCCTCATATTACAATCATATTGTATATAGCACATAAAACTTTTACAAGTGTTTGTACTTATTTGTTCATATTAAAACTTATAAATCCGTGTCCTTCTACATTCGTAACAAAATACACATCCAATCGGCAAAATAAAAATTCGAAGATAAATACAGGAAAAGTGAGCACACATTATATGATATTATGATGTGGTGGTATAAAAAGAGGCTCAAGAACTTTTGTCAGTCAGGGTTCCCATCCAAGCTGGTGGCAGCATACCTGTTTGCTCATGGACTGTCTTAAACAGAGGTGGTAACATCTTGTACACACCAGCAACATCCTTCATCCCATCATTTCCTTCCCCACCGCCATTAGTCCAAATACTAATCTTTGGCTGAAGTCCACGAATTGCATCGGCATTAGTCTTGGCAATTTGTTGAAACATGCCACTATTTATCATCAAGTAGTCCCTTAGATTGCCGTAGTTGCCTCCAAGTGCATCAAGAAGTGTCCTTAAATATGCTCCTTGTGCCTGCCCAAGTGCCACAAGCCCCTCTGCCTCCTTTTTCTTTGCAAATAGTTCTGCATCTGCTGCTTGTTGACGACTGAAAAATGCTGCCTCCGCTAATGCTTTTTGTGCTTGCGCCTCTTTCTCCTTCTCAAACAATACTGCTTCCGCTGCTTTTTGCTTCTTGTACAGCTCCCAGTTCGCCTCTTGTACCTATTCCACAATTTCCATTGTTGTCATAAACATAAAAATAAAATAAAAAATTATTTTCACACCATTAAAATTTCTATGGTGTTACGGGGGAATAAACAAAACATGACGATACACGCTTTTCCTTTTAGGTTTAATCGTTGACAATGATATATAATACAAAAATATAGCTAATATTTAAAGTAAACGAATTAGGTTTCATTGTTGAGAATGATATATAGTTGTTCTAAACTTTTTTATTCCTGTTTTAGATTCCTACGAATAAAAAAAATTATGATGCACACTTTTCCTTTTAGGTTTCATCACTGACAATGATACAAAATAATCAATAGTATATGTAGCAACACTCTTTTGAACATAATTTCTATTGTAAGCTTGAAATTTATGAAAAATTACATTTATTCACTTTCTTTTCCACCTCATTTCTATGTTATTTTTTCTTTCTTTCTATCATTTAATAGATTTATCACTTTCTCATTCTACTTGATTTCTTTTTTCTCTTTCTTTTTCACCCCTATTCAAGATCATCACATGTTTATGATCCAATAATTTCTTTTGATCTATCACATTTTGAAGTATATATCAGCACTCCTACTTGCTTTATTTTTAAATATAAGAAAAAATTAATTTACGTTAATTACCAAAATTAGTTAACATTATTTAATTTTGTTAATTTTATTTAAAAATATTTTTTTAGAAGATTTAAAAATATATTTTTAAAGTAATATTTATTAAAACTTAATATCAATTTTTTTATAAAAAAAAGTCATTAAAAATAAAATCACAAATAAACAAAAAATATTTTAGAAATAAATTTATTAAATAAGATAAATTTAGTTAGAATTTACTTATATTTTTATACATGAGATTTATCTTATATTGGAGACATAAGGGAGTAGTATATAGCTAACCATTTTTATTTTTTAAAGCATATACTCAATTTTCAATGTCATGAAGCAAGTAAAAGTAAGCTATTCAGCTTAAATTATATAATTAATATTGAAGGTGTTATTATCTTCTTCAATACTAATATTTGACCCTTGCAGACAATTAGTCTAGGTAATGAACACAAAGTGAGTAATACGATCTACTAATTAATTAATTTGTATTATAATGAAGGAAGAAGAAATAAACTAACCTTGGTTTCATACTCAACGCTTGCTTTGCTGAGGTACTCAGCTTTAAGCTTCTCCGTGGTAGTGAGGGCATTCATCCTCTCAACCTCTCTCTGCAATTCGGCTTCTCTGAGTGCCACAGCTTTTGCCGCCTCCACCTGCGCCACCTGCGCCGCCTGTGCCCACACAGCTTTCTTCTTTGCAAGCTCGGAATTGGCTTCTGCCACCACAGCCTCTCTCTCATTCTCAAACACTTTAACCTCAGTCCTCACCTTTATTTCCTCCTTCTTACCCTCTCCTTGTCTCTGCGTCGATATGATCTTAGTCTCCGCATCGATCTTGGCAGCATTCTGAAGCGTTTGCCCCTCTCTCTGCTTCGCTCCCACCTCTCCCTTCATCTTTGCCTCAGCCACGTCAACTTTCGCTTGGTTCGCAGCTTCCATCTGAGTCTTCTGACCCAAATAGGAGAAATACTCATGACCAGGCACGTCAACCAGTTGCTTAACGTTGGCGTTGTAAATCAAAAGCCCAAACTGGTTAAGCTCCAGCTGAACCTTCTCGAACACTTCCTGTTTAAACGACTTGGTGCCTCTGAAAATCTCCTCCATGGTCATAGAAGCAGCGAGGACACGTGTCTCTCCCTCGATGATGCCCTGGACGAGCTCCTTGACGTGGTTAGAGAGCTTGTCGTGGGATGAGAGGAGCCTGGCGTATTTGATAAGGCTGTCTTCGTCGTCCACTCTGGGACCGATGGTGAAGACTGCGGGGAGAATGAAAGGGAGCTTCTCGGCGCTCATGGCCTGAACCTCGAAGGTGTAGTTCACCGGAGATAGGTCGAAGACGGTGCATGACTGGCCTGGGAAAACCCATGCTTTCTTTGCGAGCTTTATGTCGCTGATTCCAGCCCCGGTGATCACAAGGTATTCCGATGCACTTGCTACCTTGTACACCATTTTGCTTCTGGCAAAGTGATGTTACAATTATGGGAACTTTGTAGATTCAAAAGAAGAGAAAATAGAATAAGAA
The DNA here is from genome assembly GCA_026413185.1 of Pueraria montana var. lobata. Classification (NCBI taxonomy): domain Eukaryota; kingdom Viridiplantae; phylum Streptophyta; class Magnoliopsida; order Fabales; family Fabaceae; genus Pueraria; species Pueraria montana. The sequence continues at coordinate 10,146,307 of CM048652.1, forward strand.
GACCAAGACCAAGACGAAGAGGAGTTTGTTAAACTTCTTTTGTTGGCTCCAAACATAGAGTTAAAATATAGAAGTAATATAAAATTTATATATTATTAAATTAAATTATTCATTTTCAAATTAAAAATATTTAGTCATATTTTAAATATTTTTTCTTAGCTTAAATTAACTAATTTCTAAAAAATTAAATTATTTATTTTTAAATTAAATATATTTAGATATATTTTCAACTAGAGTTACGATAAAAACTAGGAAAGGTTTAGATGAATAAAGAGAATTATGAATTTATACACAAACACATGTATATATATGAATTGGTGGTTAGTTGTTACAAGTTAATTAAATATTACTAGCTAGCTGGCCAACCTGACATTTCCTAAGAACCTTACATGGGAAGGAGGGGAGGAATAAGGACTTCCGAAGAAAGTTATTAATTTACATATACAAAAACTAACAAATACTTATTTGGGGATCAAAAGGATAAATTTTAATCTTATTAAAAGTTTGGTGCACACCAAAAGTAAAGTAAGTAACATTATTGTGTAATTCTATCTTGTTTTTAATATTCAAATGTTTTGTGTATAAGAGTATATTTTGTAGTAAAAAAAATTAACTTTTTGAATAATACTTAATTAAAGTTATATATTAAGAAATATTAGAAACACTTTTAAGTTGTTTTGCTTCTTTTATGCTAAATTTAAAATTTTTATATAAAAAATAGAATATTAGCATTGTTTCAATGTAATATTATATTTTTAAATGCATATATCTATTAAATATGTTTTGATTACTTAAAATATTTAGGATATAAAAGAAATAAAATTCCACATATTAGTTGTTTTATATTCGTTTTGCATAAAAAAAAAAAAATTGAAACCAGTATTAATTATTTTAGTTACTTTTTAATAGTTTTGTAACTATACTAACTCTTAATTATTCAAGTAAGTGATGATATAACTCTTAATTCTAAATAGACTATAATTATACTTCACACACATTTCACCCATTCATCTACTAGTATGTGTGTGTAGACAGATAGAAATAGGGATATTATCTTATCATATATTATTTTTCAACCCAACTCTTCTCTCGGAATAAGAAATATAGTGCACTAGCATGATAGGATAAGTAATAGAATAAGAAAATCATATCCTATTGGTATATCAAAGAACTTATTACAACATGATAGGATAGTTATTTTATGTTATTATATCTTGACCACTAAAGAGTTTTGAGGATTTTTAGAAAACAAAAAAACTAATAACTTAAAAATTGATAGGTATTTTATTTTTAATCATTAACATAGTAAGAATTTTTTTTGCAATTAAGTACATATTTATTTTAGATTATTTTTGTTCCTTACTCTATAGTCCAAACATTAGAGAGCACATACTTCTCAGAAGCCTGCAAGTTGGATGATGGAAAACTAATCTCTTCTAGAGGCGTCTTCAATTGTGATATAATGAGGAAATTAAATGTTACCTCCAATGCTTATTAAGTCAACGAAAGTTGGAGTTAAATGGTAATTAAGATTGAAGCTGTACCTAGTATTAGGTCTTCTTTATATACGTGTGTGTGTGTGGAGAAACTATATCTTAGTCCAGGACTGTCACATCAGCTGTGATCCCGGTCAATAAACAGGTGACACATGGACAACCTACTACACTCACTAAACAGCAACGTGGCCGCGTGGGTTAACGGCGTAAACATAAATCAACCCTTTATCAGAGTATCATCTATCTTTTACGGATTGTTATCAAATTTAGAAACAACAAATCTGAAAATATCTTTTACTGATATCAAATTTAAAATTTCCAAAAATAACTGTTCCATCATCGCAATAGTCTTCAACAACCTCGGAACCGATAACGCCACTCTGTTAAGGCTCTACCAAGAACATTATGCCATTGTTAGACAATTTTCCATGACTAGCTAGTTTTAAAAAAATAATTCCCCAATTGGCACTCTTTGCCAATTATTTCCATGACTAACAACTTTTACTATGCACATTGTGAAATCGGGTTTGAGAGTCCCGATTTCACACTTTCCTTTTTTTTTTTTTGCAGCTTAGAAATCGGGTTTGGCATCCCCGATTTCTCACCTGTTATTTTTTTTTAAATTCATTTTTAAAACCTTCATTTTAATTTTGCAGTTAAGAAATTGGGTCTGACACCCCGATTTTTGATCCGTTTTTTTTTTCTTTTGTTGTTATGAAATCGGGGTTGGCATCCCAATTTCTGACCTTTTTTTTATTTTTTTTAAAAGTTTATTTTTAATAATTAAGTTTAATAATAATAGTTTTTAATGTACAAAATTTATATATTAAATATATATATATATATATATATATATATTAAAAAATAGATTTACCCAAATAATTTATCTAAATAATGTGTTTTGTTTTTTAATTGTTAAATAAATAAAGAATAATAAAATTAATTTGTTTACATTTAAATTTATTATAAAGTCGATTTAATTTAATTATTTTTTTCTAACTATAACTAAAATCCAAATTAGTACATTTGAATATAGTTAGCTAATTATGAGTTAATAAATGTTTTTAAATAATAAATGTTAATGTAAACTAGAATTACTAATATTTTGGAAAAAAACATTACATTCAACTTAAATTACAGTGCACATGATTAATAAAAAAAATAAAGATAGAGAAAATCATAATCTACAAACAACAAACATTAATGATCACAAAAATAGGGAAAATGATAACATAAAAACAACATACGACAACAACCATGAATTCTAACGTCATTACTATTTAAGTGTCATGAATTCATATAAAGATTTGTCTTTTGTGACAGGGATTGGAAAAAGAAGCAACAAACATAATTTTTATGTTTAAACCACGTATATCAACATAATAAAAATAATAAATCTCCAAATTCATGTTGAGTAGATTAAAAATCACAATGACCTTTATATAAAACCAAAAATTATAATGAGAATTTCATATCTGTAATTTAACCGCACTTTGTATAAAAAAAACACATCATTTTGTAATTTAACTTTAGACTAGTTTTTATTATTCTAGCAATAATAAAATAACCAAAATTTTCTAAAAAAAAATATTTATTATCAATCAAAATTTGAAGATTATAAAAAAATATATATAAATAAAAAATCCTTACCTATTAAATTTAAATAGAATACATTTTTAGTTAATTACATATATAATTAAATATTACTCCCTCCGGTCCTTTTTATAAGAAACAAAAAAGTGCTCTTTTTTTGTCCTAATTATAGGAAACATAGGTCCACTTTAAGATGAATTAATTGCTAGTTTTCTTTTTTACCCTTCATCTTGTGAAATTTATTAATGAGACACCTACTCATTTCTAATGCATTTATTGGTCTATTAATAATACAAGTTACACTTATTGGTGGAGGTGAAGTGTCATTAATGTAACCACTACTTATACCAATCAATTTAAAGGGCACTTTTGAAATAAAATTAAAATTTATGACATTATTAATTATAACAAACTAACTTAACTATTTTTATTGGTCTTGATGATTTAGTTATTTGTTTCTTATATAAAGGACTGGAGGGAGTATTTTTTAGTTTAATAATAATAAATTAATTCATCAAAGCAAATAAAAGAATTTCAAAAAAAAATAACAGGTGAGAAATCGGGGGTGCCAAACCTGATTTCAAAGCTACAAAAAGAAAAAAAAATAAAAATGGAAAGTGTGAAATCGGGACTTCCAAACCCGATTTCACACCATACACAGTAAAAGTTGCTAGTCATGGAAATAATTGACAAAGAGTGTCAATTGGGGAATTATTTTTTTAAAACATGCTAGTCATGGAAAATTGTCCCATTGTTGTACCAAGAAGCAACTACAAACGTGATTTCATTGCTGTACCAAGAAGCAACCACGGAATTCAACTATATATTAGTATGTTTGGAGATTTTAATTTATTAGTATGTTTGTAGTAGCCCCGGGTTTAAAGGGATTGAAATCCTTTCTTATGTAATTAACGCTGGTCTCTCTGCAGGCACTTATTGTGCAGTAGCTCTTAATTCTAATAAAATTTCTTTGCCTTCAAAAAAAAAATTCTTCGGTTTGGATTGATGGTAGTTGGTAATTCTATGTTTTTTTGTCTTGTGGTTAGGCAAAACCATATTATAAATGGCGATATAGGTCATAGGTGATAAGCCGATGTAACTTAGCAGCAACCGTTTTGTTTGTCCTTCTAGATCAATTTATCAGCATCATAAATTCATAATATTACAATAAAGTTAAGTTCTCGATCCCTTAGCTCTGATCATTACGCGACCTTGGCAATGAAAGGAATAGTCCTGAACTCCAGATCGTTGCTTGCTGTTTCTAAATGTGATATCAATCCATAAAAGATAAATGATAAACTGAGTTGTGAATTTGCTCCGTGATAAGAATATGCACGAGTACAGCGGTCAATTAAAATTTGAAACGAGATAACCACGTGATCTGTGGTACTACTGATTAAGCGTTGATTTTAAAATTTCTGTTCAGTTTATGCCCCGATTATGTTTACACAGTTAACCTACTGCCGTCAGTGAGTTTAGTAAGTTGTCCACATGTCACCTGTTTATTGGCTGAGACCATAGCTGATGTGATAGTCCTAGATCAAGATATAATTTCTCATGTGTGTGTAAGGATCTTTAAAAATGGGTGTTCACAAGTTGAGTTGAATTGGGTTTGGTTAAACTTATTATCTAATCCAACCAATCTCGTCACAAAAGCATATTAGTTTAAGTACATAAAACACATAATAAGCATAAATAATATAGAAATATAAATACATTGTCCCTTGATGAACCAAAAATAAAAATGATTTTTTTATTAATAATTTCAAAAACATAAATTTTTTGGTTTTAGTTTTAATAATTTCAAGAAAACATAAATTTTTTATTAATATAAGATCAATTATATATAAATAATAAAACATAAATTATGATGACAATGATTTATAATTTTTTTTATTTTAGTTTTAAGAAGTATGTTTTTAATTTGGATTATTATGTTTTATAAAGTTTTATACATACGTATCTTATACATGTCATACTACCCTATCGAATACGTATTTGTGCATCATAGAAACCCACCATTGAACGATATGAATACATGTTGCTAATCTAATTCAATGTCACAAACAACCAAATACCCTAACAAGGAGGGGAGGAATAAGGACTTCCGAAGAAAGTTACTATTAATTTACATATACAAAAACTAACAAGGACTTATTTGGTGATCAAAAGGATAAATTTTAATCTTATTAAAAGTTTGGTGCACACCAAAAGTAAAGTAACATTATTGTGTAATTCTATCTTGTTTTTATTCAAATGTTTTGTGTATAAGAGTATATTTTGTAGTAAAAAAAAATAACTTTTTGAAGAATACTTAATTAAAGTTATATATTAAGAAATATTAGAAACACTTTTAAGAATTGTTTTGCTTCTTTTATGCTAAATTTAAAAATTTTATATAAAAAATAGAATATTAACATTGTTTCAATGTAATATTATATTTTTAAATGCATATATCTATTAAATATGTTTTGATTACTTAAAATATTTAGGATATAAAAAAATAAAATTCCATATATTAGTTGTTTTATATTCGTTTTGCATAAAAAAAATTGAAATCGGTATTAATTATTTTAGTTACTTTTTAATAGTTTTGTAACTATACTAACTCTTAATTATTCAAGTAGGTGATGATATAACTCTTAATTCTAAATAGAATATAATTATACTTCACATGCGTTTCACCCATTCATCGACGAGTATTTGTGTGTAGATAGATAGAAATAGGGTGATTATTTTATCATATTATTTTTCAACCCAACTCTTCTCTCGGAATAAGAAATATAGTGCACTAACATGATAAGATAAGCAATAGAATAAGAAAATCATATCCTACTATATACCAAACAACTTATTACAACATGATAGGATAATTATTTTATCTTATTATATCTTGACCACTAAAGAGTTCTAAGGATTTTAAAAAACAAAATACTAATAACTTAAATATTGATAGGTATTTTTATTTTTAATCATTAACATAGTAAGAATTCTTTTGCAATTAAGTACATATTTATTTTAGATTATTTTTGTTCCTTACTAGTCCAAAGATTAGGGAGCACATACTTCTCAAAGCCTGCAAGTTGGATGATGGAAAACTAATCTCTTCTAGGCGTCTTCAATTGTGATATAATGAGGAAATTAAATGTTACCTCCAACGCTTAAGTCAACGAAAGTTGGAGTTAAATGGTAATTAAGATTGAAGTTGTACCTAGTATATATTAGGTCTTCTTTATATATATGCCTTTTTTCTTGTGTTAATTGGATAAGATAAGATGATGTTATCTATTATGAAAGATATCATATTTAGTAAGATGATAAGGATTTTTAAAAATGGGTGTTCACAAAGTTGAGTTGAGTTGGGTTTGGTTAAACTTTTTTTTTTTTTTGAGAAAAAGTTTAGGTGAATTGGGTTTCGGGAACGCACCAGGTTTAGGACAAGCCTCAAGCCTCAATGAGTGTTTACAAAGATACTTACAAATTACCTATAAACAAAGTTCTCACATCGGTAGTGGGAATCGAAGCCACGTTCTTGTGAGATATAAATTTGTTCCTTACCAACTGAACCAACCTTTATTGGCAGGTTTGGTTAAACTTATTATCTAATCTGATCAAAATTATATGACTAGATTAGATTGGGTTGAGTTTGTATGATTTTGTTGTCAAACTCTCAAACCAAATCAATCTGATCACAAACATATTAGCTTAAGTACATATATAAAACACATAATAAGCATAAATAATATAGAAATATAGATACATTGTCCCTTGATGAACCTAAAATGAAAATTATTTTTTATTAATAATTTCAAGAAAAGAATAAGATCTATATAAATAATAAAACATAAATTATGATCAATGATTTATAATTTTTTTATTTTAGTTTTAAGAAATATATTTTTAATTTGGATTATTATGTTTTATAAACTTTTATACATATGTATCTTACACATATCGTACTATAGTACTACCGTATCGAATACGTATTTGTGCATCATAGAAACCCACCATTGAAAGATGAATACATGTTGGTAATCTAATTCAATGTCACAAACAACCAAATACCCTTGTACTCCTCGAAACAGAATTATAGAATAATAATGATCTCTCTTCCAGACTTTTTGTGTTTTTCTCCTTTCATTAATTAATCGTTGACTAACTGTACTTCTTGCAGTTATTGCTGAGAAAGATAAGGAAATGTAAGAAACTAAATTAAGCTGTCAGCCATGCAGAAGCTTGAAGAAAAAAATGGATGATTCTAGAGGAGGGGCTGTTCCCAATATTTAAACCGTGATCTCCTTAATCACAAGACACCAACCTCACGGGCGTTATGCCAAAGCTGCCCTCATATCACAATTACGATGTATATTGCACATAAAATTTTTAAAAGTGTTTGTACTTATTTGTTCATATTAAGTCGTAATCCGTGTCCTTGTACATTCTTAACAAAATACGCATCCAATTGGCAAAATAAAAATGAGAAGATAAATACAGGTAAAGTGAGCACACATTATATGATATTATGATGATGTGATGTAGTAGTTTAAAAAGAGGCTTAAGAACTTTTATCGGGAAGAGTTCCCATCCAAGCGGGTGGCAGCATACCAGTTTGCTCATGGATTGTCTTAAAGAGAGGTGGCAACATCTTGTAGACACCAGCAACATCCTTCATGCCACCACTTGCTTCGCCACCATTAGTCCAAATACTAATCTTTGGCTGAAGTCCACGAATTGCATCCGCATTAGCCCTGGCAATCTGTTGAAACACGCCATCATTTATCATCAAATAGTCCCTTAGGTAGGCGTAGTTGCCTCCCAGTGCATCTAGAAGTGTCCTTAAGTATGCTCCTTGGGCCTCACCATATGCCACAAGCCCCTCTGCCTCCTTTTTCTTTGCAAATAGTGTTGCTTCTGCTGCTTGTTGCCGACTGAAAAATGATGCCTCCGCTAATGCTTTTTGTGCCTCCGCCTCTTTCTCTTTCTCAAACAATATTGCTTCCGCCGCTTTTTGCTTCTTGTACAGCTCCCAGTTCGCCTCTTGTACCTATTCCACAATTTCCACGGATGTCATAAAAAACAATAATCTTTTCACATCCATGAAATTTCCATGGTGTCACCGGAATAAATAAAAAATAAATATTATGATACACGCTTTTCCTCCTCTTAGGTTTCATCGTTGACAATGATATATAATGCAAAAATACAGCTAATGAGCTAATATGTAAAGTAAACGAATAGAAAGAATGATGATACAGACTTTTTCGTTTTAGGTTTCATGGTTGACAATGATATAAAGTATATACACAATTTTCAACGTCGTGTTCTGAAGTAAGTAGAAGTCAGTTATTTTGCTTAATTAATATTCAAGTTGCTATTATCTTCTTCGATACGAATGTTTGATCCTTGCACATAATTTGTCTAACTAGTGAACACAAAGTGAGTAATACGATATAATTAAAAAGAAATAATATAACCTTGGTTTCATACTCAACACTTGCTTTGCTGAGGAACTCAGCTTTAAGCTTCTCTGTCCTTGTGAGAGCATTCATCCTCTCAACTTCTCTCTGCAATTCCGCTTCTCTGAGTGCGACAGCTTTGGCGGCCTCCACTTCGGCCACCTGCGCCGTTTGTGCCCACACAGCTTTTTTCTTTGCAAGCTCAGAATTGGCCTCTGCCACCACAGCCTCTCTCTCATTCTCAAACACCTTAACCTCAGTCCTGACCTTTATTTCCTCCTTCTTACCATCTCCTTGCCTCTGCGTCGATATGATCTTAGTCTCCGCATCGATCTTGGCAGCATTCTGAAGCGTTTGCCCCTCTCTCAGCTTCGCTCCCACCTCTCCCTTCATCTTGGCCTCTGCCACGTCAACCTTAGCCTGGTTCGCAGCTTCCATCTGAGTCTTCTGACCCAAGTAAGAGAAATACTCATGACCACGCACGTCAACTAGCTGCTTAACGTTGGCGTTGTAAATCAGAAGGCCGAACTGGTTAAGCTCGAGCTGAACCTTCTCGAAGACTTCCTGTTTAAACGATTTGGTGCCTCTGAAAATCTCCTCCATGGTCATAGAAGCAGCGAGGACTCGTGTCTCTCCCTCGATGATGCCTTGGACTAGCTCCTTGACATGGTGAGAGAGCTTGTCGTGGGATGAGAGGAGCTTCGTGTATTTGAGAAGGCTTTCTTCGTCGTCGACTCTGGGACCAATGGTGAAGACTGCGGGGAGAATGAAAGGGAGCTTCTCGGCGCTCATGGCCTGAACCTCGAAGGTGTAGTTCACCGGAGACAGGTCGAAGACGGTGCATGACTGGCCCGGGAGAACCCATGCTTTCTTTGCAAGCTTTATGTCTGCGATTCCAACACCAGTGATCACAAGGTATTCCGATGCGTTTGCTACCCTGTACATGTTTATGCTTCTGCGACTTTGATGTTAGAGTTATAATAAAAGCTATAGGAAATTAAGATAGACTAATTAATGACAAGTGTGGGTTTATACACAGACACGTACGTACATGTATATGTATAGATATATGAATTAATGGTCATTTGTTACAAATAAATATATAAAATATTACGAAAAGAGGGTATCTGCTTGAAACATCGATCAGTCAATTAATTACTTATCTAGTGTGAAACTTTCGATACCCACCTAGAGCCAGGAAGCAACAAAAATAGGTATAGCCGTATAGGCTCTATTACCATATTATATTTGAGAAATTCTAAATGTTACGAAACAAGATTCGACGAATCTTTATACCATCGTGCCTTTTCGTACAAAAAAAAAACTTGATTTTGAAACCTTGTCTAATGACATACAAGAATCTAAAGACAGCCAAGAAAAGTGTTTTCTCTGATTTTTGTTAATTATTTCTTATTATACTTGGGACATTTGCAGTCAAATAAATTTTATCCTGTTCTCCAAAGGTTGCACTGAAAAATATTTTCATACACATTTCATTTCAGCTGGGAGTGCTATTTTTACCATCATTATTCAAACAACATGGATCTGTATTTTCCTGTACCAGTAATGTTACACTATCTGAGGTAGCATACACATCCTTGCTCTTTGATGGTTTTTATGCTTGACATGATTTTAACTTAAAGTGTTGAGGGAGAAGGAAGGACCTTCCGGTCACATCCCTAACCATGGGAATGGGAAAAAGAGAGTCATGCTAACAAACTAAGAATTGCTGGATAAATGCCCTGCCCGAGAATCTTCTGAGATGAAGAAAACGAAACTAGTAACCCTAACTGAGCTGAAAAAGGAGAGTATGCATTCATCATCCGAAGTTATTATCCCTTTACCAAAAGGATAAATTTTAATCTTATTAAAAGTTTGGTGCACACCAAATAGTAAAATAGGTAACATTATTGTGTAATTTTATCTTGTTTTTATTCAAATGTTTTGTGTATAAGAGTTTATTTTGTAGTAAAAAAAATTAACTTTTTGAAGAATACTTAATTAAAGTTATATATTAAGAAATATTAGAAACACTTTTAAGTTGTTTTGCTTCTTTTATGTTAATTTTAAAAATTTTAAATAAAAAATAGAACATTAACATTGTTTCACTGTAATATTATATTTTTTAAATGCATATATCTCTTAAATATGTTATGATTACTTAAAATATTTAGGATATACAAAAATAAAATTCCATATATTAGTTGTTTTATATTCGTTTTGCATAAAAAATTGAAATCAGTATTAATTATTTTAGTTAATTTTTAATAGTTTTGTAACTATACTACCTCTTAATTATTCAAGTAGGTGATAATATAACTACTAATTCTAAATAGAATATAATTATACTTCTCTCACACATTTCACCTATTCATTGATCAGTATATGTGTCGATAGATAGATAGATAATTATATAGATAGATAGAAATAGACAAATTATTTTATCATATTATTTTCTAATCCAACTCCTCTCTAGAAATGAGAAATACACTGCACAAACATGATAGTATAAATAATAGAATAAGGGAATCATATCTTATTAGTGTACCAAATAACTTATTACAACATGATAGGATATTAAGATAGTTATTTTATCCTATCATATTTTAACCACTAAAGGACTCTAAGAATTAAAAAAAACAAAAAACAAAAAAACTAATAACCTAAATATTGATAGGTATTTTTATTTTTAATCATTAACATAGTAAGATTTTTTTTTTTTGTGATTAAGTACATATTTATTTTAGATTATTTTTGTTCCTTACTAGTCTAAAGATTATAAGGGAGCACATACTTCCCACAAGCCTGCAAGTTGGATGAAGGAGAACTAATCTCTTCTAGGCGTCTTCAATTGTGATAAAATGAGGAAATTAAATGTTACCTCCAACACTTAAGTCAACGAAAGTTAGTGCTAAATGATAATTAAGATTGAAGTTAGTATGAATATATATATATATATATATATATATATACTCGATTTTCTTTACGTGTATTTGATATTGATACTTGATACTTTTGAATACTTCATTGATATGTATCGGTATATAGGTAAAGTATCTAAACATATAAAGGATAATTCAATTTGCTTTAAATATCTAGTATCAATGCTCTTAGATACATCACCAATATGTGAAGTATCCAAATTTTTAAAGCTTTTTATGAATATCCAGTACAACTACATTTACATAAAACACATAATAAGCATATATATAATATAGAAATATAGATACACTATCCCTTTATGAAATCAAAAATGAAAATTATTTTCTTTATGAATGATTTTAGAAAAGAATGAAATGGATAAAACTGTTCTTATATATAAATAATAAAAAATAATTTATGATGACAATGATTTATAATTTTTTTAATAATGTTTAAGAAGTATGTTTTTAATTAATTTGGATTTGCATAATTGTAATATATTTTATAAATTTTTTATATATTTCTAAATATGTATCTTACACATATCATATTTTATATATTTTAAAAATAAAGTATCACCATATTAATGATTCCGGTGCATATAGAAAATTTTGAAACTTTGTTGGAAAATGTTAACCCTTTAAATGAATTTCATTTTCTCGAAGAATTAATCCATAATTCTTGATTAAGAGATATTCGAATTAAAAAAAAAAAAAAAGGTATTATATTTGTGCATCATAGAAACCCACCGCCACCATTAATACATGTTGGTAATCTAATTCAATGTCACAAACAACCAAATACCCTTGTACTCATCGAAACAGAATTATAGAATAATAATGTCACAAACAACCAAATCTCTCTTCCAGACTTCTTGTGTTTTTCTCTTCTCTTTTCTCCTTTCACTTATCGTTGACTAACTGTTGTACTTCTTGCAGTTATTGCTGAGAAAGATAAGGAAATGTAAGAAACTAAATTAAGCTGTCAGCAATGCAGAAGCTTGATAGCTTGAAGAAAAAAATGGATGATTCTAGGGAGCGAGGGGCTGTACCCAATATTTAAACCGTGATCTCCTTAATCACAAACCAACCTTACCGGCGTTATGCCAAAGCAGCCCGCATATCACAATCACGATGTATATTGCACATAAAAATTTTACAACTGTTTGTACTTATTTGTCCATATTAAGTCGTATATCCGTGTCGTTGTACATTCTTAACAAAATACACATCCAATCGGCAAGATAAAAATGAGAAGATAAATTACAGGTAAACTGAGCAAACATTATATGATATATTATGATGATGATGTAGAGGCTTATGAACTTTTATCCGGAAGAGTTCCCATCCAAGCAGGTGGCAGCATACCGGTTTGCTCATGGACAGTCTTAAAGAGAGGTGGCAACATCTTGTAGACACCAGCAACATCCTTCATGCCACCACTCCCATGATCATTTGCTTCTCCACCATTGCTCCAAATACTAATCTTTGGCTGAAGTCCACGAATTGCATCAGCATTAGTCTGGGCAATCTGTTGAAACATGCCACTATTTACCATAAAGTAGTCCCTTAGATTGCCGTAGTTGCCTCCAAGTGCATCAAGAAGTGTCCTTAAATATGCTCCTTGGGCCTGCCCAAGTGCCACAAGCCCTTCTGCCTCCTTTTTCTTTGCAAATAGTGTTGCTTCTGCTGCTTGTTGCCGACTGAAAAATGATGCCTCCGCTAATGCTTTTTGTGCCTCCGCCTCTTTCTCTTTCTCAAACAATATTGCTTCCGCCGCTTTTTGCTTCTTGTACAGCTCCCAGTTCGCCTCTTGTACCTATTCCACAATTTCCACGGGTGTCATAAGAATCTTTTCACATCCATAAAATTTCCACGGAGTCACGGGAATAAAAAAAATTATGATACACGCTTTTCCTTTTAGGCTTCATCGTTGACAATGATATATATAATAGAAAAATATATCTAAAGTAAACGCATAGAAAGAATGATAATACACGCTTTTCGTTTTAGGTTTCATCGTTGACGATGATATAGAGTATATACACAATTTTCAACGTCACAATATTCTGAAGCAAGTTGAAGTCAGCTACTCTACTTAATTGATATTCAAGATTCTATGATCTCCTTCGGTACCAATATTTGATCCTTGCAGATAATTTGTCTAACTAATGAACACAAAGTGGGTAATAATATGATATAATTAATTTGTATAATGAATGAAGAAGGAAATAAACTAACCTTGGTTTCATACTCAACACTTGCTTTGCTGAGGAACTCAGCTTTAAGCTTCTCTGTCCTTGTGAGAGCATTCATCCTCTCAACCTCTCTCTGCAATTCGGCTTCTCTGAGTGCCACAGCTTTTGCGGCCTCCACTTCGGCCACCTGCGCCGTTTGTGCCCACACAGCTTTTTTCTTTGCAAGCTCGGAATTGGCCTCTGCCACCACAGCCTCTCGCTCATTCTCAAACACCTTAACCTCAGTCCTGACCTTTATTTCCTCCTTCTTACCATCTCCTTGCCTCTGCGTCGATATGATCTTAGTCTCCGCATCGATCTTGGCAGCATTCTGAAGCGTTTGGCCCTCTCTCAGCTTCGCTCCGACCTCTCCCTTCATCTTTGCCTCTGCCACGTCAACCTTGGCTTGGTTGACAGCTTCCATCTGAGTCTTCTGACCCAAGTAAGAGAAATACTCATGACCACGCACGTCAACCAGCTGCTTAACGTTGGCGTTGTAAATCAAAAGGCCGAACTGGTTGAGCTCCAGCTGAACCTTCTCGAAGACTTCCTGTTTAAACGATTTGGTGCCTCTGAAAATGTCCTCCATTGTCATGGAGGCAGCGAGGACACGTGTCTCTCCCTCGATGATGCCTTGGACTAGCTCCTTGACGTGGTTAGAGAGCTTGTCGTGGGATGAGAGGAGCCTGGCGTATTTGATAAGGCTTTCTTTGTCGTCGACTCTGGGACCGATGGTGAACACTGCCGGAAGAATGAAAGGGAGTTTTTCGGCGCTCATGGCCTGAACCTCGAAGGTGTAGTTGACCGGAGAGAGGTCGAAAACGGTGCATGACTGGCCTGGGAAAATCCATGATTTCTTTGCTAGCTTTATGTCTGTGATTCCAACCCCAGTGATCACTAGGTATTCCGATGCACTTGCTACCTTGTACATGTTTAGGCTTCTGCGACAGTGATGTTAGAGTTAGGATAAAAGCTATAGGAAAGATAGACGAATGAGGAGAAGTGTGGGTTTATGAATAAGAGTTTTCTAAGAAAGTTGTACCGATTCATATGATTAATTTATGGAAAATACTCAACACATAAGCGCCTTCATAAGGGAAAGGAAGCTATTGAAATTGGGTGGATTGGTGGGGGAATTTGCTTCGAAGAAACAAGAAGTAGAGACAGATATATGCTACCAGATGTGATGAAAAAAAATATATAAAATGAAAATGAGATGAAAGAGAAAATTGATATAGGTTTATAATAATTTTTTGTTGATATGTTTATAATAGCCTTTAATTTATATATGTAATACCTAATAAGTGTTTTTAAAAATAAAAATTAACTGCTTAAATATTGTTATGCATTTTTATTCTTTTTATACTTAGCATAGCAACATTTTTTTGGTATTAAGTAAATATTTATTTTAGATTAGTTTTAAAGAAGTTTTTTTTCCTAAAAAAATATAAAATTAAATATCCAATATGTAAAATAAGTCAAAACAAATGCGTATTAAATAATATTGGTCATTTACTAAAATAACGGGAAGTTGCCTGATACTTTCTCGGCTTTTCACTGCTTAATTTCGTCAAAATATATCTCGAAGGTATATTAATTATTAAATCGGATAGCTACGAAAAGAGGGTGTCTGCTTCAAATGTCTTTCGTCAATTACTTATCTAGTGTGAAACTTTCGATACCCACGTAGAGCCAAGGAAGCAACAAAAATGGGTATAGCCGTATAGGCTCTATTACCATATTATATTTGAGAAATTCTAAATGTTACGAAATGAAATTCAAAGTTTTTTTTTATGACAAAATTCGAAGAATCTTTATATCATCGTGCCTTTTCGTGTGTGTGTGTATATATATATATATATATATATATATATATATATATATATATATATATATTAAAAAGGTCTGAACTAAAAAAGAAAATGTTTGCATTCAATTTGATCTTCTAAATTAATGATTAAGCCAATCCCTAAGTGGGTTGCAGGTTTTTTGAGTCAGCCCAACAATTTTTTTATTTTTTCATTGGTCTTTTTACTAATATAATGATTTTTATTGTCACGTTTATTTTTCGACTATCTTAAATCACTTTTTATCATCATTTGTATATTTTTTTAACCACTAATATCTTTTAATTCATTTTTTATCTATTATTAAATTGAATTTCAGTATTTTTTAAAAGAATTATCAATAGTCAAAAATTACCTTGCATTCACAATATAAATTATTTATCGTAAATTCAAAATATAATTTATATGTTCAAAATATTTATTTATAATAAATTTTAGTTATATAAACATAAAAGATTTAATCATGTGCATTGCACATACTAGAATACGTTTATTTTGAGCACCAAAAAAAAAAAAAGAATACGTTTATTTTAAATTAGTTTAAAGAAATGTTTTTCTTAGAATTACAAAAAAAAATGTTTTTAGGGTAATTATTATCTAAAATAAGTCAAAAACAAATGCGTATTAAATAATATTGTTCATTTGGGAAGTTGCCTGCTATACTTTTCTCAGCTCTTCGCTGCTTAATTTTGAAAGAAAAAAAAAAATTCTTAAACCGGACAGCTATTGACTATTGAGGATAGGAGTGTTAGAACCGAATCAACACAAACAGAAAACCAAAAATTGACCCAAAAATTGCAATCCAATGAAAAATCAAAATTTATCGGATCAGTTTGGTTTATTATTTCTGTAAATCGCGTGATTCGGTTCGATTTACGGTTTGGGACTCTAAAACCAAGCCAACCCAAACTAAACCGCTTATAAAATTTAAGTATTCACATTAGGTATATATAATATTAAAATGATATTAAACCTTATAAGCTATATATGTAACGACACACTCTTAACTTTAAGACACTTTCTATTCTATAAAACAAAACTTACATTGAATTAGATTCAATAGCTTAAAATGTCTTGCTATTAGGGGATAATCGTTCATTAGGAGTACTCATGGTTTGGTTATTCAAATAACCATAACCATAATTATTAAATAACTAAATCATAAATGGTTATTAGAACCATAACCATAACTAGTTTTGTATAATTAGTTATGGTTTGATATAACTAGTTATTATTTTTAATAACTAGTTATATAACCAGTTATGAATAAATAACCTGTTTATATAAACAGTTATTTAACTAGTTTTGAAAATAAAAATTAAAACTGATAATATTTTTAAATAAAATTTCCTTTTAACAATGTATAAATACATCCTGATCCAATAGTATTCGAAATTTATCGATATAAATTTCTAGGTTCTAGTCAACATTTTTGTGCGAGAATAAAGAGGGAAAAAAATTAAATAGGTCAACATCGACGAGATACAGAGCTGAGGTTGGCAAATGCCATTGCCAGCAGTAGTACCCGTAGTACTATAAATTTACTCTTTAATTAGATGCATCGTATGGTATTTATATAAACAAATATTTAGATTTAATAAACGTTGCTAATATAAACAAATATGTTAGGTTCTTAACAAATATTTCAGTTAGGAAAAACAAGTAAAAAAGTAATGGAATTCACATTTTTAAGTTAATAAACGTTGCTTACTGGAGTAATGATAGTAATACATGTGCGGCAAAAAAGGCAATGTTAATAACTCACAATAAACTTGCTCTTATCCCTGAACCATTTAGATTTTTTTCATAGTTCTTGATGCACCCTATGTTTTTTTTTTTATTAGCAACTGAAATTTCATATCATTGCACAAGTAGTGCGATAAATTGACAAATTATTAAAATACTAACCGAGACAAAGCTTCTTTCAAAAAAAAAAAAAACGAAACAAAGCTACCACCGACACTTCTAATGATGCAGCGTATGCTATTTATATAAAACAAATCGATCCTAACCAGCTATAATTGGTTATAACCAGTTATTAAATATAATTTAACTAGTTTTAACTAGTTAAAAAAACCAAATAACTAAATTTTAACTTATCAATAAAACAGTTATATTTTTATAACTAGTTTTGGCTAACTAGATATTTTATAACTAGTTATGTACAATTATGATTAACTGGTTTTATAACCAATTAATTTGAGCACCTCTATCGTTCATGATGCAACTGCAAAAATTCTTCATTGCTGGACAAATGTTTTTTACGTTACTATCTTAGAATGATACTTTGATTGGATAGGCTCAATTTGTAATGGAGTCTTATTGGTTTTATGACTAATGGGACGTCACCTGATAAGGGAATGTTTTGTTGGGCTTGGTGGTTGTTATAAGAAAGGGTGAGCACACGTTATGCTTTGTAAGCTATATTTTTTGTATTGTTTTGTTTTGGTTTTGTCACACCTTGTGGTGGTTTAGCTAAGTCTTGCTAGTATTAATATTAATAATATCATTTTGCTTATTAAAAAAAAATCTAATGTATAGTATGGTAATTTGGTTCATTGAAATTGTTATTAGCTAATTTGTTACAAATATATTTTTTTAATACTTATTACTAGATTTTTAAAATTGCAAAAACCGACACAAACCAAATCGCAAAAGATTGGTTTGATTTGGTTCGGATTTAATTTTATATTCAAACCGAACCAAACCGTACCACACTTATTTTTTATGTTTGGTTCAGGTGATTTTTAGGCCAAAAACCGAAGCAAACCGTGCCGCGAACACCCCTGATTGAGGATACTAGGATTGGGTATAAACGATAAATGACAGTCAAACAGTTGTCCCACTCCTAAAATAAGTAGTGGTACAGAACTAGTACAATGCTAACGCCATTTTTTATTGTTGTACGAGAATTAAGCTGTTTATGAGTTATATTAAGGAAAATCCAAAATAATAGGTTAACTAAGCAAATTAATTATTAGTCATTAATGTGATATATGGACAAATTAGAAATACTAATATTTTGAACTTTAACTCACGACAATCAGAAACTCCAACCTAATAATAATGAGAAACGCCAGTTGTAGTCCACGTCTTTATTTTCTGTGTTACGTTTCCTCAAAATGTTGAATATTAACCAATTGGTTTGAGAAGAGAACAAAAGAAAATTCGATTATTTACAAGTTGTTCGGGATTATCTGGTCATTAAGAAGATACTAAAGTCTTCCATAAAAAAAAAAAAAAAAAAAAGATACTAAAGTCTAGAAAGGTTGAAATATTCAGAATCCGCTCACAATACTCTTGATTGTTTGTCTCCATTTATTTTTTTTTGTTCACTCCCCTTAGTTTGAGATGAGTTTCCGAGGTATTGCCCGTCTTTTCTTGGATACTTTTGACCAAGGCATTTATATATAGTTTTACGGAAAGATAGAGATTTGTCCAAATAATGAAAGATTTGTTACACAAATATTGACAAACGGAAAAGAAAAAGAGAAAAAAGACCATGCACACTGATGGTGTAAAATAGTTTTGTGATTTGTATGGTAAATTTGTTGACTTTTATAAAATTATCTTAAAAGTCATATCAACAGTGATTTGTGATTAGATGACAGTGTAAAAGTATTTTACACCGTCTGTGCATCACCATTAAACTCAAAGAAAAATCTAGGAGGCATTTGGTTTGAGAAAATGTTTTCTGTTGTCATTTCCTATTTTCATTTTCTGAAAAAATAGTTTTCATTTTCAAATCTTGAAGATTTAGAAAACATGTTTGTTTTGAGTTCTTATTTTCTATTTTCTGAAAATGAAAACATTGAAAATATGTTTGGTTTAATCAATTTTAATAAAAGAATCATAAAACATTTTATATACATTATAATGAACAAAAGTTTATAATATATTTATTTTATAATATTTTAAATATTTAAAATTTATTAATGAAAAATATATCTAAATTATATATATATATATATATATATATATATATATATATATATATATACACACACACACACACACACACAATTCTAATCATCTATAAATTGCTATAAGTATTGTCGCATCCAAGGTCACGGCGGGACGGCAAAAAAGGAAGTTTTAAGATAAACAGAGGAGTCGTCACCAATATTTATTAAGGAAAACATTGGAAAAAAAACCTTTAAAGAAAAGAATGGTCTTTGGAACCAAATCTGAGTTCGGGAGTCGAATACGCGTGGGGAAGGTGTTAGCACCCTACGACATCCGTCCTAAAACGGTTACCTCTAATTGATTAAGCAAATTATTTATAACTCCGAAAATATTTATCTCATCCGAAACTAATTATAAAAAAAAGGTTTATTTTATTTTTTTTATGAAGATTAATTTTATCATTATTATTATTATAAAAAAAAAAAGGAAGAGTTAATATTTATTAATTAATATTTCTAGCTCGACGGGAGTGATCCCCTGCTCCTACGTATCCTTAGGTGCAATGGAGAATTCAGAGTTACATAGTTCTTTGGGGTAGAAAATATTTTCGTGTTGATATATTTTTTATTTTTATTCTTATTTTTTAGATTTAGGATTTTTGAGCTGTCACAACTCATAGGTCCTAAAAATATAAGACTGACAGAGGTGTACACCCAAGTCAATCTATTTAGAAATTTTACTCTTGAAGCAAACTAATTTCGTGTTAATATTTTATTTTAGAGAAAAAATTTAAGGTATCAAGCTGTCACAACTTGTACCTCAAAATCTCAATATTAAGATGATGCCACATCCAATTAACCCTTTTTCTATTAAACTTTATTTTATTAATTATTATTATTATTATTATTATTATTATTATTATTATTATTATTATTATTATTATTATTATTATTCGAGACTTGGTGAACTAACACTTATCAAACTAAACATCTAGCTGATATTCATACGAACCAAGAAATATGACAAGACAAAATAATAAAATAAAGATAATTAACAGAAAATAAATTAACCAAGATAAATGAAAATCTCACCCTTTGGGAACCAAAACCAGCATCAGCGCCAACGTGAGAGAAGAGAGGGGGTTTGCGATTTTGCATAGGGGTAGTGGCGGCGCGACCCCGTGATTGCGGTGGGCATAGGTGGTGCGTTATGGTCAAGCACGTGGCTGAGGGAAACGACGGTGGTAAGTAAGGTAATGGAAGAAGACGCGCAGTGGTGGTGTGTGACGGCGTCGCAACGGCGCGATTCCGACTTAGTGGCAGTCACGGACGGTGACGCCGTGGTCGTTCTCGTGATAGAGGACAGGGAGGCTTTGATTTTTTGTTTGCTCTTATGATTTTTTGGTTGGGTTTTGTTGTAGATCTTGTTGAAGGGTTTCTGGATTTGGGATTTGTGAGGGGATAGGCTTGAGTTTGTGGTGTTGGGCTCGCGGCTGTAGTAACGGGTACGAGTTTGGAGCTTGATTTTGGCTCGGAAGGCCCGATTGGGTCAGTAGCAGGGGCGTTGGGCATTTCATGATGTGGGGTTCGATGGTTTCATGGCTTTGGGTTGGTGATTTGAGGTTTGGATTCAGGGGAGTTTGCAGTTCCGAGGTATTGGAGCAACTGGGTTTGGATTTTGTGGGACAATGATACTGTCAGTGGCTTATTAGAACAATCACATATGGGTAAAGCATTCTTAGTTTTCATCTGAACTCAAAATCATTCTCAAATGCACACAAACTTACTTGTTTACTATTAATTTGGTTTTATTGGCATTTGTCTCATCTTTATTTCTTAACATGGACAGGTACAGAGCCAAGAACAAATACAACATGAATGTTACAACACTGGCCTCAACAAAGTAGCAACAAAATGAACGAAAGTGCACAAAAGAGGGAAAGAGAAACATATATTGACAATGTTAGCATCAACAGAGCATCAAGGCCAGAAGAATGTATTAGACAAAATAGTTACCCGCTTGTGGCAATGGAGCCACTTTGCTTAGAAGTTCCAGGTAATAAATTCTCAGCTCCTCTCTTTGCCCTCTCCCTTCTCTACAGAATTTTGGAATGAACCCCCTCTCCCCTTTTCATTCATAGTAGTAGTATTTATAAGCTCAATCTTTGAATTTTTTAATCACACTAGCCCAACCTATTGTAAAGTAGGTTTGTGCCTTTTGGGAACAAATCCAGCAGGTGCAAGATTTGTTGGTGGTTGTAGTTTAGAACTAGCTAGAGGAGGAGGACTGTTGGTGCTTCAGTGCAGAGCTAGCTGGGAAGAGCTCAATCAAGGCTGCCTTTCCCTTTTGCTTTTGTTTGTTTTTTATTTTATTTTATTTCTTTCTTTTTTGGTTCTGTTTGTTTTTTTTTTTGTTTTGGGCCTGAGTTGATAATAAATTATTTTAGTTTTGGGTTGTATCTAGACATTATGGATCTAAGCTGTTGGCCCAAAGCATTTTTATTCTTGTTGGCCCAGATTTTGAAGTAAAAGGAAATTTATTTATTTATTTTTATTAAAACGGAAATAATTAGAGAGATGGGACAAAATTGGGTGTTGACAGTTGCCCCTCTTTACTTATATTTTATTAGATAATATGATGAACTAAACACTCTTCATATTATCATAATAAAAGATAAGTAAAGATATAAACACCAATTTTGTTTTTTGAAAAGGTGACTCGATACAAAGAAACAAATTGTACAGGGATCCGAAACATAAAAAGCAATGGGCGCGGAGACCCGAAACATATGCAGTGAGCGCGAGAACCCGAAACATAGAAACCGCGGGCGCGGGGCCCTAAGCATAAAAAGCAATAGGTACGGGGATCTGAAACATAAAAGCAGTGGGTATAGGGACCCAAAACGTAAAAGCAACGGGTGCGGGGACCCAAAACAATAAAGCAGTGGGCACGGGGACCCGAAGTATAAAAGCAAAGGGCGCGGAAACCCCAAAATATAAAAAATAGAGGGCACAGGGACCCGAAGTATAAAAGCAGAGGGTGCGGGGACCCCAAACATAAAAACCGCGGGCGTGGGGCCCTAAGCATAAAAAGCAGCAGGTACGAGGACCTAAAACATAAAAGCAGTGGGTACAGAGACCCGAAACGTAAAAGCAACGGGCGTGGGGACCCAAAACAATAAAGCAGTGGGTATAGGGACCCGAAACGTAAAAGCAATGGGCGCGGGGACCCAAAACAATAAAGCAATTGGCACGGGGACCCGAAGTATAAAAGCAGAGGGCGTGGGGACCCCAAAATATAAAAAATAGTGGGCACGGGGACCCTAAACATATAAGCAGTGGGCGCGGAGACCCAAAACATAAAAAGCAGTAGGTACGGGGACCTGAAACATAAAAGCAGCGGGCACGGGGACCCAAAACTCTACGCACGAAAGTTAAATGGTGACAACATGGAGTGTAAGATGATGAAATGTGTGCATGGTATGCAATATGAAAGTGCCCTTGACCAAGGGGTATTTTATTTTGTGCATTTTTCCAACCTTTGACACCGTTACGTTTTTAGTGCCTCAACATTCATGGAGGAATCACTATTTTTGGTAACATGTTAGGGACTGTTTCAAGCATTTTGAATCATCAATCGGCTATTACCCATGTAAGCGTTGGCCCAAGAATCACCACATTTCCCATGACTTTTAAAAGTATTCATTGTAATTGTAATGATCTTTAATTGTTATTGCACGCTTTATTCTTGGCACATCATAGAATGAAATAACACAATGAAACAAAGAGTAATAGGATAAGATGAAAGTGTTTTACCGCTTTGGGAAGGAAATTGCATATATAAGAGCAAATTTTGTGTGAAATAAAAATGATAGATTCAATAGAGTCATTACAAAATGATAAAAAGGAGTGACCAATGGAATAGAGTAACAATGTTAATTTCCATGTCTGCAACTTTGAGGATCCCATCTGTTAGCTTTTGAGGACTTTAGATGCTTTGACAAACTCATTACCCATCCTTTCGAGTTATCCATGAGCATTGACTTTTAAGGGCCTGCCCCACTTTCAAAAACATTGATCAATCAACATCCCTAGATGATAACTTCCCCCAGCCTCAAGTCTTTCACTCTAATTTTTGCCTAGACCGCCTTCTCAGGTTTTCGGTCTATGTTAACTCCTTGGCAAGTGAACCAAGTCGTGCAAGTAATATCTTGGTAAGTCCAAGTATCGTATCCACAGAGACTTGTTCAATATTTGACTATTTGCATAAGGCACTTACTAGAACAACAAATAAGTAATAAATATGCAATG
Organism: Pueraria montana var. lobata; assembly: GCA_026413185.1. Lineage (NCBI taxonomy): Eukaryota > Viridiplantae > Streptophyta > Magnoliopsida > Fabales > Fabaceae > Pueraria > Pueraria montana. Next base: position 10,170,073 of record CM048652.1, read on the forward strand.
GAATGGATTCAAAGTAGGAATAAAGCACTAAAAATCTAAGCTTGACAATTAAATCAACTAGAAACTGTTTTTGGAATTTTCTCAAGCAAGTAAAAATGCGAAAAATAGAGAGTTGACGACAATAATACGAGATGTTGGGGTTTGACTTCGTTAACCACTCACCCATGCATACAAAAGCCACTAATCAAGTTCATTATCCAAATATTATCATCAACTCACAAAGATGTTTAAACCCTAATTCCTTAGAGTGAAAACCTAAGTCTCTTGACCAACCTATCAATTCCTTGCATAAATCAACCAAGATACTTGAGAGAAGAACAAGAGTTTAAAGATGACTAATGGGTTTTGCTCTATTCCTAGCAACAAACCCCATTAGGTGCTCTTCTCCATTTCTAGGTTTAAAAACATTTTCCAATCGGATTCAAACCACAAAATCAAGCAAATGGGTGATCAAGCCAAAGCAAGCATTAAGAGAAAGAAAAGCACATAACATGAATAATAAACTTTGATTAAAAACTTAGAGAGTATACATGAGTTTTGGGTCAACTACATCAAACCCCAACAAGGGTGAAATTAGCTACACATAGAAATGTGCAGCAGCAAAAATGAAGAAGAAAGGAAGAAACTTGAAGTAGAAGCCATGGGAACCCAAAGGAAGCTCTCCAAGTGTCACTCCAAGCCAAGAAAGGTCTGCAACGTCCAATTCCATTCCAAATGACCACTTTTCCCTCATAAATATCTTTGTTTTCGCACCACTTAAGCCACATCAGCACCCTCACGCCCAGCCTCAAGTCTTCCCACGCTCAGCTTCAGAAAAGGCATCAGGGGTGCAACTTGAAGGTTCTCACGCCCAGCCTCAGCATTCTCACGCCCAGCCTCAGGTTGACAGCAAGCAATGGGAGATTTCTTCATTCTCAAGCCCAGCCTCAAGTTTCTCAAGCCCAGCCTCAGCAAGATAAAAGGGAGATGTTGGCTTTTAGCTTTCAAAATATGCTTCCAAAGATGTTGGCTTGAACTTCCAATGACTCATGCTCCAAATTCTTTAATTCTTCTTCTATTCCTACATCAAAATATCAAAAGCTAGTAAAACTCCTAAAGGATAAGCAATATTAACACTACTTCTAAATAATAGTTAGATTAGCCTAAAATTGATTAAAACAAAGTTCTAAGTCATGAAAAATGTAAGATAAATGCTAAGATATGTAAGCATATAAAGCATCTATCAAAACACCCCAAACTTAGAGCTTTGCTTGTCCTCAAGCAAAATAAAACTAAGCTACACAACTAAACATAAACAACCTACTAATAACGTCAACTTAAAATAAAATTATGCAAAGAGAACTGAACATGGTTTGAAATTCAAGCACTACATCACATCCATCCACACATGCTTTCAACTCAAGTCTTTGAGCAAGAATTTCCAAAATGAATAACCATACCCTATGGTGCCCACACAAAATTTCACAACAAGATACAAATGCAATATAATTCCTTAAGAGACTAACAAGTATGGCAATGACTGAAATTGAAAAACCAAAGAGCACTTGTTCCCTCACAGAAAAGGTGTTTCTCTCAAGCATACAAGTGTAATCGGGCAAGTGTATCTCTCAATCACACACATTGAAACCACACAATTCAGAGTTGCTTTTCATCTCAAAAGAAACCATAAAACCACACATGCATGCAAAGATCACAAAGGTCTTTTATTAGGTTGAAACTTGGCTGGGCTACAAAGAATATTGGTTTTTTCGGATAAGCAAAATTACACCACAAGAGAATAGGAGAGCATCTTCTATGATCACAATTCATCTAACAATTCCAACTTCTCAAGTTCAATGAAAACCTTCATTCCATCCATCCCAATTCTAGAAACAACCTTGATCAACATCAAAACAAGAATTATTGAGCCACCTTGTTTACTTTTCAAACTTTTTTTTTCTTCTTTTTTTTTCTTTTTTTTTTTTTCATTTTTCTAAAATTTTGATTTTTTTTTTATGACACAAGGGTGGCTTGAAAACAAGAAGCCACATAAAGATTCCCAACTTTGCTATCCTTTCTTGATAATCACACAGAAAACCCCAAACTTAAACTCTTGCAATCCACTATAAAAAATGACTTGCTCTCCTATCCCTAAGATGTAGGAAGCAATTGTCTTTCTTTTAGGCTCAAGGATTCAAGAACAAAAAAAAATGTGTTTAGCTCAAAGGGGGTCATGCAAAGGACAACAAATTGTTAGGTTAGCTATTTGGTCCAGTGGCTAAAATTTACACAAGAACATGCCTTGATCACTTCTCAACAAGCATATGCAATTCAAGGTAACAGAGATTCAAGCAAAACCAATTGTACACATTCCAATGGTGGCACTCAATCAGATAAATCAATGGAAGCTCAAATACTCACACGGTTAAAACAAGTACTCAATGATTTTCAACAACATCATGCCAAACTTATTAATCGCACAGAATACTAAAAAGCATCCAATTATGAAAATCGGAGTACAACCACGAGCATATAATCATATCACAATGGAATTTAACATCATCAAGAACTCATGCAATGGATGAACTGAAATTGTGCCAAAACACATTAACTGGAATTTAAAATCTAGCACATCACATAAGTTAAACAATAACAACTAAATACAACATAAACAGAAGACAAAACACATAAAACATAAAACATAATATGACTCCCTCAACATCAGGCTAAGAGCTTAGCCTTCCTCCACTCCTTCCTCTTCCCAGTGTGCATCAACATCCCTATCAGCAGCAGCAGACCCTCCTCCTCCCTGGGGATTATCCTGGTCCCCAGGATAATGTGGCCAAGCCACATCAACAGAAACTTCAGCAGCTGATGGAAAGTGGTATCCCGGGGGTAAACCGGGCATGTGAAGAGACAAGTCATGCATTCCATCTGTCACCCTGGATAAGTATCTATAAAGAGCTTCTTGTCGTTCCTCTATGCGTTGTGAAACTGCATTCTGGTGAACAGCTGTTTGCTGAACGAATGCCCTTAGGTGAACAACTTCTTGCTGCAGGGCTGTTAGACACTCTTTCTGTGTACGAGAGGCTGAAGGACGGGGGAGAGGTGGAGCCTGAGAAGATGATCCAGGTCCACTGCGTGACTGGTGCACCTTCTCTGTATAACAATGTTGCATGATATAACTCTTATGGATTGGTTGCCCCAACTTCAAAAAAGGAGGCTCTTGCACATCTGCAACCCCAGAGCGCTGACACAAAATAGTGATCAGAGAAGGGTAGATTAAGGAAGCTGCTCTGGACTGGTTAGCACAACTCTGAATTTCCTCAGCAATGAGCTTGCCAACATCTATCTTTATCTTTTTCATGATGCAGTATAACAGGATAGACCTCTCAGCTTGGATATCTGATCTGTGCGAGCATGGAGAAAGGTTGGAATGGATGAAAGCTGTCCAAAGTCGGGCAATAGGTGTGAGGTCTTGGGTCAAAATGTGAGAGATATTTCCCTTATCAGTATATGTGAATTGACAACCCGGCTTGCAAACGACCTTCTCCACCTCAGAATAACTCACTTCATCCTTCTTTACTATCCTGGAATACATACATGAGCCTAGGGTCAAAGTAGTTCCCAAAATTCTATTGATTCTTTCCGCGTTGAATGGGATGGGCTTGCTTCTGACAAAGCTTACAAAAGAAGGAGAATCTTGATTTTCAATTTGCCTTGCATTGCAGTAGAATTCTCTAACCAACGCAATATTGGCCGGAATTGGATAAGTCCCCATTTGTGTCCAATTTCTCCTTTTTAGCTCATCTTGAAATTCAGGAAATGCCTCAGGCTCCAACTTAATTTGTCTTTCCATGATCAAGGACCTATTTTCATAGGTCTTATAGAGCTCCTCGTGGGCCTTGGATTTGTAGTAGTACTTCTGAAATTCGGGCCTTGGGTTCTGCCTTGGAGGATATAAACAACCAGCTGCAGTGGTCTTCCTTTTTTTATAAACCTTAGTTTGAGGGGTAGCCATCCTAAAGCAAATACGCAAGAGAACATATCAATAAGAAAACTCAATAACAAAAGAATGAGAGAAAAAAAACAAACTTGGTTTACACAACAACAAGAACTAGTTCTAAAACTAACACAAGGCAACAGAAAAAAGAAGAAAAAGTAACTACAATAAAAAGAAACAACTAAAAACACAAGGGAAATAAAGAAAGAAAATATTAACTAACAAAGAAAGTACCAAAACACCACAAGATTCAACACCATAAAACTAGCCTTAACAAGCCAAGAGAAAGTGAAGTTAAGCCTAAGGATCACAAAACAAGTGAGAAATCACAAGAAAATTTCACTTAGGCAATTCACCAAACACTTAGAAGGCACACTTAAAATTAGAAGGAAAAAGAAAAACTTGAACATGTGTAAAACCACAAATTTGAAAAACAAAGAAAGAGAACAACCCAATAGCAGAGATCAACCAGAGACACTAAGAAAAGCAAGTAATGAACATTCAAACTATGGGAAACAAGTAACAACGTTCCAATCAATAAGGAAAGAACAACATGTTACAACCTAAGAACAAGGTGGAAACAAGAGAAATAGAATGAGAGAAATGCATGAGAATGAAACAATTTAGAGAAAGAAATATAAACTCACAAGGAAGGAAGCTTGAATTGATATGAAAATGAAAAGAAGAAAGTGGTGTGAAGAAGGTGCTGTGCGTGTGGGCTGCTGTGAAATGAAGAAAGAAGTGAAGTGTAAAATGAAATGGTTCAGCTGCTTATATATCCAAGGCTCACGCCCAGCTTGGGAAAAAATGAGGCCCAGCGTCAAGCTACCCGAGGCCAACAAGTGATTTTCGAAATTAAAAGAGCAAAAGGGAGAAGTCCACGCCTGGCTTGGGAGAAGTGGCGCTGGGCGTGAGAGTGGCAGAGAGAATTGTGCACAAATTGCACAATTTGCAACTCAAAACAAGAGGCCACGCCCAGCTTGGGGAAATTGACGCCTGGCTTCATTTTGGCCGAGAGGAATTGGTCCCTGGGGCAATTTTATGCAGAAAAAAATTGAGTGCCTACAGCAATTTGATTTCCAAGCTAGCTTAAGGAAAAAAATGACGCATGGCTTCAAAGAGGCAAGGAACAAAGTGCCAATTTTTGCACTTAATTAAATGATCCTTGGATCAATTAATTCCACGTTGAGCTGCAGGGGAATTGACACAAGATTGGTCCTTGGACCAAATAAATTGCAGCACAAAGCCATGTTGACCATGAGTATATTCACATCAATGTGGCAGAGAAAGAAAGAGTGCAGCAATTGCACATCAATAAGGGTGATGCAGCTAGCTTAGAACTGAAAAAGTGCATTTTTTTTTTTTAAAAAAAAAAAGAATTCCCCATGAGTCAAGCTTTGAACACCTCAAACTTAAATCAACGAACTCTCTCAAATCTTCTCAGCATGAGCAGATAAAACAAGCACAAAGCAACTTACTAAATCAACACTCAAACACTTTGCATCAATGATTTCACTTATTGAGACAAATCAAGCTTTTCCAAATTAGTTCAAGCTATAAAAACCAGCTGCATAATTTTTATTTTTTTTTCTGCAGAATTTTCTTTTAACAAAAAGAGCAAGAATTACCAAGGAAAAGCTTGTTTGACACTCTCTCAACATGTGCACCAATGATGCCAAGTAAACATGAGCAATTAACGCTCCAAAACAAAAACATAACAGAAAATTTAAACAACATAAACCAAGTAACAGTTAAACTAACTCAAATGACAGGAAATTAAAAAGAGAAAGGGTGAGAAATGCTGGGTTGCCTCCCAGTAAGCGCTTGTTTAACGTCACTAGCTTGACAGGCCAAAGACCTCAAGGGTCATTGAAAAGCACAATGGTAGTAAGTCTTTCAATATCACCACCCAAATATGGCTTGAGTCTTTGTCCATTTACCACCCAACTTCTTTGTGTTGTCGGATCCTCTACTTCAATAGCTCCATGATGTTTGACCTTCTTGATGATGAATGGACCCGACCACTTGGATTTGAGCTTGCCTGGAAACAACCTCAACCGGGAGTTGAAAAGAAGAACTTGTTGTCCCGATTGAAAGGTTTTTTTCACTATGTGCTTGTCATGATAGGCCTTCACTCGCTCCTTGTAGTGCTTGGAGGACTCATATGCACTGAGCCTCATCTCTTCAAGTTCATGTAGTTGCAACTTCCTCTTCTCCGCCGATTGAGATGGATCAAAATTGAGAAACTTGAGGGCCCAATAGGCCTTATGCTCCATCTCAACCGGTAAGTGACATGCTTTGCCATACACCATTTGGAAGGGTGAGAGACCAATAGGAGTTTTGAATGCCGTTCTATATGCCCATAGAGTGTCATCCAACTTCATAGCCCAATCCTTTCTTGAAGATGCTACGGTCTTCTCAAGGATTCTTTTGATCTCACGGTTGGAAACCTCAGCTTGGCCATTTGTTTGGGGGTGGTAGGGTGAGGCTACCTTGTGACGGACATCATAATGTTCAAGCACCTTTTTCAATTGAGCATTGCAAAAATGTGACCCTCCATCACTTATGAGTACCCTTGGCACTCCAAACCGAGCAAAGATGTTCTTCTTGAGAAACTTAATGACGGTTTTAGCATCATTTTTAGGGGCAGCTACTGCTTCAACCCATTTGGAGACATAATCCACCGCCACTAAGATGTATTCATTGGAGTAAGAAGATGGTAGGGGTCCAACAAAGTCTATACCCCAACAATCAAAAACCTCCACTTCCAACATGTTTTGAAGTGGCATTTCATGGCGCTTGGAAATATTCCCCGTCCTTTGACACTTGTCACAAGCTTGGGCATGGTGATGGGCATCTTTGAATATAGTGGGCCAAAAGAAGCCAGATTGTAAGACTTTTGCAGCTGTCCTCTCTCCATTGTAATGGCCTCCATAGGGAGAGTTGTGGCAATGCCACAAGATATTCTTGGCTTCCTCATGAGATACACACCTTCTTAATAAATTATCCGCCCCAATCTTGAATAAATATGGATCATCCCACACATAATAGTTGGCATCCCGATAGAACTTCTTCTTTTGTTGCCATGTCATATCTTCAGGAATTACCCCGGTGGCCTTGAAATTGGCCATGTCGGCAAACCATGGTCTTTCCTTCACCATAAGCAAAACTTCATCGGGAAACTCATCTCTAATCTCTTTTTCTTGTGTAGTCACCTCTTCATTGACAAGCCTTGAAAGATGGTCGGCTACCAAATTCTCACTACCCTTTTTATCCTTGATCTCCAAATCAAATTCTTGCAACAAAAGGATCCATCGGATTAGTCTAGGCTTTGAATCGGGCTTGGTGAGAAGGTACTTGATGGCGGAATGGTCGGTATACACCGTGACTTTTGAACCAATCAAGTAAGGCCGAAATTTCTCTAAGGCATAGACAATGGCTAGGAGCTCCTTCTCGGTGGTAGCATAATTCAATTGGGCATCATTGAGGACCTTGCTTGCATAATAAATGGCATGAAACATTTTGTCCTTCCGCTGCCCCAAAATAGCTCCTACTGCATAGTCACTTGCATCACACATCAATTCAAAGTCTTGCTTCCAATTAGGGGCCACAATCACCGGGGCGGACACAAGCTTCCCTTTTAGCACATTGAATGCTTTCAAGCACTCATCATCAAAGTTGAAAGAAGTCTCCTTGTTGAGAAGGTTGCATAGCGGTTTTGTAATTTTTGAGAAATCTTTTATGAACCGCCTATAAAAACCCGCATGGCCAAGAAAACTTCGGATTCCTTTCACATTGCTTGGAGGTGGCAACTTCTCTATCACATCCACCTTGGCTTTGTCAACTTCTATCCCTCTAGAGGAGATCTTGTGACCTAGCACTATGCCTTCACGCACCATGAAGTGACATTTTTCCCAATTCAAGACAAGATTGGTTTCAATGCACCTTTTCAACACTAGCTCAAGATTTGCTAGGCACAAGTCAAATGAAGGACCAAATACGGAGAAGTCATCCATGAACACTTCAATACACTTCTCCACCATGTCAGAGAATATGGCAAGCATGCATCGTTGGAAGGTCGCGGGGGCATTACACAACCCAAATGGCATCCTCCGATAAGCAAAAATACCAAAAGGACAAGTGAAGGCTGTTTTCTCTTGATCCTCCGGATTAACAGCTATTTGATTGTATCCGGAGTAGCCATCCAAGAAACAATAATAAGCTTGCCCCGCTAACCTCTCCAACATTTGGTCCATAAATGGAAGAGGAAAATGATCCTTCCGAGTGGCATCATTCAACTTTCTATAATCGATGCACATTCTCCATCCGGTTACCGTTCTTGTGGGAATGAGTTCATTTTTGTCATTTTTCACCACAGTCATCCCACCTTTCTTAGGCACCACTTGCACAGGGCTTACCCATGCACTATCCGAGATTGGATAGATCATTCCGGCTTCAAGCAATTTTAGCACTTCTTTTCTCACTTCCTCCTTCATAGTAGGATTCAATCTTCTTTGAGGTTGTGCAATTGGCTTGTAATCTTTCTCAAGCATTATCTTGTGCATGCAATAGGATGGACTTATTCCCTTAAGGTCGGAAAGAGACCACCCTATAGCCTCCTTGTTTGCTTGAAGAACCTTCACAAGCTTGTCTTCCTCCATCTTGGACAAAGAGTTGCTAATAATCACTGGTTTTTCATCATGGCCTTCTAAGAACACATACTTTAGGTGAGGTGGTAAAACTTTCAATTCAAGCTTTGTTTTCTCTACCACCTCATCCTTCTTCAAGTCTTCTATTTCCTCCTCCCCTGGTGGAATCTCCTTGAGGACTTCAAGTTGCATTAAAATTTCTTCAATTTCTTTCTCTTCTTGCAAGGTAAGATGATCAAAAGCTTTAATCAAGGCCCTCTCAAGAGGTGAATGTACATGTACTTGCTTTGTAGCACTAACCACCACTTCATCAAGAGTTACAAGAGTATTCACTCTAAAGCAATCTTGGTGGTCACTAGGATGTTGCATGGCTTCAAAGATATTAAAAGTCAACACTTGGTCTTCTAACTTAAGTTGAAGTTGGCCAACTCCCATGTCCACAACTACTTGGGCGGTCATCATGAAAGGCCTTCCCAAAATAATGGGAATCTCTTTATCCTCCTCCATGTCCATTATGACAAAGTCCACCGGAAAAGTGAAATCTTTCACCTTGACAAGAACATCCTCAATTACTCCATAGGGACATTTGATAGAGCGGTCCGCAAGTTGCAAGGTCATTCTTGTTGGCTTCACCTCCATGTTGCCAATTCTTGTGAGCATAGATAAGGGCATCAAATTGATGCTTGCCCCTAAATCAATGAGAGCTTTGCCAATTGATAGCTCTCCTATGGTGCATGGGATGGTGAAGCTTCCGGGATCTTTAAACTTTGGAGGAAGAGTCTTTTGAATAATTGCACTGCAATTTCCCCCCAATTTCATAGTCACATTTTCATCATATTTTCTTTTCTTGGTCAACAAATCTTTCATGAACTTGGCATAAAGAGGCATTTGTTGAAGAGCTTCTCCAAAGGGGATGTTGATCTCCAATTTATTGAAAATATCCATGAAACGAGCAAAGTACCTCTCCTTGTCCTTTTTGCTAGGAACTAGAGGGTATGGCAACTCCTTAGCGGGTACTTCCTTCATCACCTTCTTTCCTTCTCTCACAATTTGATTTTTGCATTTCCGCGCACTTACTCCCTCATCTATATTTTCATTTTCATCACTCTCTTTTTCATTTTTTTCTTCTTCTTTATTTTTTTCTACCTCCTCTTTTTCCTCACTCTTTTCTCCACACTCATTTTCCCTCAATACTTTTTCACTTTTCTCAACTTCATCATCCTTCAAACCAGCCCCTCTTCCACTCCTTGTAATAACGGCACTACAATTCTCCTTGGGATTAGGGGTAGTGTTGGCCGAGAAATTTCCACTCTTTTGCTCCGCTAGTTGCTTTGCAAGTTGACCAACTTGAACTTCAAGATTCTTGATGGAAGCTTCGGTGCTCTTTTGATTTGAGATGGACACTTGCATGAATTGAGTCAAAGTATCTTCAAGCTTGCTAGCCCTCTCATATATGTTTGGACCTTGGTGAGAAGGTCTATTAGAAGATCCACCTTGATCTTGCTTCCAATTGTTTCCCGGATGAGTCTTCCAACCTTGGCCTTGACCGTGGCCTTGGCCTTGGTTATGACCATAATTCCCAAAGTTACCTTGGCGATTTTGGTTGGCCATGTAGTTCAACTCCTCATGTGCCCCTTCTTGAATCATGCATAACCCATTCTCATGACCTCCTCCACATAAAGAACAACCCATCACTTGTTGAAAATGACCTTGATTAGAATTTAGCAATTTGAGTTGTTGTGGAAGTGTAGAAATTTGCTTTGTGAGGGCGTCCATTTGTTGGGTTAAGAGCTTATTTTGTGCCAAGATGGCATCTTGTGAACAAAGCTCTAGAATTCCCTTCTTGGAAGTTGTGCCTCTATCATGAGTAACTTCATAATCACTAGAGGCCATGTTCTCAATCAACTCTATAGCATCATCCGGAGGTTTTGATTTGATCTTCCCACCCGCCGAGGCATCAAGCATAAGCTTAGTTTGTGGCCTCAATCCATCTATGAACATGTTAAGTTGGAGAGGTTCACTAAATCCATGTGTAGGGGTCTTTCTCAATAGGCCTTGGAAACGATCCCAAGCTTCACTAAGAGATTCATCCACACCTTGATGGAAAGAGAAAATCTCCGTCTTGTCTTGAGTAGTCTTGGATTGAGGAAAATACTTGTTCAAAAACTTTGACACCACTTCATCCCAAGTGTGCAAGCTATGCTCTTTATGAGAGTTGAGCCATAGCTTGGCTTTGTCGGCAAGCGAGAAAGGGAACATATTTAAGCGAATGTAGTCATCCGGCACTTGGCCAATCTTGACTGTATTGCAAAGCTCAATGAAGGTGGCCAAGTGAGCATAAGGATCTTCATGAGGCAAACCATGGAATTGGTTGCACTTGATCAAGGTAATGAGAGTAGACGGCATAGACACATTGGCGACTTCCAATTCCGGCCTGGCAATGCTAGTAAAGAATCTTGGACCAACAACTGTAGCATATTCTTCAAGAGCGCGGCGAGGTTGTGCTTCATCTCCCGCCATAATGGGCTCCTCAATGATAGGAGGTAAAAGAGATAATGGTGTTCGAGGTGGAGAAGATGGAGGTTAAGAGATAGCTTCTTGCCTAGCTCGCTTTTCTAGTTGCTTTTGCTTCTTGCGGAGAGCGTTGTTCTTGCGACAAGTCTTCTCAATTTCTTGATCTAAGGGAATTTCTTGCCGAACCTTACCTCGCATACAACAAAGCAAAAGACACTAGAAAAGAGAATTAGCACAAGCTAAAAATTGGAATGAAAACTGAACTAAACAAAGAATAAATAAAATGGTTAAGTCTAGAAAGTAATCTATATGCCAATTGCCAAATATTGAGACACAAGTCCCCGGCAACGGCGCCAAAAACTTGTTAACTCCTTGGCAAGTGAACCAAGTCGTGCAAGTAATATCTTGGTAAGTCCAAGTATCGTATCCACAGAGACTTGTTCAATATTTGACTATTTGCATAAGGCACTTACTAGAACAACAAATAAGTAATAAATATGCAATGGAATGGATTCAAAGTAGGAATAAAGCACTAAAAATCTAAGCTTGACAATTAAATCAACTAGAAACTGTTTTTGGAATTTTCTCAAGCAAGTAAAATGCGAAAAATAGAGAGTTGACGACAATAATACGAGATGTTGGGGTTTGACTTCGTTAACCACTCACCCATGCATACAAAAGCCACTAATCAAGTTCATTATCCAAATATTATCATCAACTCACAAAGATGTTTAAACCCTAATTCCTTAGAGTGAAAACCTAAGTCTCTTGACCAACCTATCAATTCCTTGCATAAATCAACCAAGATACTTGAGAGAAGAACAAGAGTTTAAAGATGACTAATGGGTTTTGCTCTATTCCTAGCAACAAACCCCATTAGGTGCTCTTCTCCATTTCTAGGTTTAAAAACATTTTCCAATCGGATTCAAACCACAAAATCAAGCAAATGGGTGATCAAGCCAAAGCAAGCATTAAGAGAAAGAAAAGCACATAACATGAATAATAAACTTTGATTAAAAACTTAGAGAGTATACATGAGTTTTGGGTCAACTACATCAAACCCCAACAAGGGTGAAATTAGCTACACATAGAAATGTGCAGCAGCAAAAATGAAGAAGAAAGGAAGAAACTTGAAGTAGAAGCCATGGGAACCCAAAGGAAGCTCTCCAAGTGTCACTCCAAGCCAAGAAAGGTCTGCAACGTCCAATTCCATTCCAAATGACCACTTTTCCCTCATAAATATCTTTGTTTTCGCACCACTTAAGCCACATCAGCACCCTCACGCCCAGCCTCAAGTCTTCCCACGCTCAGCTTCAGAAAAGGCATCAGGGGTGCAACTTGAAGGTTCTCACGCCCAGCCTCTTCATTCTCAAGCCCAACCTCAAGTTTCTCAAGCCCAGCCTCAGCAAGATAAAAGGGAGATGTTGGCTTTTAGCTTTCAAAATATGCTTCCAAAGATGTTGGCTTGAACTTCCAATGACTCATGCTCCAAATTCTTTAATTCTTCTTCTATTCCTACATCAAAATATCAAAAGCTAGTAAAACTCCTAAAGGATAAGCAATATTAACACTACTTCTAAATAATAGTTAGATTAGCCTAAAATTGATTAAAACAAAGTTCTAAGTCATGAAAAATGTAAGATAAATGCTAAGATATGTAAGCATATAAAGCATCTATCAGTCTAGCGAGCCCTTTTTTTTTTATATATATATATAACCCTATCTTTTTCCTAGGCTGCTCTTTTCGAGTTTTCAACCTAGCGGGTTGCTCTACCTTTTGCCTAGGCCGCCTTTTCAGGTTTTTAGCCTAGCGAGCTTTTTCTTTTTCTTTTTCAAGTATAATACTTCTTGACTGCATCAGAGTTTACAGGAAGGGGTAAGTCTTCTTCATCCAGATTTGAAAGGATTAATGCACCTCCTGAAAAGGCCTTCTTCACCACATAAGGTCCTTCGTAATTCGGGGTCCACTTCCCTCTATGATCTTTTTGGGTTGGCAGGATTTTCTTGAGCACCAATTCTCCTTCATGGAATTCCCGAGGATGAACCTTTTTATCATGGGCTCTTTTCATCCTCTTTTGATATAGTTGACCATGACATAATGCAATCAATCTCTTTTCTTCAATGAGGTTTAATTGGTCGTAACGAGCCTGAACCCATTCAACCTCCTCAAGCTCGTTTCTGCCAATACTCTCAATGAAGGGATTTATACTTCAACGGGGAGCACAACTTCCATTCCATACACCAACGAATAAGGAGTTGCCCCGGTTGAGGTGCGAACAGTGGTACGATAACCATGTAATGCAAAAGGGAGCATGTCGTGCCAATCCCTATATGTTACCACCATCTTGTGGATAATCTTCTTTATATTCTTGTTTGCTGCCTCTACTGCTCCAATAATCTTTGGACGATACGGCGAAGAGTTGTGATGTTGAATTTTGAAATTCTCACACAACTCTTTCATCATTTTGTTGTTCAAATTGGTCCCATTGTCAGTAATGATGTGGCTTGGCAAACCATATCAACAAATCAAATCCCTTTTGATGAATCTGACCACCACATTCCTTGTTACACTGGCGTATGATGCTGCCTCAACCCACTTAGTGAAGTAATCAATGGCAACAAGGATGAAGTGATGCCCATTCTATGCTTTGGGTTCAATTGGACCGATCACATCTATTCCCCACATTGAGAACGGCCATGGTGCAGCCAAGATATTCAAGGATGTTGATAGCGCATGGATATTATCAGCATATGTCTGACATTTGTGACACTTCCTCACATGGTTACAATAATCAACCTCCATGGTCGACCAATAGTAGCCAACCCTTAGAATCTTTCTTGCCATCACATGTCCATTTGCATGTGTTCCAAACGAGCCTTCATGGACCTCTTCCATTATCTTCTTAGCCTCAAATGCATCAACACATCTGAGCAATACCATGTCATGGTTTCTCTTATAAAGCACATCATCAATAAAAAAGAATCCCATTGCCAATCTCCTTAAGGTCCTTTTATCATTTTCTGAAGCACCGAGAGGACACTCTCTATATTTCATGTACCGCTTGATATCATGAAACCATGGTTTCCCGTCCGGTTCCTCTTCCATTGCTTGACAATAGGCTGGTTGATCCCAATTCTGAATTTTTATCAGTGGCACGTCCCCTCCTTGACTTATCTTAAACATTGATGACAAAGTGGCTAGAGCATTAGCCAATTGGTTATCTTCACGAGGGATGTGATGGAAAGTAATCTCGTCGAACTGTTCTATCAATCCCTTAATGTAAGAGTGGTACATGATTAATTTTGCATCTCAAGTTTCCCATTCGTCTTTGAGCTAATGAATAACTAAGGCTGAGTCTCCAAACACCTCCAAAATTCTAGCCTTGAATTCAATGGCTGCTGAGATCCCCATTGCACATGCTTCGTATTCTGCCACATTATTGGTACAGCAAAAACCCAATCTTGCAGTGAACAGAATGAATTGATTCGTAGGGGAAATTAACACTGCCCCGATTCCGTGCCCCAGTGCATTTGAAGCTCCATCAAATAATAGAGTCCATTTTCCTTCATCCATGGATTCCTTATCTTCAAACAATGCCATTATGTCTTCATCTGGGAACTCACATTGCATTGATTGGTAGCCTTCTATAGGATGGTGAGCCAAGTATTCTGCTAGGGCGCTGCCTTTGATAGCTTTCTGGGTGACATAGACAATATCATATTCTGACAATAACACTTGCCAGCGAGCGATTCGACCAGTGAGAGTAGGCTTCTCGAATATATACTTAATTGGATCCATTTTGGAGAACAACCAAGTAGTATGACATAACATGTATTGCCTCAGCCTACGAGCAGCCCAAGCCAAGGCGCAACAAGTGCCCTCCAATAGCGAGTACCTCATTTCACAATCTGTGAATTTCTTGCTCAAATAATAAATGGCATGTTCTTTCTTACTAGATTCATTGTGTTGCCCCAGCACACAACCCATAGATTCCTCAAGCACCGTCAGATACATGATGAAAGGCGTTCATGTCACTGGTGGTACTAAAACTGGAGGTTCTTGCAAGTATTGCTTGATTTTTTCGAAGGCCTTTTGATAGTCTTCATTCCACACCACTGTTTGATTTTTGCACAACAACTTGAAGATTGGGTTACAAGTAGCAGTTAACTGGAATATGAACCTAGCAATGTAATTTAACCTTCCTAGGAACCCACGAACTTCCTTTTCTGTACTTGGGGCTGGCATCTCCAGGATTGCTCGCACTTTATCAGGATCAACCTCTATGCCTTTTTTGCTGACTACGAAACCCAACAATTTGTCTGACTTCACGCCAAAGGTGCACTTAGCAGGATTCAACCGAAGCTTGTATTTTCTCAGATGATCAAACAACTTTTGTAGGTCTGCAATATGTTCCTCCTCTGTTTTAGACTTGGCGATAATATCATCCACATACACTTCAATCTCCTTATGCATCATGTCATGGAACAAGGTCACCATCGCCCTCTGATACGTTGCCCCAACATTTTTCAATCCGAATGACATCACCTTGTAGCAAAAGATTCCCCACAATGTGATGAATGTGGTGTTTTCCATGTCTTCAGGCACCATTTTAATTTGATTGTATCCAGAGAACCCATCCATGAAGGAAAAGAAAGAATGTTGGGCAGTGTTATCTACCAGCATGTTTATGTGAGGCAATGGGAAATCATCCTTGGGACTAGGTTTATTCAAGTCTTGATAATCAACACACATTTTGACCTTCCCGTCTTTCTTTGGGACTGGCACTATATTGGCAACCCATTAGGGGTATTTAGCCACTACCAGGAACCCTGCATCAAGTTGTTTTTTAACCTCCTCTTTGATCTTCAGTGACACCTCTGGCTTCATTCGTCTCAACTTTTGCTTTACTGGTGGGCAATCTGGCTTCAATGGTAATATGTGTTCAACTATGCTAGGATCTAACCCAGGCATGTCCTGGTATGTCCATGCAAAGATATCAACATAGTCAAATAGGAGCTTGAGCAACTGGTCTCGCACATTCCCCTTTATGGCAGTACCAACCTTGATTTCCTTCTTATCATCTTCATCCCCTAGATTGATCATTTCAACTTCCTCCTCATGGGGTTGAATTATTCGATCTTCCTGTTCCATTAACCTTTTCAACTCAAGTGGAGTTTCCAAATCATCATCGTCCTCCTCAGCTTGATAGATAGGATGATCAAAGTTGTAGCATGGGATATCAACATCATTATTCTCAAGATGATTATTTTCAAATATGCAATTTTGGGTTAATATGAAATAAAGGAAAATATATAAAGGTTAAGGAGAAGGGACAAGAAATAAAAGGAATAATCGGAAAGCTGCATCATGCATTTCATTCATTTGATATACCAAAAAGTAACATGCAAGCCCATTTCAACAAAAAAGTCATACTAAAGATATGGGCATAATTTTAGAGTTTGCATTACAATTACTTTGAAAGTGAATCAAAAACCATAGGAAATTCTTGGATCTTCCAGTTGTGTATCTCTTCATGAGGGCCACATGGGTACACTAGGTTGTCACGATTATCAGCATCTCGATCTTCCTTTGCCATGGCCACTTGACCTGTATACACCAGTCCTCCGCTTCTGAAGCTTCGGTAGAGGTCACAAATAGGAATTCTCTTGGTCTCTGGCTCTCGATTCTCTAGACGGGCCAACCTCATCTCTCTTTTTTCCTTCACCACTCTTTTTTTGTCAGCCTTAGTGGACTTATATCCCAGCCCACATCGATTCTTGTTTTCTGGCAACTCTATCAACTTTGCGACACCTTATACGCTTTTTCCCAATCCATGCCCTGGCTGATACCCTTCACTTAACATGATCTTTGCCACCATCATAGATGTTTTTGATAACTGCAAGTTCCTAGGACGAGACTCCACATAAGCAGTACTAATTATCTCCAAAGATTGGAAAGAGGTTTCAAGGGCTTCTTCAGCCGCTTCAATATAGCGAGTAGGGGCAGGGCTACTCACCAACATATCTTCTTCTCCAGAAATGATCACTAGTTTATCACCCACCACAAATTTTAGCTTCTGGTGCAAGGTAGAAGGAACCACTCCAACTGAATGAATCCATGGCCTGCCCAACAAACAACTATATGCTGGCTTGATATCCATGACTTGGAAGGTGATCTCGAAGGTGAAAGGACCAATCTGGATAGGGATCTCAATCTCTCCCATGACTTCCCTACGCGATCCATCAAACGCCCTTACAATCATAGAACTCGATTTCATATGAGTCCCATCACAAGGTAGCTTATCCAGAGTTGACTTAGGCATCACATTTAATGAAGACCCGTTGTCAATCAACATCCTGGCTACGATGTGATCCAGACATTTCACTGAGATGTGCAAAGCCTTATTATGCCCTATTCCCTTTGTTGGAATCTCATCATCTGTGAAGGTGAGGTAATTATTAGTAGTGATGTTGCCAATAATTCCCCCAAACTTGTCTAGTGTAATGTCATGAGCCACGTGTGCTTCATTCAGAATCTTCATCAGCAACTTTCTGTGACTTTCTGAATTCATCAATAGGGACAAAAGAGATACCTTTGTCGGCATGTGATTCAACTGATTGATGAGCTTGTATTCACTCTGTCGAATGAACTTGAGAAATTCTGAAGCCTCTTCATTTGACACTTCTCACTTCTTTTCTTTTCCATTAGTAACTTCCTCCTCAATGGGCTTTTTACCTTTTTCGAGTTCTCCTTCAATGGCCTCTTTTTCTTTCACCTTGGGGTTTTTCACTAAGTTTTCCCTCCTTAATTCTTCAGGAGCATAAACCCTACCACTGCGTGTCATCCCTCCTACCCCTGCAATATTTGTGACTACTGTTCCTCCAGTATAAGAATTCATGTTGCCACTTTCTTGTACTTCCACATCATACTTCCACGGTACTGCCTTAGTGTCCTTGTGAGGAAAAGGAGCTGGAACTTGCACAACGATGGGTTTGGGAATCGGAGGATTGGGCAAAGATACATTTTTGGTGAAACGAATTACCAACGGCCTCCGGGCCACTACATCTCGCTTTTCTTCTGACTGGGCCATTAGCACATTCTCTTCTTCCCATACCCGACCTATTTGGACCAAGTTTGAGTCCATCAACCCCTGTAGTATCTGCTTGAACTCAATACACTCCTCAATAGAGTGTTTGGCTTTCGGGTGAAGACCACGCACTTCTCCTTCAAAAGCTTGCCCCTCAATCATCTTAAACTTGCACAATTCTGAGAAAAGGATTGCCATAGAGGTTTTGACTTTCCTCACCTCCTTCACTAACTGACTTGACTGCCCTTCAATGGCGTTTACTGACGCACCACCATGACCTGGAAGTGGGTTACTCCCGACATTCGGTCCTTCTTCTTTAAAGCATAGCGACCCTTCTTCTATTAAGTCTTGCACTTTATGCTTCAAACCCCCAACATCTTTCTGTGGAATGCCCTGTAGTACCTGCATGGTAATCACATTTGGTATTTGGGTCAAAACCCTTTGGATATGGCGGTTCAACAGGTTTTAGGGGGAAAGGGACAACTAGAGAATTGCGAATCAAATGCGGCAAGAGTTTGGTGTAGGTCATAGGAATTGGGGTGATTGTTCTCTGTTGGTTATTTCTTTTCTTCGAAGTGTTAGTGGTATTAGGGTATGAGGTTCTTGATTGGCTTGCTTGAGGCACTGAAGGTAATGAGGCTTGTGGTAACGGCGGTTGGTAGGCCATTCTAGGTTGGTAAGGTTATGGGTAAGGCAGTTGGGAAACTGATGCTATCTGTGGGTTGTACACGAATGGAGGCTGGTAGTTGGGCACAAAAGGGACGGGATTGTAACCGGGCATAACTGGTGCAGGTATTACTGCATTTGTTTCACCTCCCTTTTTCTTATCAATGGTTGTTGGGGGTTTCTTCACATTTGTTGATCCCGTTGACATATGAGCAATCTTCCCACTTCTTACTCTCATCTCAACCCTCTCTCCAATGATGACTAGGTCCGAGAAATTCGATGATACATTTCTAATCATCCTGTCATAGAAGGGTGATTGAAGCGTATCAATGAACATTGTGACCATCTCTTTTTCAGACAACGGGGGTTGTACTTGAGCAGCCACTCCTCTCCAACGTTGGGCATACTCCTTAAAAGCTTTATTATCTTTTTTCACCATGTTTTGCAATTGTGTTCGATCTAGGGTCATGTCCATGTTGTATCTGTATTGTTTCAAGAAAGCCTCTGCCAAGTCCCTCCAAGTATGTATTCGGCCTCGCTCCAAATTCATATACCAACTCAGAGCGGCACCCATAAGGCTTTCTTGGAAGAAATGGATCAACAGCTTATCGTCATAGGCGCATGAGGCTATCTTCCTACAATACATTGTGAGATGGTTTCTCGGGCAGGTTTCTCCTCTATATTTATCAAATTTGGGGACTTTGAATTTGTGAGGAATCATGACATCTGGGACTAGGCATAGATCGGTGGCATCGAAAGCATAATGACCGATCCCTTCAATGGCTCTTAACCTTTCTTCTAGAAACTGCAATTTATCTTTGGATTGAGAATGTTCAGGCTGACTATGGTGTATCATGTGACGTTGTGGTTTTCCTAATTGTATGATTAAGTGTTTGACTAATAATGCAAGAGAAAATTAAAATTAAATTATGTTGAAATAATATAATAATTAACTTAAGTTCTACGTTGTGCTATGTGTTGTGGTATTACTCTTAGATTTTCATGAGGTGTTGGACTTAGAGTGTGTGTTGAGAGATTTTCGGGATTTTACGTGAGTTCCGTAAGTTGTAGAAGAAAATAATAAGAGAAGGGAGTGTCCTTAGAGGAAGGGTGGAGACAAATAGCAAAATTTCATGCAAATCTCTTTATTTAAACGTGTCAAGCTTCCTATCTCTTCCATTTCCTTCGTTCTTATCTTTCTTCCTCTCTAAGTTCTCTTTTCTGTAAATGGAAGTTTGATTCCTACCTCAACTTGAAGTTTGATTTCTTCATCCCTAGAGATTTCTTAGTTGATTTTAAGTGGTAAGTCCAGTTCCTCCTTATTCTTGATTTCTAAGTAACTTTCTCATCTCTTCCCAAGAACATGAGAAATAGGTCTTGGTTAGATTTTAAGAGATGAGAGAAATCTTGATTTTGAGTTTACTTTGATGTTGATTTAGGTGTCTCCTAGTTGATTCTGTAACAAAACTTGAGGACAGATCACTCGAGAACCTCAAAGTTATCATCTCTAGCTTTTTCTCCACGGTTTGAGTCAAGAAGTTTAGGTAAGGGAAGCTTTAAACTTGTTTGAATGATTTGGTGGTGTTTGGTATTTGAGTTCTGCTCTTTTAGATGTTCTTTGAGATTTATTTTTATGACACAATGAGTTTTTTTTCTCTTTTGTGTTTTGATAATTTGGTTGAATTTGTGACTTAAGTTGAAGTTAATATAATATCATGATGTGTTGTTTTGATTTGAAATGGTCTTGTAAGTGTTGTGAATTGTCCCTAAACATTTGAGGCATGTTTTTGGGTGCTTGGGATCCTTTAGGAGGCCCTGGATTCTGCAGAAAATCTTGTTACTATGTTCTGTTAGTTGTAAATTTTGTGAGAGTCCGATTCTGCAGACCCAGCATCCAATGACCCTCTCAGTTGACCAGCGTCCAATGACCTATTCAGCTAACCAGCGTCCAGTGACCCACCCAGCGTCCAGTGACCAGCGTCTAGTCAACTCTGGTCAACTCTGGTGCTTTTGTTCAGCTTTGAGTCCAGGACCCAGTTTTGTTATGAATGTGATATATATTCATTTTCTTATATAAATAATTATTTTAAATGTGCGATTGACATTCTTTGAGATGTATAATATAATTGTGAGTGTAGATTTGAAATATTGAATGAGGATGTTGGATAGGCTACCACTTTGGTTCTAAAACTATGTTAGGAAATTCACCCTTAGTTAAATTTAGTGTTGTGTTGTGAGTAAGGATTCGAGGTGTGAGAATGCCTTACTTGTGCTTACTGAACTGCTAGATTGGGTTCATAAGCGTGATTTGAGAAAAATGGTGAATTTATAACATAAAGGGAACGTGTGGCAAGCTGAGTTGTTTGGTTTGTGCATAATATTGTATGCGGGTAGGCACGTAAGTTGAGGGTGCTAGGTGGGCTCTCAACCTAGTGCTGGAGGATTTCGTGATGGCCAATGGTGGGCATATAGAATAGACAAGTGGGCAAATTCCTAAAGATGGAAGGTTTTGCAAACCTGACAGAGGTAAGCCAATACCAACACTTGTCTATATTCGATTAAATTCACACTTCCTCCACATGGTGGCTCAAGGGACTCCCTGAATGGTCTAAGGTGAGACTAATGGTAGGGGATGGGGCCTATGGGGACCGCCCGAAATTTGTTGAAATCTCCATGGAGTCGAGTCAGCATAATATTGCATGATGATATTGATGTATGGAGTGACATATGAAATGAACTGAACGTTTAGTGTGAATGATGTTGATTGTATCTTGTGTATATTTTATCATTCTTTTTATAATAAGCTTACCCTTGCAATTTGTGTTTGTATTGTATTACTGCAATGATCGTGTGTTGACACGGGAGCAGGTAATAGTGATGGTGCAGGCTCTCATGCTAGTCAAGGTTGAAGATTGGACGATCCTCCAGTTCTACTGTTTTTGTTCCTAGTATATGTACATATTATGGAGACCAGCTTAGGACTTATGTATAAATATTTATATTATTATGAATGTCCTTTAAAAGAGGACTATATTGGTATTGTAGGTATATATATATATACTTAAATTTTGTAAAGCTAGACTTAACACTTTCATGATGTGATGAAGTACATTATATGTAGGAAAGCAGGTATATATAATATGTGTTAAATATGAAAAAAATTTCTTTGAAATTTCATATGATAATATTTAGGCAATGTTTTAGTATAACAAATCTGTAACGAAGATGGGTCGTTACAATTCATGGCAGTTGGTGTAGGGTTGGTATTTTGGTGATTTGAGGGGTCTCCAGGAAGGGTTGTGTCAGTTGGTGATGTGTGCGTAGGGACATAAGGTACGTAGGCGGAAGGCTGGAGCAGAATTTGTGGGCCATTGGTTCCAAGGTTTGGGTCTCGGGTTTGTGTTTGGTCTGGAAGATTTGAGGTAGAGGTGTGGGGATTGCTTTCAGGGTTATTGGTCACATGTGGTGTATAACCTGGAGGGGGGCCATATGAAGGGTTTGTAGCAGACACGTAGTGGTTAGCCTCTTGAGCATTGGCAGTTATAGGTGGTGTGTAGCCAAGAGGGAGGCCATACGGAGGGAATGTTACTTGAACACCAGGATTGGCTTGTGGAGTAAATCCCGAAGGATGGGAGGGATTAGCTTGATGTTCTTCCGAAGAATTCCCATTCGTGCCACTCTGCAGCATTTCTAAAATCTGGTCCATCTTTCTTTTCATCTGATTCGTCTCCTCTTTCAACTGTTCATTTTGTTGCTCTAGGTGACCCACAACTCCTTCCATGATCTTTGTCTTGGCACGTGTCCCGTAAGGGTGTCGCAGGGATGCTTTCTTCGCTTCAATATTTACTCTCTTTTCTCTGTTGAAAAATGTCTTATGAGTATAGAGAAATGAAAATGCAACTACCCTATTTGTTGTTGTTGTTGTTTTTTTTTTTTTTTAGGGATGCAAGGTTGTTAGAGAACCATAAGTCGTACGACTTGCCGATGAACATTATTTTCTCGAGCATGTGGTTAGAAGCAACATGAACTTTTTTCTCAGACTTTTCCTCTAAAATGTCACGTTCTAAGTACTAAGCCTTAAAGAATATAGGATTTTAAAGCAGCTTATTACATGAATATCTCCTTTTAGACTTTTCCTTTAGAACGTCACGTTCTAAGTACTAAGTCTCAAGGAATAAAGGTGTTGAGAAGCCAAGATCATAGTAGAAAGAAAATAAACAACATCTTTCATTGATAATCAAAACAAAGTACATGCCATTAATGGGTGAAACAACGCAAAATACAAGGGACATTCTTCTACAACTTTACATAAAGTACAAATTATCATTCATCATTACTAGCCATATTTCTCATTTGGCTTATCATCCCTTTACAATACTCAATGAATTCATAAATCTCAATTGGCGTTGGAAGTGGGTCAGTCATCCCTTCAGCTCTCTGTAAGTAATATGAGGCCTCATTGAGCATTCGCTTAATCTGTAAAGCTCGACTCACGAAATTATGTGCCCAAAGCTTTTGTTGCCCCTGGTAATCTTCAATAACTTCATTCAGTTGCATTACCTGGTCTTCCAACTTCTTCTTCTCATCTAATGTGACTTGATGTTCCGAAGAGGCTTTGATTTTCTATTTGCTCTTTTGATTTTTTGGTTGGGTTTTGTTGTAGATCTTGTTGAAGGGTTTCTGGATTTGGGATTTATGAGGGGATAGGCTTGAGTTTGTGGTGTTGGGCTCGCAGCTGTAGTAACGGGTACGAGTTTGGAGCTTGATTTTGGCTCGGAAGGCCCGATTAGGTCAGTAGCAGGGGCGTTGGGCATTTCATGATGTGGGGTTCGATGGTTTCATGGCTTTGGGTTGGTGATTTGAGGTTTGGATTCAGGGGAGTTTGCAGTTCCGAGGTATTGGTGCAACTGGGTTTGGATTTTGTGGGACAATGATACTGTCAGTGGCTTATTAGAACAATCACATATGGGTAAAGCATTCTTAGTTTTCATCTGAACTCAAAATCATTCTCAAATGCACACAAACTTACTTGTTTACTATTAATTTGGTTTTATTGGCATTTGTCTCATCTTTATTTCTTAACATGGACAAGTATAGAGCCAAGAACAAATACAACATGAATGTTACAACACTGGCCTCAACGAAGTAGCAACAAAATGAATGAAAGTGCACAAAAGAGGGAAAGAGAAACAGATATTGACAATGTTAGCATCAACATAGCATCAAGACCAGAAGAATGTATTAGACAAAATAGTTACCCGCTTGTGGCAATGGAGCCACTTTGCTTAGAAGTTCCAGGTAATGAATTCTCAGCTCCTCTCTTTGCCCTCTCCCTTCTCTGCAGAATTTTGGAATGAACCCCCTCTCCCCTTTTCATTCATAGTAGCAGTATTTATAAGCTCAATCTTTGAATTTTTTAATCACACTAGCCCAACCTATTGTAAAGCAGGTTTGTGCCTTTTGGGAACAAATCCAGCAGGTGCAAGATTTGTTGGTGGCTGTAGTTTAGAACTAGCTAGAGGAGGAGGACTGTTGGTGCTTCAGTGCAGAACTAGCAGCTTCAGAGCTAGCTGGGAAGAGCTCGATCAAGACTGCCTTTCCCTTTTGCTTTTGTTTGTTTTTTATTTTATTTCTTTCTTTTTTGGTTCTGTTTTTTTTTTTTTTTTTTTGGGCCTGAGTTGATCATAAATTATTTTAGTTTTGGGTTGTATCTAGACATTATGGATCTAAGCTGTTGGCCCAAAGCATTTTTATTCTTGTTGGCCCAGATTTGGAAGTAAAAGGAAATTTACTTATTTATTTTTATTAAAACAGATATAATTAGAGAGATGGGACAAAATTGGATGTTGACAAATATTAATAAATAATTTATGAATAAATAAATTTATAGTATAAATCCTCAATAATACTCCATCTGATCCTTTATATAAGAAACAAATAACTAAATCGTCAAGACTAATAAAAATAGTTAAGTTAGTTAGTTATAATTAATAATGTCATAAATTTTAATTTTATTCCAAAAGTACTCCTTAAATTAATTGGTTTAAGTAGTGGTTACATTAATGACACTGCACCTCCACCAATAAGTGTAACTTGTATTGTTAATAGACCAATGAATGCATGAGAAATGAGTAGATGTCTCATTAATGGATTTAAGGGTAAAAAAAATTTAGCAATTAATACAACTTAAAGTGAGTCTATGTTTCTTATAATTAGGACAAAAAAAGAACCATTTTATTTCTTATAAAAAGAATCGGAGGATAAAAAAAGAACACCCTTTTATTTTTTATAAAAAGGATCAGAGTAATGAATTACTATTTATGTACAAAAATAAATAAAAATTGATATATGTCAATATACCCACTATAGAACCATGAATAAAAAAAAATATGAATAAAAAAACTATAACACCACCGATCCACCACCGTCCACCTGCAGGTAGGGGTGTTCAAATCCAAACCGATCCAAAATAAAAACCGAAAACCGCTAAAAAAAACCGAAAACCGAACCAAACCGATATATTTTGGATTTGTTTGGATGATTTTGTTCTCAAACCGATCGATTTGGTTCGGTTTTCGGTTTATATCTTTGGAACCGAACCAAACCGAACCAAACCGCATATGATCATAAAGCTGTACTTTTTTATTTCTTAGTTGTTCTATATGACACTCAAGTATACGTTTTAGTACTATTATCCTTTTATAATTTTATTTTTTTAAATAAAAGAAACTTAAGTAATGAAATGTACAAGGAGCTAAGCAATTTCTTTCAAAATTGTGGTTTGTTATGAATAAAAAATATGTAAATGTCAATTTCAAGTCTTGATTACGACTCAATTAGTTACTAGATTTTATATTGCATCATTTTTTTTGTTAGTTAAATTAAAAACATTTTTAAAATTTAAAATCATATTAAGATAAAATTTAAAATATTAAAACCGCAAAACCGATCCAAACCAAACCACAAAAGGTTGGTTTGGTTCGGTTCGGATTTGATATTACATTTAAACCGAACCAAACCGAACCGCATGTAATTTTTATGTTTGGTTCGGGTGACTTTTTAACTGAAAACCGAACCAAACCGCACCGCGAACACCCCTACCTGCAGGCACCTGGACATTTCTCTTCTAACCTTGAACAACAAAAATCGAGATTTGGGGGAAAAAATTACACATCATACCCAATGCAAACAAGCACTGGACATTAACCAGATGCAAATTCATCCCGAAAAAGAAAAATCTAAAAGCTTGAAATTTACATTATTATGTACACTAGTAGTGTCAATTACTTCTTAGCTCAACCTTCCGTCCTTGGCTGGTTTTTTTTATTTCCAGACGGATGCAGATCGAAGTGGGTCACCAGGTGCGCACCAGTGTCACAACGTGAAAATGGTTAGGGAAAGGGGTTTTTTTTTTTTTTTTTATCGGCATTGGGGAAAGGGGGTTGAAGATAAGGGATCGTAAGACTATCAGAGGATGAGGTTGCCGACAACAACGATGGATTTATTGGAGAGCTTGTGGAAGACGAAGGAGATGACCCGCTACCTGTTGGTGACGATGAGAATGGTGCGAGAGATGAATAATGGGAACAACTTTGGCCAGACAGACGAGAAGTTTCGAAGAGAAAAAAAAAACATTCTTCTTATAATTACGTTAATGCCACCGCGTTTTTAATCCCGTGTTTTCATTCTTTCTGAAAACGGTGAAAAATGACTTTATTTCGTTTTCAATTTTAGGCACTTTTTCGAAAATGTTTTCAATGAAAATGTTTTCTAAAACTTAAATAATTTTTGCACCTTCTCAAATCAAATGTTACGCCATGTACGTAGATATGGGCCAGAATGTTAATGGGCTTTTCGGAACACCTTCTAGTTATCCACTTAAACGACAACACTCTATCTGACGTCGTATTAAGGAAGGAACGGGAACCTAGTGGTAGTGGCGTACGAGGCATGCATGGGATGGGACCCGAGACCATGGTTTTCAAGCGCTATATATACGGTACGGAATTAATGAATGGTCACGGAAGAGAAGAGGACGTGAGAGGCACCGTCGCTTTGGAATGGAACGGAATGACAAAGTCCGTGAAGGTCGCAGTTCTTGAAGGTGCAATGTGCAAATGCTTATTATTCAGGCCAGGGACACGGAGTTGGATATGATGGTCAAAGTAAAAACTGCCATGAAAAAGCATGTGTATGGTTCGTGGCTAGGTCTTGCTTTCGTAGCTGCCAATCTCCTCGTATTGCTGTCTGTTACTGTTATGGAAGCAATTTGTTCCATGTATCAATGCTCACATGCTTATCAAATACTATCTTTTTGGGAATGTATTTATATATGTTTATAATTGGCAATTATAATTAGTAAGAATCCCGTCTATTAATGAATAGAGGCTTATTTAGAGTTTTTGTATAGAATTTTGTAGTTCATATAGTTTTAGTTGAAACTTTTGATGTTTTGAGTGGTGAAAGGTTTTTGTGCATTAGTTTATTGTTCTTTTGAGATATATATATTTTGATGACACTACTTGTCTACTTTATCATCATATCTCTTTTTTTTAATTATTTTATTATCATATCTCTTATGACATCATTAAGATGTTTAGAACATTATGTTAACATTTTAGATTTGTCTTATTTAATTATGTTTTTCTTTATTTATTTTGTATATAAAATGTGTATTTATTGACGTGTGTAATGTTTGTCCTATCAAATATTCTTTCTATTCCACTTTATATAATGTTTAAGGTTTTGCCACAAATATTAAAAAATGTATTTAACATTTTAGATTTCATAAAATATATAACGTAAATTTTCAATATACCATTTATCTCTCTAATTAATTAAATTTTTTTTCTCATTTACTATACAATAACAACTACTTCCACTAAGGGTATGTACTTCATGAAAAAAAATTAATACTTCATTAATTTTCTAAAACAACAACTAATTTAAAACGAATTAGAATTACAAAAAAAAAATATAAGGAATTAAAATGACATTTTAGCCTATTTTCTATTTTGTAATGACTGTCGGCTTACTTAAACTCGCTGTTTGAAATGGAAATTATTCTACATTGACCAAAATACTTAATACAGCTATGAATTTCTTGTAAAAAGTGATATGAAAAATCCCCTTACATAGAAATAAGATAAAAAATAAAAAAACGTTAATTGAAAATAACAATCTACATTTAGTTTCAGTGTGTGCCAGTGAAGAATCCTAGATAGCCTGAACTTTTTGACATTGTTTGTTTGTTTGTATATTGCATATATATGCTACCGTTGCTCCAGGAACGGATTTGAGGTCGTGTAAATTTTATCACACATAATAGCCTACTTAGCAACTAGAAGTATCCAAGAGTAGAGAGTAGAGAGTAGAGAGCGTGAACCTTTTGACATTGCTTTCTCTCGT
Organism: Pueraria montana var. lobata; assembly: GCA_026413185.1. Classification (NCBI taxonomy): domain Eukaryota; kingdom Viridiplantae; phylum Streptophyta; class Magnoliopsida; order Fabales; family Fabaceae; genus Pueraria; species Pueraria montana. The sequence goes on from CM048652.1 coordinate 10,198,380, forward strand.
ACTGTTCTTATGTTACCCCCCTGTTTCTTAGAATCAATTTGAGGTTATTCACACGGAGTGTTTGATATGCGAGTTTTTTTAAATTTAATCAGGAATCTTTAATTAAAATATTAAATTTACATTAAAAAACTAATTAAATAAATGAATATCAATTTATTTAAATTTAATTATTTTTAACCATATTATTTGTACAAATAATCTACAACTTAATTTGTAGATGATTAATTTCCATTAAAAACCTTAGCTTCTCATCTTTAATGAAATATTCTTTCTTAATTATGTTTCTTTTTTTATTATTTATAAGACTTAAATCTAAGATTTTATTTAAAAAATTAGAGTTCCACTCATAGCAATGGTTAATTACTATTATAATATAAACGAATTGGAGAAATATAATTAAATTGTAAGTGTAAAATTGTAAATGTAGTAGAGATGGAGAAACATGTTTTGAAAAAATTCTTTGTATTAAACTGTTTAAGCATGAAAAGGAGGGAAAAAAGGCACGGGCTGAAAAACCGGCTGAGATGGTGGTCCACATTTGCCTTAAAGTCAAAAGCGGCATAGTAAGAAGAGTAGTGAACTACGTTGGGGAACGAGCCCAATCGATTAGCTTTACTCGCATCCCTATCCCCATTTTGGTTTACATCTCATCCTTCATTCATCTTCCACTTTTGACCTTTCTCACCGGGAAATCACTCCTCCTCTCAATTTATAATTCTCAAGTTCATTTATCACTAATTCTTTTCTTTTTTAAAGTGTCAACTAAATTAAAAGCTTTAGAATTATATAAACAAATAAAAAATATTGTATTAATGAATACATATATATAACATGATCATTATTCTTTTGTTTGATTCTTGGGTAAAAGATGAGATGTTTAAAAGTTTTGAAAATTTTTAAAACTCATCATCTAACTTTAAGCCATGATTCAACGGTTTAGGATTGATAATCATACACTAATGTTGTGCATTACGCTTTATTTTTTTAGACCAACTTATTTACCGCCGTAATTTTTAATCTTTATATTTTTATTTTTATAATGCCATTGTTCATGAAATTTTTTATTATATAATCGCTTGAAAAACAAACAGTTTTTTTTTGGGAGTAATTTACTTTTTTTTTTTTTGTGTATATGTACTGAGTACAGTCTCACCCAAAGGAAAAAAGACTGAAAAGTTAAGGTAAGTTTTTATTTTTTTCCGTTGTGCGTAGGTGCATGATGAGGTATTTGTGACGGTAAAGAACTGTATGTTGTTGTCGTGTCCTATTAACAAAAAATTACAGCGACATTATTATATTGTTAATCTGAATATAATATATTTTGATTATTATTTTCCCGGCATTTGGTAATGGTGGGGCATTAACGAGGTTAATGTCCTGAGCAACCCGCCGGTCTCCCAAACCCGATATTTTGCAACGGTTAACTCTTTCTTCTCTCTCTCCCCCACACAGACAGAGATTGCATTTGCCAGTGATAGTGAGAGTGAACAACACAGGAACAGGAACAGGAACATACCACTCTTTCCCTTAAACTCACAACCACTTCATGTTCTTTGCTCTCACATAATGTTAAGTTTCAGGCCACTTCATTTTTGTTTTCTGGTCACATTTTTCTTGTCCACTTCCTGTCTCTTGTCACACCAAGCTTCAGGTATTTCACCCACACCTCTCTCTTTGGCCTTTTGTATTCACTGTTTGGACAGCCATAAACTCTTGGAAGCCAAACAAGCCTCTAATTTGAACATTGTTTTTTCACTTTAAGTTCAGTGGGGGGCAAAAAGTCACCACTATGACAATGCAGGACTACTCTTGAAGATGTTTCACTAGAAAGCATGAAACCTTTTCTTTTTTTGCAGGGCAAGAAAATGAGGGAAAGGATGTAGACCTTTCTCGGTTGCTTGTATTTGCTGCTGCACCATTCGAGAGCTCGCCCCTTCCCTTAGCTGCTGAGAGAACACGAAGAAAAGACCCTCTCAATGGTTTCAATAAGTACATTTATGGATGGAATATTACTAGCAGCCATTATTGGGCTGTAAGCTCTTCAAACCGTTACTCTTTTTGTGCTGTGGTGATGCTTTTATAGTGTGCTAAGGACTGTATTTCGTTAATTGTAGCTGTTAAGGTTCCAAATTTGTGCTCACATTCTGGTTCTGGGACTGGCATTACCAATTTTCGGCTAGCATTTTTGTTTATTTGCCAAAATTATAAAATATAGAATTGTTGGAAAAGTGAGTAAAAAGAATCATTATTGACTTTGGAAGTATATGGAATAATACCAGTGTTGTTCCAATATATAGGATAAAACTTAAACACAAGATCTTTGGTGCTTTTAGTGATGTTCTCCGATCAAAATGAGTTTTATCTTAGTGACTAGTGCCGATCTTCAATGCTGACCTTTATTGGGGAAAACTTCAATTTTTATTGCAAAATAGGACTAAAAGCACCTAAGGTAATGCATTAAAAGCATTGTCCATATATTAAATGTATATTTAGATAACCATTGCACCCTTTCCAAAAATACCTTCAGAATAAAAATACATAGAGTATCCTTCTTCAAAAATATGTTCAACATTCAAAAGGTTATCTAAACATGCACTAATACATTGAGTAATATGTGGCTTTAAGTAAAATGTGAGCCATTAGATGGATCTTTTTAAAAAGGCATTTAAATATTCCTTTGCATGTAATTTTATGGAAATTTAATATTTATCTGTGACTCTATGCCTCTATGGTCATATTATCCTTTATTAATTAGTTTACTGGATGAAGCATGAAGCAATCATAGTTTTACTCAAAGGGGGAAAAAGTTGAGGTCCTTAATGATCCTACTATGCTTCAAATTTAGTTGTTTGAATTCACCAAAAAATAAAAAATAATAATTGTTTGAATTTGATTAGGCTGGACTAGATTACAGTTTGGGAGATAATTTGGTCATTTCTGACTGTAGGTTCTGTTATGTTTTATTTCTTTAATTCTGTTTCTTTCAGTTTTGAGCACTTTAATCTTACTAAGTTAACTGGTTAGCTGTGCAATATCGAATTTCAAAAAACAAAGTTCACTTACTGTTTTTTTTATTGAATGCAGTCTGTGGCATATACCGCAGTTCCTTTGTTCAGTATTGCAGCAGTCTGGTTCTTGGGCTTTGGCTTGTGCTTATTGATCATCACTGTCTGTTACTTCTGTCGTAAAAGAGAGCCATATGGTTATTCACCAACATGCTATGCCCTTTCCCTTATTCTCCTGATATTATTCACATTTACAGCATTGTACACATCTCTCTCTTCTCCTGTTTTACTGGTTTCATGTTTAGTTGGATCTGCATTACAAATTGCACTTTTCTCTGTGTTAACAGGATTGGATGTGCAGTTCTCTACATTGGCCAAGGAAGTTTTCATCATAGCATGTCATCGACATTGCAGTATGTGGTACATCAAGCTGATTCTACTGTGGATAAGCTTAGGAATGTGTCAGACTATCTTGCTCAAGCTAAGCAGGTTGGAATCGATCGAGTTTTTCTCCCCACAAATGTTCAAACTGATATTGATGGGGCAGAAACAGATATCAATAACTCTGCTGGCACCCTTGCCGATAAGACAAAGGAGAACTCAGACAACATAAAAGATCTCTTAGATTCTGCGTAATGATTGATTATAATGTTTTCTGCTCCAGATATTTGTTTTTTTGTTTTATTTTTTGGTCTATTAACATGCACATGACTCTGATACAGGAGGTTGGCGCTTATCATAATAGCAGCTGTTATGCTAGTCTTGATATTTCTTGGATTTTGTAAGTCCCTTCTATGCTCCCAATTTAGATGCAGAAGTCCTTACTTGCTATGGTATTCATTTTTCTTTTTTTAACTTTTTACTACAGTATTCTCAATTTTTGGCATACAGCTCCTTGTGTATATGTAAGTAACATGTACTGTGTACCACCTAATGTTATATACTTTTCTTTAGATTCTTTGCTAGCAAACATAACTCCGCTTAACATTGTATTTTCTCATGAAACACTTTGGCATATATAATTGCAGCTTGGTAATAGCAGGATGGGTTCTTGTTACTGGCACCCTTATATTATGTGGCCTGTTCCTTGTTCTCCATAAGTAAGTTCTGATTTCCCCTCCCCTAAAATAGTTAAAATATATTCAATAGCTTTGCCTTATATTTTTATGCTGTTAAGTTAGTTAATTTTTCAGCTATTTTTTGGCCAACTGCAGCCAGCCAGGTGTTATTAGTCAGTGTTCATATGCAAGCTTCATACAAAAGCTGCATTGTGTACTGTGTAGTTAAAACGTGTGATAAGTGACCAATTTCAGATTGAGAGCACATTGCACATTTTTCTCTCAAATTTTTCTCTTAAGTTTATCCTTTTCATATGATATCAGAGCTCCTTTCTTGGTGCTCAGCCACCATTGCTTCTCTCTGATTCGTTTCTTCTTTTCTCTTCTTTGATAACCTTCTTTGAAAAGCTTCTTTGTCAAGAATCTTTGATCGATGTTCTTGCAGATAATTTTTTCAAAATTCAGTTTTCTTAATCTGAAATTGATCACTTATCACACAAGTTTTAACTATACAATGCAGCTTTCATATGAAAGCTTGCATATGAAAAGTAACATGTATACACGTCTTGCTAACAGACACCAATGTGGTAGCAAGGATTTATGCTCTTGATTGAATAATCACATTATTATTATTATTCAATCATGCAATAGAATGATAGAATGTGTAGTACTTTACTTTGTCTTCTAAACTTGAATTTTAAGGATCCTTCAAAGATCTCTTGGAGAAATTATTTATGTTAAACTTGAGGTTTTGGTCTAATTTGTCCTTCAGAAATCCATCGGATAAATTATGTTAAATGGTCTAACCCTCATTCTCACCTTATAATCATTTTTCTTTTTTTTTGGCTAGTGCGACAGCAGACAGTTGTGTAGCTGTGAATGAATGGATCGAGTATCCCACTGCACATACGGCTATGGATGATATTCTGCCCTGTGTGGACAATGCCACTGCACAAGAAACATTGACACGAAGCAAAGAAGTAACTTCTGAACTAGTCAATTTGGTCAACCAGGTTATCACCAATGTCTCCAACTTAAATTTCGCCCCCAACTTCACTCCACTCTACTATAATCAATCTGGTCCCCTCTTGCCGCTCCTCTGCAATCCCTTCCATCCTGACATGACCGATAGACAATGTGATGCTGCTGAAGTGACCCTAAGCAATGCAACACAGGTACATTTATTTACATTAAAGTTTGTAAACCTAAGTTTGATTGAACTTTGTTTTACAAACTGAGTTTGCAAAAGTAACTCTATCTTTTATTTCAGAGAAAGTATCAGGTTGAGTTTCTCATTCTACTCAACCTGAGACTCATAACAGGTATTGAGTTAGTGCTAATATTAGTTTGTGTGTAATGCAGGTGTATGGCAATTTTGTGTGCCAGGTTTCACCATCTGAGATATGCATGACCCAGGGGCGTTTGACCCCCACCTTCTATAACCAAGTCTCTGCTGGAATAAACGTGGGCAACGCTTTGTATAATTATGCCCCGTCCCTGGTTGAGCTACAAGATTGCACCTTCGTTCGAGAAACTCTAAGCGATATATCCAGGGACCATTGTCCTGGTTTACGGCGTTATAGTAGGTGGATCTATGTTGGATTGGTAATGGTCTCTTTTGCTGTCATGTTCTCTTTGATCTTCTGGATCGTGTATGAGAGAGAGAGGAGACATCGTCTATATAGAAAAGAGTCAAAGGACTTGGCTCCTACACGTGCACCAGCACCAGGACAAGCATTGGCATTAGCCCAGATCCCTGAAGGGGACAAGGACAATTAAGCAAAACTAATTGATAATGATGTTGCTAGTTGGTGGATGAACATGTGTGAACTAAGTTTAGCTTTTTCCGGTGTTGGGTGTATAATGTTGTAGCTTATTTGTATGACACACTAGTTTTTCAATGAAATGTCATTATTTTACGTGGCCCGATGAAAAAGGGGAGTGGGGAGGAGGAGGAATTAGACAGAATACAAGGCACAAACAGAAGGATGGAGGGAGCTTCTTGTTTGTTCTTCTGTGGGGCAAAATCATGAGGCCAACGTGGCAGGTCTTGGATGTTGGACAGTGTTTGTTTACACTTTGGAGGTAAGTGTAACCCACACAATCAACGTCACGCGAAAAGGTTAACCCAACATGTTCCTGAAAATGTATGAAAAGCCTCATTAGAGAATAGGGAATAGGGCACCCAACTTGACTGCATTTTGTTCAGGTTCTCTTTCATTTTGAGGGTGTCAACCGTGAACCAAATGCTAAGAAATGCCTCATAATTCTATTCTTTTTTTTTTTCTGAAAATTGAGGAGATATGCAAGTAATTCTAAGTTAATTTGGCCACACATTATAAAGTTTAAAGAATAGGAGGAAATTGATAAATAAATAAAAAAAAAAGAATAAGGAGAGCAGTACTAAAAAAATAACTCATTGTATTTGATTAAAATGATAAAATATACCATGATAGTATATAAAGGATCTATTTATAGAACTTATTTTTATCAAGCTAATTACTCTTGATAATTTTGTTGGTCTAAAACATTATGATTTTGTTTGTTAGGCCAGTTTGTGGATAAGTTAACCGAGATCCTTCCATTTGGGCCCATAAGCAAGCCCGATAAAAATGAAGGGGGGTAAGAAAAGAACAAGATACCTATGTAAGAAACAAGGATGGGAGGACTGGAGGAGTAATAGGGTAATACTTGTATCCATACCCAGTCAAAGCAAATATTTCTTATCAAAGTTGGGGCAGTACCCGCAGGTTCGGAGTTACTTGCTATGCCTAATTGGGAAAAAGGAGCTTGTTCAAACACATGGAAAACCCATAGGAAAAGTATGCCCAAGTTTGCAATTGTGAGGTCATCGACACTTCTTTTTACTTCACGGAACACATGATAGAGGAACACAATCCTTCAGTTCTAGAAATGGAGGAGAATTTTGAGAATCTTACAAACAATAGCAAAGCAATGGGGACCGGTGAGTGCAGGCACTATTTTAGCATGTCAAAATTTTGTTGTAATTTTTGTCAGAACTGTAGTTTTGAGGTTTTGAAGGAAAGCAAATACCTGGTTTTGAAGTAAAGCATCTTAAGAGTTTGATCTTAATATTGACAACAATAACATCGACAACGATGATAATAAATCCATAAAAGATCACATAATAATCATACAATTCCTTGACCATTGCCTATTTAAATACGATTTGCATGTCCATCAAAGCTTCGAAGAAAGAAAAAGTTAGCTTTTACATCAAATCTATTTGGCTAACCAAGTTAATAAGCATATTAACATTAAAAATAAGAAAAATATTCTAACAACAATTTTTTTATTTAATTAAAATGTGTGTAAATGTGTTTGACACTGTTATTTAATAACAAATTATTATGTATAATAAATTTATTTATTTATTTTTATAATAATTATATTAAAAATCATATTTAAGAAAAATTCTAATTAATTAATAATATAAAAAAATTATATTGATGACAATCTATAAAAATTAAATTCTTTTTTTATACAGTGAACTGGAATGCGCCATAGTTTGGTAATGGTGAATTCGTGAACAAGATTCTCATAATGTATTGGAAACTCTCCTATATTAAGGCATCCAGGTTGTAGTTAGGTGCAACGTCACTCAAAGGCAAATGTACTTGGAAGCATTCCTTGAGCGTTAAGGAGTCCTGTTGACGTCCAAAGTATAAGATTTGACTGCTCTAGGTTAATTAGGAGTGTATTTTACAAGAGGAAGTGTGAAGTTATCATAGTTGATTGAAAAATCAATAGAATTTCGGGAATCACTTTTTTTTAGAAATAAATGTTTTTCAAAAGGAAAATCTGTTAAAAAAATCTAATAAAAAAGGTATTTCTTAAAAAACTTAATAATAAATTGGTAAAATCTAGCTGCGTTAATATATAGAGAGAATGAGACCGATTAGGTAAAATTTTATCAAAATTTATGAATACTTATAAAAAGAGACATAAATATATTTTGAGTTTAATAGTGATGTACTGACAGTGTAAAATTATTTTACATGGTCAACCAATCACAACTCATTGTTGGTATAACTTTTAAGATAATTATTATAAAAGTCAATAAACTTATCATTCATACATGGTGGGTTGTGATTAGATGACGGTGTAAAAAAGATTTACATTATCGGTGCATTGCCTATTTTCTCTTCTTTTTTTTTTCACATGACAAAAGTAAAATTTTAAGGTTACATAAAACGTTAACAAAGAGACGGGGACAGATTCATAAAACATATAAAAAAATGTTGCTAAAAGTAAATAAACTTTTATAAGCATTATTTATATTAATGAGTTACAAAATTACAAAATATTAAAAAAATAAATTTACTAATGGTTAATATTGGATTAGCCTTCATTAATATAGTTTTTGTTTAACAAAAATTAAAATATTAGTATAGACAATATGAGTTCATACTAACATATAATTTTGATAATAGAGAATATTGATATATATTGTCAATACATTAAATATCAATATAATGTATTGTATTTTTAGTATAAATTAACGATTTAATTTTTGTTAGACAAAGGTTATTAACAAAGACAATCTTAATGCTAGACTCTTAAAAAAACAAAGACAATGTTAATGCTTGACAATTTTTATTTGTTAATAAATGTATCAATGATTTTTTTTTTTTTGTAGTAGATTTTTTATATAAAAATATTTAGAGCTTAAGTTTTGTATGTATATAAGGAACACCAAAAAAAAAATGTGCATAAGGAGTTATCTAATGAGAACAGTGAAGCATTGAATTTTGTTTGAATGATTAATATTTAAAAAATATAAATATATATAACTTTTCAAAGTAGACATATAATCATCAACTAACTTGTAGCCTTGATCATTAATAATTTAATATATCCCGATATGTTTCAAATTTATATTTGTTAGCGTTGGCTTTTGATCGACACTAATAATATATATTTTTCTTACAGTGATATAAAATTAGCATTTCGATATTAATTGTCTTATAATATTTAAAGAATTAAAAATGGTTTAGTATTGGTCTTCAGCACTTTTTTTCCCCTTCTTCAACGCATGCTTTGGATTTTGTTTCCGAAAAGTTTATATAATTATATATAACATTTTCAAAATTAATTAAAACAGATGATAACCAATGTTTAATGATTAGTTAAAAAAACAAAAATGAAAATTATTTTTTTTAAAAGAAAAAATTTGTTATAGCAATGACAAAATTTAAGGGTCTTGTAAGCACTCTTTAGAGTTCAGAGAATTAGTAAATAAATTTTTTTATACTAAATTTTTTATATTAATAATATTAAATAATGTTATATTTTTATAAAAATATTTTAGTTTTAATTCTTTCATTTAAGCGTATTAACATAAATGAAAGTTAAGAGAAAATTACCTCCTTCGTTAGGTTGTGTTCGGCTATTTGTTGGAATTGCATTATGAAGAAAAATGTGAAAGAATTTTCTTTTTTACCCATAATCAAATGATGATGTTTTAAAAAATAAAAATAAAAAATATTAATTAAAATATATATATATATATGACCAGGTTATTTTTTATTTTTTTTTATTATTTTTGGACCATTTTGCTGCATATTAGCATCGAGTGGGTCATTTTCTATAGGATTGCTTTTTGGTCCAAATTTCAGACTTTTTTACGCATACAAACCAAAATAAAAAATTAAATACCCAATTAATCCATCCCCAACATTATTTACCCATCTAACCCAAAACACTATTTTCACTGAAAAATCAGTTCTCCCTTAACCGATTTCTCTCTTATATATTTTTTTTTTTTAAATGACCATTGAGAAATCGGTTGTTGGTTAACCGATTTCTCTATGGGATTTTTTTTTTAATTTTCGTTTTCCCTTTTTTCAAATTTTTTTTGTAGTATATATTTGTTAAAAAATTATTCTAATGAATAATAATTTTTTTATTGTTTTTTATTTGGCTTAATTGTAATTTTTATCACCAACTTTTTAATTTTTGACAGATTTTATCTCCAACAAATTAATTTAGTGCATTTTACCCCCAATTTTTTAAAAAAGTTACAAATTTTATCCTCCACAGTTTTGATGATGTAGCATGTTGACATAAGCATAAAAAATGGGGGTAAAATTTACCAAAAAGTAAAAAGTTAGGGATAAAATTTATCAAAAATGAAAAAATTAGGGATAAAATTTGTCAAAAAATAAAAAGTTGGGAGGTAAAAAGTACAACTATTTTAACATGCCACGTGACTTTTTTACGCATATATACCAAAAAAACAAATTAGGTACTTTTTACGCATGCCACTTTTTTAAATATCTATTTACGCATGCCACTTTTTTAAATATCTATTTTAGCATGCCACTTTTTTACGCATATATACTTAGGTATTTAATTTGTTTTTTTGGTATATATGCGTAAAAAAGTCACGTGGCATGTTAAAATAATTGTACTTTTTACCTCCCAACTTTTTATTTTTTGACAAATTTTATCCCTAACTTTTTTATTTTTGACAAATTTTACCCCTAACTTTTTACTTTTTGGTGAATTTTACCTCCATTTTTTATGCTTATGTCAACATGCTACATCATCAAAACTGTGGAGGATAAAATTTGTAACTTTTTTAAAAAGTTGGGGATAAAATGCATCAAATTAATTTGTTGGAGGTAAAATCTGTCAAAAATTAAAAAGTTAATGGTAAAAATTGCAATTAAGCCAAATAAAAAATAAAAAAAAATATTATTCATTAGAATAATTTTTTAACAAATATATACTACAAAAAAAATTTAAAAAAGGGAAAACGAAAATTAAAAAAAAAATCCTATAGAGAAATCGGTTAACCAACAACCGATTTCTCAATGGTCATTTAAAAAAAAATTAAATAACTATAAGAGAGAAATCGGTTAAGGGAGAACTGATTTTTCAGTGAAAATAGTGTTTTGGATTAGATGGGTAAATAATGTTGGGGATGGGTTAATTGGGTATTTAATTTTTTATTTTGGTTTATATGCGTAAAAAAGTCCCAAATTTCATTGTTTCAGTCATTTTTTTGACTTTTCTAGTATCTTCTGTATTAAAATAGAAAATTTTGATCAAATTACAACTGATTTTTTAGGGTTTTTTGTGGTCATTGTGATTTTTTAGAGAACATTTAATACCGTTTTCTAATTTCTGAGTCATTTTACTGCATATAGGATTATGTATTGAGCGAGTCATTTTCTATAGGTGCTTTTTTGCGAAATTTCATCGTTCAGCCTACTTATTTATTTATTTATTTATTGTATTTTCTGATTTCTAAAAATAGAAAAAAATTATGCGATTTAACTAATGATTTTTTAAAGAATTTTCTTTGGTGGTCCTAAAATTTTTAAAAGTCATTTGATATTGTTTTCCAAATTCTGCACTGTTTTGTTACATATTGACATCAAATGAGTCATTTTTTGTGGGATTGCTTTTTGGACAAAAATTCCACCGTTTAGACAACTTTTTCAACTATTTTAGTATCTTCCGTATTCTAAAAATAGAAAAATTCATTTTTCTATATGGTTCTCTTTGCTGCAAGCACGTTGTGTCAATAAAATTGGGACGAACTTAAAAAGTCTAAGAGTTGAATAGTTGAATTGCAAGGCCGACCAATCTGAATTAGTCTAACTAAACCGCCAATGACTTGTTTGAGAGTTGAGAAGGTCATACCCTCTTTAATATTTAATTTTTCTAATTAAAACACAGTTTAAGCAGCTGAAAGTTTTTTTTTTTGGTACAAGCAGCTGAAAGTTTTGTTCTCACAAGATGGCCACATATTTATCCACCATTATCGCTGTTATTGATAGCTCCTGTTTTTATTGTACGTAGTTAGTCAGCATATGAATTATAAGCACAGCCTTACTATTAAATCCCCTCTCTTCTCCATTTCGAAGCACGCCTTTGAAAGAAATTTTCCCTATTTTTAGAAAATTAAGTTTGTTCTTAAAATATAAAAAGAATAATGATATACTCTTTTTGGTAGTAAATATATTTAATGTTTTGAAAAATATAAAATATATTTTTGATTAGATATAAAATATATTTAATATTTACTATTAAAGAAAATTAAAAGATTAGTAAAAAATTAAGAAAATACTATATATTATAGGATAATTTTAAATTATTAAGATAAAAAAGGTACAATCAATAATGATTAATGGGTCATGAAAATGATACTGGTTCTTGGCCTACGAAACAGTTGGCTCAATCATTTCCCTTCACTGCACTTCATAAATCACAATTATATATCATGTCTACCTGACTACTACCTGTTTAACTAGAGATGGTAATGAATAGGGTCTTATAGTATTTATTTTTATATTTGTGTTTGAAAAAAATACTCGTATTTGTTTTTATATCTGTGCGAGTAGCAACTTTAATCCACATCTCCGTATCCGTCGGATATCTATATACTCATACCCGTATCCGTTATCCACACTTTACTTACGTATGAAGTTAATAAATCAATAAAAAAAATATCTCCTTACATATATAAACATTATGTGCTCTTCTCATTGTTCCACTTTCCCTCACATTCACTCTCATTTGAATATTCTTCTCTCATAAAGTGGTGTACTTCACTCTCCTAATATGTATCTATATTTACAACTTTTTCTAAAATTTCTCTTATTAATTTCTATAACGTAAATACTCACACTCACTTCTTCCTCTAATATTTCTGTAACAACATGTGTTTACTTATTTATCTAATGCTATACATTTTTTTCAAATATTTCTTTTATTAATTTTTTAACTCCGAAGATCTCTTTCATCATTAATTTCAAATCCTTATTTTAATTTACTTTTTAAAGTTAATATTAAAGTAATTTAAATCTTCATTTTACTTTTTAGAATAATATACTTAATTACAAGAGATTCAAAATTAGTTGTTATTGATATTAAAATTTGTAGAAAAAGTTATAATATCATTAACAGATACTTTATAATATTCACAATTGTTAAAAAATTTATTGATATTAAAAAAAAATTATATATATATATATATATATATATATATATATATATATATATATATATATTTGACAGCTCCCCCTTATTTTCTTCTTCCTTTATATTTTGTACAGCTTATCCATCTTCCCTTATCTTTTTTTTTTTAAAAAAAATTATAATCTCTAATTTCTTAAGGATAGATTATCTCTTTTTTTAAATTTCTTTCTATTGACTATATAAATAAAATAGTGAAATTTTGAATAAGCCCATAAAACACTACTTATTTATTAAATGAAGAAAAGTTAAATAGTATATCTTATTTTTTAAGATATTTAATAGATCCTTCTTTTATTTAATATTTACAATTTTCATCTTTTATTTATCATTTAAGATTTTTATACATATAGTAAAAAAAAAAAGTAATTAATATGTTAAAAAATTTTAAAACTTTTCTACATGTTTCAAATTGACTGCATGTTAAATAAAAAATTTATAATAAAAATTTGACTACATATTACTTAAAAAATTACTACAAGTAAATTGAAATTCAAGCTTAAATAATTCAAACATAACATTAAAAGCATCCACACATAATATTAAAAACAAACAAACATAAAATTGATTAGTCCAAACTCAAGTCATAAATAAACAACATTATAAAGATAATTATAGTTTATGGAAAATATAAAATTATTTTTAACAAAATATATATATATATATATGGTAGGTGCGGGGCGGGGGTGGATACTATAGTATCCGTACCCGTACCCGCACACCATCCCCGTAAAAAATTACTGATAAATATTCGTCCCCAGCTGCAATAAACGGATATTTACCTTACCTGCTTGTGGATATTTTTGTGGGTACTCGTAGGATCCAGGTATGCTTTGTTATCCTTATATTTAACTACTAGTTTCGTTGTAATGGAAAAAAAAATAAAAAAACTCTATTTTTTGTTTGACCTTTGTATGCTTCTTTTTTTTTTTTTTTTCTGATTTGTCTTTGCTGAATATTTTGAAATTTTCATATTCTTTATTCTTTATTGAATTTCTGATTTCCCCTAGTTAGTTCAGGATTCTGTTATCTATTCTTACTAGAACTAAGCAAAAGAATTTTATTAATATATTATTATAAGAATTTAATTTTGATATATTGTTAGTAAGAATTTTTATATTATTAATTAATTAAAAATTATGTTAGATATGACTTCTAAAATAATTATTTAAAAAATAAAGTATTTTTAGTTATATGGTAATTCATTACTAAATGATTATATAATAAAATTTACATGATTAATATATTATAAATAAATTATTATTGTAAAACATATGTTACAAAATAAAAACAAAAAGAATCAAATGTCTTGCAAAGATACTACTATATTTTATGATATTGGTGCAAGAATGAAAAGATATTTAACATTATAAAAATTCAATAATCACCTTATTAATTGAAATAATATGTTCATAAATTTTATTGGTCTTCAAACGTATGGATCCCATCTTTATCAATTGTCGAAGTTTTATTGGTCACAATATTTTAAATTTTAAATTTTTAAACACAGATATGAAGCATTCTAATTTAAATAATTAATATAAATTATATATATATATATATATATATATATATATATATTGTAATGAGAATATTTTTTATTTTAAAAATATGAAAACAATAAATTATAATCATATAATTATATGCAGATAACTAATGTATTAAAATTTGGGTAATAGTCACTTAAAAAATCATATACATTTAATAAATATTATATATGAATTTAATGAGAATATATTAATAATACTATAAATAATTTTTATACTAAGTATTAAATTTGATAATAAATATATTTAATAAATTATAATGGTAAGATAATTAAGTTTTATAATAAGCATTTTAAGAAATATATTTTAAATAATTAAAATTATAAAAATATTTACAATGAAAATTAAAATCATAATACTGTATAAGTTTACAACTGTATAAGAATTTGTGAATTGTGAATATCCGTGTTTTGGTCATTATTGTGAAAATGTGCTAAGCCTAAAATAAAAATTAGGGAAGCAAAGAAGAACGTTTGTGCGAAGCAACCTTGAGGGCGCAGCGAGGTAGGGACTAGGGAGTAGGGAGGGACCCCGCGGTTATTTACGAAAAGTTCCGGAGCTATTATTACCGACAAGGAAGTGGCTTTCTGGTACATTCGCCTTCGACCGTTTCCCTATAATCCTATACGTGTCAGCCTTTACGGTTACCTAGGAAGGTTTCTCCGCAAACGCCAAACGCCTCACTCTTTCTATCGTTTTCAGCAGTCCGCATCATACCAGCCGTTGGATCAGAATCCTAACCATAACGCCGCTCCTTTTCTACACTTAACCCTGGTTAAGTTAACCAACTCGACCACCCTAGGTCCAAAAAACCCCTACCCCTTGTGGCTAATCACATTTCACCCTCTCACGCCCCCATCTTTATAACCGGCCTCCGAGACTCGCTAGGTTTGCCAAACCAATTCCCCAAAGGGGACCTTAGAGAGCAATCTTCTTCCTTCTCTCTCTCTCTCTCTCTCTTCACTTTCAATGGCTTCCTCGTCTTCCAGAACAAAGTCAAGTGGACCCGTTCTACGTTCTCTCTCACCCTCGAGCAGATTCTGCTCTTACACCACATCCAAAACCCCTTTCTCTTCCCCTTCATCAGCCTTCGCTTCCTCCACAAGCTCTGGCTTTTCCTCTCCCTCCTCCACCTTCTTCAACCAGCCACGTCAGCATCACTCTCAAAGCCATCACCGTGCGGCCTCCCCCACACGTGTCAATCTATACTCCCCGGCCCCTCTCTCTTCTGGTGTCCGGTTCTCGATTGACCCCCGCTCCATCTCCCCGAACCGGTCCATATCGAACCAGATCATAACGAAGAACAACCGTCCGATCTCGGGCCAGAAGAAGACCTGTATGTGCTCGCCTACATCGCACCCTGGTTCCTTCCGATGCAGCCTCCACAAGAACATGGCTAACAACAATCACCACGCGGATTCGTACCCCTCGAACCGGCTCAACATGCGCAGATCCGCGATGAAGAACTCGCTGGTGAGGATCGGAGGCGTGGAGGGAGAGTGGGTTAAACGGGCCCTCACCGCCTTGATTCGGCCCAGTTCGCATCAACAGAGGAGGAGAGCGGCCTTCGAGCCCAGGCCCAGTCGACTCTCTGTCATGTCCAAGGCCCAAGATCTTTGATTTTTAACAATAAGAGGTTATTCTATTTACACCTTGCAGGTTCCTTCTTGATTTTACTGCTATTGCGGTGGTTGGTTTATCTACTACCCCTAGCGCCCTGATCTGCCGCCAGAGTTGGATTCCGGCGAAGCGGTTGGGAGGTAGCGGCGAGTTTTGATTTCGTCGTCTGGAGCAGATTGGTGAATTGTCTCGGAGATTTATGGCATAGATCTATGACACTGGACCTACAGAAATTGCTTTTTGTACATAACTTTTGCTATGGAAGCAGAGTTTTGGACCCCCTTTTTTACCTTCTCTATAGTTTGATTCCAGAAAGAACGTACATACATAAAAATCTACATCTAATTAACTTAATTTGGGACATGATATTCCTCTAATTAAATTAATTAAAATTGAAACCTAAATTAAGTTTATTGGTATTGAGGACTCCGTTGATTAATTAGCGTGACCCATCCCGGTTCTGTTTGCAGCGTCGTTGAATTTGTTATGCTTTCCGTCAATGGCCGCCGTTTCCATCTGGCGTTTGGGTGGTTCCGTCGTTTGGGACCGTTCCGTTACCCTTGACGCCGTCGACTGTCCGTTACGTTCGTCCAGTTGCTTTGCGTGCGCTGTCAGGTACTTTCATTCTTTCTTTATTTTATTTTATTTATTTTATTACGTTATTTGTTTAATTGCAGGTTGGTCGTGCAGCTGGACTTTGGAATTGGGAATATTGAATTCTTGTGTTCGAAGCTGGCATTCCTAAATTTAACAAGAGGCAGAAATTATTGACATATGTGGTGTAGATACCCTAATGCACGAAGGAGGACTCTTTCGTATGAATTCGGATAACAGGACAAGAAGAGGAAATAAACAATAAAAAAAAAACTTTACATTAAAGAAAATTCATTAAAGTGAAAATAAAATGGTAAATAATCCTATTTTAATACTACCGTATGTAGGAAGGAACACACTTCCGTATGAAATCTGAAACCGGACAAAAGTAGGAAAAAAAGTAAAAAAGTAAATAAAGGAGATTTTTATTAAATTTAAAGGTAAAAAATCCCAATAATTAAAGAAAGAAAATTTCAAACTTGGAAACTATGATTAAATTTAAAAATGTTTGGTCAGGAAATGTTTAAGATACTGACTCTTGTTTATGAAACATTGCCAGCTAGCTGGCCATGTGCTCTGTGATTCATTACCGCTTTCAGAATAATAATGCACTATAATTTTGTTAGATAATAGATATACATTTAAATCTTAAATCAATCTTCAAAAGGGTTTTTAATTAAAAATCATTGAGATTATGTCATTTAATATTTGAACTATTCACTGTCAAAATAAAATATTGAAGCACGCAATAAAAAACATTAGTATTTGCAACTCTTCTTTTTGATGAACATTATTTTTAAGTATTAATTTGAAGACTAATGAATTTAAAAGTATGCTTGACTGAAAAAACTGAAGTTATTTATTTGCGGTGACGTTATAATGTGATCATTCTGCCCAACCAACTGGAAGAATGCCCGAAATTTAAGAAAGAAAAATCAGCAAAGAGGTGTTGACACATTGAAAAATTGGATTTTTTTGGCGGATGGGCACACGCACAACTTACAAGACTGGCTTTTACCCGACGCATAAAAATCAGCAAAGAGGTGTTGACACATTGAAAAATTGGATTTTTTTGGCGGATGGGCACACGCACAACTTACAAGACTGGCTTTTACCCGACGCATAATGGTTAGATCACACGTTCATTTACACTACTAGGTGGATTACTCATGGGCCAGCCACGCGTCAAACCAGATCAAGAAAACTGAATGGTCCGTTTGATAGAGATGAAAATAAAAAGAAAAAAAATAGAAAAAAAAAAAACACGAATAACAGTACTTTTTTTATTATTTAATTTGAGAGAAAGTGAAAGAAAAATAAAAAAAATGATTAACTTTTAAAAATAAAAATTTAAACTTTTCTTTTCTTTCACTTTCTTCCCAATTTAAATTTCAAACTCTTCTTTCTTTTCTAATTTTCTTTCCCTTCTACGAGGAAGAGTATTCACATTGGGGATGAGTTTATTTCTGTTCTTATTATTAGTATGAAATTTTGAAAAAGTTATTTAGTTTAATTCAAATTTCATTTAACCAAGACTTACTTTTTAAATTCATCTTTAACATTTATTAAATTTAATTTTTAAATTTAAAAAAAATCGTCAAAATTTATTTCGTGTGAATTGAGTTTATAGGATGAATTGAGTTTATATGTCACTTTACCCCATACATGCAGTATAGTAACATGAGCAGCATTTATCTTCATGAGGAGGCAAGGAGTGGGATGTCAGACGTTTACTTTCTATCAGACTTGAGGGCCACTCAATAATCGTTTTGGCCCATATACTAGGTCCACTGACAAGTAGCTACTAAATAAATAGTTTTTTTTTTTATATAAGAAATAAATAAATAGTTTGGAAGAAGACTCGAGGCATATCCAAACAATTGTGACTTTAGGCTTAGTTTGAATCGGAGGTGATATTTGGTTGAGATAGTTAATATTTATAAAGTTGGAGTTTAGTTTGTTTTTTAAGATAAAAAGATAATATGTTAAGATAGGCTAGGCTTACTTGGTATAATCATTATTTTTTAAGTTTTATTTTTTTTAAAAACTAAAATTAATTTCTAATCTCAAATTTTAAATTTTAATACAAAATCTTAAATTTAAAATACACTACCTGACTTCGTAATTCAAACTTAATTAGTAGCGACAAGAGTAGTAATAGCAAATGGTGAGGTGGTAACATTTACAATAATATATTTATGACAAAAAAAATAATGATACTGACAACAATAACATGTGTGATGGTAGTGATAATAATAATAATGACTATGATAGCGATGATAATAGTTGTGACGGTGACAATTACAACTCAAGTTGTGGTGAAAATGACCAATGATGACGATGATTATAGTAATGATGATAATGATATTAATGACAACAAAAATAATGACTTGATTTGATCAATGATGGGGAAAGTCATTAGTTAGTAGTCATATATGTGGTGGTTACGACAATATTAGCAACAAAAGTTTATTGACGCTAATAATAACATGATAATACTGATGATGGTGACAATTAATGCGAATATTTTTGGAAGAAATTGGAGAATTGGATGATTTGTTTTTAAAACTAAATTAAAAATCAAAACTACTTTCCTTAGTTTCAAAAGTTCAACTAAAAATGTTTTAAGTTAAAAATCAATTTCCTCTAAAAAAAAAGTTAAAAATCAATTAGCTTTGTTCAGTATCGACTCTCAAAAATCGATTACTTGAGTAAAATATTCTTGAATGTGCGCTGAGTAGACTATGGTGATGACAAACTCTAGTGGTGGTCTACTTGCAAAGACTCTAATGTTTAAGTTAGTGTATGCATGATATTAGTATTATATTAAGGTTAAAGAGTGCCTTAAGCCATAGACAGTTTATTTATATTGTTTCTTCTTTGCCAATTGTATAAGTGATGACCTAAGAATCATCACCGTAACAAAATTAGGGTTATGATTATGTGATACTCGTTTGCATGGTAATCCCTCTATGTTTCAAAAGGGGTTTGATTAGCAAATCACATTCATTAGGTTAGTCTATTAGCTTATTATCCTAAATTGGTCTTACCAACATGGTGTACATGGTTAACAAAAAACTTTATTCCTTAAGCATGTGGTCAGAGATTTGATCTTAAATCTGTGTGTATGAAAAAATATCTATTAGAAGAGGTAAATCCCTTAAATAGATCTCAATATCTCAAGAGATTAGTCTTTAACTTTTGACCAAGGAATACCCAAGTTAAAAAAATAATAATCCTAAATTGGCCTTAATTGAAGAAGGGTCCAGAATAAGTTTCATGTTAATGGAACATGTTTTATTTTAAATTTTGCATTTGAAAACAAAATATGGAAATTTGCAACCACCCTAACTAGACCCTAAAGTTTATTTGTTTATGAGTTTTTTATGATTTAGTTTGGTTTTTAAAAGTTTAATATTTTGATTTTTTTTTTGGTAATTTTTTTAACAAAACAAATTTTATTTACGAAAAAATGTGTCTAAATTTATATGTAGATAAGTCTTTTAAGCCCTTAAATTTAAAGGCATATAATATCAAAATATTAAATTAAAGACTTATATTATTATTATTATTATATAATTGTTATTTTATTATTTATATTTACTTATTAGGTTTAAATTTTTTTAGTAAGTTTAAAGTTTAACTTTCAACTAAATATTTAAAAAAAAAAAAAACATAACTTGATTAATTTAGTAAATTGGTTTGACATTAGTTAAATTTAATATGAATTAGGTCATAAGAAACAATCTATCACAGTTTTATCCCATTTCAATTAGGGTTAGGTATTCCCTAACCACATCATCAATCCAGGAGATTCTAGATCTTATAGTTTTAGTTTTATTATTTAAACACGAAATAATTAATACTGTATTTGATATTTTATATAATTATATTATATTTATCTTTTACCTACTTTTTTTTTTATATGCACATATGTCAAAAATATTTATTTTTTTAATCAAAGAAGAGAATATTCGACTTTATTTGTAAAAGAAGGAAGGGTGAACTGTCACTTTGGTCCCCGAAAGTGTAATTCACTGTTACTTAAGTCCCTGAAAGTATGAAACTGTCACTTTAGTCATTGAAAGTGCAATTTATCTGTCATTTTAGTCTTTTTGATATATTTTTTTTTAAAATTAACGTTCGTGCTTACGTGATATACTATTTACCTACGTGACATGTTATTCATGTAGTTAGATAGTGTGTAATGTAAGCATAAACGTTAATTTTAAAGAAATTTTTTTATTAAAAGAACTAAAGTGACAGATAAATTATACTAAAGTGACAGTTTCATACTTTCAAGGACTTAAGTGACAGTAAATTACATGTACTAAAAAGGTGGTTTACCCAAGAAGGAAAGAAATGTTGTCCTTGTTAAAATCGTAAGGGGTTGTGCAGAATTTGAAAAGTTGAAATCCCCATGGTTCGTTTATCGTTCATGAAGCGTCAAGTTATGATACCCCTAGCAGTTGAGAAATTTACAATACGTCGCACAAGGCACCGACCGAAACCGAACAATTAGCTGAGTTCGAGATTGAGAAACTTGTCAATGGCGTCGCAGTCATGAAATGTCGCCTGTAGCATTTGGTATCACTGAAAAGAGTACTCGTGTCTGTTTCGTGTTCACTTGTCCTCAGATATTTTCATTGGTAAGACTAAGGGCATGCCACGATTACTGCTAAATGAATTCATAATACATAGCAAAGTGACACAGAATCTTGTAGTCGGTTGAGAGTGACACAGAATGAACCGCGGAACTTAGGACAGCGTACGACACACAACACAAGAATCTCTCTTCTGAAAAATTACTCCACATTTCTTAATTCTTACACAACTGATTTTCAGAATTCCACTACGATTGTAAAGCGTCATAGAATCTTCGCCAAAAATAAAACAAAATAAAGCCTCATAAAGTGTTTTGGAACTTACACCATCAAAATATTGAAGATATATTATATTAAAATATCAAAAGATTACTTACTATCATAATCAATGAAATAATGAATAAGATATATTTTCAATTCGTGACACAATTTATAAAACAAAAAAATAAAAAGAAATAGGCCACTACTTACTTGCTTTTTGAATTTCATTATTTTTTTTCTTTTTATGATATATTGGTAAAAGCCTCTATACAAAAAGAAAAATAGATGATTTTCAAAATATCCTAACATGCACTCGTCATCTACAAGTAAAGGCCAGTAAATTAATGTGCATTATTCAGAGATAAAATATACTAAAGATCATTCATAAAAATCAAACACATGCATACTTAAGCTCAAATTTATTTAATCTTCATTATTACCCTAACACACGAGATTAGATCAGGGAAAGACAAAAGGAGTACATAGAGATAAGAAAAAGATGCAGTCTCTGGCTCTGCGATGCTTTTGTATTTGAGCATGTTTGAAAAAGATTATTTTTCAAGATTTTAGTTGTTTTTGCAATGCTTTTGTATTTGAGCATATTTGGGAAAGATTATTTTCCAAGATTTCAGCTGTTTTTGCTATAAATAAACTGTTTGCAAAATAATCTGAATGTTTGGCACAATAGCTTAAATTTGTAAAAAGTTTTTTTGTTTTTTTTTTCTGAAAAATAAGTTGTTTTTATGAATATGAAAATTTGTAACTTATGATTATTTTTTAACAGTTTATTTTTTCTTTCAGTTGTTTTTACACTCTTTTACTACGTAAAAACTAATTTTTTATTGCATCTAAACGAAATTAATTATTTTTAAACCATTTAAGACAAACTTATCCAAACAAAAACTGATTCTGATTATAATTGATTGTAACAATAATTGATTATAATTATATGCATAATTGATTATTGAAATAATCTAATTTTTGCAGCTATCCCAAACACACTCTTTGTGTGGCTAATCTCATGCAAAGTAGTACTGTTATTATTATTTTTTTTTTTGGGTAAGTACTACTGTTAAATGTTAATATCTTGTTAGGTCTCTCGTTTTCGTCTAAGTCTCTAAATTATTAAAATTAATTATCAAGTTGTTTACTGATATTTTTTATTCTCAAAGTTAATTATACATTAATTTTGAGAGAATAAAAAAATTTAATTTTTCAAGTGAGTAATATTAATCTAAACGTGAAATTTATAATTTTTTAAAAATATATTTATTTTTACAGTTCAAAAATGTATATTTTATTGTTTAAAGAAAATTATTTTTCTAAATTCACTTTTAAAATATCATTATCAAACACAATTTTTTTAATAGTTCATTTAAAATAATTATTTAAAATTGACGTTACTAAAATCTAAAATAAATAAAGCCTTAGTTCTATAAACATTGAAGTGATTGAACCACAAAATTTGGTAGCAAGATGTTCAGTTTCACATGGTTGAGCACCATCGCTTGTGCCAGATTCATTGTAACGCGTATTAAAGGTTCAAGCCTAACCCAAATATACCTGACTAAAAATTCTTTTAAAAATCCAATCATCCTAAATAATTGTTCAATTTTTGCGCGTACTTGATGCGCATCTGTAGCTCATATCATATCATATAGAATATACATTCAATATGGTACAACAACTAAATAAACGAATCTGTACATTAAAGGTTACCACACATTCATATAAAAATCATATGGAATAATGTATAAGATAATTAAAGGAAAAAAAATAAAAAGCCATAGCAATAGTACATATGGTCATTATTTCCCCACCAAAGGTGGAGGAGTAGAGGACACGTGTCCCATACCTGAAATCTCATTTGAATTTTGAACCGTGAATTAATATCTTTGCCCAGGGTTCTTGAAGTTTCTCAGGACCTTTGCCCTTTGTCGTTAAAAAAAAAAGGTTGAAATATATTGAACAACAAAAAAATTACGAAGAATGCTACTTAATTAGTAATTGATTTCCCTTTTATAATTTTAAACAATTTACATAATATCTTATTAAATGTAACAAAATTAATGACATAAAAATATTTACACTTATCTATATTAATGATCTGCATTGCTATTAAAAATTTCCATTTAGATACAAAGAGGGGGAAAACATGTTAAAACTTTACTCATTATTTTTGGGTATGCTATGAGTGAATTTAGCATCATACTTATTTAGTCCTGAAGTTTTAAGAGTGGTTTTTTGATAACTTTCTGAGTAAACATTTCCAATTGGAAGGATGTAACTGATTGTCTAATTTTAGATGACCAAACTGTTGTTGAATTGCAGGACAGGTTATCCACAGCTTTGACTCAACCAATGGCATTGGTGAAGAGTGGATGGTAAATTAGCTCTAGAGTGAAATATTTGGCATGCGAGGGAGTGGACCAACTACTAAGAGGAATACAAAAGCAACGAATGTGGGAGTGACAATTGGCATCTTTGGCCATAAAAATTTGTCCAGAGGCAATAAGCTAATCCCGTTGTGGCCCCTTCAATACTCAGTAGACACCACAAGTTAATAATTATGTGCTTGCACTTGCTCCTTGATGTAATGCACGCAATTATCTGGCGAACAAATGTTGAATGGCATGCTCCTATGGTCCCGGGCGGTAATTAAAGTTCGACACAAGCAGAAGCAGTGTCCCACCGCTCCAATTTATATTTCTAAAAATGGTAATTGGGAAGGATCTCCTTTGATTCATTAGCCATTGCAAGTAAAGGAGCAACAAATTACATCTTAATACTAGTAAATAGTTTATATACTAATAATACTGTCAACCAATTACAATTATTATATATAATAAATTTATTATTTTTATAATAATTAACTTAAAAATTATACTTATTATAATTTCTGATTGATAACAGTATAAAAGATTTTATACTAACATTAATTAAACTCTCAGACCAAAATTTTTAAAACAAGTATACAACTCTTTTCTTTTATATTGTCCACGTTTAACTTATTTAGTAGATATACAATTCTACCGTGATTTCTCATTCTTGACTACACCCTATTGTTTAGAAGATATATTTTCTAAGCGCTTGGTCAAGTCTGTCATCCGTGGTTTTGATAGCGACGTATGGATTAAGGAATGTCAACTTGGCCGCAGGAATTTTCCTTGCAAAAGGGACACTATCCTCGCTAACCCCCAATGGGCCAATGTGGGCATGGCAAATTTGGTTAGTGTCAAGAATCAAGACAAGGAAGTGTATAAGGTTAGTGCCACACAAGGAAAATGGTGTTTATTAACTTTTTTTTTTCAAAAGAAAGTAATGTCTTTTTCTGAATTTTTAAAAAATAAAAATTGAAACAAACATAACTTTAAAAAGGGTTAAATATGTTTTTGATTACGTAAAGTTTGTCAACTTTTTCATCTCTCATCTTAAAAAATTGACCCATTTTTATTCCTAGACTAACATCATTAGATTAAGGGTTAACATGGTTAATAGATTGACACATCATTGTTCACCACATGTCTTTTTCTATTCCATGTGGTTTAATGGTATCTAACTTCTACATTTTAAAGGAACTAAAACCTAAAACTAAACTTTTACATATATAAAGGGACTAAAATTAAATTTTTACATACTTAGAAGGACGGAAAAACATTTTATCTTATATTCAATTAATCTTTAGGTAGAATAAAGAGAGAATACTCATAAGTCATAACTATAAACAGTATATACACTTAAAAGTTGGTTAAAAAAATAATTCAGAAAACAAACAAATTTTTAGAGTAAGATAGAGAATGAAAATATTCAATAACTAAACATAAATTTTGACCGGAATTAAATAAATTCTATACCAAAATATAAAGTGAATTTTTTTTTTCTATTTGAGGGGCATACGTATTACGTAAATGATTATAATTTTGGGCCTATTTCAATATTCTTCTGGGGGATTGTGTTGGGTATAGATCTTAGCCCAATAAGGTTGCCGGAGCCCTGCAAGATAAAGGTGGGCTTGAATCATAACAGTCTTTGGACTAAGAAAAAACAGAATTATAACTGTCAGTGTCAGAAAGTAAGATGTTCTGATTCTTGTCTTGCCACCTTGTCTACGCTTTCACTTTGCGAAAAGAACAATAACTGCAAACTAAAGCAAAAGCATCTCCACGTTCCCGTGTTCTTCTCATCTGAGCACGTCATGTCCTCCTTTTCCACTCTCCGCAGATTCTCACTGCTCACCCAACGCTTCCGTACCCTTCACTCTTCAACTTCCCAATCTTCCTCCCCTGCCAATCCACATCACAATCCCAAGTGCCAGTGGGGTTCAGCCATTGTTGTAGCCTCTGCTCTTGCCCTTTTGTACAGCTTCACCACGCCCAATTCACACTTCGACCTCTCAAACAGTGCCCCTCGCAGTTCTTCATCGCCATTGTCTGGAAAATCATCCCTTCCAGAAAGTACTCATGATCACTTGCTTTTCGGAGGCAAGTTTTTTCAAATAATTTACTACCCCTTCCCCCCAATGTTTTTATTTACTCTTATTCTTCGCTACAAGACCAATTACTTTATGTTTTGTTGCAGATGCGTATAGAAGTAAGGTTTTCTTCAACTATGAGAAGCGCCTACGGTTGCATAGTCCACCCGAAAAGGTGTTTAATCTCTCTTAATTTTCAAGCACACCAGTTTCTTTATATATGTATCACGTAAAATTGTGATATAGCTAGCATGCCATGGTAAGTGCTTAATTGCCTTACCAGCATTGTTGCATGAAACTATTTCTGCATCATGAATTCATGATAAAATAGTTTGTTTTTGGTAATTTGGTAATTCAAGCAATCTAATGATCATCTTGGTTTTTCTCTTTAAAATAAAATGTTAACACTTCCAGTTACTTTAGGTTGATTAAGTATATGTTTAGATTCTCGTTGGATCATCCAAAATCATGTTGAAATACTAACTAACTAACTTGATTTTAGATAAAGGTTTACATGTTTAATCTCGCCACGATATGGAATTGATCCTTAGTCCCAAATTAAGAGAAGTGCTATATGTTACGAATCGCTTTAGCACGAAATGCACGAACTCGTGCGAAACACTCTCTCATCCCACATGCGGACAGTTTTTCAAATAAAATAAAAATATGGTATTAGTTGTAGGCTTGCCACTCAAATACTGCAATACTCATCACTGCAACACTGGATAATTGGGGTTGTCAAGAGAGATGCTTCAATGCTTGAAGTCTTAAGCATTGTTTTGAAAACCAGACCGGACCGGCCGGTTCAACCCGTTGAACCAGGAATCGGTCTGGTGACCGGTCTGTTTGCAAGCATCCTATACAGGATTAGCGAAAAGAAACTAATTGGGAAAATTGAGAGAGAATTAAGTGGAGAGGGAGAAAATGTGATTTCCACGTCATTCGTGCGAGGTGAACGAAATTTGTTTTCGTAAGATTTAGCATTTTTCATTAATTTTGAGTTGAAGCAATTTAAGAAAGCTTTTATGTTGAATCAAAAGTTTAATACTTAATTTCAGTACCAACTTACTTTTAAAGTAAAATCATTCAATTATAAATCACTTCATTTCAAAACTAATTTTAACCAAAATCAATTTTACAAATTTTCAACCAAACACAGGTTAAGGGTGTAAGACCCTTTGTTAAGAAAGATCTCTACATTGACAAACTCTACTCTTCTGCATTAAGGTTTTTGAATACTTTGCATCTTGTCGTACTCCAGAAGGAGAATTACTGATGAAGCCAGTGGACCTAATGCGGGCAGTTGTTCCTGTTTTCCCTCCATCGGAATCCAACCTTGTAAGAGAGGGATACTTGAAAGGTGAAAGAAGTCCTGGCCATTTGTGCTGTCCCCCTTCGGAATTTTTTATGCTTTTTGATGTAGACAATGACGAGCTTATATCTTTCAAAGAGTGAGTTCTGTAATCTGTACTCATTATAATTCTTGTGCATGTGGAAGACCTGAAGTTTTTTTTTGGATCAAAGAGCAGGGTGTTAAACTATTTATTAGCCTCTGTCTCGTTCTCTGTGTGTCTGCATAATGGTCTCATTTTAACTGGAACAGGTATGTCTTTTTTGTAACTCTGCTTAGCATCCAAGAATCAAGCTTTTCTGCAGCATTTAAAATGTTTGACAAGGGTAATGACGGGTGAGTACTCATGCTACCTTCTTCGAATGTACATTATCAATTAGAATTTCTACACCTTACATATTAGCTAGTAGCATGAGTTAGTAACTTGGTATTGTGTAAACTGCGATTCTTTCTTTCTTGTACAGTAAGTTATGCAATTTATCTTTTTAACTATATTGTCACTTATAATCATACTGGTTAGTCATCTATTAAGCATCACCAAATTGCTAATAGGCTTATAGATTGTTTATCAATGACATCAAATTCAAAGAGACATAAATTTTACTATTATAGTTTTGTAATTCTGGCTACATCTTAAATTGGATTTGATGTCCTTGTCGGTGCTCGCTCTTCTCTTCTTGTTTTTCACTCCTAGTGACCTTTATTAGTTTTCTCCGTTTATAGGGAGATAGATAGGGAAGAATTCAAGAAAGTAATGCAATCAATGCGATCTCATACCAGACAAGGTGTTCACCACAGGGATGGACGACGAACTGGCCTGAAGGTCAATGCTTCTGTAGAAAATGGAGGGTTGGTGGAATACTTATTTGGTAAAGATGGAAAGGGACGCCTCAGACATGATAAATTCGTGCAGTTTATAAGAGACTTGCATGATGAAGTATGTCTCTAATTGCTTCTTTGCCTTACATATGTGGTTGTGATTTAACACCATAACTTGAAATTCATGCTTCTACATTTGTGGATTTGAACTTCTGCCATACACTTTTTCCACATTTAATTTTGGTTTAATCACTCATTTGTCCTAAATTATAAGGATTAAAATGGATTAAAAAGTTATAGGGACTAAAAGAGTTAAAAAGTGTATGTGTAGAAGCTAGAACAAGTAGTTTCTAAGTAGAGAGACTAAAATGTAATGATTGTACAGGAAAAGAACAAAATAAATAATTAAACCTTTAATTTTTTTGAACAAGTTTCATTTCCTATTGTAACCTTATAATGATTATGCATTACAACTAATTGCATTATTATGTGTATAGATTGTGAGGCTGGAGTTTGCTCATTATGATTACAAATCTCGAAAAACTATAACGGCCAAGGACTTTGCACACTCCATTGTTGCTTCTGCTGACTTGAGTCATCTGGGCAGGTTGCTTGAACGGGTTGATGAATTGAGCAATGATCCAAGGTTTAGGGATGTACGCATAACATTCGAGGAGTTCAAAAATTTTGCAAAGCTGCGGAAAAAATTATTACCATTTTCATTGGCCATTTTCAGTTTTGCAGAAGTACAAGGCCTGTTAACAAGAGATGATTTTCAGCGAGCAGCATCACATGTAGACATTCTGATTTCTTTCTCATTTTAACAAAGATGATGATTAGGGATAATTTTTGGCACCCATTATAACAATTAAAAAAAAAAGAGCCCGGAAACTTTGGTGGCTTATTTTGGATCAATTCTATGATGGTAGAGACTTCATATTGAATCAAGTTTATAGATTATGTAAAATGGGATAGGTATTAGAATGGATGCCACAATGTTCTACCTCATTTTATTAAGAGTATGGTGATAAAATGAAGGATATGGCTTTTTTAAAGTGCAGAGCATAAAGTGCACAACCGTGTGATTGGAAAACCAACAATTGATGTCATGATAAAAATACATGCACATGTAATTGAAAGTATAAAGCTGTCAGTTTTAGTTTTCTTACTTTTAAGTCCTTGATATTGTTCATTGATCATTAGACATCTCCTGTTGGAGGACAAGATTTTGAAACCAATTCATTGTTATAAAATTGCTTTGCCATAGCTAATAGTGTTATTTCTGATTTCTCTTTACCAACTTCTTAAAATATGTCTGTTCAAGAAACTCTTATCATGTTTGATTGCTTCAATTTCAGGTTTGTGGCTTATCTCTCTCAGACAATGTGGTTGAGATTGTTTTCCATTTATTTGACGCAAATGCGGATGGAAACCTGAGTACGGAGGAGTTTGTTAGAGTGCTACAACATCGAGAAAGAGACATTGCTCAACCTGTGGAGACAGGAATCATGGGTTTCTTGTCATGCTGCTGGAAATGTACGGACACATCTCCATCTTCTCGGTTGTTTTCCTGAGTCAATACATAATAGGCTGTGAAATGTGAATTAGTATGCTGAAAAATCAACATGTCATGTAAATAGTCGTCGTGTGATATCTATAACTGTTTTGCCCTGCACACGGTCATCATACCTCAGCTGTGTAAAGTGTAAACCATTTGTTCAATTTAATGAAATTTGTTTTCGCAAAAATTCTAGTGGCAGCTGATTTTCATCGATCTTTTAAATGGTAAGAGTTGTGGAGTGTCTATGCATTTAATGTAACGCTATTACCAAGCCAGCATCAACAAAAAGCATTAACACCAAAACGACAACCGTTACAAATGTCGGATTATAGGTTAATCTCGTTATTGAAGAGTCAACTCGAGGTAAAGAAACTATTGACGAAAAAAAAAAGAGTACTAACGGGGAATTACAGTACAGTGCACGCGAGTCACAGAAAAAAAAAAAAAGGAAAAAAAAGATATTCAATTATTTATTTGATTCTTATAATTATAAAAAAAATCCTTTAATTCCTATATTTAAAAACATATGATTTTATTCTTTATATATATTATTTTTAATTCATTTAATCTTAGTAGAAATTAAAAAAGATTAAAATAATATGTATATGGACTAAAATAGATTGAAAATAATGTATAGAAATTAAAAAGAATTTCTTAAAAAAGAAATTAAAAATTATATGTGTAAAGATTAAAATGAGATATTTTTAAATATAAAATTAAAAGAGAAAGTTTTCATAATCATAAAAATCAAACGAATAATTAAAGCAAAAGAAAATAAGATGAGGTGGCTGTGTAACTACCTAAACTCAACTAAGTGACTAACACTTACGGTATACCTACAACAATATGATATATACTTGGTTTTTTATTTTGGATATTCTAAATTCAATTTAAAGAATACAATTAATTTTGTGACATATTTAGTTATTTTTAAAAGTATGTTTATATATTTTCCTCAGAAAAAAAAGTATGTTTATATAATAAAATTTTATTTAAAAACTCAATTTTGTAAAAGTAAAACTTTGAGTAGAGTTGTTTTTAATTTTACAACTTAAATTTAACTGTTTGGTATTTGGATCACGAATACAGAATCTTCAACTTCATAGAATTTAAAGCTCAGTTTAACTTTTACTTAAGACAGCCTGTGCTTATCTGTTTGTGTTTTACGCGTGCAAAATTGTAGTACTTCTCAAAATGTACCCGAAGGGGAACTTTTGATCGTTGTGGCAACGTTGACTTGGGCCAAACGTAGCCCTAGAGATAAGTGCTTTTGCAATAAACATAGCTTAACCCCGTATTGCCGCAATCGCCATTGCTGCGAGTGCTGTTCGCAATCCTCTCTGCACAACAACAACATATTCATTCCCCCCAAAACCAAGTACCAACCGTTCAATTCAGCTCTCCTTTTCTATCTACCTTCATTCTTTCATTCATTTCCTCTCTCTCGATTGAGACTGTTCCTTTTGTCATAAATAAATGGGGAAGCCCGCAGGGAAGAAGAAGGGTACCGCTGCAAATTCACACGCCAAGCCCGGAAAGTTTTCCAAAGCTTTCGATGAAGACACGGCCATGTTCATCACCATGTCACAAGAGTTCAGGGAAGAAGGTAACAGGTTGTTTCAGAAGAAGGACCACGAAGGCGCCATGCTCAAGTACGAGAAGGCACTCAAGCTGCTCCCCAAGAACCACATAGATGTCGCGCACCTTCGTACCAACATGGCCACGTGTTACATGCAATTGGGTCTCGGGGAGTACCCTCGAGCCATTCACCAATGTAATTTGGCCTTGGAAGTGTCTCCCAGATACAGCAAAGCTCTTCTGAGAAGAGCCACCTGCTATTGTGCGCTTAATCGCTTCGATTTGGCGCTCAGGGATGTTCAACTTGTTTTGGGCATGGAACCTAATAACCTCACCGCGTTGGAGCTTCTCGAGAGTCTCGGAAAGTCAACGGAAGAAAAAGGGGTCTTTGTTGATGATAAAGGTGTCGCTTTTGATGCTACCGTTCATCACTCTCCCGCTCCTACTTCGCAAAAACTGAAGAAAAAGAGAGGTAAAAAAATTGAGGACAACAAGGTGGTTGTGGAGGAAAAAGTGAGTGCTGTTGAGGACAAGGTGGTTGTGGAGGAAAAAGTGAGTGCTGTTGAGGACAAGGTGGTTGTGGAGGAAAAAGTGACTAGTGTTGAGGACGAGGTGGTTGTGGAGGAAAAAGTGACTAGTTTTGAGGACGAGGTGGTTGTGGAGGAAAACGTGAGTGGTGTGGAGGATAAACAAGTTGTTTCAAAAACGATTGAGCAAGAGAAAAGGGTGGTGGAGCCTGTGGAGGAAGAAAAATCTGTCACAGTCACAAGGAGTGTGAAGTTGGTGCTTGGAGAGGATATAAGGTGGGCAGAGCTACCCGTGAATTGTAGTGTGAAGTTGGTGAGGGATATAGCTAGGGATAGGTTTCCAGGTTTGAAGGGTGTTCTTGTCAAGTATAAGGATAAAGAGGGTGATTTGGTTACAATCACTACTACTGATGAACTAAGGTTAGCTGAAAAATCTGCTCCTGAGAAGGCAACGTTTAGGCTTTATATTACTGAGGTCAGTCCAGATCAAGAACCTTCTTATGATGGAAATGGAACAACCAATGGGGATGAAGTGCGAAGGGGTGGTGGAGAACCGAGTGATGGTGCTGAGAATGGGGCTATGGAAGAAGGAAAAAATAAAGATGTGGCAAAAAGGATGATTACTGTGGAGGACTGGCTTCTCCAGTTTGCAAGGCTGTTCAAGAACCATGTAGGGTTTGAGTCTGATTCATATCTAGATACTCATGAGTATGCAATGAAGCTGTATGAAGAAGCAATGGAGGATACGGTGGCAAGCAATGATGCTCAAGAACTTTTTGGAATTGCTGCGGATAAATTTCAAGAGATGGCAGCTTTGGCATTGTTTAATTGGGGGAGTGTCCAAATGTCCAGGGCAAGGAACCAGGGTTTCTTTTCAGAGGATGGGGCAAGAGAATCTTCCTTGGAGCATATAAAAGCCGCATATGAGTTGGCGCAAAAGGAGTACAGGAATGCAGAAATGAGATATGAAGAAGCCTTGAAAATCAAACCTGACTTCTATGAAGGGTATCTTGCTCTTGGGCATCAGCAGTTTGAGCAAGCAAGGCTGTGCTGGTGTTATGCAATGGCATGCAAGGAAGCTGGCTTTTCTGATGAGGTTCTACAACTTTATAACAAGGCTGAGGACAGCATGGAGAAAGGCATCTTGATGTGGGAGGAGATTGAGGAGCAGCGTTTGAATGGAATATCCAAATCAGATAAATATAAAGAACAGTTAGAGAAAATGGGCTTGGATAGTCTTCTCCAAGATATTTCTGATGATGAAGCTTCAAAGCAAGCTGCAAAGATGAGGTCTCAGATACATCTTTTATGGGGAACCTTGTTGTATGAACGTTCAGTTGTGGAGTATAAGCTTGGCCTTCCCACATGGGAGGAATGTTTGGAGGTTGCAGTCGAAAAGTTTGAACTAGCTGGAACTTCTGCAACGGATATTGCTTTCATTGTAAAGAATCACTGCTCAAATGAAACAGCACTTGAAGGTATGAGATGGAAAAATGTGATATTCCTTTAAAATCTCAAATATTTTTAGATTAGAGACAGCTAACAAGCCACTTTCCTTAATCACAGGGTTCAAAATTGATGAGATAGTACAGGCATGGAATGAGATGTATGATGCTCAGGGGTGGCAGTTTGGTGATCCATCATTTCGACTTGAACCGTTGTTTCGTCAGCGTGTTCCTAAACTCCATTACATCTTGGAGCAATTTTAAGTTTTCTTCTTGTGTTTGGAATTCTTAAGAGGCATGATTTATTTTGTCTTCATATTTTTGAAGCTGCCTTCATCCCATTCTAAGACAGGTACGCAAGGCTATACATGTACTACAATTTTGTTTCCATGCTCCTATTACAGAAGATCTTCCAATAGCATTTGAGTCTTTTTTGAAAATTTATGTTTATAACTGAAATTGTGGTTTCATGAACAATGGGATGCTGGACTAGCCGGCTAGGTGTTTTCTGTTGGCATGTATTTTTTTATTTTTAAATGGGGGAGAGGAGGGATAAATGGTTGCTCATGATTTGCATGTTCAGAACTCTATTGAGAGATTATTTCAGAATTTTTCTGTTTGTGGTAGGAAAGATCTTAGAAATTTTAGTTATTTTCATCTATATCAATTTGGGTGTGTATGCCAAACTTTAATCTTCTTTTATAATTGCCAACAAACTCAGAAGGTATCAAAATGAGTTGGCTGAATAACCATGACTAATAGACATAATAGGCGCCTGTTTCCTAGCATCATAAATCTGATGGTGAATGTCTTTGTACTGTCCAAGATGTTTCTGTGTTTTGTTTATACTCAATGTAAGGCATTGATTGTGCCCCCACCCCCTACCCAAACAGAAAATCAGAAGGTATTGATAAGGCTTTAGACTAGTCTGCAGGTTACTGAGACATAAGGTATTACTGAGAAAAAGATTATCATACTTGAATTTCTGTTGATTTTGCAGTGAGATTGTGTGAGAACTGAGAAACAAATCTCATTTAGTATCAGGGAAAGCATTAAAGTGAAAGACTTCTGAGGAAAGGAAGAATCCTTCTTCCCGAAATAACTTTGGTGATCAAATGGCATTGCCAATGAATTTTGATAGTGGCACCCTTTGTAAGATGGAACGGAGCCATACAAATGATAGAATTAAAGAAAGAATATCAAGCAAAACAGAAAGAGTATGTTAAGAGGGGGAAAAAAGGAAGGCAAAAACTAGGGGATTTTAAATGTTGATGTGGTTCCTGCATACCTAGTGACTTATCGGTGTTCTCTTCCCCTCACACTGACAATCTCTCTTTCTGATCGGCTTTTTATTTCATTTCTAGCCAAGCTTATGCCCAAGGGTTCAAGCACTTTTGTTATATGACTTATATCTGAAGTTGTGAGCAATAAACTCAATTCTACTTGTTGCTTCGGCTGTTTTATGAACATAGTGATTTTGAGGAATTTAGGCTGTGCAAGAGGCAATGTGTTGTTTTGATTGACCTTTGATAAGTTCAATATTAGAATTGAGCGGGAATATGATCTCTGATTTATTTGCTCTTGTATCATGTTCTTTTGGCTAGTTTTCCTTTTGCGCATGTTCTTACCTTGTAGGATTTATATAAACTTGTATAATAACTTAGAAACATGCATAATGGTTAATAGTTAATAATAGTAGATCTTTGGGGTGACCTTCTCATATTCATCCCATTTTTTATGGGATTGATATCACAATTCATGATGACCACTGGACACTGACTTTGTTGGATGAATGACTCCAGAAAACTATTTCTAAGACAAGATTTTCCGGTTTTTATTGGGTTCCCTCACTTCCCTGCCTGGAAGAAACTGTTGGCTTCTGGCATTAGACTTGGAACAGAAACCGGTTACTTAAGATGACATTAATCATACATGTAATGGAAAGCTTGGGTTACATAAGAATACCGTGGAGAACAATTTTACAGTTTTCCTTGGTGCATTCAGAATTTTCATCTTAAAATTTTTTGTTCTATTTTTTATTATTTTAGAATTACATACCTTTAACTATGTTTTTTTCTTTATCTCTTTGCTCAACTACATCTTATCGATGTTGATATCCATGTGGTTGGCCTCCTGAATGGGTTTCTTGCCTTTTGATTGCAGGGACAGGGATTTTTGTTCTCCATACTGTTGTTTAGCTCATTGTTCGGTGCTATTATGATTGGATTATTTTTTCTGATGCCAGTTTTGTACTAGGTTGGGGTTTCAGGCTAGAAAGCCTGGTTATATATATTTTTTGTTGTTATACTTGAAGGGATTTGGTGCGGGGTTTCATTCTTTACAGGTGTACGAGTATATTGGGCGATTTGATTTGTGCAGCTTGCACCAAAAATATCTATAAAGATTGGTGAAGGCTTGTGATTAAGTGACTAAGTGGTGCAACAATTTATGGATATCAAATAGCATATTACAGTATTCATTTTTATCATATTTTTATTTCATGTTTGAATGATCAGTTAATAGTTAGCGACCTGTCCTTCTATCTCTGTAATTATGTTAAATGTAACGACATTTATTTACGGGAAAAAATAAGAAAAAAAAAAAACTATGACATTTGACGTTGAATAAAATCCAATTTAAATTGAGTGATAAAATAGTTGCGTAAGTTGGCTGAGCCCGTATATATGAGAAAAAAAATAGTATAAACAAAAATCTAGAATATTCAACATCGATAAAAGGTAGTTGAGCAAAAAGATCAAGAAAAAACATAGTTGAGCAAAAATCTAGAATATTCAAACGTAATATGCTAGTGATAAACAAAAATTTTCTCATTTGAATGCTCTAGATTTTTATTTTTATTTTATTTTTTTCGGATGTGCATTCCACAATCCAGAGTTTTTCAGTAGTGCCCGTATATATGCTAGTGATAAACAAAAATTCTCAAAATATATTACGTTTTCCTTAGTTTTTCAGTTTAATAATTGCCTCATCGAAATCAACCAAAAGGATTGAGAGAACAACAGATTTTGGTCAAATTAAAAAAAATAAATGATACAATAATTATCTTGTAAAAACAGATAATCATGTAAATAAGGTTAAAAATTTTAAGCGATCTTTATCTAAAAAATTATCGTGTGATAAGATTTATGTTTAATAAAGATATAACTTTTTTCTTTTTTTGGAAAGAGGCTCTTATTAAACTAGAATAATTTCAAGTTAGTTGATCCTGGTTGGTTGTATGTGTTATCAATCACTTTCTAGTTTCTACTACCTCTCTTTTTTTATTGGAAGGTTCCTTCTTCGATCTTGGGATTGATCTGTTTGGTTTCCAATCATGGAGAAGGCCAGGCCCAGGAGAGCTTCCCATGCCGGTTCTTGGTACACCGACAATCGTAAGTCCCACACATTATGCTATTCTACAACT
Organism: Pueraria montana var. lobata; assembly: GCA_026413185.1. Taxonomy (NCBI): domain Eukaryota; kingdom Viridiplantae; phylum Streptophyta; class Magnoliopsida; order Fabales; family Fabaceae; genus Pueraria; species Pueraria montana. The sequence goes on from CM048652.1 coordinate 10,235,254, forward strand.
TCATCACTAAACTTTGTCCATCACATCACTACGTTTTTACTTTTTATTTAGGGACGTTTATCAAATCCATCTAATTCAATGTAAACAGTAATAATAATTAAATGAAAAAGCTAATAATTGAGTTTAGTCGATCGAAAATAAAAACGAAAAGAAAAAATTATTTTTTATTAGAATGGATTAAATTTCAGTTTCCATGTTAAAAACTATCCCATTTAACTTTTTTTTTTACAGCAACTATCCCATTTAACCTGAATCAAACTGTTTTGTGTATTTAAGAATTTGTATGAATTAAGAATTTATCATTTATTATGTATTTATTCTTTGATAGTTTGTAAAATTATCCTCAGCTTATAATTTGAATTTATATTTGTACAATGTTATGAGTTATATATATAGAAGATTTATTTTATGTGTATAATAACAATAATGGAGTTAAAACCTAGGTCTTCATATAAATTGCTCAAATTTCTCACCACTAAGATTGACTCTAATAGTTATATAGGATGTGGTGTTTGATGTTAGATTAATTTGTGTATTTTATAATTTAATTTAATATTTTTAATTTTAAAAAAATTGAAAATCTATTCAATGTAAACTGAAATAAATTACATTAAATTGGATTGAATTTTAAAAACAAATTGATTGAATGGGTTTTTTCCCCTTAAAACCGACACATTTTAATTCGCAATAACCCTAAGTTTTTTCCTTTTAACTTAAGAATTATTATGATATAAAATATTTCAGATGCGCAGCTTTCAAAAGAACTAGAAGGATGGCTGAGATCGGCTGGTCTGTCCAAGTCTCCTAATGTACGGGGAGTAATAGCACCGCAAGTCCCTTTTCTTTGTTTTGTGATTAATTTGAGATTTGAGATATAGAATTCCAATTAATAGGTTGCATTTGAATGTTAGGCATGCTGGTTATTCCTATTCTGGACGAGCTGCTGCATATGCCTTTGGAAACATTGATCCATCTAACATGTACGTTAATTTCTTGTTTGCTCATATGCTCTATATCTCCTTCTCCTTTTTTCCATCCTTATTTGATTTTTTTTGGGTAGGTTTTTCCCCTTATTTGTCTACCAACTATTGAATTTCTTTCCTGTTTAATTATATTTATGGTTTCAGTACACGGGTATTCCTTCTTGGTCCATCTCACCACTATTACACACCGAATTGCGCTATTTCAACTGCAACAGTCTACAAGACACCCATGGGGGACCTACTAGTTGATTTAGAAGGTACTAACATTTTATATAAATAACATTTCTTACTGATAGTTAGATGTTGATTCTTGCCAATGTGTGTCATCGTGAGAAATAATTATTAATAAAGATTTTTTCTTGCAAAATATTTATCTTCTTGGAATAAATTTAAATCTTTTTCTTGAGAAAGGGATAATTTCATTTTCATATTTTTCTCATTTTATGACTTTTTTTTATCAAATTAAATCAATATTTTTCTTTCTTAATTAATTATTCAGTCAAAAGAGAATTTTGTTTTTTATATAAGGTCCTTGCTAATTATTTGCTAACGATCTGCGTATGTAAATTCAAACTGTCAAGCCTATATATGATTGAAATTTTCACTTTATATTGACGTCTCTTTTTATTAATTCAGTAATCGAGCAGCTTAAAGCTACGCAGAAATTTGAACTAATGGATATTCACGTTGATGAGGCTGAACATAGCATGGAAATGCACTTACCATATATTGCTAAAGTATTTGAGAGGTAAATTTTATTAATATAGTGATTGATGGTCTGAAGCTTAGCAGCAAAAACTGAATTTGAAATATATTTTGATGCAGGCAGCAGATTAAAATTGTACCCATTTTAGTTGGTACTCTTAGTGCCGAGAATCAAGCCATGTACGGGCAGATACTTTCTAAATATGTGGACGATCCAAGTAATTTTTTCTGTGTCATCGGATTTTTGTCATTGGGGATATCGGTACGTAAAGCTTTTACTAGTATATTAATACAATCACATTCAGAAATAAGATGCACTTTTACTCTTTGAAATAAATTTCTTTTTCTGATTAAAAAAAAAAACAAAGACACAAATACATACAAAACCAAAGGATCAAATAAAACAATTATATAGACCAAATTCAGAAATGAAAAATATATTTAAACCTTGATTATTTTATCTTATTCATCAATTAGTCCTATACCTCCTGTCCTGTATGCTAACTACTGTTCTGTATCAGATTTAAATACATGCTATATGACAAGGAACAGGGGCCTATATACAAATTTATTGAGGCCTTAGACAAGCTGGGCATGGATGTCATAGAAACAGGATATCCAAACATGTTCAAACAATATCTGTCGGAATATAAAAATACTATCTGCGGATGCCATCCAATTAGTGTTTATCTCCATGTAAGTGCCTTGTAAAATTGTCATTTATCCTAGTGGAGGAGGTAGTTCTCGTTAAATTTGATAATCTCGCTATAGTTTTTAGCAAGGAATAACGTTATTATTATATCATGGTCTTCAAAATTGTTATGCTGGGTCAAAGGATCTTAAGATTCCTTGTAGAGTGGTCATCCTTAATTTTGTATTGAGACTGGATAAAACGACCACCCGAAAATAATTAAACCAATTGGTATTCTATCAATCAAAATAGTAGAATAATTATTCTTAAAGAAATTTTCCATATAGTTAAATTTGAAAGATGTTCTTTTTATTTGAGTGTCAACAAATTTGATGAGGACAAAACTTTTTGCTTTTTATAATTTTATCTGCATATGGTCCTGTTTCTATATATATGTTGCAGCTTACCAAATTAAACGAGATTTTCTGTTCGAAGCTAACCTCATATTTATGTTCTAACATCGTGCAATTGTATCAGATGCTGAGGAATTGTTCGACAAAGATAAAGATAAAATTTCTTCGCTATGAGCAGTCGAGTCAGTGCAAAAGTGCAATGGATAGTAGCGTGAGTTATGCAGCAGCAGTTGCAAAGATTAACGATGGTTCAGACTCTATATGAAGATTTACATTCTTTGACGGGGCACTCTCAGCAGTTTCATCATTCATGTCTATGGAATTTATTATTATTTGATATACAATAGTAGTCGCATTCTATATTGACTTATATGCTAGTTTATTTTATTAATTTATTTTTTGTTTAATGCATGTCTGTGTGTTTATATTTTTTATTTTTTAGTAAAATATAAAATTTGATATTTTGTAATAGTTTCTCTTATATATTAATGTATATGTTAATTTAAATTTAATTTATAAACATTGTTACCTATTGTTGGTTTCAAACAGTATATATCAGTATATCCCTCATTTGTTTACTATTCACATCTACAAGTAATATGACAATTAAATATTTTAAGGAGACTTTTTTTCTTATATATTCTAATTTAATGGAGTCAATACCAAAAATATTAGTGAATTTCTGGATAGAAATATAATGAATTAATAATTGAATACATATTTAGTCAAGAAGATCTAACTTAATTGATTGATTAGTTTGTGTGAATTATTATAAAGTCTGTCATTCACTCCAAAGCTACATAAACCCACGAACCCCACCACGCCAATAACAACCAACAACCAGTGATTCCAAAGCATCAAATTCCACTTTGATTTACATGCACCAATCCCAATTGACCAAAGTTTCGCAATCACTTCACAGTTTTCACATGCACCATCCCTTAAAAGCCATGAATCAACTACCCAAAGCCAAACCAGTTTCGTGAAGCTGCCAAAACAAAGACGCGGCTACCCCAAATAAAACACAACAACTAATACAAAAAACCAAAACATTTCTCGTAACATGCTTCCCCCCTTAAACCAGACTCGACACCGCATCCACCACCCAACTACACCCACCTGCGCAAATTATAATACGCCCCCTAAACATGAAATCGAATTCAATAGCCACGAAGAGAGAGGATATACAAAAACAAAACCCCTCTTTCTCCTTTTCAGCCACTTCCTGATGGAAAATAATAAAACAACACATAGATACAAATTATAGTACGTGAGTATAGCGATAATACTTAAAGGTTATTGAAGACTAACCTGAATTCGTATTCATCTCCGTGAGAATTGTTTGGCGGTGGAAACCCCTTAATTACTCTTGAAATGATTTTTGTCCACTTTCTAAGGAATTGTTCAAGAGAATGTGAGTGTGACTAAGAGTATAAATTTGTTTAATGGGATAGCAAATTTATAATCCCCTAACAGTAGGTAGGAACATCTCAATGTGCTATTTACTAAATGATTGACCCAACCCATCACAAGGTCAATCTTATCATAATCTCATACAAAATATCTGTAGTATAATCTTTACAAATTCCACAATTTCCTTTTAATTTATATTCTTCCCCTAAAAAATCCTTCTATTTCTCCCCTTCCACATCGACCATACCACAACAAACCATAACAGCTGCCACCCTTCCTTATCCATTCCTGAGCCCCACGCAAGGCTCATAAATTGTTGGAACTGGCTTATTATCTCATTATGCATAGCAGTATCAAAGCCCAGCCATTTAACACATTTTTGCTAAACCTGTTAATATCCCTTACATTCCAAAAACAAATGTTTTGTAGATTCATGTTCGCCTTGACACCCAACACACCACACATCATCCTCATCTAATATGCCTTTTCTACATAGGGTTTGCTTTATAGGGATTTTGTCCCGTAAAACTTTTCATGCAAACATAGCCATCTTCAAGAGAACTCTTTTATTCCAAACTTTTCTCCAGCGAAAACCTTCGATATTAACCCCTTCATTCCACAATTCCATGAGCATGTTATATGTTGAGAAAACAGTATATACACCTGAAGGATCCTTCTTCCATCTCCATCTATCAGTAATTACATCCACCAACCCTCCACGCCTACCTCTTCTTCCAAAGCTTGAACCAAATCCTTCTCCCACCTAAATAACTCCCTTTTCCAAGACCAATTTCAATTCCACACTCCACCCCCCAAACCCGTGCCTCCGCCACCTTTGACATAAAGAAAACATGTAAGATCATAAAGCCTTTTAAAACTATCCTCCAACGTCTTGCCCCCAACCCAAGTTCCAACCAAAATAAGGTCTCATGTCCATCCCCATAACCTTATCACTAACTTTGAGAACCACTTATCAACATTGCCAGCATCCAACTCACAAATGTCCTTCCACCAAGCCAAGCTCTGGCTCCTCCAACATAACCTCCCCCATTTAACCCCCATATAAATCAACCAAGACCATGTATTTCCACTAACATACGCCATCTCCATCTTCCTAGAAGAGTCACATTAAACTCACATTAAACAACTTCAAATTCTTTATTCCCAAGCCCCAGCCTGGTGCCTTCCATTTCCTAGCCTTCATAGTTTTCTTAAGTAATAAGTGAATACAGTTGTACTCCTTGTATTTGCCCGCATTTATTCTACCCAGAAAAAAAATATTAAAAATGAATAAGGAATTAACAAAGAAAGGTTAAAGAATTAATACTGAATAAAGAAAATACTTGCAAATCAAGAATCAGCCGAATGTGTTTTGGCGTGCATGAAGTGGAGGAACTCGAGTTACTCTGATCAGCAATTCTCCACCTTGCACTTGCTTCGTGAGAGGAGGAAGAGGAACAAAGTTTCCTCTTCTTTCTTTTGAGTTTGTTAATATATAATTATCTCATCTTTAAACTCCGACACTCTTATAGGAGTTTTTCTTTTGGTACCTTGTCCGCTCATTAAAAATTAATTTTGTCTAATTAATTATCATAACTAATTAATTATCAAATTTAAATTATTAACATTTTTTTCAGTGTTTTAAAAACCGGATCGGATCGGCCTGTGCGACCGGAATCCGGTGGCTTAACCGGTTCGGTTCGATAAAAGGATCGGTTATGCATCTGACCCGGTACGACCCGGGTTGGACCGGCCGGTTTTTGAAAAAAATCGGTGACTTGGGTTGAACCGGGTTGTGATATGATTTTTTTTTTTTGAAAAAAAAGTGCTGAAATGACGTGTTTCAATTTTTATTTTATTTTTTTTGTATATAAAACTTATTTATGGATTTGTATTGTCATGATTATTGGTTGTTATTTCTTATTTGAAATATTAGGTACTTTATAATGACAATAATTTAAAATTTGAAGTGTTAAATGATTAAATTATGTTAGCTATATTATATTTTTTTAATTTTTTAATATATATAGAGTCAAACCGGTCCGACCAGTGACCCACCGGTTCGACCAGTGACCCATTAACCCAGTACCTCGATCGGTTCGATGACCGGTCCGGTTCTTAAAACACTGATTTTCTTCTATAAAAATGACTAATAAAACAAAATTTGTTTATATATATATATATATATATATATATATATGTGTGTGTGTGTGTGTGTGTGTGTGTGTGTGTGTGTGTGTGTGAGAGAGAGAGAGAGAGAGAGAGAGAGAGTGTGTATGTGTGTTCACCCACATCAATTGAGAAGCTCATTTCTGTGATTTCTATTTCGGGAAGAGGGAAATGATTTGAATTCTGGCTTTGCATAAAGTTTAACACAAATAAAAATCGAGAGAATATTAAAAATGTAGTTTTTATAAAGGGCGTTAGCGTTAGAGCCCAAAATGTGTTAGGCCGGCCCGAACCTATCCGGTGAAGTGTAGGGCTTGAGCTTAAAATTTTGACTCCAAATTAAATGCAAGCCTTTTTTAGCCCGATTCGATCATGACCCAATACAAACTAAGCCTGGAAAAACCAACTAAATGCCCAAAAAAATTGGATTTTTATAAGGCTTGGACTTTATTTTTTAGGCCCAAATTGAATCTGGACTTTTTTTATCCGACCCATTATAGCCCCCAACCCACATCGGGCTGACCCACATTGGGCCGATTTGCCCGTTTTGCCACCTATAGGCCTGATAGGGGAATTGTTATTCTCACCCCCATGTGTTGAAATTTTATATTTATTATTATTAGACAAATGAATCACATGAATTACATAAATTTTGTATAATTTTTTTCATGATAGATGAGATGACAATTATTCAAAATATTAGACACAAAAATCATATTAATTACACAAATTTTGCCATAATTATTCCCACAATAAGTGAGATAATAATTATTCAAAATATTATTGTAACACCCCGAAAATTACAACCCAATAAGTATGAACGTGAGAGATTTAATTAGAAAATTTTCTTCTTGGGAAGAATTGTAACGTTGTGGTTTTCCTAATTGTATGATTAAGTGTTTGATTAATAATGAAAGAGCAAACTAAATTTAAATTATGTTGATTGATATAATAATTAACTTAAATTCTATGTTTTCTTATATGTCATAGTGTTATTGTGATTTTTTTTTGGACTTTTACGTGAGTTCCGTAAGTTGTAAAAAAAAAAAGATAAGGGGGTGTTCTTAGAGGAAGTATAAGTGCGAAAAGTAAAAATCTTAATTAAAATCCAAGCGTGAAGCTTAAAGCTTCCTTCTTTTTCCTTCCGAAGCTCTCTTCTCTCTCTCCTTTTTCTGCTGCTAGTCGAGAGCTACCAAGGGAGAAGGGAGCCATTTTTGTTGCTTGGCTGGTTGCATCCAAGGCTTGGTGGTCTACTCTCTATTACCAACAATTCATCTTCTCTTCCTCTCTCTCAGCTGAACCTCAACAAAAATGAGAAATTTTTTTGTGGATTCTATTTTTAGTCTAAGGGTGGTTGAGAGTTAGGGGCCTCAACCACCTACAGCATGCATGCCCCTCGTTGGCTGTTGTGTGTGCTTTATTTGAATACTTGAACATGAAAAGTTGATGAAATGGGTTGGAAACCCTTTGGCAGTGGCTGTGTGAGTACATGTCCTGGTCTTAGTGTTATTTTTGTTCTTTTGAAACTGAGTGGGAAGGCCCCTGGAACAAGGGAATTTATGCCCATTTTTCGTAGAATTAATTGATGAAGGTTGCATGTTGAAAACAAATCCCAAAACAATGTAATAGTGGCTGTTAGGTTCGAGTGTCCCTGGACAGCTCCCACGATTTTGCGATTTTTGGGAGATCTAACCGTTGATTTTTCACGAAATTTGTTTTTAATGAAAATAGACAAAAAATAAACAACTTTTATTTTAACACCATGGAGAGAAAACCTCGTCTTGAAGTTCATCCGTGGCTTTCAAAATGGCTATTCTGTTTTCAAGTTTCCCTGAAACATGTCTCGATTTTTCTCAAATTTCCACTTGTGTGCTTAATGTTTCTTTTTCGTTTTTGAACCATTAAAAACTAGATAGAAAAATATTTTTAAAAATATAAATTACAAAAATTATCATGTCCAATTTCTAAATTAACTTTTTAAAAAGAAATAGGGCAAGGGTTTTTGAGCTCTGTTTTGAGTTTGAAACTTAGGCTGTTAGAGACAAATTTACTGGGAATAATAGGGAAAGAATTTGGGGGCAAGGGTTACCTTTTTAGAAATATAAAGATGTTACATTTCTACTGTAAAAATTTCAGCTCAAAACAAGATTGGAAAGTGGGAGAAATTTACATTTCTTTGAGCTATGTTCAGTGAGCACTCAAAATTCAGGGCTGCTGACTTAGAAATTTTTTATAAAATTTTCTAGATGTTGATTTTATAATTGAGATACCTTTCTATAAAATATATTTCAAGAGCTTCGATTTGATATAAAAAAATTTAAATTCCGAGGTCATTTGCTTGTATCAGTGAGAGCTCACATTCAGTACTGTCAAAGAAAAATCTATCTCTTTAGTCAATTTTGTTACTATATGTGTGTTATTTTGAATTGTGGCAATTATAATTATTAATTGTGATTTTGTAAGGTAGTGGATATGTAATATCCATGGACCTATTATGTTTTGGGTTTAAGTCCTAGAGATGTGAATCTTGGGTACTTAATATTTGAAAGTGTGGTTTTGTGTGCTTTTGTGATACAGTCCTTTGGACTGTAGGTTGAACTTTGTGATAAAGTTGTTTGTCTGTATGATGTGTTGTTCACAAGACTCGGTTGCGAGTACTTATGAGGACTAGAACTATGTTCTAGTGTTTGTGGCTAGATTGTCATGTAAAAGATAGATGGAACTTAAACAGTGAGAACAATTAATTAGGCTAAAAGATTTATTTTATTTTTATTAAATAGAAATTAATTAACGAACTCTTTATTTTATGCATTGGACATAAAAAGAATTTAGCACCTTTGCTTGGAGGAATAAATGGTAAGTTAACATTTATAAAATTGTAAAGTTTTGAGAGAGCAAGGAAATACATAAAACATAATAAAATTGTCTTCGCGTGATAAATCATGTTGAGTTGAGAGTCGTACAAGGATGATACGGGTGTACGGCAGATTGCTGGAATTGCAAGATGGCAAGAGAGTTGCGTTGGGTGTTCCAACTGTGAGAGTACCAAAGAGAGGGGGCGGAGTTCGAAAGGCGTGTCACGACGTAATGTGACGGTCACCCATAGAAAGATGATTGAGCCAATGTCCTCGTATATATATATATATATATATATATATATATATATGAATTTTTACATATAATTTTATTGCATTACTAGTTTTTTCATTTCTAATATTCATTGAGAAATTTGGATAACAATTAAAAAATGCCGATATATTTAGGTTTTCTTTTTGGTTTTTGATTTGGTTCTTTGTTTTGAGTTTGAAAAGTATTTTTATTATATTTTTTTCTATATGGTTTTCTATAATTAGTTGATGGTTTTTTATTTCTCTTCTTAACTTGAGCACTCGGTGCTCTAATAACTTCTATACCATATTGGTGACAAAACGTTCCTATTTCTCTTCTGTTAGTCATACTTTCTTTACGCATTTTATTTTGTAATTTAAAGTCAGTACATACTTGTATTCCTGTATCTACGACTATGTTATGTATCTGTCCATAAGTTAGACTATCATACATTATTGGTTTTCCATAATGTTTTTCTAAATTCATTTTTACTTTTTCTGAGAATAATTTAGGGAGTCCTGCTATAAATCTCTCTTTCCAATATCCTGAAAATAAATCTCTCTTAAAGTTATTTTTGATAAAAATGTATCTTTATACCATCTATAATATGACATTATTGGGCAATATAGATTTGCTAATTGACTAGCTGCCCTTTCTTTAAATATATTAGGATCTCCTATAAAGTTTTGAATTATTGTATATATAAGTGTTGATACTGCATCTTGTTCTTGATTCTCAGCTTTTACACTATTTATTATTGAAACTCTATCATTTTCTGTACATAAATTATCTCACCATCCTTTTAATTGTCCTGTAAATCCTTGAACTATAGCTATTGCAGCACTTTATATATATATATATATATTATATATATATATATATATATAATTTTGAGCAGAGACGGGGTCTTAGGCTCGGCGTCTATTCAACCGTCCAGTACCATGTGCAGCGGAACCCCACTGTGACGAGAAAGAATAATCCCTCTGAGGAGGGTTGTTGAGGAGTTAGTCCTCGAAGTAATGGATGACCACATTTGGTACATAGGATATGATCGTAAGGCAGGTTGATCTTGGAGGGTAAGGCACTGAGTTGTGACGATAGATCACATAGCTGACTCGGCCACCCTGACAAAAATACGAGACATCATCAGTTGGTGAGAGCCCGCCATAGTACCATGGTGAGAGGTGTACTTCCAACAGTCATCCAACTCAAAAATGTGTAAGACCACTGAGTTCTGGGAGTTCCAGTGGCAGTTGGTCAGTGTGAAATAATTTACAAGAATATCTTGGAAACAAATAGGTTTCGGGTGTGACGTTAGAGAACCATATCGTGGTGGCTAGTAGGATTGTGTATGTGATTGTCAAGTCATTCTGTGTGTACTTCTTGATAAAGCAGAGAGTTCACCCTATGTTTATTTTTCTTTTAGGAAACGGTGGCAGTACCTGAAGATGTCATAAAGACGTTATCTTCATCAGCTTCGTCACTTTTCGTTTGGAGGTTGGTCTAACATACAGGGTTGGGTATTAGTGATGTCTGCTCTGAGTCCTAGGACCCTTTTTCCTTCTCATGTATCTTGGCATGAGTAGACCTAGGTTTCAGATTGTTGGCATGTATATTTAGTTTTCGTACTCTATTAGCCTATGTATTTGGTATACACTTTGGAAATGTATATATATTACTATTACTCCGGGAAATATTTGGGTTATGAAATTTTCTATTTCATGTATATATGTATAGACAGAGTTATTTACTTCATTTATTATGTTTTACTCATTTTAAAATGTATATTTATATTTAAGGTGACGATAAGCAACTTTCGAAATTAATTAATGAAAAGTTTTAAAAATTTAGTAAAATTTCGATCTATGTTTTATTAACTTCACAATTTTTGGAAAAATTAAAGTTAGTTAACATGTCTATTGAATTAAAATAAGTTTAAAAATGAGAATATATGTAAATCCGGATTTAGGGTGTTACAATTATACAAAAATTATATTAGTTACACAAATTTTGTACAATTGCTCTTAAGATAGGTGAGATAACAATTATTTAAAATATTAAACATAAATAAAGAATATAATTTTTTCTAAATACTTTCTAAATACGTGGATGATCCAAATAATTTTTTCTGTGTATCGGTACGTATATAAAGCTTTTACCAGTATATTAATATTAGTACTATTTTTTTTTATGAAAACAAAGTTTAGGTGAGTTGGATCCCTGGGGACTCACGAGGGTACTTACAGATTATCCACCAACAAAGTCTTCACATAGACAATAGTAATCAAATCCACGTCCTTGTGGGATATGAGTCCGTTTCTTACCAACTAGATCAACTTTTGTTGCATATTAATACTATTACATTCAGATAAAAGATGCACCTTATACTCTTTGAAACTAATTTCTTTTGCTGATTAAATCCAAGGATCAAATAAAAAAAATTATATAGACCAAATTTAGAAATGAAAAATATATTTAAACCTTGATTCTTTTATCTTGTTCATTAATTAGTTCTATACCTCCTGTATGCTAACTATTGTTTAAATACATGCTCTATGACAAGATGGGCATGGATACCATAGAAACAGGAGATCCAGACATATTCAAACATAGTTATAAAAACCGGACCGGACCGGCCGGTCGGACCGGTTCGACCGGGAATCGGTGGCCTGACCGGTCCGGTTCGGCTATCGGACCGGATATGTCATCGACCCGGATCGACCCACTTTGACCCGGATCAGCCCGGTTTGACCCGGTCGGGTTTGGTAGAAAATCGGTGACCCCGACCCGGTTGACCCGGGGTTGAACCAGTTCTGCTAAGGTTTTTTTTTTTTTTTACAATTCTTGTGAACAATATAGTTATTTGGAATTCTTTTCATAGTACCATTTGAAATCCATGACAAAAGTTAATTTCTAAATAGTATAATATAATATAATAATATGCTCCTATAACATTTTAATTAAATTGTTAATAGCTAATTGCTTAATAGTATATAATAATATGTTCCTATAATATTATTTTGATGTTGACAATAATATATAATAGCTAATTATTATTATCTTGATCTTGATATGATTTAATATTTATGTGTTTTATACATCTTCATCATACTTGCTCATGGTCCTCCGACAACTTTTATACTTAGCCATGAAAATAATAAGAATTTCTTTAGTAATTTAATGATAATATCCAACAAAATAATTTATAGTAATAAATGATTATGTAATATTTATAGTTTGATCATGATTGATTTTAATTTTAGAGTATGAATTATGGATTGATCACATTTTGTTAGCTATATTATATATATTTTTAAATTTTTTATTATATACCGGGTCAAACCGGGTCAATTAGTGACCCACCGGTTCGACCACTGACCCATCAACCCAGTACCTCGACCGGGTCGATGACCGGTCCGGTTTTCACAACACTGTATTCAAACAATATCTATCAGAATATAAAAATACTATTTGCGGATGCCATCCAATTAGTGTCTTGTAAAATTGTCATTTATCCTAGTGGAGGTAGTTCTCGTTAAATTTGATAATCTCGCTATAGCTTTTAGCAAGGAATAATGTTATTGTTATATCATGGTCTTCAAAATTGTTATGCTGGGTCAAAGGATCTTAAGATTCCTTGTAGAGTCAGTGTTTTAAAAACTGGACCGGACCGGTCGGTCCGACCGGAACCCGGTGGTATAACCGGTTCGGTTCGATGATAGGATCGGATATGTATCTGACCCGGTACGACCCGGGTTGAACCGGCCGGTTTTTACAAAAAATCGGTGACCCGGCGGGTCTCTGGTTGAACCGGGTTGTAGTGTAATTTTTTTTTTGAAAAAAAAGTGCTAAAATGATGTGTTTTTATTTTTTTTATTTTTTTGTGTGTATGAAACTTATTTATGGACTTTTATTGTCATGATTATTGGTTGTTATTTCTTATTTGGAATATTAGGTACTTTATAATGACAATAATTTTAAATTTGGAGTGTTAAATGATTAAATTATGTTAGTTATATTATATTTTTAAATTTTTTTAATATATACCGAGTCAAACCAGTCCGACCAGTGACCCACCGATCCGACCAATGACCCATTAACCCAGTACCTCGACCGATTCGATGACCGGTCCGGTTCTTAAAACATTGTGTAGAGTGGTCATCCTTAATTTTGTACTGAGACCTGATAAAACGACCACCCAGACATAATTAAACCAATTGGTATTCTGTCAATCAAAATAGTAGAATAGTTATTCTTAAAAAAAAATTCCATATAGTTAAATTTAAAAGATGTTCTTTTTATTTGAGTGTCAATAGTTTTGATGAGGACAAAGCTGTTTGCTTTTTATAATTTTATCTGCATATGGTCCTGTTGTTGGACCTCTTATGATGAATAAAAATATATTCATTACTTTGTCATTGGTCCTTGATACAGAGTAAGAATAAAAACACTCTTTAATATAAAATATTAAAAGAGTATAATGCGAAAGCATACCTCCATTTGCAGCCATTATTATTATAAGCAAGAAAACAAGCACTCACAACTCAACTCACAGAACAGAGAAAGAGAATAGGAATCTTCTAGCCTTAGCCTTACTAGAGGGGTGTGAATCAATGGAGCATCACAGACTTTATATAGGCAAGGCAAGGAACCCCTTCATAAAACTCAGAATGTAACTGCCCCTTTAATTTGGCTCCTCCATTAAAAGCCAATAATGCAAAATTAAAACTTGTAACAACTACATCAAATTCTGATTATGAGCCACTTAACTTTTATATTCTAACATTCTCCCACTTGACTCATATATTAATAATAATCTTTATTTTGACAATCAAATATGGCCATAACTTGTCAACTTAAACTTTATATTGTCACTAAAAATAATTACACATGAATCATGGCGGTTATATTTAGATTAAACATTTCCTTCTATGTATTACAATGTGTAATATTTTCTTAGTGAAATATAGGGTCCTAACTTTATTGATTCAATTTGAATCCTTTCATGACTAACTTTAATGCGCACAATGTCATATAAAAGAAGACAAATATTATTATAAACTAGTAAGACCCATATGAATTACATGATTCTGAAACACTTTAGCCGGCAATCCTTTTGTTAATGGATCAGCAATCATGGATTCTGTGTCTATTAATTCTATAGAGATTAATTCTCTCTTAATGTCTTCTCTAACAACTAGAAACTTAATATCTATATGCTTACTTCGACTTCTACTCTTATTATTCTTTGAGAAGAATACTGCAGTCGAATTATCGCAAAATATCTTTAATGGTCTTTCAATAGAGTTTATAACTTTAAGACCAGAAACAAAGTTCTTCAACCATTTAGCCTATGATGTAACTTCGTAGCAACCAATGAATTCTGCTTCCATAGTGGACGATGCAACAATTGTTTGCTTTTTGCTTCTCCAAGAGATAACACCTTTGGCTAAAAAGAAAATATAGCCTAAAGTGGACTTTTTAGAGTCCATGCATCCAACAAAATCTGAATCTGTGTATCCTTTTATTTCCAAAGAATCAGAATGCTTGTATGTCAACTTATAATCCTTGGTTCCTTGAAGATATCTCATAACCCTTTTTGCTGCCTTCCAATGTTCCATGCCTGGATTACTTTGATATCTTCCCAGCATTCCTACTGCGAAGGCAATATCAGGCCTAGTGCTGACTTGAGCATACATGAGACTTCCTACTGCTGAAGCATAAGGAATTCTTTGCATCTCTTCTTGTTCCAATGTTGTTTGGGGACTTTGATTGAGACTAAATTTTTCCCCTTTAACTATAGGTGCAGCAATTGACAAACAATTTTGCATATTAAATCTTTTCAAAACTTTTTCTATGTAGGCCTTTTGAGATAATCCCAATGTCCTTAGAGATCTATCTCTATGAATTTCTATGCCAATGACATAGGAGGCTTCACCCATATCCTTCATATCAAGGTTTTATGAGAGGAAAATTTTAGTATCATGCAAAAGACCTAAGTCACTACTTGCAAGTAAAATGTCATCTACATATAGGACTAAGAAAAAAAACTTACTCCCACTGACTTTAAGGTATATGCATTGGTCTACAACATTTTCCTCAAAACCATATTTGGAAACCACATTATGAAACTTTATATACCATTGGTGGGATGCTTGTTTTAGCCCATATATAGATCTTCTAAGCTTGCAAACTAAGTGACTACCTTTTTCGCTTTCAAACCCCATAGGTTGAGACATGTACACTTCTTCTTCAAATCCCAATTTAAGAATGTCGTTTTCACATCCATTTGATGTAGTTCTAAATCAAAATGAGCTACCAAGGCCATGATTATCCTAAATGAATCCTTCTTAGAAATCGGAGAGAAGGTTTCATGATAATCAATACCTTCTTTTTGAGTAAAGCCTTTGGCCACAAGTCTAGCTTTATATCTTTCGACATTACCTTTTGAGTCTCTTTTAGTTTTAAAAACTCATTTACAACCTACTGCAAAGACTCCCTTTGGTAATTCTACTAGATTCCAAACTTGATTTTTTTCCATAGATTCCATTTCTTCTCTCATGGCTTCATACCACAATTTAGAATCATCTATACTCATGGCTTGTGAAATTGTAGCCGGATCATCCTTAGGTCCGACATCAAAGTCAGATTCTTGAAGGTACACAATATAGTCACTAGAAATTAATGTCTTTCTATTTCTCGTAGATCTCCTTATTTCTATTGGTTCTTGATCAATAGGTTCTATGTTAATGGGTTCCTCATGCGGTATAGCCTCAACATGTGGTTCTTGATGAGTTGGTTGATGTTCAATGATATCATGTTGATTATTTTGAATATCAACCAAAGGTATCATAGGTGATTCCCTTATTTCTTCAAATTCCACATGTTGAGTGTTTCCACTCCCACTAACTTCATAATCTTCAACAAACTTTGCATTTCTAGCTTCAACTATTTTAGGAGTGTGAGAAGGACAATAGAACCTATAGCCTTTGGAGTTATTTGGATATCCAATAAAAATATCCACTAGTGGTTCTTGAGTCCAATTTCCCAATGTTCGGATTATAAATCCTAACCTCAACTGGACAACCCCATATATGTAAATGTCTTAAACTAGGTTTCCATCCGTACCAAATTTCAAAAGGTGTTTTTGGAACGGCCTTAGATGGTACCCTATTTAATTTATACACAACTGTTTTCAAAGCTTCACTCCATAAGGACATAGGTAATACCTTTGTGCTGCTAATCATGCTTCTAACCATTTCCATAAGCGTGCGGTTTCTTCTTTCGGCAACACCATTTTGTTGAGGTGTACCTGCCATAGTATGTTGGGCAACAATACCCTCCTCTAGAAGAAACTTTACAAATGGACCGGTTTGTTGTCCCTTTTCTATGTTCTACCATAATATTCCCCACCTCTATCAGATCTTACGACCTTTAGTTTCTTTTCCTTTTGTTTCTCTACTTTGGTTTTGAAAACTTTAAAAACATCAAGTGCTTCAGATTTTTCGTATAGAAGATAGAGATACATAAATCTTGACTGGTCATCAATAAATGAAATAAAATATTTCTGACCATTTAAACAAGGTGTGGGAAAAGGTCCATAGATATCCGTGTGAATAATTTCAAGAAGCTCACTACTTCTTTTGGCACCTTTAGTAGTCTTGTTAGTATGCTTTCCCTTTATGCATTCTCCACAAGTACTAAAATCAGTAAAGTCAATATTCCTAAGAATTTCTTCCTTTACTAATCTCTTAATTCTTTCAAAAGAAATGTGCCCTAAACGCTTATGCCAAAGCATAGACGAATTTTCATCCACAATACTTCGCTTAGTACCAATGTTGGTATGTAAGGCTATGAGACTTGTTTCAAAAACAAGATCTAATGAAAGCTTAAATAAATTTTCAACTAAAAAACCAGAACCAACAACTTTATTATCTTTAAGCAATTCAAATGAAGCATCGCGAAAAAGAAAAGAAAAACCAGTACGCGTAAGCCTAGAAACAGAAACCAAGTTTCTAGAAAAAGACGGAATATAAAAGGTATTTTCCAATAACAAACAAAAACCAAAATTCAAAACAAGTTTAAAGGTTCCATTAGCCTCTACATGTGAACTCACCCGATTTCCCGCATAGATGCTTTGTTCACTGCAAATCTATGAAGATCCCTTAGCCTTGTATTCATCTCTATTTTGTTTTGATGATGATAAAATTGTAATAGTTTAGATTTGCTCCTTATAAACTTTAAGAATACTAGTCCTAGTAAGTTGTTTGTTATAGCTTTAAATTGTGTGAATGTGTGTGTGCACCATGCATCTAGGCTAGTTATGCTTCTATTCCCTTATGACTGCATCAATTGATCATTGTATTTCTGTACATTTTGTTTAAGGATTGAATCTGGGCGAAAACTTTTTAAAATTTCTAAGATTTCAATCCAAGAACAAAATAATCGATTACATTAACAAATTAATCGATTATCTCGAGGCTCTATTTTTATAAATTTGTCACTCGTTCGCAGATAATCAATTATCCACTTAAAATAATCGATTATCTAGCTCTGAAAGAAAAATGAGTCTTTCGCAGTTAATCGATTATCTCAGGATATAATCGACTATTTTGATATTCAGCATTTCCAGATTTTGATAAGAATGAAATAATCGATTATCTTAAGCAATAATCGATTATCTCTGTTTTGATATCTATATAACTAACTTTTCGAATGGAAATCATAAGTGACACAATTCTCTCTCATTTTACTTCATCTTTTTCATATGAGAGAACTCTAAAAGTGTGTCATCTTCACAAAGATTCATTGAATCAAATCTTTTCTAATTCTCAAGAAAACAATGAATCTCTTTGGAGCTACATGAAGGGAATAAGAAGGCAAATAAGGAAGAACTTCAACTTTTCATATCTTCACGTTTTAGGTGATTTCTTTCCTTTTACTTTTGTTGTTAATTGAAATATAGGGTAGGTTTCCCTAGCTGCATTGCATGTAGATAGGTTTTCTACATGTAGTATTTCTTGATAGGTTTTTAAGAAGTTGCATAGCATATGTGCTGCATGTGCTTGTGAGTTTGTGTGTACAAATTCTAATAGTGGAAAAGGTCCAAGCTAGGTTTGCTTTGGATAACACTGGATGTAGATTTCAGGTTGAAATCGAACCAGTATAAATTATTGTGTCACGTTCTCCTTCTTTCCTTATCTCTTAAATATCTTGATCTTACTTGCTTATATTAGATCTTGATCTTTTTGGTTAAAGCTAGCATTGGAAATAAGAGATGGTTAACACAAGTTAAACATACACTCTCAACTTCTAAAAGGATTCAAAAAGAATTTAAGTTGCTAAAGTTTTCACAAAGTAAATTGAAATTTTAAGAAAATTTGAAAGAATCCAATTCACCCCCTCTTGGATTTACTGTATTTTAAGCCATTTTATCTAACATTCACTTCCCACGCAAGTTTAGAAAGCCCTACACATTATTAGCAATGTGAATTGTAGAACCTGAATCAATCCACCAAGTATTGCTAGGAGCTTCAATAAAATTTGATTCAAAACAAGTAAAGGTAAAATTACCTTTTTTTTCGAGCCACTTCTTGTATTTGAGACAATCATTCTTCATATGTCCCACTTTCTTGTAGAAAAAACAATTCATCTTGTTCTCATTCCGCTTCAGTTGGACAGTCTTGACTCCGGGAACACCATTGCATTTTCTCCCATTTCCTTTATTATGAGTCACCATATGAGCACTTTCAGGTACCTCATGCTTCAATCTCTCTTCCTCTTGAACACACATGGTCAATAATTCATTAATAGACCACTTATCCTTATGTGTGTTATAAGAAATTTTAAAAGGACCATATTCCATAGGAAGTGAGTTAAGGATGAAATGGACAAGAAATGACTCAGAAATTTCAACTTCTAGGGACTTAAGTTTAGCAGCAACATGCCTAATTTCCATTATGTGTTCATGCACACCCCTACTTTTGTCATACTTCATGCTCGAAAGCTTTTTATCAAGGTGCTAGCCATGGAGCTAACAAATTGCTCCTCAATAGCATTCATATAAGCTTTAACGTTATCACAATTGGGAATGGATCCCCTTATGCTTTTACTTATATGAGACTTTATGAGCATCAAACTTAAGCTATTAGATCGCTCCTACCGCTCATAGTTTTCCTTTTCTACTTGAACACTACCTTCCGTGGGAATGGGTGGTTCATCCACACGAAGTGCTAAGTCCAATTCCATACACCCCAAGGTCAAAAGAATTTGTTATTTCCAATCAGCATAACTATCACCAATTAACATTGGAATTCCATATTCAAGCAAATTTCTAGGTATAACTGCAATATAAGGATTATATACATTAATGCTATGAATAAAAATTGAACAAGTAAATTCAAACCTTCCTATGGGCAGAGGTGCAAATTATGCATAGAATTTACAAACTTTATTTACAAACATCATAATAAATCATGCCTATGGGTATAGAAATATCATGATATTTGATCTTAATTAATTATTATTTCCCTATGGGGCCAAATAACAATTCCTTTATTACATTGCTTAGGATGCTATGGCCACTCCTAAACATGTAATCCATAACTTTTAAGCGTATAATAATCCAAAATATATAACATCCGAATTGAATTATAATAGCCACGTAAATTTGAAAGCCGCAAGTGTCGTAAACATCAACAAAGACGTGCAGACTTATCTAACCTTTTGTTAAATTATTTTTAAACCAACTTAGTAGCGTAATAACGTGAATTACAATCGAGTGCAATTAAATTCGCTTAACATGCATAGTAAGTTCGATATGCATATCAATGTATTGAATAACAACTTTATATGCATAGCGGATCAACATAATAATCAAATGATAACATAGTATATATCGAATGATAATCAAAATTGCGGGATATATATATTGTATAAAGAATAAGACAGGAAATAATATATATTGTTAACACAATCAATCAATAATATCATTATAGCAAATAATTAAATATGTATAACAATTGATTGAAATTCCTTTTAAATCATAACCACGCCACATGTTAATTATAACTCCAGCAACTATTTAATTGAAATGAATATAATTATGGCCTTTGGAATTAAAAAGGCAACGTAAACAGACAACAAATTGCCATTAAAATACACATATGTCAATTATATGGTAAGACAAGGAAAATATTCCGTCCACATATTATTTGTTTTGGTATAAGACATGATACTAATAATAATAAGATAATTCACATTATAAAGTATATGCCGTGATCATTTCCATTGCATAATAAAATAAACATGAAGATTTTTGGTAATTTTAAACATTGAAACCAAATGATCACTTTATCACAAATTCTCCCTTTTTAATCACGATGATATAAGAATAATAATTTAAAGCACATGGATATAAAGCCATAAAACAAAATCATGCACGGTGCTTCATATTGGAATTTTAATGTTCGAGAAATAGATTTCCTATGTTTGCAATGCTAATTCCTTTTCCAGAAAAGAATGCAGTGAATTCTAATACCAATTAAAATTCCATTCTCAGTCAAATATCAATATCTTATCATGTTTTTACCGCCTCATACATTTACAGAAAAGAAATAATGCTTACAGGGGAAATAAAATTAACATATAAAGTTAAATAGCAAGTTGAATAACAAGGCTACAAGGTAGGCTCTGATACTAATTGTTGGACCTCTTGTGATGAATAAAAATATATTCATTACTTTGTCATTGGTCCTTGATACAGAGTAAGAATAAAAACACTCTTTAATATAAAATATTAAAAGAGTATAATGCGAAAGCATACCTCCATTTGAAGTCATTGTTATTACAAACAAGAAAACAAACACTCACAACTCAACTGAATATGAATCTTCTAGCCTTATTAGAGGGGTATGAATTAATGGAGCATCACAGGCTTTATATAGGCAAGGTAAGGGATTCCTTCATGAAAGCCAATAATGCAAATTTGGCTCCTCCATTAAAAGCCAATAATGCAAAATTAAAACTTAGCGTTTATATTCTAACACCTGTTTCTATATATATGTTGCAGCTTACCAAATTAAACGAGATTTTCTGTTCGAAGCTAACCTCATATTTATGTTCTAACATCATGCAATTGTATCAGATGCTGAGGAATTGTTCGACAAAGATAAAGATAAAATTTCTTCGCTATGAGCAGTCGAGTCAGTGCAAAAGAGCAATGGATAGTAGCGTGAGTTATGCAGCTGCAGTAGCAAAGATTGATGATGGTTCAGACTCTATAGGAAGGAAGATTTACATTCTTTGACGGGGCACTCTCAGCAGTTTCATTATTCATGTCTACGGAATTTATTATTATTTGATATACAATAGCAGTGTCTCACATTCTATATTGACTTATATGCTAGTTTATTTTATTAATTTATTTTTTGTTTAATGCATGTCTGTGTGTTTATATTTTTTTATTTATGAGTAAAATATCAAATTTGATATTATGTAATAGTTTTTCTTGTTATATATTAATGTATATGTTCATTTAAATTTAATTTATAAACATTGTTACCTATTGTTGGTTTCAAACAGTATATATCAGTATATGATATATCTCTCATTTGTTTACTATTCACGTCTAGCAACAAGTAATATGACAGTGACAATTAAATGTGGAGAATTTTTTTTCCTATATTCTAATTTAATGGAGTCAATACCAAAAATATTAGTGACTTTTTTTTTTTTTACTGTAAATATTAGTGAATTTCTGGATAGAAATATAGATGAATAACTGAACACACGTTCCGATGGTTAACATTGTCAGCAATTGGATAGAACATCAAGTATTTTAGCGTAAACTCATTATTTGACGAAAGACTAGAAGTAAAAAAAATAAGCATGTTTGGTTAAACGTTGGTGAGACCAAATTTAAGTTTGCCAACGGATCAAGACCTTCCTTTTGCGTTTATTTTGCTTTTATCCGTTAGATTTATCTTAGAATTCGTGCAACATCAATTTGGACAGAAAACCAAACATGCAAATGTTGATGAAATTGCATAAAAT
Source organism: Pueraria montana var. lobata (assembly GCA_026413185.1). Taxonomy (NCBI): domain Eukaryota; kingdom Viridiplantae; phylum Streptophyta; class Magnoliopsida; order Fabales; family Fabaceae; genus Pueraria; species Pueraria montana. The sequence continues at coordinate 10,257,729 of CM048652.1, forward strand.
GTACCTTGTAGTCATTTTCAATATATATAAAAGCGTTCAAAAATAATTTATGTAATGAAAATATAATATGATACATATTATTTTAATTTAATCCCAATAAAGTCTTTATACATCAAAACGTAAGTTAAATTTGTCAATAATTATGTTTTTTTATAGTAAAAGGCGAGAAAAAATAGAGAAAATATTAACACTTTAAGTATATAAATCTAATCCATAAATATAATAGGTTATTATTTTTATACGGCTAATTTGAATATATTATAAATCTTATATTTTTTTTTTTGAAAAATCCGTTTGGAAGATAAAAATTGACTTAAATTTATAAACACTCAAGAAACAAATCAATTTATAATTGACATCATATGTTCGTAACTTTATATTCGCTACGTATTAGATCAACTTAAAAATAATCTTCCTTTTCATCTTTTTATTTAAAATTTATTGTTCCTTATATTTTAAGTTAAGCTTGATATATTTAATATTAAATAATAAGTTAAAATGAATCATAATTATATTTAACATACACTTAGTTATAATTAATTTTTATATTTAATATTAATTAGTTTAATTAATATTGAAAATTTTAGAGTATAAGAATGATAACTACCAAATATAGCACAACCATGTAATTAAGGATAATTTAAGATAAAATGAATTAAAAAAAAGTAACAATAGATAATGAAGAGTAACATTAAACACTCTTATTATTTTTTTATTTTCTGTGGGTCTTGGTTATTTTTCCTTTAGTCTTTTTTTCATCTCATTTCACTGCTCACTCACTCACTAACTCCTCACTCACTCCCACAACCCTGGTGTTGATTGCGTCCTTATCATCAATGCTAAACCTGCTCCAATCTTCTCCTGGCTTCTGAGGCTCAAACACAATAACCCTACCATCTGTCAGCCCCACAGCAAATTGGCTTGGCTTCTGTGGATGTGCAGCAATGGAAAGTGGATAGATGCTAGAACTGCAATGAACAAACAATATATAATTACACTGCGTGGCAAGGTAATCTATATAATGAAAAAATGACAATCCATAATGTAGCTACAATAAGCATAAACTAAAAGTTTTTTCTTTTCTAAGATGCATAAAAAAACATGGCATTATTTATCTTGAATGCATATAATTTCTAATGAATTACTTGGGCAAGCCTAGAAATTGCAACCTTAGAGAAGAAAAACATACCTTGGAGTTGTAGAAAGGTATGCTGAGGGATTAATCCTACAACGCATTTGAAATCTCAAAGTATCAAATATTGCCACAGCTCCATCAACAAAACTGGCATACACAGCCTGGCCATCGGATGAGAAAGTTGCATGGGAGATAACCATTGAAACTTCTGGAACCCACTGGCATGAAACAAAAAGTATATATATACTTGTTTAGTAAGAAACAGGTCGCTTTGAAGGGGGGAAATAACCACATCATAAGTGAGGGAAAGAAGAGAGAACCTGGTTACAACATTTTAGCTCTGTTGCTTCATACATTGCAAGATAATTACTTCTTACAGCAAGGAAGTGCCTCTGATATAGGTGAAACTGAATGTGAGTGTCAGCTAGTACTTCTGGCACCTTCTGTCCATGTATTTGCAAGTATCCATCTTTCTGGTTTTCCCATCCATTGGTGTTCCATACAAAAATCTGCAAGAGATAATTAAAATAATGACAAATCAACTTAATATGGAGCCAACCAGCAAAATCAATCAGCTTATATATTATTGGCCATAGAATGGAAGGTAATTCTGAAATAGAAGTAATGGTTGCATGATGCATGTAATGATGTAATGAATATTAAATACTAACCTGAGCATTTATATCACCAGAAACAAGAAGATCAAAACTACTTGAGAAGGCAAGGGCAGTAACTCTTTTGGAGTGGCCCTCAAGCTTGCTTATAATCTGTACAAATATAAGACACAGAAAACTATAGCTTCAACCTCCTTGAAGAAGGTAATGATACATACCTTTCTTAAAATTAAGTCAAGAGACATACCTTATTTGTACGGACATTGTATATAATTATACTGTAATTATCCATAGCAACAGCAAGTATATTATTATCACGAGGGTAGAAAGTGAGACAAGTTGCCATAGGTGGTGGAGTCATGATAGTCGTCACAGTCTGTACTTATGAGACAATGTGAGACATGATTAGTCAAATCATAGCTTCATTGTAACCACATAGTGGCAAAATAGTAAATGGCAGCATGATATCAAATAAAAAAAGAGAATAAATGAATAATGTTTCTGAACTAATGAGAATAGGATGAAAGAGAAGAATACACCGTGATAACTAAATGAAAATCAAGTAATCTGATTCTAGAAAAAGTTGATGCTTATAGATGATCTCTACAAGTTCTTAGAAAAACTTTATGAATGTAGGGATGAAATTGAACCTTCCACAATGACATCAAAATATCAGCATTAAACAATTTCATAGAAATGAAGATTTCTTTAGTACAACAAGCTTCTATCTTTTGGTTTTACCTTAAATGTCAACATGTTGAATAAGGAGATTGCCCCACCAGATGTTGACATGAGATATGAATCATTCTTTGATAAAGAAAAACAGGAAACTAGGTCTCCACTGTAAGAACTTGTAAGTTTATTGCTCATCAATTGCAAGCCACTCCTTGATTTCCAGATGTGAGGGGAAACTTGTGCAGTTGCCTACATGTATTACTTATATTTTATAATAAACTCAATTACAAAGAAAACTGAAAAGATGGAGGTGGGGTGGGAAGGGGAGAGGGAGAATTCATATAAAAAAGTGGATTTTATGTTTCCACTTACCTTGCCATCTGAGTTAAGGTTATCACGAGGCCATTTCCAAAGTAGATGATCACCATTTGATGCCATTGCCAAAATGCTATTTCCCCCATTGGTGTAAGTCAGTCTAACTATCTGTGTTATATCAGAGGGAAAGTTAATGATAATTTCTTGTTCTGTGAAACCTAGTTGGCTAATTGCTTGGTTATCTTGTATATTTCACCTTATATTTATTTGTGCAAAATAAACCTAATGTGGATTGAAACCTCCATTCTCGACTTGGTATGTGTGGATGGCGTGTTTATCATCCATGGGATTCAGTAGCAATTGTTATTTTATGATTTCAATAGTCTTAGACATTTATGTAAAAGGGAGGTGAACATATTAAGAGTTATCCCATGATAGCTACTACACATTAAAGGATGATATGTATCATGTTTAACTATTGTTAAAATTAGTGATAATACACGTAACTATTAGCAATAATCCAATAAAGCATTAGCATACAAATGTCATACCTTTCTTATTTTGGGATGAAATGGAAGCTGCAAGAACTGGCACTGAGATGGCTCACAAATTTCCGAGACATTCCAAAACTTTGATTTGTTATGGGACTCTTCAATTGAATTAGACCTCCCATCCTCCAAGCCTTGATGGTACCCATTCTTTAACAAAAGCCAAGTTGAAATGCGGGTACCCAAGTAAAGTATAAGATGCAAAGAAATGTCAAGAAAGCAAGTCCACTCTAAAACCAAGATAAACAGAGACAGATATTTGTGTGTATCATGCTTATATAGGCTACTTACTCAAACAAATGAACCTCAAATATAGTGTTCTATGCATAACACAAAATTATTTTATAATTTTTCAAACAACATACCATGAGAATGCCTTCATCAGCGACTCCAGCACCAGCATCAATCGAAGTTGGACTTTGTGTATGCTGCAAGAAATCAAAAATTCAAAGATTGAGAAACTCCACAATATAGTCAATGTAAAGTTACATATGCTTACCTTTAAGGTTTCATGTAGATTACTGGGGACATGAATTGAATGAATTTCATTCCGTTTCAGCAAAATGTCATCAATTGCTAAAATTTTTATTTTGTTTTCTTTTGCAGCAACAGCCAGTAATGTGCCCTTCTTGTTAAAGCGAATGCATGGATTTTCCTGAAGAAAATGAATTAAAACTTAAAAGTAGCATTTGCTGTTGAAGTTTCACTAAAATTGCCACCTCCCACAGAAATATAAGATTTCCAATCAAGTAAATTGTAAATTTTGGATTGTCAGAACACTAACACAACTTATCTAGAAAGCAAAAGACCTAGTGATGAACTTACCAGTATCTCAGCATCAACATCAGTGCTTGTCCAGAGCTCAACACTGTCCATGTTCCAAAATTTAACCTTGTGGTCATCACCAGCAGCCAAAAGTCCTTTCTGAGTTGAATCAAAATGGATGGTAGAAAAACATGGTTTCTTAAGTCCCTTGTATGTTCTTTTTATATATCCTTCACTTTCATCCCATTCCACAAGATACGGCTCTCCATCTTTACCAGTTCCACAAGAAAAAAGCCTAGAAAAGTTTATCAGCATTAGTTAAACTTCAATCACTTGTTAATAGGAAACAAATTATTCCAATTGTATTGAGACTAGTAGCTCAAAACCTTTTATCATCAGCACTGTAAGCCAATGTAGTGTAACCATAACCAGGAGCATCAAAATCAACTCTGGCTCCCAAAGAATCATATAACCATGCCTTAATCTTTCCGTCGGTTGAAGTTGAAAAAATAAACTGAAGTGCAGGTGCAAAAGAATCACATAGCATATGAAGAACAACTAACACATACAACTAGTCATTACATTAATGACACAACAAGAAAGCATGCTTACATGAACATGTTGCTTCACATGAGGGCAAATAGAACAAACAGGAGCATCGTGACCTTCAAAAGTATAACATCTGACACCATTAACAGCATCCCAGACCTTAAAAGTAGTAAAAAGGACATTAGGTTAGTTTTTTTTCTTTTTTTTTCCGAGGGTGGGATCCTTGAGGTCAGTTTCTTTATGAATGATAATTTATTGTCAGTCATAAGAACTGACCTTGATTGTCTTGTCATCTCCACATGTTATGACCAACAATTGCTTATCAAGACAAGAAAATGCTAGATCGTTGACACTGCCATTATGAGCATCAATCTGAGAAGAAAGTATTTAGAAGTTAATCTGAGAGTTATATATTATATGAATCTAACTAGACAATAAGGGGGGTGGGGGGAATGAAATATATTTACTTGTAAATGTTGGCTAATGATGTCATTGCCATGATGATAGGAATATAATTGAACAAAATGTTCCGAAAATGCAACCCCTGTTTAAAGTAAGAACAATTAGTTAGGAGCAATAAACTTTTGTAATCATTGGACTAGACATACCTTTCAAGTAGCTGAAGATTCTTACCAAACAGTGAACCGTCAGGGCTCCACTTGATTTTCTTAACTGAAACACGCAAGTCCTTTTCCAGAGCTTCCTGAATATTGTTGGTAGTGGTTCAGAGTATTTACTATTGAGGTCATCGATATGATAACAATAAGTACTCATTGGAGTACAACATATTCAGGAAGTGGACATACCTTGAAATTGATGGAGCTTGCTCCAATACCCCATACTCTGTAATTTTCAGAGAACAATTTCTCACCCGAATTAACATCCCAAAGTCCTATACTGCCAATATTTGTTCCAACTAAAGAAACAAAACAGTAGCTATATATTAGCTATTTTTATTTCTTATTATCAATTGCCTCAAACTGCATCTACAATAAAGTGATATTTGAACAAAAGAGTAAAGACTAAGTTCTATGAAGCAACCTAGAAGAAGTGTATGCCCAATAGGATGAAAATCCATGGTAACAGGAGACGAATCCTCTTTCAATATCTGGACAACATGTTCAGGAAGAACATTTGCTATGGCTGACGTCACCTACACATGAACGCACATCATCTATTTGATTCCATAGATAAGATATAGGAAATCTTGCAGCTATGTTTAACAAAAAGTTTCATCCAACTGACCTCATTGGAAGTCTGGCAGGGCCTTCCTTTGAGTGATATTACACTAGGATCCTCCACTGTAGTTTCTACAGAAAGGCCATGGACTATTACCATCATAAGCAATAATTGAAATGATTACTGAAGCAAGAAAAAAAAATGCAAGAATAAAGCTCATACCTGGATTTGTTAGTGTGGCAGGAAAGGGTACAGAATCAGTTATAGTAGATGGGCCAGAATTATGGTTTGACAAATGTTTATCAGATTCAGAGTTTTCAATTGAATCACTTTCTTCTGATTGCAGAGATGAAAGGTTCAAACTTGATTTGCAAACATGGTCCTCCAAGAGGGTTTTTATATCAGGAACTGGAAGTGGATCTTTACAAAGTAGATGCTGCCAATTCAAACTGACAAAATGAATAATGAGTAAATTTTCTACCAGGAGCTGAAAAGCACGGGCAGACATCAAGAATAGAGGCAAACATGATAGCAAAATATGCTTATATATTATCTTTTATCAACTTTAAATTGGGAAAAGAGAGTGAAACCTTTGGTTCAGAAGATAACGTAACCTCTGACTTTTAAAGACAGGACATTTCAATTTTCCATGGAACACAGGATTTGCCTCAATGACTTTCTTAATATCATCTGCCACAATCTTCCTCACGGAGTTTGCATCACTATATGTTGAAAGTGATGCATGCTCCCTGATTAGACCAAGAAAAAAGTTAAGCTTAAAGCTCATCGAAGGATGTTATTGACCGAATCTATAATTAGTAGACTGGCAATTGAGCCATACCTTATATTGTTAATTGTCAAAAGCTGAGTCATTTCATTGAACAGTTCTTCATGCCCTGGGGAAAAAAGTTTCAGATCCTTGATGAGGATATCCAAAGCCTTGGCACGATCGTCACTGATGAGTGATGAAACAAAACAGACAAGTTTAGAGAATCATAGGCTATGAACAACACTTGCATGAAACAACTAAGCATTCCTAGGAAATAATAAGATGGTACCAAGGCCCAGAAATTTTTTTAGACCAACATGGTCTATATAATATACTATGAGACAACAAAAAGCTTACATGTCCAATGCCTCAAGGAATTTCTGTTTCCTGATTTCAAAGTATACTTTGGTTGAGTGGCTGTTATCATCAACCCTTGTGAATCCAGAAAGATAGCCCTCAGCACCATCCCATTTCCCAGCAAGTAGCATGTCCTCGAAATACTTCATGTCAAAGTATAACCCACTTTCACGCTCAAGCCTATAGATCAAAAATTGAAGGAAAAAGAAACAAATGCCAAAAGATTAGTGATCAAGTCAAAACAATAACTAAGAACCCTGAATTTATATAGAGAGAGGGAAACATACTTGTGTGCAGTTTCCTTGAAACCCTCCTCATCAAGAAACTGTAAAATTAAGAAAACAATCTCTTTATTCAGAATTGACTTCTCCATTGCAAACCTGCTTGTTTCAGATTACCAACCCTGCAGCACAATCAGATAAAAAAATCAAAACTTTAACTCAAATCCTAACCAGTATCCATATCAAATACCAAAAATTTGCTTTCATTAAAAAGACAGACCAATTGGACAGAGAAAACTTTCAAAAATGGTGTTTCTTCAAAATCTCAGTCCTTTTGGTTGGGCTTTTGATTATGGGAAAAAGATTCGACAATCACTAGAAAAAGGTAAAGTAAAGAAGGCACAAATCAGATCCTAAAACGTTGCCATTGGAAGGTCAAAATTGAAAAAGAATTGGGGTTGGGGCCATTAACAACTGAAACTGAAGCAGAAAAATAAAGGTTAAGAGATGACACGGATCATGGTATAATGGTATCTCCCCTGCAGCCACCTCCATCACATTTATGTTTGGAAATTGTCAAATAAAAAGAAAAAATTCTCCTTTGTTTAAAAAATTAAAAAGGGAAATTTGGTACTGAAAGGGACAGCAAAAGAAACACACAAAGGAAGGCATAAAGGTTCACCAAAAGCTCACCTGAAAAAGAGGGGAAAAGATGAAAACTAGGGAAAAAACAAGGAAAAGTTTTTCAAGGTTTATTTTCTCAGTTGAAAAGAAACCTTTGTGTAAGAAATGAAATGTGAACATGACCACTGAGGCTGACTGATATATATATGATCGGCGTTGTGGACGAGAAAGATAAGCACTCTACAAAACTTATCTCATCTGATATGATAAGTGCAATGGCTTATCTATCTCTAGATGGTCAGAGCAGGTGGGACCCACCCGAACATATGGTGTTTCAGGTGAAAGCCACGTAGAAACTAATAATATTAATTATTAAAGGCTTTCTAAAACTCATTTTATATTGTAAAAAAAAAAAGCTCACAGTTATATATATATATATATATATATATATATATATATATATATTAGCATGTGCATTGTCGAGAATAAATATTTATTTTATAGTATTAAAATTTATAATTTATAATAAATAAATATTTCTAAATATAAAAATTATATTATAATTAAAATTTGTAATAAATAATGTTTTTAACATATAAAATATATTTTATATTTATCATAAATAATTTATGTTATGCTATATTGTTACTTTTAATTATTGATAATTTCTTTTAAAATAAATATTAAAATTCAAATTAGAACTAAAGTTGTTGAAAATAATAGATTGAAAGAGATAAGAAGTTAGGGAGTATATTTGAATTTTTAAGATTATATATATATATATATATATATATAATTGATTTATGATACATATTATTAAACAATTCAATTGATATTAAAACAATATATATATATATATATATATATATATATATATATATATCATATGCATGCTAGGAAAGTGAACCTCACCACTTCATTAGATGAGAGTAGAGTATTTAAATGAAAGTGAACGTGAGAAAAAGTGAAGAGAGTGAAAGTCCGAGGAAGCAAATAGACTTAAAGGCCATTTGTTTCGCGGACTAAATTATATTTCTAAAAATACAATTACTGAAAATATTATTCTCATAAAAAACATGATTGGGATGAGAGACTCCATCCAAGGTGATCATTCATATTCCTCACAGATATTAATCATTGACAAAAGTAATGAATATTTCAAACTTATATCATCTTGATAAGGAAAAATATATATATTTCACACACAATTCCTACAACTACCTAAAACTTTCCTCTTTCAATCATCTCAGGTTTTTTTCTTCTTCTATTTTTCACGGTTAAGACAACCCTAAGAGATTTATTAAAAAAAAATCAATATAGACCATGTTATGTGATAATATCAAAACATTTTGTTGAATAGAAAATATTTTTATTTATTATTTTTTATCAGATTTAATTCTACATTAATTATACATTAATAGCAAACAGTGCACTGTTTTTATTATTAAATATGCAATTAATGATACATGTCATCAAGAAAAATTGCATTTATTATTACTTTCATAGTTTCATTCAATATTTTTTTTTATTTTATCTATATCTATATCTTTATGATGTTGCTCTAGGACAAATTTTCCTGCCCATTTTAGGGATGAAATGGTTAATTTATTATTCCACTCAAAATTAAATGCTATATTTATTGCTTTTAAATGTAGGTACACGTATTCAAATTAGCTTTTTTTACTAAATCTTTTATCTTCCATAACTCATTCTCTCTATTCTTCTTCTGTATTTATTTTTGTCATTTTTCATTGAATGTGTTCACTCTCCATGTACCTTTGAATCAACTTCTTTTTTCTCTCCAATGTCTATATCACTCTACTTTTTACTCATTTCAAAAACTCAATTTGATTTTTTTTTTTCACGTGAACTAGGTTGTTTTCTCTGTCTACATTATTTTTTTTTGCATATTTTGATTGTTTTTGAGGTAATGTATCCCTCCTCTTCTGCAAAACTTTTTTGTTTTCCATCTTATATTGTTCTTATTTTTGTCTTCTTCCATTTCTAGTGTTTTAATTTTTTTTTTTATCACATTTACACATTTCGTTTGTATATTTTGAGATAAGGAAGAAACTTTTCACACGAAGTTTTATATATATATATATATATATATATATATATATATATATATATATATATATATATATATATATATATCAATTCACACGAAGTTGCTAAAGGCAAACCTTGAGATTGTCGCAAATGAAGATAAACAATTTTTATACTCCCTTCGTCCCAAAATGATTAATGTTTAAGGTTTTTTCCACACAAATTAAGAAAAGTAAGTATTTCAAGATAATAATATTTATTAGGAGACAATTTTACTAAACTATTTTATTTTTTCTTAATTTCAATAAATGTATTATTAAGTGTTTCAAGACAATAATATTTATTAAAGGGCAAAATTGGAATAGATGTTTAAATATTTCATTGAAAAGTAAGAACATCACACAATTTGAAATTTTTTTCAAAGGATAAAACTATAGTTATTTTAGGACAAAGAGAGTATATTAAAAGTAAATAAGTTTGGTGTTGCTCTAGGACAAATTTTCTCGCGCATTTTAGGAATAGAATGGTTAATTTATTATTCCACTTAAAATTAATACTTTATATTTATTGCTTTTAATTGTGGGTACACATATTCAAATAAGCTTTTTTTTTTACTAAATATTTTATCTTCCATAACCCACTTTCCCTATTCTTTAATTTGTATTTTTTTTTCTTTGAATGCACTCACTCTTCATACATCTTTGAATAGATTTCCTTTTTCTCTCCAACGTCTATATCACTCTACTTTCTACTCATTTCAAAAACTTGATTTCACCTCTCTCTTTTTTTCATGTAAATTAGGTTGTTTTCTCTTTCTTCGTCATCTTTGTTTGCATATTTTGATTGTTGCTGTGGTATGTATCCCACCCCTTTTGCAGACTTTTTGTTTTCCATCTTATATTGTTGTTATTTTCGTCTTCTTCCATTTTTAATGTTTTAAATTTCTTTCATAACACTTACACATTTCGTTTGTATATTTTGAGGTAGGGAAGAAACTTTTCATTTGTCACGAAATTGCTATAGACAAAGTTTGAGATTGTCGCAAATGAAGATAAACAATCTTTATATATTAGTAAAAGTAAATAAGTTTTAGAACAATTTAGGAATAGAATGGTTAATTTTTATTTTTTTTATCATGGTTAATTTATTATTCTACTCAAAATTAATGCTTTATATTTATTACCTTGATTTTCTTAAAAATATACATTTCATAATTAACTTAATTAATTCAAGAGTTGTCTCACGTGCATTTTGGTGAGAAAAATATTCATATATAATTAAGGTAATTACTTTAATTATATATAATTGATAATTGCATTAATTATCATAATTAATTATAAATATCATAATATAATTATGTATTTTTATAAAAAAAAATTCAATAACATTTAATAATTTCATTTAATAAAAATAAATTACCGAGGGATCAAACTCAGTTGAGTGAGCAAGGTGCATAAGTTGTTATAAACATCCGATACTGTCTTCAATTCCTACTGATAAAAAAAATTAATAAAAATAAATTATATTTTATAAAAATGGGTAATTAGCTTAATAAAAATAAAATTGGCTAAGACTTAGGACTTAGTACTTGAGAGTGTTTTCCACGTGCCTTGCAGCGCGTGAAGAAAACAAAAACCTAGTATTGCTGTCAATTTGGACACAGCTGGTGGAGTTTGCTAGCCTGTGTGGGACCGCCTCATACGACAGCACAGGCATGGTATGATAATATGGAAGCCTTATCAGTTGATTACGTGATAGCTTCGTTTACTTATCCTTCGTGCTTTGTAACTCAACACTGCTCTGATTCTCATACCATGGCAGAGAAGACAAGGGTTATTTAAGACCTTTGCTCTGTATTTTCCTGGTGTGCTTTCGTGCCCTTTCTTACCAATTTGTTATTTAAGACCTTATTAGTTTTTAATTTTTAAATGACTCGTAGAATTATTTTCGTTCTCTATTTTATTTACATTTGATCTTTTTCATGTCAATTTAATATTAAATTTAGAAAATTGAAATAAACCTCGATGTTTTTTTTCTTTCTAATTATAAAATTTTAAATCATCATTAAAACTAAATTCTAACTTATGATCTGATTTTAATATATAAATAGTTGTTTTTATTGGTTTGGGATAAAAAATAACGATAATTTCCTAATAAAATTGTAAAGTAAAACTAATTCTACATGTGAACCACATAAAATTGTAGAATATAATTAATTCTACACTGTCAATCTAGCGGCATATCTTCAATATGAATTTTGAAATTATTATTATAAAAATTAATAAACTTATCATTCACTGTAATTTTGTAATTAAACAATAGGTTTAATTACTATTTTAGTCTTTGAATTTGGAGGTTGTACTCTTTTTAGTCACTGAAATTTAAAAATACTTTTTTTAATCCCTGAAATTTTAAAAATTATTCTTTTTAGTCATTTTTCATGATAAATTGACAATTTGTGACCGTTTTTTAGAAATTATGACAGCTAAAAACCGCCACAAATTGCCAATTTATAAATTCTGACAACTAAAAACCGTCACAAATTGTCAATTTATCATGAAAAAGACTAAAAAGAGCAATTTTCAAAATTTCAGGGACTAAAAAAAACATTTTTAAATTTCAGGGACTAAAAAGAACACAATCCCCAAATTCAAGAACTAAAATAGTAATTAAGTCTAAACAATAATATAAAAATATTATACTCCACTGTTATAACATATTTATGCTAAAAGTTTTAAAACCCTTATATTTACATTTTAAAAGTAAGTTCATTTTACCATTTAAGCAAAATTAATTCTTATAAATTCATTTTAAAAATATATTTTTAGCAAACTCTTTTAAAAATAATTCTGATAAAATCTAATCATGCCCTTAACTTGTCACTGGTATGCAAAAAAATGTACCCACCCACCCCCCCCCCCCCCCCCCCCCCCCAACATGCCATTAGAGTTGAGTTTAACTCAATTTAATCTCACTCCTGCATCACCCACGCCACGTGCATCGACACCGAATATGAACAAAATATCCCTTATAATATGTGACTTGAGCAATCCTATCGTCTTGACCTACAAAGGTTAAGTCAAATTCTAAAATTGATTCTTGCGAGCCAATCAGCTAATTATCATAGATGATGGTGATACAATGGTTTTCTCATTTCTTTAATAGCAGCAATAAAGATCCAGAAAAAAGAAAAATTCATTATCACCACAAAAAACGGCTTTCTCAATATTAAGCCGAAGCTAATGTAAAAATACTTGTCTAGAAACATAAAACTACCTCTAGTGATACTGCGATAATTTATTTCAATATTAATCTGAAACTCAAATTCGTTGCAACTATGAATATTCTAAGGGCCACCAAGATCCGATATATGAAAAAATAATTAATTCAATATTGGTCACCAAGACAACTACACTAAGCACATCTCTATCAAAACGTAAATTATAATCCATGTTTTTAAGAAGGGTCGCCTCTGAGCAGTTGATACACCCTTATAATTAATTTCCATATACCAGAATCGTAACTTACATTTCTTGGTTATGCTTTGGAGATGTTGAACAACTCTTGACTAGAGCAGCTCTTGAAGTGGGAGAGGAATGGCAGGCCTCCAAGTTGTGCCATTTGGACTGTCCATAAGAGTAATACCAACAACAGCCAAATCCTTCCTTATTGCATCCGATTTAGCATACTCCTTTTGTATTCTAGCAGCAGCCCGTTCTTCAATTTTCTGCAAGACTTCGTCTTCTGTCAAGTTTGCACGCTTTAAAGCTTTTTCCTTAAGCTGCTGCAAAACCTGCAGCATGAAACAATTACAAACAAGAAATATTAAGCATTTAGCAGAAGAATATGGATTATGTTACACAAACAGATTCAGAGAAACAAAATCTCAAACCTATTTACATTTCACACCATTAGATTTACCTCTAGATCTATGCAAGCTCACTGTAGAGATCCATATAAAACCCAACAACTATGAATGCATGTTCTATATATATTACAGTATCATTAAGGAGAATTTTGTGAAAGTCTATTGTTGTAGCAACTTCAGACTGGGTGGAAGTATTATTGATTGTTGGATTAATCTCGATGTTGAATCCAATGGTCAATAATGCAGGGGATACCAAAAAAGAATGCCACTAGGAACCTCCATTTAAACACTATCCAGAATTGAATGGGAATTCAAGAATTTAGAAAATTTGGGAGGGTTCACTGAGCCAATCCTTAATTGATGAGCGGGAAAATGTAGATAATAATAGATCAGAAGTATTATACTGGAAGCAGCAGAGGTTAATCTATGTGAAACAAATATATATCCCATAAAAAAGGATTGTTTAAATAGTTCAAAAAATAACAATTACACAGCAGCAAGAAAAAAGATAAAGGAAATAAGTTTCCACTCCTTAATGGAATTTCTGTTTAGTACACATAAATTAGGGATTTGGGATTTGTACTCCCAATAAAATTGTTGGGTATGATATCATATCTCACATGCAAAAAAATTAGAAAATAGTGACAGAAAGCAATCACTTCAGCGTATTCATACCTCAGAGTAACTTGCAGGCATAAGTCCTAAAACAATAAGGACATCCCTGATGCTCTTCTCCAAAGCTGAAAGTGATTTGATTCGAAATTGTTGTTTTTTCCCCTGAGAGGATTATTAAAATGGAAATGTTATAGACAGCATTTATGCGAGATATACTTTATTTGTTTATGTGCCAAGCATTCAAATAATATCATCCACAAGATAAAGTTTCAAAGATGCATTTCTAGCATTGAAACTCTGAAACAACATACTTAGAGACCACATCTTTAGAGCTGCAAAACCATGAAGAGATCTGCACAAAACCCTTTTGTTCAACCTTTGCTAAGATTAGGTTATTGGAATCATATAACACTTAGCAAGTAAACAACTTGAAATAAAGATTTGCTTGAAGCAAGATGGATTGTTAGATACAAGTATAACCAAAACCTGAAGTTCAATATATTGACATTAAATGATTAAACTAAAACCAAAATTGCACACCAAAAATATGCTGAATTACTGTGAAAATTATTCATTTCCAAACCTTGATCTCATTCAAAATCAATCTTAAATCGTAATTAAATAATAACTTCAGATACATATGAGAAAATATCACACCTTACGGGTATGCAGCAAATCATTGATTGATTTTAATGGATCAGACATTCCAGCCAATACAACTGGAGTGTGAAGATCATCCGACATTGAGGTCAAAAAAACATCATGGAACTTATCAATAATATCCAAAGTATCCGGTGGGATGGAATCCTTCCTACTTGTCTGATCATGCTGATTCAAAAAGCTTTCACATTCATGTAATGTCTGCAAACACATGAAACTTTCAAGATACGTCCACACAACATATACACTGACACAATAAAGAAGTAAGCCCAATTAAGAACATCCAGGAGGCAAATGCATAAAAGATGAAGTGTGCAAACTGTATGGACAAACAAGCACACACATCAAGGAGAAATAAGGTAACCTCTAAAGAAAGTAGTACCTCATATATATAAAAAACACGGTCTGAAGCACTTTCGAGCTGTATATTTGAGTAGTTAATAGGAGATCGATAATGTGCGCTCATCAAAAAATATCTCAAAGCCAGTGGATGGTAAACGTCTATAACCTAATAAAACAATGTTTATGGCATCAGAACGTAAACTTTTGAATGGTAACCATCAACAATAGAAACTGTGGGTCCTTAATGATAGACTTTATAGTTTTTGTCTAATAAAAGATGACATTAGACTTAAACAGGATAAGTTTAAACCATCAGGAATGTCTCACCTGACGTATTGTGAAAAAATTTCCCAAAGATTTTGACATCTTCACAGAGTCAACGGTGACAAAACCATTGTGCATCCATACGCTTATATCACTTTTCTTACATGCAGCACAACTCTGAGCAATTTCATTCTCATGGTGAGGAAACACAAGGTCGATTCCTCCACCATGGATATCAAAAGAGTAACCAAGATAAGCTGCACTCATGGCACTGCATTCAATATGCCACCCAGGTCTTCCAGGACCCCAGGGACTCTCCCAAAATGGCTCCCCCGGCTTTGCAGACTGCAGAATAGCAATGGAAATCCACATTAAGTAAGTTCCAAACTATATTAAAATTACAAGAATATATAACGATTGAGTTGTAATATATAATGAAATCAGCATATTTAACAAATCTGTGTTATCATTATTCGTACTGATAAATTATACCTTCCAAAGAGCAAAATCAGCAGGATTTTTCTTCCTTGAATCGACTGCAACCCTCTCACCAGCTCGATTATCTTCTAGATCTCGACTAGATAGTTTTCCATATTCTGGAAAATTTTCTACATTAAAGTATACATCCCCATCAACAACGTAGGCATACCCATTATTAAGAATCTGTCAACAAGCATGTTAACCGATCAACAATGAATCAACATCGTATTTCTTAAGAATGTTAACAAAAGAGAGATTGATAATAAACTATGAAGAGAAGCATTTCATATACCAATAACTTATCCAAGTAATCTTCCTTAGAAATTGAAATTGGAAAAACAGACTGAATTTTGTAAATCTTTTTGCATCCATTTTAATGTCACAGTAAAATGGCCAGCAATGGTACCTTCTCAATCATATCAATGATTTGGGGCATGTGCTCTGAGACCTTTGGTTCCACAGAGGGTGACAGACAATTAAGAGTTACCATGTCTTGACAGAACTCTTCACAATAGCGCCGGCTCAAACTGATTGGATCTTCTCCTAACTCATTTGCTCTAGCAATTATCTACATAATTTGAAAAGTGCAGACTAAGATCCTGTAATAGCAATTAAAAAGCAGTGGGTACAAAATTGGATATAATCAAAATTCAAAACCCTATCAAAAAAATTTTAAGGTCTAAATTCTAAATGATTAAAAATTACTATTTACAGGATAACAAATGAATGTCCAAGAGACAAGATAGAATTTAGATACATCATTAACTCAAACCCATCAAAGATACTCAGTGTAAAGTTACAACAAAGAGTACCAACTTCACTCTGCCTTTGCTTTGATAGCAAAAAGCTGACGCCTTGGCTTAGTGAAAGCAAAGGCAAGATCAAGTTATTAAAAAAGAAGCCAAGTAATAAGCTGAAAGATGCATTACTAAATAACGAAGGAAAATGTCCCAACGATGCCAATTT
The DNA here is from genome assembly GCA_026413185.1 of Pueraria montana var. lobata. NCBI lineage: Eukaryota > Viridiplantae > Streptophyta > Magnoliopsida > Fabales > Fabaceae > Pueraria > Pueraria montana. The sequence continues at coordinate 10,274,724 of CM048652.1, forward strand.
GTATATTATGGCCCTGTTTGAATAAGTTTCTCCATAAGCACTAATAAGAGAAGGAAATAAGAAATAAGTTTCTCCAATAAGGTAAAATTATCATAAGTGCTTCTTAAAATCAGAAAGAAAAGTACAAAGGAAAGGTGGCACAGAGGTAAACAGTAAATAGAGAGAGAGAGTGAGTGAGTGACCTTGTCATCTACGTCAGTAAAATTGCGAACATAACAGACTTCAAATCCCAAATGCTTAAAGTATCTGCCTAATTGGCAAGCGGAGAAGACCAATTAGTAGCAAAAGGAAAAAGGAGGGTGAAGTGAAGAGAAGAGAGAAACCTGTAAAGAAGGTCGAAATTGACGTATACGCGAGCATGTCCAATATGGCTGAGATCGTAAGCGGTGACTCCGCACACGTACATTCCCACTTTGGATTCCACTTTGGGTTTGAAGAGCTGCTTCGTTTTACTCATGGTGTTGTGCAGCCACAACTCCGGCGAGGGGTTCTTCGAGGAGAGACCCTCGCCGACGGATTTGCTCCTGAAGATGGCGGCGTGGGGTCTGGGTGGAGCTGAGTGAGGGAAAACCATAGAGAAAAATGGTCTGCAGCATCTGAGAAGAGGTGTGGTAACGCTACCCATTTGCACCCTCACAAATGCCTCACCCTCTATTACCGGCTTCACTCGGACGAAGACGAACTCATCCCAGATCCCACTCTAAATATGTTATCGTTAAGGGATAAATATGTTTATGGTTAATATAAAATTAGTATTTTAGCCTGCATTCTACAACTCTAAATTAATATGTAAATTCTTAAATTATAATTATTTATTAAAAAAATATATTTATATCATATAATTAAAATAAGTATAATGATTAGATCATAATACTTCAATAAAATTTAATAAATTTATTTACCGAAAAATATTAAATATAAGATTTAATTAGATTCTATACATACTTGTTTTAATTCTTATATAATTTATTTTAATCCCTACACGATTAGGCATACACTTTTTAATAAAATATATTAAAAAGTATATGTGTAAAGATTAAAACAAGCAATTTTTAAATGTAAAAATTGTGCAAGTATAGAAATCAAATAAATAATTAGACTTAAATATAATAGTAATTGTTAATATAATAAGTTGAAATAATTAAAATTTAATAATAATTATCTATTTTAATATATTTTCATGATATATGTAATCAAGGTTATGAAATATATTAAAGTTAAATTAAGTAAAAGATAAATAAATTTAAATTAACATACAAGTTAAAAAAGACAAAAATAATTTATTATTAAAAAATAGAGAAAATTCTCACGAAGGATGACAAGGTAAGGGCGGAATAAATTAGGATAGAGACGGAGTCTAAATCAGGAGATAAGGGAGGAAGAAAAAATAAATCTTAAGAAATAAATTTTTTAAAACAAATAAATTTGCCTAAGAGAAAAATGTAATTTACATTTGTTTGAGAAAAATAAAATAAAATTGAATGTAATGTGGAGAGAGTCACATGTTAGATAGCTATATAGATATAAAAATGAGCAAAATGTGAAATCATTGTTTTTTTATCATTGTAAAATTAACAAATTTTAGATTTGGTTCATACATTTTTTTAATTCTTATCCTTTCAAAATGTGAAATTATTGTTTTTAATCTCTCGTATTTATTTTAGGATAAATAAATAACATTTATTTTATGCCTCAAAAAATATTTTGGGAGTCATATGTTAGTAGACACTACATATTCATTATTAAATATTACCTAAAATGATCATATGACCTTCTGCTAGACACATAAATTGTTAATCGATATCATGTAACAATAAAAGAAAAAAAAACTTAAATATATTTTTAATCCCTCAAATTTAGGTTATCGTTATTTTTGGTCTCCTAAATTTTAAGGCTTAAATAAATTTTCGATCACTATAAAAATAAGATTTTTTTTATTTTAGTCCTTTAAAGTTTTTTTTTTTCCTTTTAATCCTTTATAGATTTAAAAAATTTTATTTTAGTTCCTGCTGTCAAGTAACAACATTAACTAATGACATAATAACAACATTGACAGTCCACTGACTTGTCACATCATCAAAGAGTTTGGCACGACAGTCACATGTAATTTTTTTTATGAACTACTCTTAAATCCCTCGTCAAGTATCTCCAATTGATTAGATCTGTCGGTCCGTACATACTCTTTCAATTATGCGGCTATTTCGGAATTTGAAAGCTTAATCATCAATCTAAATTTCTAGAGTTTACAAAATATCACCCCAATTAGATATTACACCAACAGCTTGCCTTCTTTAACATAACTCTCAAACAGCAATGACATAGCAAAAGGAATAAAAAATAACAAAAAACAAAGCATAGATTGAAGAAGAAAACTAACTAGAGGAATGCAGCCAAAACATAACAGATCATAAATCAATTCCTTTTTCAAGCAAAGGGACCAAAAGTGGAAATTAACAGTTTCTACAAGTAAACCAAAAAAATATTATCCATATTAGAGCATGGTTATCAACACTGACAAGAAAGTGAGCAAAGTTACGTAGAAGCCTACTCCTGAGTGTTCAAATAAAACATATAAACATCTCTATAAAAAATTTCAAATTTTAGCTAATCCACAACATAAATAATCAAAATATTTCTCTCAATACCAATTTGTCATAATAAGAAAATTCTCCCATCATCGGATGTCATATTTCTTCAGCTCCTGCTTGGGGTAACTAACTTGCTCACCGGTTTTCCATTACTCGTACACCTAGTTGCTTCTTGCAGCACCAGGTAACAAGCTTGATAAAGATGGAACTCCTTGATTTCTCATTTCTTCTTGTGCACGCCTCATTTCTTCTGGATCTGTTTCCACAAAAATACAATGAAGCCATCAGCATATTTTATGCAAAAAGTAGCATAATATGCTGCTTTATAGGTCCATACAATATGAAACAACTACCATTCAGCATATCTATGAAACAAGCAAAGCAAATCACAACATCAAAAGTAAAGTTGATAAAGATTTTCAAAATTTAAGTGTTTCATCATTTTTCCCAGTCTGAGTTTTGACCAACTTGGAGTTAATGATTAGTTAACAAGTTTTTCTTGATAAACTCATCAAGTTTGATATCCATGCAAGAAAAAATGAGTAGAAGCCCAAGGAGACAAGAAGCATAATTCATGGCCAAATTTTTTTAAAATGTATAATCAATAACGAATTCACATAAAATAGCATAGCTCGCGGAGGATAGCAAAGTATTCAATTATGACTCAATAATAAAAGAACATTAGGGGAGAAATTTTTTCTTAAGAACGGAGAGCGAGAAAGATAGAAGGTGCTTCAGATATTTCAACTTGATATTGATATTTTGATGTACGCTAAGAAACAGTAATAACAGCTATGGGATAGGACTACACTCGTAAATTTTTCCTTTCCTGAAGCAAATACGTAAACATTTCACCCATACAAAGCAAGTACAGCCATATAAAGACATGCAAAAAAGATAGACTTGGGGAAAAAAAAAAAAAACTATAGAAGGCATACCCATGTTCTCCATTAATTTGGGCATGAGGAAGACTACAATCAGCATAAATCCCATCATCAGACCCATTGGACTTTTCACAATGGACATAATAGAGAATGGCTCCCTAACCTGTAGCAAGACAAGATAACAACATGCAGACATTCAGATGATAATTTGAAGGAATGGGAAGGGGAACAGGGAAACACAAACAGGAACTTTGAAGTCTAAACCAACCTCATAATACTGTTCATCCTTTAAAGGCTCTAAGACAAACTCACTAAGTCCCCTCCTATTTTCTGTCAGTGCTGCCTGAATTTTGCCATGGTGTCTGGCACTAACATCAACTCGTACCTTTTTTTTATGAACACAACAATTTAATAAATGAGCAGACATTGAAAAAAATTATTATGTTAGGGAAAAAGAATTGAGATGTAATTTTCAGGTTGAGAATCCACCGGAGAAAAGAAATAGCCAATTGCAGCCACTTCAATTAGATGTGTCCCTGCAGGAACATTGTGGCTTAAAGCATACACGTTAAGGAATTAGATCACCTCTTAACAATGATTTGTCAGCATTAACTACAACTTCTTAAAATCAAGAACAAGATGAGGAGAGATAGAAATAAGAGAAAAAGAGCTATGCAGTAAAATAATTTTACACTGTCATCCAATCACAACTGATTTGTGATTGGATGACAGTGTAAAATTGTTTTACACTGTCAAAGCATCACCATTAAACTCTAGAAATAAATAGGGCTTAATATCCCAAAAACAGTCATCACACAAATTAAACAGAAGTGGAAATTAAGATATAAATCAAAGGATACAATGAGAAATATCCATCAGGCCTCAGAAAGGTAACTCTTTGACCACCATTGAGTATGACTTTGACATTTGAAATTTTTCCAGGAAGAATATATTCTTTAGTTCCCACACCTGCCAAAAAGATTTACCAATATCATTATACAACCAAATTTATAGGCTATATAGCAAACCCATATGCAGTCAGAGAATGGATATGCAACAAACAGAATGCATCAAGGATAATAAACTGTTAAATTTTCCCATTTCAACCTCTCAGTAACTAAACCATCAACTTCCCTAAAACCATGAGATATACTTTTTTCAATGACAACACAGTAACAGGTTTAGAACTCCATCTTCCTGTGACACCTGTTTGAATATACAAGTCATGAGAGCAAGCGACAAGCTTCAAACCCATCCCCATTCTTAATTCAGATGTGAATTGTTAAGATCTTACCAAATGAAATTTCACCGACTAAAAATGACAAGATTTGTAGTTGAGTAAAATGAGGTGTGTTTGTCTGTGAATCGACATTTTTATTTTTATTTATAGAAAAGAATCATGCTGTACAAGATGAAAAAAGTTGCAGATGACAGAAGAAAATATATAACCTGGCAAAAGCTTCAAACTAGGTAAATTTTGATGACCACACGTAATTCTGGTAAATTCGTATGAACAGATTGATCTGACTGATTACCTAAGTACCAATACCAGTCCCAACAACTATTCAAAATCAATCTCGATGACACGGCACAATCTATATTGTCCTATTGTGTATTAAACTGTTAACTTAGCCTTATACATCACAACAATCACACGCTTCATTCACAGATCGAAGTTTAATAGTTTTATTCATCTAAAATTGAAGGGAATCAACATTAAACTATAATCGGGATTTAAATAAATAAATTGAAGTAAAAGTAAGAGCGTACTGGGGATCTTCACTCGACCATAAATGGTGTAACCTTCGGCAGACCTGGAGAAATTAGATTCGTTAAAATTAAGGTCAATAGAAAACAGAAAGCAAAGTGAAATTAGGGTTTAGGGAATAGCGAATTGATACCCGGTGGCGGGGGATTGAGCGAATGAAAAGGGTAAAAGTGAGAAGCACAATTGAATGAAAAGAAGAAGAATGAGTGATCTGGTGGAGGCCATAGCAGAGTTTCAGAGGTGATCTAAACTAAACCTTCGTTTTCTCAGCTACGCCAAAACACTGTTTTTCTTTTTTCTATTTCAACCGTTATCGTTGCATTTTAACCCGCAACCAAAACAACCCCTTGCGATCCCTCACTTTCACTTTATAATAAAAAATATATGATATTAATAAAATTTATTGAAAAATTAGGATTTCATCTCGTGAAAGATTAGGATCCATTGCCTGTTTTTACTTTCAGGTGTACAAAATGCAAATTTTAATATCAACTCATTTAGATTTTTTTTTTAGAGTTTCATAATTTTATATTATCTGTATAAAAGTTTTTACATTATTAATTAATTAAAAATAATTTTTGGTATCATTCCAATTTTATTAGACGTCCCTAAAACAAAAGAAATCATTTTTTGGTACAATTATTAAAATAGTTCCTATAAAAGCCTAATAAATTTATTATATAAATTTATTTGTAATTAAATGATAATATAAAAAATATTACATTATTAGTGCATATTTAATCGTTCTTTTAAAAAGTATATAAAACCGTGTTTTCTAACTTGATTAAATTACACCATCAAGTATAAATTATTTCCTAATTTTTTATTTTTTATTTTGTCAAGAATGTTAAATTTATTATAAATCACCAATTTTAATGGGTTCTACATTATTCTTTCTTCTTGATTTAGAAGTGAGACCACCAAAATTGGTCATTTTCAATAAATTTTAACTAATCATAAAAAGTGTGTTAGAAGAAGAATATTAGAGAACGTCGTTAATATTCCTCTCTTTTTTATATACAAAAATGACAAAGAGATTTAAAATTAAGATTTTATACAAAACTACCTAACCTAAATCTCTTATCATTATTATTAGGTCGTGAGTTATTATTGTCTGAATCTCATATAATGATAATTTATACATGAAAGAAAATGTAAATTTAATACTGTTTAATACTAGGCCAATAAATATCTAAGAACATTTTCAATACAATAATGCAGCTTGGATTCTTAATTCTCTTTTATTTAGTAAGCTCTTTATTGCTATGAAGGTTTTAAGAACATTCATTATGTTTGCTAGATTTGTAAAATTGTAATTTTACACTAGCCACGGTTGAATCCAAGAAACAGCGAGTGCTTAAAACAAATATTGCTTTTACACTGGTGTTTATTTAATTTTGTTATGACAAATGTAATTTAAATACAATATTTTTTAGTATAAAATTCACAAATGCAATTTAACTAGAAATTCAATGACCAAATACCTTGACTGAATCAATGATCAATCCAATTTTGAGAACACTGTTTTTCAGAAACAACTTAATGACAAATTTAAAAACTAATTTAATGACAAACATGTGAGATTAAAGAACTAATATTATATATTTAAAAGACTGAAAGAAACATTTATTCTTTAAAGCAATTTTTAAGCAGGTTATGTTTACATTAAGAAATGCATCACAAACGGCAGCAATTTATTGTATGAGAAATGAGGTACATCATAGCATATATAAAATAAAGAAAGAAAAGAATCTTAAATTATATGGAAAAAAAATTGCATACACAATGTAAAAAGGCTTCATTACATCCATGTGATCCATGGCTAATAGCTCAAAACCTATAATGAATACAACATAAACCTCACTCTAGAATCATATACACAAAAAAATACAGCACCCAATCAGCGCATTGATTTAGGATATACATTGTCTCATGGTACAGCACCCCATCAGAACAGTGGACGGATGATGGACCGAACAAAGAATCAATTGTGGAAAGAATTAATATAGAAAACAATATGCTACAATCCCAACATCTTCGTCAACCGATCTGAAAGATTAGCTATTACAAAGCCTGCAAATACCTGCAGCTCAATTCCAAACCAATTCCAACATTAATATGTGAACAAAATTGTTGAAAATGATTTGTCTCCATCAGTCAATAGTTAGTATTTTATGCATATATATTTAATTTTTTTCATTTGGCCAAATAGAAACAAGAATCCTCCCGCAGATAGTCAGGTACCAACTGAAAAAAAAAAAAATCAAGTAGCTGATATCTTTAGAGATAGCAATACCTGAGCCGAGCCAAGAATGTATACTGCTGAATAATGCCGACCATGAATTACCATGTCAGCCACCATAGCGAGAGGTATGGTGAGTGACATACCCAAAGTGGCGACAAGAGGAGTAGTCCATACAACACAAAGTGCCCTGGATAGATGAAACAAAATCTAATATAAGATTTTGAGTAATTGCAATTGTTTAAATTAATAAGGCTTTTCATGTACCAGAAGTAGTCTGAAAGTACGCTTCCAATAAACCCATTTGCAAGAACCACTTCGTCCACTTTAGCAGAATGGGGAATGGTAAATTTGGGTTCAATTCCTAAGGCCATCAATGGCCAGACTGAGGGAAGTATAGAAGAGAATTAGCAATCCATATAGTGTAGCAATGTATAAATTTTTCATACTTGACTTATAAAAGAGCACATAAAAAGTAGTGTGCTCATAGAACCTCATTTATTCGACATTGATGACTACAGAAGCATTAAAAAGCAAAGACTTACCAAGCCACCACAGTGCTACAAGTGTAAACAATCCAATATACCCAAACAACTTTTGCACATCAATCCTTTCTCCTTCTTCACCAGAAAACTTCTTAAGAAGAACTGCAGTAGTAATGATTGAAGAAGTGGTTATGATCTATCTAAATTTATCTGATAAAAACAGAACAGCCAGGACATTGCTTAACCTGTAAATAGACCATAAGACATAGCTGAGAGAATTCCAAAAAGATCTCCAACTAAAGAGTGCTTTCCACTGCTAAACACAAATATCAACTGTCAATGTCCCAAAAAAAGCATTACAAAGAACAAGTTCGTAATGATATATTTATTTATAAGACTCAGTCTCAGTAATAAAAACAGTCCTGATGACATCCTATAGCATCCTAGGATAATGCAAATATCATGAAAGACAAGAACTTGGCTCCCTAAAGCTCTGCCATATGATTTAACTAATTATTTTTAGTGTTGTATCACTTCATCTAATCCTTTATGTCCCCTCATTATGTATGACACATATATCAATGAACATATACAGAAAGAGATAGATTTCGAAGAAATGCAAAGCAGGACAAGGAAGGATCAATTGAAAATTTTGCACTTCAATGATTTTCTTGTCATTTTTACATGAATTATTTATGGGGATTTTGTTTACTTACTATATGTAACTTTCAGGTAATTATGAATAAATGATAGAATGAAAATTGAAGATATGAGTCGTGATTTATTGTTTTGTACTATAATGTTTTCTCTTATGTTCTATTTGTAGTGGCAGCCAATAAAGTTATTATATAAGCCATTGAAAAAATCATGCAACTAGCAGCAGTGATTAGTGCACAGAGTTTTGAGGCTGGCTTAGTAATATACAATTAAACCTTAGGACTTTGTGTTCATCCATCATATAATGTCTTTTCATGTTTGAAATTGGAATCAGAGTTCAGTTATACACCCCTGTTATGTACAAATGGACTTCTCTTTCCAACCCTATGGGGTGACACTGACAGAGAAGCACAAGTTTCATTGGCTGAGTATGGAACAAGAAATTTTCAGCCACAGCCAAGGTTCTCCTCTCTTATTAATTCAAATTTTAAGGAGTTTGCCCCTCCTCTACATCATAACGACAGGGGAAAAACGAGGGCAGCACATGGAATTTATGTAAAGATATGAGGCAGTTTAAACACTTCCTGAATGAATGTTAAGCCAAAATACTAGGAAAGCTTCCCCAACATTCAACAGCGATTTCTTTAAGCTTTATTTATTTGGGAGGGGTTCAACATATAAACTGCTGCCACATATGAAAAAGCAGAGAATAGGTAACCAAGGTCTAACTCTTGACAATTTCTTCAACTATACTGGTCAACAAAAGATGCCAATTTTAATTTTTACGCAATTCAGAGCAATTTTTTCTTTTTCCTTATCTTGTATTATATGAAAGAGAGGAGGGTTTGCAGAACCAAAATTTAAGTAGGATGAATGTGGATTAGCTCCTACATTACACATTAATTTAACTGATTGACCATTAATCAGCTAAAACTAGAAAATCTATTAAATGCAATTTGACCATCAAAAGGCCAAGTAAAAGCTTACGCATCACTTAATTGTGATTCATCTGCAGCCCAAGTTTTCCCCAGCGTTGTCATGACAACCCCAGCCATGCTGACTAAGACAGCAACTACTTTTGCTACATTTAACGATTCTTGACCCATAAATGCACCAATGAAAAGAGTGAAAAGTCCTGAAGTTGATGATAATACTGTTGTACTTGCAACACTTGTTCGTGCAAGGGCAGCATTTGATAGATACTGAAAGCAACAGAAGAGAATTAATAAAGCAACACTGCTGCTTTTCTAAAGTTTTGTCACAGAACAGCAGAAAACATCGAGTTAGAGAAAAGGAATAAAATGATGAAAGGCATGTTGAAATATTTCTACAGAATCAATCAAACTCAGCAAAAAAAAATGTTTAAGTATGAGAAGCATGGAAACATCTTATTTCACCAATATGATCAATAAGGCAAGGCATTTAACCACCTCAAGGATTAGTGAACTTAGGTATTATATGAATTCTCTATCCAGTGCGATGAAGGGGGCCAGGTAGTATGCTGAACTTTTTCCTAGTGTACACATGCATGTATTGATCTACAAGTATGGTGGTGAATATCTGTTTATGCAATATCAAGTTATCAAACCATGAGGGATCACTTGTCCAAAGGGATTGTAGAGTTATTGTGGGTGTGTTTTGCACTCCAGTATAAATCATAGAATACCTGTTTATAAAATGCAAGCACAACCATAATAAATGATGCATATAACAACTTAAAGAAAAATTATTAATTTTGTAACAGCTAAACTAAAAACATTCAATTTGTAAAAAACCAGATACCATGACAGTTGTTGTGGAAGGAGACATCTATCTATGAGTTCAACTGATATGATCTTAATATAATTTCACATCTAGTCAACTCATAGGCTCATAGCCACTTTTTAGGACAGATAATCAAGCATTTTTTTTCTTGAAGAACAAAAGAAATAACCACATATATTTATTGTACAGCAAGCTTTGGTCCTTCTCAACTACAAAACAAAACAGTGATATCACTCTGTAGTTACCTCTGTTATAAACCAGATAGGTGCAATGTAAAATCCATAAGCAGCAATTTCCTTCCCAGTAAGTTGTCTCTCCACCTTTAGCACGTTAGTATTATCATTATATTTAGCTACTAATGGCTTTACTTCTGCAAGTGTTGAAAGGTCTAAATCACTATCTTTTCGATTCACACTCCCCAGTTCCAGTTCAAAGTTTTTCTGCACTCCATTGCTTTTGAGAGGAGAGCTAATCCTGACAGAAAACTCATCCACGCATTCTGCATTTTTACCACTTTTAGAGGAGCGGGATTTAAGAAAGTTACAGAACCAGTCCTTAATGAATGCTATTGGGAGGTAAACTACCATAAGAGAAGCTCCAAGATATGTCACTGCAAATGGCTGCTTATAATCTGTAAAAATATCCTGTTGAGAAAGACTTTGTTCAGAAAATTATTCACAGGTATAAAACTTGGATGCTGACATTGCTGCATGATAATGTATAAATATTAAATAGATACCATTACTAAGATACCCCTCAAGCAGGATTTAAACTACAAGGGTGTTTGAAGTTTGAAGAAAATATGATCTCCCCATGTGCAGATAATGAATCATAGAATTTGTTACAAGAAGATTGAAGTGAAATGCCATCTTTCAAGAGAAGCTAATAACTTGCAAGTATAAATTGTCAAGCATAGTGTCCTCTAGTGGACACATGTAACATACAGATACAGCAACATCAGATATAACTGGAAATGAATACTGGACCCCCTCAAAAGATCCAGAGACACGTTATATAATACAGGGATGCAGTTCTCATTGAGTCAAAACGAAGATGACCAAATGTATATGAATTAATTATTCAACTTCACCAAAGGCATAGTTCTCGGCTGTAGGATTGAATTATAAAGTTTGAAATGCTTATTTAATAAAAAGGTTGCTCTTAGCCTAAGAGCTGTATGCAGCTCAAGTGATGAATTAGACGACTTGACCTGGGAATCCCGTTTGCATCACCTAGCTCAAGTGCAGGCAAAGATACAATACCATTTTGCCTGCGCTTTAGCTACCCTTCCTTTCCCCACACCAGATCTTGTATTGTATCTCCTTTGTAAACAAAATTATATTACAAAAAAAAAAAAAAAACTGATCCTTAGGATTGGGGAGTGTTGGAGATCCCACATCGACTAATGATAAGGCCAAAATAGTGTATATAAGTGGGGACAACTCTCACCTTACAAACCGATTTTGTAAGGTTGAGTTAGGCCCATAAAGTCAAATCAAGTCAAACATTAACCTGCATCCTGTTTATGATTGTATGATAGAACTAGGACTAGGAATAATTATTTAACCCCATTCATTCCTACTAAAGAAGTGTATCCATCTAGGCTAGGAATGAATGATAATAAGAAAGAAAAAAGGCATTAGAATATAAATGCGTAACGTTAGGTGCCTACCTGGGTAACTTCGGCGGAGGTAACCCAAATAATAACGACAGTGGCTATGAGGAACAAGCCAGCGTTGTATCTCCACCCCATCGCAAAACACAACCTATGCCTGCCCCGACAGATCCGTACGGTTCCTACACCAATTTCCCAACCCAGCGAGATCTTTAATCTAGATAGAGGGAGACACACAACACAACACAACACAACAGATGTGAGGTGAGGTGAGGTGAGGTGTGGTGGGTGGAGGATTATTCTTGTAACCACAGAAAAGCCAAGCAGGCCTCAGAAGGAAACGTTAAAACTAAGTTCCTTTCTTATTTATTTGCTTAATTAATTCTTCCTCACCAGCCACGGACGGACACTCCCATTCCAACACGGTATGGTATTAAATTATTGAGTAAATTACAGCAGCACCCCCTGAGGTTTCATGTAATTACACATAACCTTACTCTTTTTTATTTTCCTACACTAGCACCCTTTTAAGTTTGAAAACATTACACTAACACCCCCTGATATATTTGTAAACATTACAGTGGCACCCCCTCAAACCTTACACTAACACCCCCTACAGGGGTGCCAAAGTAATGGTTAAAAAAGCAGGGGGTGCATGTGTAATTACACGAAACCTCAGGGGGTGTTGCTGTAATTTACTCTAAATTATTAATAGTACCACCTCATTCCCAATTCCACAAATTAACAACAAAAGCCTCATTATAATTAAGTTAGTAACATATATTTTAATTTTAAAAAAATGACAACCAGTGTTCTTTAAATATTAATTGAGAAATTAAAAATAAAAAAAAATAAGGTATTTTTATTGTAATTTTTAATATATTTTACTATTATTTTTAATAAAATTATTTATTAATTCATTAACCAGTGTTTTTCAGACACTCTTTATTAGAATCTTTTAGTTTATTGGTCTCTTAGTATTTTAATATTTTTCTTTTACTAATTTATATAAATTAGTACCATATCATATTTTCATTAATTATTAAAGGAAATATAAAGTAAGAGATTCAATTTTAATAATAAAAAATTATACAAAAGAAATACCAATAATTAAAATTATAGACATGAAAATTACAAATAAATTAAATTAAAGTGTAATTAAAAAAAAACTAGTTTGGCTGTGTCGGTTACTTGGCAGTTGGCATTGATGAAACAGGAGCATTGGCTAATAATGATAATTGACAGGTGAAAATGAGATGTCATTTAATTGATTGTGAACATGAAAGCTAGCTTAGCTTCCGACGGAAACAGAAACAATTTTAAGTTTTCTTTTTTACATCGTAGACGATAATATTATGACCTTTTCTTTTTATACATATTAGACTATAATATTATGATATTGAGTTAATTTAGATAATTTTTTTATGATTAATATATCATTAGGTCTTAGATTTTTTGGAAAATATTAATTAGGTACATAAATTAAAAAAAATTGTAATTGGATGCTCAATTTTCGACAATTTTTATAACTAAATCCTTAGAATTAGTTTATGATGGCTTGAAGCTGCTTAAAAAGTAACAATTTGAGGCGATTTTACTTACTTTCAAGGACTTAATTACAAAAGTTATAGAAAATCAAGGATCCAATTGCATTTTTTTTGGGTTTGATTGCACTTTTTATCCCAAATTTTTATTATTTTTTTTAGTGAATTTTACTCCCAACAAATTAATTTAGTGCATTTTACCTCCAATTTTTTTAAAAACCTGCAAATTTTACCTCTTGTCGTTAAGCTGACGTGACATGCTGACACAAGTGTAAAAGTTGAGGATAAAATTCGCCAAAAAAATAAAAAAGTTAGAGATAAAAAGTGGACTTAAATATGTTTTGGTTTTGTGTCCCTCAAATTTGGGTCATTTTTTTTAGTCTTCCAAATTTGAAGTTAATTTTTTTAGTCCATAAAATTTGCAAAATGCTCTTTTCAATCTCTCTCCACATTGTGAGTCAAACGGAAAATAAGAGATTCACAATTTGTGGCAACCTTTGATGGCCAAAATTTGTACTTCTATTTTATATTTCAAAGTACGATTTCTGACGGTTAAAAATCGGCAAAATCAAGTTAATAAAAAAATTAAAGTGGTTAAAGGATTTTTTTTTATTTACTTGATTTTAACAGTTTTTAACCACCATAAATATTATGCAATATGATGAATTCATATAATACATGTTTGATTGTATTCATGTGTCAACACATGCACATAGCCATCTTTATATATATATAAAAGTAGTAGTCTTGGATATTTATATAATTTTCTTTTTCCTGCTGATTTTAAGGACAAAAGAGCAGTGTTTTAAGAACTGGACCGGTCATCGAACCGGTCAAGGTACTGGGTTAATGGATCATTGGTCGAACCGGTGGATCACTGGTTGGACCGGTTTGACTCGATATATATTAAAAAATTAAAAAAATATAATATAGCTAACATAATTTAATCATTTAACACTTCAAATTTTAAATTATTGTCATTATAAAGTACCTAATATTCCAAATAAGAAATAACAACCAATAATCATGACAATACAAGTCCATAAATAAGTTTCATACACAAAAAAAATAAAAAATAAATTGAAACACATCATTTCAGCACTTTTTTTTCAAAAAAAAAAAAATCATATCACAACCCGGTTCAACCCGACTCACCGGTTTTTTGCAAAAACCGGCCGGTTCAACCCAGGTCGTACCGGGTCAGATACATATCCGATCCTATCGTCGAACCGAACCGGTTATACCACCGGGTTCCGGTCGGACCGGCCGGTCCGATCCGGTTTTTAAAACACTGCAAAAGAGTAACTCTATTAGTCATTTTTCCCGCTCATAATTTTAAGAATAAAAGAGTAATTTTAACTTTCCCGCTTTTAAAAAAACATTTATATATTATATAAAGATATATCTTTATGGGTCCGTTTGATTCGCTAAAATATGAGGGACAGGACAGAACAAAAGACCCAATTTTTGTTACTCGCTGATTCAGTGGACAACGTTTTGTCCTGAGTAACAAAGTTGGAAAAGGCAAAATTGTCCTTATTATTTTTTCACGTATCCGGTCTCCCGCTCTTTATCGTTTTTGCACGCACCTCTGCCGCCTTTCCTCCACAACGCTAGCTGATCTTCTTCTCTCCTATTTATTCGATGCTACTTCTTCTCTCTATTCACACAGTTCTCTATTATCCTTCGTTATTCGAAGCTTCGATTGCGGTTTCACGTTTGTTACTGTTTGAGGTACGTTAATTCTTCACCAAAGTTGTTGCATATTGAAAACCCTCTTTAATCATGCCTCTGGATTTTATTCTTTGTTTCTTAGGGTTTAACTTCTTATTCAATCTTCCTATTCAATCTTCCTGGAAGAGTTTATGAATTTGGTTATTGGTTAGTTTTTTTTTTTAGGCCAAATAAATCTTTATTAATGAAACCAAAGATGAAGCACAAGATGTGCCCATCAACGAGTCACCAAAGTGCATGAACACGTATAGAATGCAATCCCACCCTTTTATGAAACGCTCTATGTCTAGCCAATTTGTTTCAATCAAAATCCCACTAAACCCCAAAATAAAAAATACTCTTTGTTGGCCAAAATTGATTCCATCATATACAGCATTGACGTTTTCCTTGTGTCCTATAAAATTAGAATTTTGCTTAGAAATTAGATATAAAATTAGATATTCGATTAACTCGTTAAAAGTTAATTTATTGAATTGGTTTAATTGATATTTGATAAGAATTTATTTTGCCATGCTTTATTCTAACGTGCTCTGTACTTTGTTGCAATACATTTTACTTACCTTTTATTTTTTAATTATTTTTTTATATAGTTGCAATGGGTGATATACCTATATTTTATTATCTTCTTGCGTGGAGGATGTATGTGCACATGTTAGCCATGTATGCTGCTGGTTTTTTTTTTCTTTCTTAAATTTCATCTTGAGGAACAATTATGAAAGAAGAGCTTTGAATGAAAGAGCTTTAGCTAGGTATGAGTCACGGAGGGATGTTTTGGACTCTATCACTAGTAGAAGCGACTCCTATTGTATATGGGAACTAAGAATGTACAGAAACTCATTTGCACTTCTTTGCGAGATTTTAAGGGTACGAGGAGGATTAGTGCAACTTAAACAAGTGACTGTCGAGGAGCAAGTTGCAATTTTTTTGAATATACTTGCACATCACACCAAAAATAGGAGTATTCACGTTAGATTCTCTAGATCAGGACAAACAATTAGCAAATATTGTCATAGAGTGTTGGCGGCAATTTTGAGGTTGCAAAGTGACTTGCTTGCTAAACCAGAACTGATTCCTCAAGATTGTACCGATGAAAGATGGAAATGGTTTAAGGTAATACATTTTTCAATGAAAAGAAAACATATAATTAGGATAACCAATATACTTTACACAACTTATCTAATTATGATTCAATCTTATGTTGAACTTTTAGGGATGCTTAGGGGCTTTAGATGAGACTTACATAGCAGTTACACCAAGTGCTTCTAATAGGCCTAGATATCGAACAAGGAAAGGCGGACTTGCAACAAATGTCTTGGGTGTTTGTACTAGAGATATGAAATTTATATATGTACTAGCAGGATGGGAAGGATCGACTTCAGACTCTAGAATATTACGTGATGCTATAATCAGGCAAAATGGATTGGTTGTTCCTGTTGGTATGGAAATTTAAAATTTTTACTTATGTTAATGTCTTTGTGAAACTTGAAAGTAAATATGTAATTCAATATTTTAAACTAATGTTATCACAAATTTAGGTTCATACTATCTTGTTGATGGAGGTTATACTAATGGAGAAGGCTTTCTTGCCCCATATAAAGGTAAACGATATCATTTTCAAGAATGGATCACTGGTCGACGTGCACCTCAAAATCGCGAAGAGATATTTAATTACAGGCATGCTCAGGCAAGGAATGTAATAGAGAGATGTTTTGGCCTCTTGAAGAAACGATGGGCTATATTAAGAAGCCCATCATTTTATCCCATTAAAACTCAATGTCGAATGATCCTTGCTTATTGTTTACTGCATAACTTTATCCGTATGAACATGGAACTGGATCCAGAAGAATTTGCCCCATTTGCAGAAGATGAGGTACCCGTAGGAGAGGAGTCAATCAATGTAGTTGGAACTATTGAGCCTAACAATGAATGGACTCAAATGAGAGATGCACTTGCAGAAGAAATGCTTATGGATTGGAGAAATGGACGTAGAAATTAGAGAGCAAATGTAACACCCTAAATCTGGGTTTACATATATTCTCATTTTTAAACTTATTTTAATTCAATAAGCATGTTAACTAACTTTAAATTATTTTTTTTCAAAAACTGTGAAGTTAGTAAAACATATATCGGAATTTTATTGGATGTTTAAAACTTTTCATTAATTAATTTTGGAAGTTGCGTATCGCCGCCTCAATTATAAGTTTTTCATAACCCAATTATTTTTTCGAAGTAATAGTAATATGTACATTCCCAAAGTGTATATCAAATACATAGGGTAATAAAGTACGAAAGCTGAATGTACATACCAAAAATCTGAAACCTAGGTCTACCCATATCCAAATACATAAAAAGAGGAAAATCTAGTCTCAGAGCAATCATCACTAACACCCAACCTTGCATGTTAGACCAACCTCCAAACGAAAAGTGACGAAGCTGATGAAGATAACGTCTTTATGACATCTACAGGTACTGTCACCGGTTCCTAAAAAAAAATAAAACAGAGGGTGAACTCTCTACTTCATCAAACAATACACACAGAACGACTTCACAGTCACATACACAATCCTACTAGCCACCACGATGTGGTTCTCTAGCGTTCACACCCGAAACCTATTCGTTTCCACAATTATTCTTGTAAATTATTTCATACTGGCCAGCTGCCACTGGAACTTCCAGACAGTGGTCTTACACATTTTTGAGTTGGATGACTGTTGGGAGTACACCTCTCACCATGGTACTATGGCGGGCTCTCACCAACCGATGATGACTCGTATTTTTGTCAGGGTGGCCGAGTTAGCTACGTGATCTATCGTCACAACTCAGTGCCTTACCCTCCAAGGTCAACCTGCCTTACGATCATCTCCCAGGTACCAACTGTGGTCATCCATTACTCCGAGGACTGACTCCTCAACACTCTCCTCAGAGAGTTTATTTTCTTTCTTCGTCGCATGTGGGTTTCCTCCTGCACATGGTACAGGTGCGGACGAATTGACGCCGAGCTAAAGGTACCACCTCTACGCTCACATATGCATATATAAATAAGGACTTTGCCTTTATCGCTATATCGTAACAATCTCATCACATCAAGTGACGCGTCATTCGCAATCCGACCTTGGTTCACAGATAACTCGCAGCTGAAATATCCCACGCGACCTTTTACAAGTCTGTGTGAGCTTTTCTACCAAAGGCACTCGACGGCGGTCCTCAATCAACATCTGTCCCAGACATACAACACGGAGATCAAACTCCCCCACTATCACAGTGGTTAAACATTACGATCCCGTCATCTCACAAGCACAATGCTCACCGTAGATAAAGTCTCCACACGACCTCTCAACACTTGCCCATTTGGCTTCCGGTCACGTAAGATTATCCTTCTAAATCGACGCGTAGCATTTATCTACTACACCAGTCACACATGACCCCCAACGAAAAGGTTTCCCTTCTCATTCGATCCTCACCAACACAAAACAAGGATCACAGAATTACTTATGCCAACCATCAATTACTAAGTTCACACTCTTTTTACGGATTAATTCATTACTTTCCGTCATTTATATCACAAAATCACCGTTTTCACCAAATGTGCTCCGCATGGAGTTCATTTGTTCCCACGAAGTTTATAAATCCTCGTCCCCACATTCAACATCCAAAACACATCAAAATCATGCGCACACAACTTTTTCCACAATGCCTAGGGTTCACACCCCCAGGTCTCAGTCCACAATATACATAGTACAGTTAATTCATATAATGAATCAAGTCTTATAAACACATCACACCAACAAACAATTCACCACAAGATTCAAACTACAGTCAACAGACCGTATCACCAAAACAGAGAAAATCACGCTTTCAAATATCAAATACTCAAGGTTTTCCTCCCTGAGACTTGAATGAATCAATCATAATAGTGGTTGTATTCTATCCATTATCTCACAGAATCAAAATATTAATTGAAGATAAAATGGTAAAAATACAAGTGTTAACAATTACATTTGACTATTTAGTCAAATTTTTATTGGTAGTACTGAATGTGAGCTCTTACTGATACAAGCAAATGATTTCAGAATTTAAAACTTTTTATATCAAATCGAAGCTCTTGAAATCTATTTTATAGAAAGGTATCCCACTTATAAAATCAACATCTAAAAAATTTTATCTAAAAAATTTTATAAAATTTTTCTAAGTCAGCAGCCCTGAATTTTCAATGCTCACTGAACATAGCTCAAAGAAATGTAAATTTCTCCCACTTCCCGAATTCTTTTTGAGCTGAAACTTTTACAGTAGAAAGGTAACATCTTTATCTGTCTAAAAAGGTAACGCTTGTCTCCAAATTCTTTCCCTATTTTTCCCAGTAAATTTGTTTCTCACAGCCTAAGTTTCAGACTCAAAACAGAGCTCAAAACCCTTGCCCTGTTTCTTTTTAAAAAGTTAATCTAGAAATTGGGCATGATTTTTTTTTTAATTTATATGGTTAAAAAGCTTGTTTTGTATAGTTTTTATTTATTCAAAAACGAAAAAGAAACATTAAGCACAAAACTAGGAATTTGAGAAAAACCGAGACATGTTCGAGGGAAACTTAAAAACACAACATCCATTTTGAAAGTCACAGATGAACTTCAAAACGACGTTTTCTCTCCATAGTGTCAAAATAAAAGTTGTTTATTTTTGTGTCTATTTTCATTCAAAAGAAATTTTGTGAAAAACCAACGGTTAGATCTTCCAAAAATCACAAAACCGTGGGATCTGTCCAGGGACACTGTTGCGATTTTGGCAAGTGTACCAAATCGTGCAAGTAACACGATGATAAGTAGAGTATCCTATCCACAGGGACTTGTACGATAATTGGGTAATTTTCGTAAATTAAGTAGACTACGAATATTGAGGAAATTTAAGTAATTAAATTTAAAGACAATTGCAGAAAAATTAAATGAGTAAAAGAAGAGAAATTGGATTTGGGTAAATTCACCAAACACGTAGCGTGTGCAGAAAATTGGGTTTAAATCAATAGAAGAATTACGTCGGGGTTTAACTTCATCAAGTCATCCTAACATGCAATCACTAATTTTCTTAATCAAATAAGCTTTTGTTATCATCAACCCACAAATTTATTCATACCTTAATCCCTTAAGTGAGAGAACCTAAGTCCTTTGATTCCACTATCAATCCCTTGAATTAGTGAAACCAAAGTACTTGCATTAGGAATAGAGGTTCTAACGATGCCCAATCCTTTTTACCCTATCCCTAGGCATAAAAAGTATTGGGTGTTCTCTCCAGTTCGCAATTCAATTAAATTTTCCAATTATAATTGAATATATAGAATCATGCATTCGGGTGATCAAGCCAAAAACAAGCATTACGCATAGAAGAGAAACAATAACGATACTTAATTGAATAATAAAAGAGTAATTACATGGAAGTAGACTCAATTACATTAAACCCCAACGAAGAGAGAACTTAGCTGCGCATAGCCATGGGGGAAGACGCAAGAGATGGAGAAAGAATGGAGAACTGAGCCAAACGCGTTCTAAGCCGTCGTCGGACCTCTTGTTTCACTCTACGCACTACGTATATGATCCCTAGGCTAGAACAGAAATTTCTATTTAAAGCTATGGGCCAATAATGGTTCAAGCCCAAAAGAGAACGAAATAAAAAAATAAAGATAAATCTCGCTGAGCTCGATGCACAGGTGTGCACTCAGAGTGCACAGGTGTGCAAACTCTCTGACTTGAAATTTAAACTCGCACAGGCACTTGGTTTGGTTCGCACAGGTGTGCGAAGCTCTCAGGACTTCCAAAAAGATGCTCTTTTGCCTTCGCAAGACTTCCAAAGCTCTAAACTTCAACCCAAATGGTCTTCAACGCATCAAATCTCTCTTGGGACATCCCTATTGCTTACTCCAAGCTTCAACAAAGTTCCTGAAAACACAAGAAAACAACCCAAGATCAAGCATAAAAGGGTAAAAACTAGAAATTCCTAACTAAACTAAACTTTCATTAAAACTCAACTAAATTGAAGATAAACAAAGCTCCGAAGCATGGAAAATATCAATAATTGCCCAAAAATCACTACAAAATGTAGGAGTATGAGACAATTATCAACACCTCAAACTTAGAACTTTGCTCGTCCTCGAGCAACAAAACAAGAGATAAACAAGACAAATCCTAAGAAACACTAAAAACACATAAGGACATGGCCTGCAATAATTTCCCAACTCATCATCATCAAGCATGCTATCAAAAAAATTCCAAAACAACTCAGTCCAAACATAATGTGGTGCCCACACAAAAGAGTCAAGTAGCAATTCATCAAGAGATTAATATGGATGACAAAGAATGCAATGAACCACCAATGTTCCTTGGTCCTCACAAAGTGTATCACTCAATCACACAAAAAAGGTGAGTGTATCTCTCAAACACACATTGAGACCACACATATTAATTTTGCTTTTCGTCTCTCAACAGTTCACAATTATCAAACATGCAAGCAAGGATCACTAAGGACTTTCTTGGCTTGTAACGTCGCTGGGCTACAACAAAATCTTGGTTTTTCAGGGATTCAAAACATCTAAGAATATGATAGCAAAAAGAGAAAAATTCTCTAACTTAATCTCAACAATAAAGATCAATTAATTGGACCCCAAGTTCATTCAACAACCAAGACCATATTATTTAACCTCACCTATGTCCCACAACACTTTATTTATTTTCTTTTTATCTTTTTGTTTTTTTGTTTTTTGTTTTTTGTTTTTTTGATAATTGATATTGTAGGACAAAGGTGAGCCACAAACATTTTATTCCTTTTTTTTATTTTTTTTATTTTTTACAGTTATACTAACTGTTGACACTAGAATTCCCTTGGGGTACCCTTCTTTTATCTCTTTTGGGTGTTTGGTAAAACACCCCAGACTTAATGTATAACCCTATTCCTTAGTTTGCTCTCCTATTCCTAGGAATGGACAACATTTGTTTTTCTTTTAAGGCTAAGGGTCATGCATCAAGAAAATTTTCTATTAGGCTCAAAAAGGGTGCAAGGGATTTTATTGAAAAAGGAAGATGCTTTTTGGCTCATAGCTTAAAATAACAAACAAGGCCTTGATCCTTTCCAAGCTAGCATGCAAAACAAAGGACTCAAGAGACTCAAGCAAAATCATATGTGCAAAATTAATGGTATCACTCAGCATATATCACAATAAATTCCTCACCAAGGTAGGTCTCACCAAGGAGACAAAGGTATCAAAGCAACATGTCACACACATTAACCACAATCAGAGATTCACAAAAATTCCAAGAGTGCAACCTAATATTTATTCTAGAACAGAAAGCAAGAAAAATAAAGGTAAAAGAAAAGAAAAACCAACCTTGGGAGGACCATGACTAGTCCTCCCCCATCTCCTTTTCTTCAGAGGCCCATCATCACCCCCTTGGCCAAAGATTGTGCTGGTCCCCAGCTCTCATTGGCCGATCAACATGGGCCGCAAACTTCGCCTCAACACCCCAAACTTAAAGGGATGCCAAAGATGCAATAAAAACAAGGGAAGAAAAAGAAATAAAGAAAGAGAAGAGTTTTTTTTTTTTTTTTTGCAAATGCACTGGTGTGCGCTTAGTTTGCACAAGTGTGCTTTTTCTCTGCCTCAGAATTCCAAATTGCGCTAAAAATTGTAATTTTGACTGGCGCACATGCACAGGTGTGCACCTGGATTGCACAGGTGTGCATCTTCTCTGTCTTCTGCACCATTTTTTTTTTGTGATGTTTTCCCAATATCTTCATCATGTGCATAGCAACCTGACCTAAGTCAAAAGAAACACCGAAAACATAAAATAGAACAAAAAATAAATAAAGAAAATGAAGCCAAAATTTAGAGAGAAAAAAGGGAGAGAAAACTGGGTTGCCTCCCAGTAAGCGCTTCTTTAACGTCACTAGCTTGACGGATGAGTGACCTCAAGGGTCACTAAGATGAATGGTTGTGGTCAACCCCAACCCCCTGGGGGACTCACAGAGTCACAAACATTGAAAGTTACCTCTTCATCTTGCACTTTAAGCTTAAACTCTCCTTTGCCAACATCAATTAGAGCATCAACAGTCTTCATAAAAGGTCGTCCCAAGATGATGGGAATCTGTGAATCCTCCGCCATGTCCATGACAACAAAATCAGCGGGAATTGTGAATTTGTCGACCTTCACCAACATGTTTTCCACCACCCCATGAGGGTATATAATGGAGTGATCAGCAAGCTGTAATGTCATGCGAGTTGGCTTTACCTCCACATCTCCAACTCTCTTTAGCATAGATAGGGGTATCAGGTTGATGCTTGCCCCCAAATCAAGCAACGCTTTATCAACAGAAAGGTTCCCAATGGTGATGGGAATAGTAAAGCTCCCAGGGTCCTTATGTTTGGCAGGCAATGTCTTCTGAATTATAGCACTACACTCCGCTTCCAACTCAATGGTATCCTTCTCAATGAACTTCTTTTTCCTTGTCAAGAAGTCCTTCAAGAATTTGGCATAGATTGGAATTTGCTTCAAGGCTTTCGAGAATGGGATGTTGATGTAGAGTTGTTTGAGAATGTCTAAGAATCGAGAAAATTGTCTCTCCTTATCAATTTTTGTTGGTGCTTTAAGATAAGGGAGCTTTGTAGTGAGAGGGGCTTTGGCTCTTAACTTTTCTTCCTTGGCTTTTCGAGCTCTAGCCCACTTCATCTTTGAGTCCCCGTCTGTGCTTTGAACTCCGACCTTCTTCACTTCAACTTCCTCCACTACTTCATTATCTCCATTCACCATATCACACTCTGACCCATTAATTGCAAAGATTGCACTGCAGTTAGCCTTGGGATTGGTCTGAGTGTTGGCTGAAAAGCCACTCTTAGTGAACTCTGCCAATTCCGCCACCTGTTTTGCAAGCTGCCCAACTTGAGTCTCTAAGTTTCTAAGAGAGGCATCAGTGCTCTTTTGATTAGAAATAGAGACTTGCATAAAATCCGTGAGAGTTTCTTCCAACTTCGTCGTGCGGTAATAGAGGTTGGGCTTTTGTTGGGAAGATCTTTCATCAACTCCTTTATCAAAAACAGAATGAGTTTGAAAGCCACTACAGTTAGAATTGTTACCGTAAAAATTCTGCTTCCCTTGGCCAAAGTTGTTCTGTTTCCCCCATATAATTTACTTCTTCTTCTTGTGTGTTGGAAGTATAAGGACAGTGCTCTACATAATGATCACCCCCACAAATTTCGCAACTAAGCACTCGGTGATGTAACTGGGAAGAGGTAGCCTTCATTAATTGTTGAGGAAGATTTGATACTTGCACTTTGAGTGCTTCCACCTGGGCTAAAATTGCATCCTGAGAGTTGAGCTCCATTACTCCTCTGCGTGGGGTTCTATCATGTTGAGCTTCAAAATCACTGGCTACCATGTTTTCAATCAACTCTATGGCTTCATCCAATGACTTATTTTTAATCACTCCTCCACCAGCTGCAGCATCAAGTGTAACACCCCGTTACATTAGACACAACTTACACTAATGTTTGATCTGTTTTAGTTATTATAAAATGAGGGTGAATTTTTCGTGATTAAGTAAAACATTCATAAAGCATATTTAGCATATAGAAAATATTTTATAAAGAGCCATGATCTTCTTTTAAATAAACATCAGTTCATATCACAAAATAAATACAGAGAAATTATGTACTAATTAATCCCAACCCATACATCAAATAATCCTAGTCAGAGCAGTACATAATTTCTACCCAAAAACAGGAATGAATAAAACTGGCCTTTAAGTCTCGTATCTTCTCGTCAATATCCACAATCTCTGGAATAACCATATCCGCAGGCAAGCTCGATCGTTGAGCATGACCGTCATCTTCACGTATCCAATCAATGAGTACATACACAACAAGAAAAAGAAAGGAGTGAGACTTGATTCTAATATATATATATATATATATATATATATATATATATATATATATATATATATATATATATATATATATATATATATATATATACGTATTACTAACGGTATAACTACCGTCAATTAATAATAGCAGGGAACCTAGTATTCATCTAGTCATATCGTCCCAATTCCCATCAACTCAAATCTCTAGACGCAGTATGGATCCATACTCCCCGGTTGGAAGTGATTGGGAGTACATACGCCTCAACCCATGGCAAAATCTCCATCTTCCACAGATGAATTCAAATTATCTCAATTCAGGACATCCACAGTCCTACATACTCAGGCGTACTCTCGCACCAATCAATGGAATGCCGAGCAGTTGTTGGGGTTGCCAAGCTTGGTCAGATGAAGTCCCCGACACAGGGTGCTCTCCTGGCCTTTAGTTACTTCATCACTCGACACCATACCCCCCTAGACTTCCTTCAGTGAGTCCCTGCCTTTCATTCCTCAGCTTGCCAGGCTGTGTCTTCCACAATAGGCAACATGTCGCTGCATGTTCCTATCTTAACAGTACTCACACCAGAGTACTTACAATCTAATAAGTCTATACTTAGCATGGTTTTGAAAACCGGACCGGACCGGCCGGTTCGACCGGTTCGACCGGGAACCGGTCTGGTTACCGATCCGGATGCTCTATAAAACCGGAGGAGTTCAGAACCGGTGGGAACCGGTCAAGAACCGGTCAAACCGGACCAAAACCGGCCAAAACCGGTCAAGAACCGGTACCCAGAACCGGTTTGAACCGGTTTTTTTTTTATTTTTTATTTTATTTTTTATTTTTTTATTTAAAATTTTAAATTTAATATAAAATATTTTAAAAATAAATAAAAATACATATTTAATAAATATCTTAAATAGTTATAAATTATTTTATCAATTATTATTATTATTTTCTTGTAAAACATATAATTTGCTCATTTATATTAATTTATAATTTTTTTATATCTTGATTTTTGATAATTTTATATTATATTAATTTGTCATTTTCTTTCTTTATTCTAAATGTAAATTTGTTATTGTTAATGGACATTATTTTATTTTATTAAAATTTGAACTTAAGTATTATGATATATTTAATTAAACTTTTATGTATTTTTTGAATGTTAAAACCTTGTAAAGTGATGTTTTAAGTTTTATTATAGTTTTTAATGTTATAATGTTATGTGATATTATATTTATTTAATATTATTTTATAAATTATTTTATTATTATTATTTTATTAATACCGGTTCAACCGCGGTTCAACCACGGTTGAACCATTGAACCTTGAACCAGTGCCTTGACCGGTTCAATGACCGGTCCGGTTTTAAAACATTGATACTTAGAGTTCTTATGGTCTCAATAACTGAGTACCAAATTTCAACGGATAACATTTCTG
Source organism: Pueraria montana var. lobata (assembly GCA_026413185.1). Taxonomy (NCBI): domain Eukaryota; kingdom Viridiplantae; phylum Streptophyta; class Magnoliopsida; order Fabales; family Fabaceae; genus Pueraria; species Pueraria montana. The sequence continues at coordinate 10,301,340 of CM048652.1, forward strand.
TCTTTAATTCAGACAATAATATACACAGAATATTGATATACAATATATCACAATTACATCATTTATATCAAGCAATAATTTCATAAATATAAATATATATATATATATATATATATATATATATATATATATAATTTTAGACATAAATTTTGATTTTTATTAAATAATTGTTAAGACTCACAATTATCTACCGAAATTAAATATTATGGAATTAGAGTTTTTAATATAATAATAACTTAGTTATCTTTTTACAGTGAAACGTTAGTAGTTTATAAAGAAACTAACAGAGGTCCTATTTTTCTTAACTATAAATATTATAATTAAGTGGTTAGCTTATTGTATAGAATTAAAATGATTATACCGTAAAAATTCTGACCCGAAACCAATGATAAGAAAAACCCATTTTTATAACAGCTTTTAAGGGAACTAAAACTTTTAGACAGCATAACAACTTTGAGACCGAGTCTGTTAAAACACCAGCAGGTCTTAGTCTTATCCAAATTTACCAAATCTTAAAAAAACAACAAATTTAAAGTGATAAAATATTCAGAATAAGTATAAATATGTATACAGGTTGCTGTATAAAGAATTGATAAAATATTCTTATCTTAAAGTTAAAGATGCATACAAAAGTATCATTTTTGCTCTTGGTAGCCAATTCATTCATTTATTTATTTATTTATTTATTTTAAAATAATTTTCATTTTATCCAGTGTTTTAAGTAAAATCCTTTGGAAAAAGTTTCTAATGAAATCATTCTAATTCTTATCTTGATTCGGCGAAACGATTTCTGGTTTAAAAACTTTTCTCCAAAATACTTACCATACTCTTAGATACATATATATATATAGAAAGGAATAAAAGACAAATAAAAAAATCCTTGTACCTAATGAAAACACACCACCGTATACATAAAAGGTGGTTAACATCCTTTGTCTTGTTTCCATCAGCTAGTTTTATTTTTAAAACTTCTTCTGACTCAAAAATAAATAAAAACAGCAGAACAGAAAAAAAAAAAAAAATAGAGAAGAATTTTCTCAAGATTCTGACTTAAACAGAATAAAGACCTTTGTTTTACCTTCGTAGGACAGATCACCGTACCTGTAGCTGAGGAGTAAGAGCTATTAGTTGTCTATCAAAACTGTTGATATACATTTTTTTTTTTTTATGAAAATAACACCTCTTGCTTCCTTTTTATTTATCACCACTTGAAACCTTATATAAATCAGTTTTTCTTCTTTCTTTTATTTTCTTCTTAAAAGAAATCAAAGATACATGTTATTTGCCAAGAAAGACCGAAACTTTGTGATAAATAAAAAAAAAACAAGTTCTCTTCCCTCTTGTCTCCCAGACCCAAGACACACTCACACATAGTTGAAAGTTTCCCTTTTTGTTTGGAGTTAACTTTTAGTAAAAAGGTTTGTTACTAGAATTAGGAAACAACCAAAATTCTTTTCCTTATTCCTTTCCAACTGACCGATCCATTTGTATGAATAAGAAACAAGTCTGTCCCTTTCTGAAGGTATAAAACAGAAAAAGAAAGTATGGAACTGACAAGAGTCAAAGAAAGGTGGTCTTTTTCAATACTTAATATCAGTTCCAAAAAGGAGAGCAAGAAGAGAAGGTGAATGTTTAAGAAAAACTATACTCCTGTCATCAGCCAACCATAGCTTTGAGGAAATAACAAAATCAGTTTTCGTTATTCACTTTGATATATATATATATATATATAGTATATCAGGTTTTTTTTTTTTTTAATTGTTTCAGACAAAACAAAATTAATTGACAGTTTCAGCAGAGGATCCTTACGAATAGGACAATATCAGGAAGAATGAAGCTCCATAATTTCACAGCACATGGTGGAAAACAAAGAAATACACAAGAATCACAATATTAGTACCATGAATAACTGTAAAAAGGAACAAAATTTGAAAGACAAACAATATAGAACCACCTCACTCCCCCCTTACCTTTAGGAGTACCACAAATCAGCAGCAAGGAAGGAGAAAGGAAGGAACTTGCTGTTCTTGGTGCCTTGGTGAAGTTAGTTTTGAGGAAGAGAAGAAGAAGAGAGAAACGGATGAAGAAAGCTGCTGGTTTAGTTCTACTGAGTAGAACTGATCAGGTGAGAAAGTAATGGATAAGTCTTAAGGGAAATAAGCTTTTATAGAAGTTAATTATATTTTTCATTTTTCATTTTGTTTTAACAAAATTACTTGTTGGTTGTGATTGCTTCGTGTAGTTTGAAAGAGAAGGAATTGTCACTAATTGCACCTGATCTCACAGCAGAGATTCAGGTTCTTTATGATATTCTCGATATAATTTTATGTGTAAAAAAAAATATTTTTAATTAAAACTTATTAGTACACTTGGTTTAAACAAAAATTATGATAAATTTTAATTATAAAAATTATTCGAGTACTTTTCTATGTTTAATCTTCAGTTTTTTTTTTTATTTTTACTCTATAATTTTTCACATTTTTCCGAAAATTATCATTTCGTAATTATTTGAGACTTATTTTCATGTTTGTTATAAAAATTGATAATCCAGTATAATTGTCGTTCTAATAGTTATTTCAGATTTTCATCTGGAATAATTATTAAAATTTTCAATTATATAAAATATAAAATATCAATCACCATAATGTGATTTAATATTTTATTATCCTATTTGGGCTCATCAATTCTTTAAAAACAAGATTAAGAATAAACAAACAATTAATTATGGAAAGTGAAAATGAAGGTGTTACATCAAGCATCACCTTTGTTTGCCCCTTCAGACCCCTAAGGAAGATGTAAAGTTGATCAACCTGTCCAATCCCGTGGTTGGGACACTTCATCAAGAGAGTCTTGTATCTCTCCCAAGTTTCATGGAGTGACTCATCATTCCTTTGGCGGAAGCCCAATATGTCAATCTTTGCTTGGCTTTTCTTCACTTCGGGGAAAAATCGATCCAAGAACTTTCTTTCCACTTCAGTCCAAGTGGAAAGACTCTGAGATGGAAGGTTGGTGAGCCACTTCAATGCATTTCCTATGAGAGAGAAACGAAACACCCTCATATATAAGCTCTCATCTTCATTATGGGCCACCCCTGCTGTGCCACATAGATCATAAAAGGTGGTCAAATGGTTGTAGGGGTCTTCATTCTCTAAACCAACGAACGCATGTTGACTGAGAAGTGTGAGCAATGCTGGTTTAGCTTCAACTATGCGGTTGGCGTTCCTTGGCCTGGCAATACTAGAGAACACTCTTGGACCATTATTGTTGATATGATCTGCAAGAGTTCTCCTGGCAGGTTGCTCTTCTTCTGCCATGTCTTCCTCCTCTGAACTAGAAGAATGTTCGGAAAGTGAGTGAGGATTGGAAGAACTCTCTTCCAATGTCAACTGCTTCGCTAGTTGCTTTGCTCTTTTAGTTTGACCGCTAATCAGCCTAGCAGTCTTCTCAATCTCTGGAATGAAACGGAGCTCTTAAGGATTAGTCTTGCTCCTTGTACCAACAGTACCTGGCATGCACAAAATCACAAACAACTAGAGCAACTAGAAAGACCATTAGCACCGGATAAGGAAGAAGAAAAAAATTAAAAATAAAATGCGAAAGAATAAAAGAATGTTTAAAGTCCACAAAATATACTAAAAATTTGCCCAATTACTGAGACACAAGTCCCCGGCAACGGCGCCAGAAACTTGTTGCGATTTTGGCAAGTGTACCAAATCGTGCAAGTAACACAATGATAAGTAGAGTATCGTATCCACAGGGACTTGTGCGATAATTGGGTAATTTTCGTAAATTAAGTAGACTACGAATATTGAGGAAATTTAAGTAATTAAATTTAAAGACAATTGCAGAAAAATTAAATGAGTAAAAGAAGAGAAATTGGATTTGGGTAAATTCACCAAACACGTAGCGTGTGCAGAAAATTGGGTTTAAATCAATAGAAGAATTACGTCGGGGTTTAACTTCATCAAGTCATCCTAACATGCAATCACTAATTTTCTTAATCAAATAAGCTTTTGTTATCATCAAACCACAAATTTATTCAAACCTTAATCCCTTAAGTGAGAGAACCTAAGTCCTTTGATTCCACTATCAATCCCTTGAATTAGTGAAACCAAAGTACTTGCATTAGGAATAGAGGTTCTAACGATGCCCAATCCTTTTTACCCTATCCCTAGGCATAAAAAGTATTGGGTGTTCTCTCCAGTTCGCAATTCAATTAAATTTCCCAATTATAATTGAATATATAGAATCATGCATTCGGGTGATCAAGCCAAAAACAAGCATTACGCATAGAAGAGAAACAATAACGATACTTAATTGAATAATAAAAGAGTAATTACATGGAAGTAGACTCAATTACATTAAACCCCAACGAAGAGAGAACTTAGCTGCGCATAGCCATGGGGGAAGACGCAAGAGATGGAGAAAGAATGGAGAACTGAGCCAAACGCGTTCTAAGCCGTCGTCGGACCTCTTGTTTCACTCTACGCACTACGTATATGATCCCTAGGCTAGAACAGAAATTTCTATTTAAAGCTATGGGCCAATAATGGTTCAAGCCCAAAAGAGAACGAAATAAAAAAATAAAGATAAATCTCGCTGAGCTCGATGCACAGGTGTGCACTCAGAGTGCACAGGTGTGCAAACTCTCTGACTTGAAATTTAAACTCGCACAGGCACTTGGTTTGGTTCGCACAGGTGTGCGAAGCTCTCAGGACTTCCAAAAAGATGCTCTTTTGCCTTCGCAAGACTTCCAAAGCTCTAAACTTCAACCCAAATGGTCTTCAACGCATCAAATCTCTCTTGGGACATCCCTATTGCTTACTCCAAGCTTCAACAAAGTTCCTGAAAACACAAGAAAACAACCCAAGATCAAGCATAAAAGGGTAAAAACTAGAAATTCCTAACTAAACTAAACTTTCATTAAAACTCAACTAAATTGAAGATAAACAAAGCTCCGAAGCATGGAAAATATCAATAATTGCCCAAAAATCACTACAAAATGTAGGAGTATGAGACAATTATCAACACCTCAAACTTAGAACTTTGCTCGTCCTCGAGCAACAAAACAAGAGATAAACAAGACAAATCCTAAGAAACACTAAAAACACATAAGGACATGGCCTGCAATAATTTCCCAACTCATCATCATCAAGCATGCTATCAAAAAAATTCCAAAACAACTCAGTCCAAACATAATGTGGTGCCCACACAAAAGAGTCAAGTAGCAATTCATCAAGAGATTAATATGGATGACAAAGAATGCAATGAACCACCAATGTTCCTTGGTCCTCACAAAGTGTATCACTCAATCACACAAAAAAGGTGAGTGTATCTCTCAAACACACATTGAAACCACACATATTAATTTTGCTTTTCGTCTCTCAACAGTTCACAATTATCAAACATGCAAGCAAGGATCACTAAGGACTTTCTTGGCTTGTAACGTGGCTGGGCTACAACAAAATCTTGGTTTTTCAGGGATTCAAAACATCTAAGAATATGAGAGCAAAAAGAGAAAAATTCTCTAACTTAATCTCAACAATAAAGATCAATTAATTGGACCCCAAGTTCATTCAACAACCAAGACCATATTATTTAACCTCACCTATGTCCCACAACACTTTATTTATTTTCTTTTTATCTTTTTGTTTTTTTGTTTTTTGTTTTTTTGTTTTTGATAATTGATATTGTAGGACAAAGGTGAGCCACAAACATTTTATTCCTTTTTTTGTTTTTTTTATTTTTTACAGTTATACTAACTGTTGACACTAGAATTCCCTTGGGGTACCCTTCTTTTATCTCTTTTGGGTGTTTGGTAAAACACCCCAGACTTAATGTATAACCCTATTCCTTAGTTTGCTCTCCTATTCCTAGGAATGGACAACATTTGTTTTTCTTTTAAGGCTAAGGGTCATGCATCAAGAAAATTTTCTATTAGGCTCAAAAAGGGTGCAAGGGATTTTATTGAAAAAGGAAGATGCTTTTTGGCTCATAGCTTAAAATAACAAACAAGGCCTTGATCCTTTCCAAGCTAGCATGCAAAACAAAGGACTCAAGAGACTCAAGCAAAATCATATGTGCAAAATTAATGGTATCACTCAGCATATATCACAATAAATTCCTCACCAAGGTAGGTCTCACCAAGGAGACAAAGGTATCAAAGCAACATGTCACACACATTAACCACAATCAGAGATTCACAAAAATTCCAAGAGTGCAACCTAATATTTATTCTAGAACAGAAAGCAAGAAAAATAAAGGTAAAAGAAAAGAAAAACCAACCTTGGGAGGACCATGACTAGTCCTCCCCCATCTCCTTTTCTTCAGAGGCCCATCATCACCCCCTTGGCCAAAGATTGTGCTGGTCCCCAGCTCTCATTGGCCGATCAACATGGGCCGCAAACTTCGCCTCAACACCCCAAACTTAAAGGGATGCCAAAGATGCAATAAAAACAAGGGAAGAAAAAGAAATAAAGAAAGAGAAGAGTTTTTTTTTTTTTTTTGCAAATGCACTGGTGTGCGCTTAGTTTGCACAAGTGTGCTTTTTCTCTGCCTCAGAATTCCAAATTGCGCTAAAAATTGTAATTTTGACTGGCGCACATGCACAGGTGTGCACCTGGATTGCACAGGTGTGCATCTTCTCTGTCTTCTGCACCATTTTTTTTTTTGATGTTTTCCCAATATCTTCATCATGTGCATAGCAACCTGACCTAAGTCAAAAGAAACACCGAAAACATAAAATAGAACAAAAAATAAATAAAGAAAATGAAGCCAAAATTTAGAGAGAAAAAAGGGAGAGAAAGCTGGGTTGCCTCCCAGTAAGCGCTTCTTTAACGTCACTAGCTTGATGGATGAGTGACCTCAAGGGTCACTAAGATGAATGGTTGTGGTCAACCCCAACCCCCTGGGGGGCTCACAGAGTCACAGACATTGAAAGTCACCTCTTCATCTTGCACTTTAAGCTTAAACTCTCCTTTGCCAACATCAATTAGAGCATCAACAGTCTTCATAAAAGGTCATCCCAAGATGATGGGAATCTGTGAATCCTCCGCCATGTCCATGACAACAAAATCAGCGGGAATTGTGAATTTGTCGACCTTCACCAACATGTTTTCCACCACCCCATGAGGGTATATAATGGAGCGATCAGCAAGCTGTAATGTCATGCGAGTTGGCTTTACCTCCACATCTCCAACTCTCTTTAGCATAGATAGGGGTATCAGGTTGATGCTCGCCCCCAAATCAAGCAACGCTTTATCAACAGAAAGGTTCCTAATGGTGATGGGAATAGTAAAGCTCCCAGGGTCCTTATGTTTGGCAGGCAATGTCTTCTGAATTATAGCACTACACTCCGCTTCCAACTCAATGGTATCCTTCTCAATGAACTTCTTTTTCCTTGTCAAGAAGTCCTTCAAGAATTTGGCATAGATTGGAATTTGCTTCAAGGCTTCCGAGAATGGGATGTTGATGTAGAGTTGTTTGAGAATGTCTAAGAATCGAGAAAATTGTCTCTCCTTATCAATTTTTGTTGGTGCTTTAGGATAAGGGAGCTTTGTAGTGAGAGGGGCTTTGGCTCTTAACTTTTCTTCCTTGGCTTTTCGAGCTCTAGCCCACTTCATCTTTGAGTCCCCGTTTGTGCTTTGAACTCCGACCTTCTTCACTTCAACTTCCTCCACTACTTCATTATCTCCATTCACCATATCACACTCTGACCCATTAATTGCAAAGATTGCACTGCAGTTAGCCTTGGGATTGGTCTGAGTGTTGGCTGAAAAGCCACTCTTAGTGAACTCTGCCAATTCCGCCACCTGTTTTGCAAGCTGCCCAACTTGAGTCTCTAAGTTTCTAAGAGAGGCATCAGTGCTCTTTTGATTAGAAATAGAGACTTGCATAAAATCCGTGAGAGTCTCTTCCAACTTCGTCGTGCGGTCATAGAGGTTGGGCTTTTGTTGGGAAGATCTTTCATCAACTCCTTTATCAAAAACAGGATGAGTTTGAAAGCCACTACGGTTAGAATTGTTATCGTAAAAATTCTGCTTCCCTTGGCCAAAGTTGTTCTGTTTCCCCATATAATTTACTTCTTCTTCTTGTGTGTTGGAAGTATAAGGACAATGCTCTACATAATGATCACCCCCACAAATTTCGCAACTAAGCACTCGGTGATGTAACTGGGAAGAGGTAGCCTTCATTAATTGTTGAGGAAGATTTGATACTTGCACTTTGAGTGCTTCCACCTGGGCTAAAATTGCATCCTGAGAGTTGAGCTCCATTACTCCTCTGCGTGGGGTTCTATCATGTTGAGCTTCAAAATCACTGGCTGCCATGTTTTCAATCAACTCTATGGCTTCATCCAATGACTTATTTTTAATCACTCCTCCTCCAGCTGCAGCATCAAGTATCACCTTTGTTTGCCCCTTCAGACCCCCAAGGAAGATGTAAAGTTGATCAACCTGTCCAATCCCGTGGTTGGGACACTTCATCAAGAGAGTCTTGTATCTCTCCCAAGTTTCATGGAGTGACTCATCATTCCTTTGGCGGAAGCCCAATATGTCAATCTTTGCTTGGCTTTTCTTCACTTCGGGGAAAAATCGATCCAAGAACTTTCTTTCCACTTCAGTCCAAGTGGAAAGACTCTGAGATGGAAGGTTGGTGAGCCACTTCAATGCATTTCCTATGAGAGAGAAACGAAACACCCTCATATATAAGCTCTCCTCTTCATTATGGGCCACCCCTGCTGTGCCACATAGATCATAAAAGGTGGTCAAATGGTTGTAGGGGTCTTCATTCTCTAAACCAACGAACGCATGTTGACTGAGAAGTGTGAGCAATGCTGGTTTAGCTTCAACTATGCGGTTGGCGTTCCTTGGCCTGGCAATACTAGAGAACACTCTTGGACCATTATTGTTGATATGATCTGCAAGAGTTCTCCTGGCAGGTTGCTCTTCTTCTGCCATGTCTTCCTCCTCTGAACTAGAAGAATGTTCGGAAAGTGAGTGAGGATTGGAAGAACTCTCTTCCAATGTCAACTGCTTCGCTAGTTGCTTTGCTCTTTTAGTTTGACCACTAATCAGCCTAGCAGTCTTCTCAATCTCTGGAATGAAATGGAGCTCTTAAGGATTAGTCTTGCTCCTTGTACCAATACTACCTGGCATGCACAAAATCACAAACAACTAGAGCAACTAGAAAGACCATTAGCACCGGATAAGGAAGAAGAAAAAAATTAAAAATAAAATGCGAAAGAATAAAAGAATGTTTAAAGTCCACAAAATATACTAAAAATTTGCCCAATTACTGAGACACAAGTCCCCGGCAACGGCGCCAGAAACTTGTTGCGATTTTGGCAAGTGTACCAAATCGTGCAAGTAACACAATGATAAGTAGAGTATCGTATCCACAGGGACTTGTGCGATAATTGGGTAATTTTCGTAAATTAAGTAGACTACGAATATTGAGGAAATTTAAGTAATTAAATTTAAAGACAATTGCAGAAAAATTAAATGAGTAAAAGAAGAGAAATTGGATTTGGGTAAATTCACCAAACACGTAGCGTGTGCAGAAAATTGGGTTTAAATCAATAGAAGAATTACGTCGGGGTTTAACTTCATCAAGTCATCCTAACATGCAATCACTAATTTTCTTAATCAAATAAGCTTTTGTTATCATCAAACCACAAATTTATTCAAACCTTAATCCCTTAAGTGAGAGAACCTAAGTCCTTTGATTCCACTATCAATCCCTTGAATTAGTGAAACCAAAGTACTTGCATTAGGAATAGAGGTTCTAACGATGCCCAATCCTTTTTACCCTATCCCTAGGCATAAAAAGTATTGGGTGTTCTCTCCAGTTCGCAATTCAATTAAATTTCCCAATTATAATTGAATATATAGAATCATGCATTCGGGTGATCAAGCCAAAAACAAGCATTACGCATAGAAGAGAAACAATAACGATACTTAATTGAATAATAAAAGAGTAATTACATGGAAGTAGACTCAATTACATTAAACCCCAACGAAGAGAGAACTTAGCTGCGCATAGCCATGGGGGAAGACGCAAGAGATGGAGAAAGAATGGAGAACTGAGCCAAACGCGTTCTAAGCCGTCGTCGGACCTCTTGTTTCACTCTACGCACTACGTATATGATCCCTAGGCTAGAACAGAAATTTCTATTTAAAGCTATGGGCCAATAATGGTTCAAGCCCAAAAGAGAACGAAATAAAAAAATAAAGATAAATCTCGCTGAGCTCGATGCACAGGTGTGCACTCAGAGTGCACAGGTGTGCAAACTCTCTGACTTGAAATTTAAACTCGCACAGGCACTTGGTTTGGTTCGCACAGGTGTGCGAAGCTCTCAGGACTTCCAAAAAGATGCTCTTTTGCCTTCGCAAGACTTCCAAAGCTCTAAACTTCAACCCAAATGGTCTTCAACGCATCAAATCTCTCTTGGGACATCCCTATTGCTTACTCCAAGCTTCAACAAAGTTCCTGAAAACACAAGAAAACAACCCAAGATCAAGCATAAAAGGGTAAAAACTAGAAATTCCTAACTAAACTAAACTTTCATTAAAACTCAACTAAATTGAAGATAAACAAAGCTCCGAAGCATGGAAAATATCAATAATTGCCCAAAAATCACTACAAAATGTAGGAGTATGAGACAATTATCAGACACACGAACCTGACAGCCACTGTTCCATTGTTTTGGAGTTTGTTTTCAACATATAACCTTCATCAATTAATTCTACGAAAATTGGGCATGGATTCCCTTGTTCCAGGGACCTTCCCACTCAGTTTCAAAAGAACAAAACAACACTAAAGCCAAGACATGCACCCACACAGACACTGCCAAGGGTTTCAAACCCATTTCATCAACTTTTTACATTCAATCATTCAAACAAACACACACAACAGCCAAGAGAGGCATACATGTTGTAGGTAGTTGAGTCCCCTAGCTCTCAACCACCCTTAAACCAAAAATAGAATTCACAAAGAGTCCCCCTCACCTTGTGTTTTTGGTTCAGCTGAGAGAGATGAAGAGAAGACAAGCTGTTGGTGATAAAGAGAGGACCTCCCAGCTTGCATGCTGATAAACCAGATTTTGACTGTATTTTCTATCTCAGTTTGGATACCATTTGCATATGATTTGAGCTTAATTGTTGGCAGAACTCACGGTTTATTGTTAGTTTGTGTAAGACAGGTGATAATTGCCTTATATTCCTGCATTTTGTAGTGATTCAGGGGCAATTATTTGATATTTTCCATGCTTCGGAGCTTTGTTTATCTTCAATTTAGTTGAGTTTTAATGAAAGTTTAGTTTAGTTAGGAAATTCTAGTTTTTACCCTTTTATGCTTGATCTTGGGTTGTTTTCTTGTGTTTTCAGTAACTTTGTTGAAGCTTGGAGTAAGCAATAGGGATGTTCCAAGAGAGATTTGATGCATTGAAGACCATTTGAGTTGAAGTTTAGAGCTTTGGAAGTCTTGCAAAGGCAAAAGAGCATCTTTTTGGAAGTCCTGAGAGCTTCGCACACCTGTGCGAACCAAACCAAGTGCCTGTGCAAGTTTAAATTTCAAGTCAGAGAGTTTGCACACCTGTGCACTCTGAGTGCACACCTGTGCATCGAACCCAGCGAGATTTATATTTATCTTTTTTGTTTCGTTCTCTTTTGGGCTTGAACCATTATTGGCCTATAGCTTTAAATAGAAATTTCTGTTCTAGCCTAGGGATCAGATACGTAGTGCGTAGAGTGAAACAGGAGGTCCGACGACGGCTTAGAACGCGTTTGGCTCAGTTCTCCATGCTTTCATCATCTCCTGCTTCTTCCCCCATGGCTATGCATAGCTAAGTTCTCTCTTCGTTGGGGTTTAATGTAATTGAGTCTACTTCCATGTAATTACTCTTTTATTATTCAATTAAGTGTCGTTATTGTTTCTCTTCTATGCGTAATGCTTGTTTTTGGCTTGATCACCCGAATGCATGATTCTATATATTCAATTATAATTGGGAAATTTAATTGAATTGCGAACTGGAGAGAACACCCAATACTTTTTATGCCTAGGGATAGGGTAAAAAGGATTGGGCATCGTTAGAACCTCTATTCCTAATGCAAGTACTTTGGTTTCACTAATTCAAGGGATTGATAGTGGAATCAAAGGACTTAGGTTCTCTCACTTAAGGGATTAAGGTTTGAATAAATTTGTGGGTTGATGATAACAAAAGCTTATTTGATTAAGAAAATTAGTGATTGCATGTTAGGATGACTTGATGAAGTTAAACCCCGACGTAATTCTTCTATTGATTTAAACCCAATTTTCTGCACACGCTACGTGTTTGGTGAATTTACCTAAATCCAATTTCTCTTCTTTTACTCATTTAATTTTTCTGCAATTGTCTTTAAATTTAATTACTTAAATTTCCTCAATATTCGTAGTCTACTTAACTTACGAAAATTACCCAATTATCGTACAAGTCCCTGTGGATACGATACTCTACTTATCATTGTGTTACTTGCACGATTAGGTACACTTGCCAAAATCGCAACAAGTTTCTGGCGCCGTTGCCGGGGACTTGTGTCTCGGTAATTGGGCAAATTTTTAGTATATTTTGTGGACTTTAAACATTCTTTTATTCTTTCGCATTTTATTTTTAATTTTTTTTTTCTTCTTCCTTATCATTCAAGGATTTCTTGAAGAAAAGAGCTAAAAAATAAATAAATTGAAGGAAGTTACCTTTGTCTGGAATACCACGGCCGTGGTAGACTAAGCACGGCCGTGCTAAGCCACCACAGCCATGGTGAAATAACCACGGCCAAGCAGAAATCACTGAAAGTTTTGCATCAGCGTCAACTTTCCGAGCACAGCCGTGGTTAATTTACCACGGTCGTGCTCGTAATGCACGCAGATTGGACCTCCAGACTATGCAAGGACCACGGCCGTGGTCATCTGATCAGCACGGCCGTGGTGATCCGCGTCAGCAGTTTAAAACTTTATAAAATAAGTGCTGAAAACCCTTTGGAGAGGTATCTTTTGCTCTATTTCCAAAAACTGAGGGTTCTGATTGAGATAGAGAAAGTGTGAGAGAATTCGATTGCTGTAAGACGTAGAGATCGTCATTGGGAGTACTACTTGTAACAATTCTAATCCCTTTGTAATCTTTATGTTTTCTATGAGGTTTTCTAGTTTGTTCATGAACATGAGTGGCTAGTCCTCCAAGCCTAGGATTATGATGTAGCTGCGTCTCTTGTACCCCATCTTTGATTTTCAATGAATGTCTCAATGTTTCTAGTTATTGAATCTCTTTACTATTTTGTTTGCTATTAGAACTGATCACTCTAAATTTTAGTCAGTCCCTTGGCTATGATCAATTGCATGGGACTGACAGAACTGTAAAGTGATTGAATTCATATGATTTGCATGATCAAACTAATTGTGTGAATTTCTAGTGGATTAATTCTCTTAATCAACCTCTCTGAGTATTATCGTTTACCCTAATTTAATTCACCTATGACCAATTGGGAATTGAATTAGGGGAAACAGCAGTAGTAAGCTACGATCAATTGTTTACTAATGAATTTAAAGAGGACTGGCAATTAACTTAATTAGAGCATTCAATGAGATCAAGATGAGGGAAAAAGAGATGCATGCAAAATCATAATCCTTGGCGTTTCATTCTTATTGTTTCACATTAATCTTCTTGTCTTAATCCTTACTTTTAAAAACTGAACAATTGAACTCTATTTTCTCCCAAATTTGATTCCTGATTGAATTGTTTAACCATTACAAAATTGATTGTTTGGGAACACAACTGGTCTTTTGGGTTCGATATCCGGACTCTTAGAGTCCACTGTAACTACTGCGTAGGGTACGCTTGCCCTTTGCAAACACATTTTTACGCATCAAGTTTCTGGCGCCGTTGCCGGGGACTAGTTGTGTAGTTCCTAGATAATTTATTTTGTGAAAATTTAAGCAATTCTTGTTCATATTGTGCATAGTTTTGGGTTCCTTTTAATTTTCTATTTTATCTATTTTAATTTTTATTTTTATTTTTATTTTGTTTTTGTTTGGTTAATTTCTGAATTTTTATTTTAGTTTATCTAAAAAAAAAATTCTATTTTTTTTTTATATATATCATTCTCTTCTTTACTCGTTACGTTTAATCTTTTTGCTGTGTTGATAGTGCATGCTAACCAGGTCCAAGAAACCAGAGCTTTTGAACGAACCTGAGATTGAAAGGCTTGCCCGGAAGAACAGAGCGGAACAGAGAAGAAGAGTAATGGCTGAAGAAAACGATCCACCGGTGGAGCAGTCTCTGTTAGACTATCTCACTCCTCAAGTTGGGGTAGCTAACAACATCTTGTTGCCAGCACTGGGGGATGTCAGTTTCGAATTGAAACATGGCTTCCTCCAGATGATAGAGAGTAACCAATTTAATGGGCTGGCCACTGAGGACCCGGTGGAACATCTGAGAAGATTCCTGAGGATGGCTAGCACAGTCAAGTATCCTCGGGTGTCTGTTGAATATATCAGACTGGCTGCTTTCCCATTCTCCCTCAACGGGAAAGCACTCAGTTGGTTGTGCTCGCTTCCAGCCAACAGCATCACTACCTGGGAGATGTGCACCAACAAATTCCTACGGAAGTACTACTCTGTAGTGAAGACAGACCAAATGCAGAGAGAGATAGGCAATTTTGCTCAGAGGGAGCAAGAGAGCTTGTCAGAAGCCTGGGACAGATTTCAGGAGCTGCTTCGTAGTTGCCCACATCATGGGTTTAGCCAGCAGAGAATCATCCAGATTTTCTATGGAGGTGTGTCCAACCATAACAGGACTAGCCTCGACGCTGCTTGTGGAGGTTCGTTGATGGCTAAATCACCAACAGAGGCAAACAGAATCATTGAAGCTATGGCCTCCAACGCCTACAACCATACTGCAGATAGGCGTATTCTGAGGAAGCCTGTTAATCAAGTGGAGACCGGAGCATCTAGCTCCGGGATTGATCAGAAACTAGAGATACTGTCCAAGCAGATGGAGAATATGATGAAGGCACAGGCTCAGATTCTCTCAGCATCTCGTCCACCTCCTACTTGTAATAAGTGTGGGGAGGGTCATGAGGAGAATGAATGCCCTATAGATGCTGAATTGGCTCAAGCTATAGAGGAGGTGAATTGGGCCGGTGGGAAGAGCGCCGAATATGATCCCTTCTCTAACACCTTCAACCAAGGATGGAGGGATCATCCTAACTTCTCCTGGAAGAATCAGAGGGATCAAGGACAGAGACGAGGGCAGAACCAGAATCAAGGTGTCTACAGACCTCCACATTTGCAAAATCAGAGGTCAAGACAAGAGGAGAGAAGACCCTATCTTCAGGAGGTCATGATGCAATACATGGCCAAAAATGATGAAAGAATGAAGAGCATAGAGTCGCAAATGACCGACATGAAAACCTTGCTATCTCAGAGGACTCTTGGAACACTGCCATCTCAAACAGAGACTAATCCTAAGAAGGAAGATGTCAAAGCAGTGTCAACCAGGAGCAAGAAGGACAAGGAGGAGTCAGAACAGAAGGAAGGCCCAGCCACAGTTGATGATGAAGAGGTTCTTACTGAAGAGAATCAAGTTCCCGAGAAAGAGAAGAAAAAGGAGGTACTGACACCTCCCAAGGTAAGTATTCCTTTTCCTCAGAGAGTCAGGAATGAGAAACATGACCAGCAGTTCTCTAGATTTTTAGAGATGTTTAAGAAACTGCACATAAACATCCCTTTTGCTGAGGCTATTGCTCAAATGCCAAAGTATGCTAAATTTTTAAAAGAGATCATTTCTAACAAGCAGAAATTGGCAGAATTTGAGACAATAGGCCTTAATGAGGAGTGTTCGGCTGTGGTCCTTAAGAAATTGCCCCCCAAAATGGCAGACCCAGGGAGTTTTACTCTGCCTTGCAAGATAGGGAACGCCTATTTTGAAAGATGCTTGTGTGATTTGGGGACAAGCATTAATCTGATGCCTTATTCTGTCTTTAAGAAAATAGGCATGAAAGAACCACAGCCTTCCAACATTACCATTCATCTTGCGGATAGGTCTATAGTATACCCAAGGGGAGTCATAGAGGATGTATTGGTAAAAGTAGGCAAGTTTATTTTCCCTGCTGATTTTGTGGTGCTTGATATGGAAGAAGAGGATGATGTCCCAATCATATTAGGGCGTCCCTTTCTGAACACTTGTGACATGGTAATTGAGGTAAGGCAAGGAAAACTCACCTTAAGATTGGGTGATGAAAATGTAGTTTTCAACTTATCTGATTCTATGAAAAAGCCTACCTCTTTTGCCTCTTGCAAATTTGTTCAGTCTAGGGACATAACTGATGACTTCACTGAGGCTTCATTCCCCACTGTGGGGATAGAAGACCCTTTGGAAAGAGTTCTCACCATGGAGGACTTGGATTGGGAACTAAATGACATTGAGGAGGAAATACTGATGTTCCTCCAAGATCAACAGGAAGCCAAAGCTGTTGGCTTTGAGAAGTTGGAAAGGAGCAAAGGCCCAAAACCCAAGCCCTCCATTGAGGAACCTCCTGTTTTGGAGTTGAAACCGCTACCTTCCAACTTGAAGTATGCTTTTCTTAACCAACCCTCTGCTCTACCAGTTGTTATTTCTGCAGGTTTAACTAAAACAGAGGAGGACAAATTGCTGCGGGTTCTAAGAGATAACAAGGAGGCTTTTGGGTGGACCATCCATGACATTAAGGGTCTTGACCCTACTGTGTGTACTCACAGAATTCATTTGGAGGATGGATTTTCACTCAAAAGACTTCCTCAGAGGAGACTCAACCCAAACATGATGGAAGTGGTAAAGGGCGAGGTAATTAAATTACTTGATGCAGATGTTATTTATCCTATCTCTGATAGTGACTGGGTGAGTCCTGTTCAATGTGTCCCTAAAAAGGGGGGCACCACTGTAACAGAAAATGAGCAACATGAGCTCATAGCTGTTAGGAAAACCACCGGGTGGCGGATGTGCATTGACTATAGGAAATTAAATGAAGCCACCCGGAAGGACCATTTTCCCCTTCCTTTCATTGACCAGATGTTGGAAAAGTTAGCAGGAAAAGCTTTCTATTGTTGCTTAGATGGTTATTCGGGCTATACACAAATTCCATTGGCTGAAGGGGACCAAGAAAAAACTACTTTTACATGTCCCTATGGAACATTTGCGTATAGACGAATGCCTTTTGGGCTTTGTAATGCACCTGCTACATTTCAAAGATGCATGATGTCAATATTTTCTGATTTACTTGAAAGTTGCATTGAAATTTTTATGGATGACTTTTCTGTATTTGGAAGCACTTTTGACACATGTCTGAGTAATCTCAATTTGGTCTTGAAAAGATGCAGGGAGAAAAGGCTGGTTTTGAATTGGGAAAAATGCCAATTTATGGTACAAGAATGTATCGTATTGGGGCACAAGGTGTCTCACAGAGGCATTGAGGTAGATCCCGCTAAGGTGGGGGTGATTGCAAAATTACGTCCACCAAATTCTGTGAAGGCTGTCAGAAGCTTCTTGGGTCATGTTGGGTTTTACAGGCGCTTTATAAAAGATTTTTCAAAAATTGCAAAACCCATGAATGACCTAATGGCTAAAGACGTCACCTTTGAGTTTTCTAATGAGTGCTTACAGGCATTCAAACTACTGAAAGAGAGGCTTGTTAGCACTCCTGTGGTAGTAGCCCCTGATTGGTCACTGCCTTTTGAATTGATGTGTGATGCTAGTGACACAGCTGTAGGGGCTGTTTTGGGTCAAAGGAGAAATAAAATTTTTCATACTATTTACTATGCCAGTAGGACATTAGATGAGGCCCAAAGGAATTACACTACCACTGAAAAAGAACTTTTGGCAGTAGTTTTTGCTTTTGATAAGTTTAGACATTACTTAGTGTTGTCTAAAGTTATTGTTTTCACTGACCACTCTGCTATCAAGTTTCTTTTGAGTAAACAGGATGCAAAGCCAAGACTCATCAGGTGGATATTGTTGCTGCAAGAATTTGATTTAGAAATAAAGGACAAGAAAGGATCAGAGAACTTGGTTGCGGACCACCTGTCCCGTCTAGATCCCTCTGTCATGCAACCTGCAGAAGATGGGACCATTAAAGAGACATTCCCTGATGAGCATCTTTTTGCTGTCATTTCCACTGAAGGGACACCTTGGTATGCTGATATAGTTAACTATTTAGCCTGCCAAGTATTTCCCCCTGAATTCAATTATCAGCAGAAGAAGAGATTAATGTCAGAAGCAAGGAAGTATTTCTGGGATGACCCCTTTTTATACAAGGTGTGTGGTGACAACCTGGTAAGGCGGTGTGTGCCTTATAATGAGGTAAGTTCCATCTTAAACCATTGTCACTCTTTAGAAGCCGGCGGACACTCGGGCCTTATGAGGACCGCCCATAAAGTGCTTCAGTGTGGTTTTTACTGGCCTTCCCTTTACAAAGATGCACATGCATTTGTGAAGGCTTGTGATAGATGTCAGCGCACTGGCGCTTTATCGAGGCGATTTGAGATGCCTCAAAATAACATGTTAGTTGTGGAGATGTTTGATGTGTGGGGAATAGACTTCATGGGTCCTTTCCCCAAATCTTTTGGTAATGAATATATCTTGGTTGCTGTGGATTATGTATCAAAGTGGGTAGAAGCTGTATCACTGCCCACTAATGATGCTAGGAGTGTGATTAAATTTCTGAAAAAAAACATTTTTACAAGATTTGGCACTCCTAGAGCAATCATTAGTGATGGTGGTACTCACTTCTGCAACAAATTGTTTGATGGCCTCTTGGCCAAATATGGAGTAACTCACAAGGTCTCTACTCCTTACCATCCACAGACAAGTGGTCAAGTGGAGCTCTCCAATAGGGAGTTGAAAAGGATTTTGGAAAAAACTGTAAGTGCATCTAGGAAAGATTGGTCTATCAAATTAGATGACGCTCTTTGGGCTTACAGAACTGCTTTTAAGACTCCCATTGGGATGTCTCCTTACAGACTTGTGTTTGGAAAAAATTGTCATTTACCTGTTGAGTTAGAACACAGAGCCATGTGGGCTCTGAAATTTCTAAACTTTGATTCTGAGCTTGCAGGTACCCACAGGTTAATGCAATTGAATGAACTTGACGAGTTCCGTCTTGCAGCATACGAGAATGCCAAGATTTACAAGGAGAGATCCAAAAAATGGCATGATGCTCGTATTAGACAGAGACAGTTCCATGTAGGCGAGAAGGTCCTCATTTACAACTCTCGCCTACATCTGTTCCCTGGGAAACTCCGCTCAAGGTGGAATGGGCCTTACACTGTGCACCAAGTGTTCCCTTATGGGACACTAGAGCTACAGAAAGAAGATGGTTCTACCTTCAAAATAAATGGGCATAGAGTAAAAACATATGATGCAAGTTTGCAACAAGTGCGCTTTATTGCGCACTTCCAGGAATGAACTGAGTTCCCTTTTCACCCGTCAGGCTCGGGACGTTAAACAAGCGCTACCCAGGAGGCAACCTGTGGGAGCTGGGTTCATTACCCAGTGTATCCTTTCCTTTTATTAACTTTAGTTTACATTTATTTTTCTTTCGCAGCTAAATTAATTTTCTTATTGTTTTAGTCCGCATGTGGGGACCACGGCCGTGTTAAGCTGAGCACGGCCGTGGTGGTAGAAGCCAAGCAGTGGTATTAACTTACCACAGCCTTGCTCCCAGATTTTCCCAACAGCGTCATATACGACCACGGCCGTGGTACATTCAGCACGGCCGTGGTACATTCAGCACGGCCGTGGTTAATCTGGACAGCCGTGGTAACTTTTACCACATCCGTGGTTAGTTGTCCAGAAAGAAAAAAAAAAAGGGGGGGGGGGGACACCAGAGGCTCACCACGGCCGTGGTAAACTTACCACGGCCGTGGTCCGCCCATCTCTATATATAGCCACGGGGGTGGTCAGTTACCACCACCCGTGGTTCTCTCTTGCTTTATCTGTTCTGTCTCTCCTATTCTTGGCAATCCTAGCAAGTAAGCTTTTCATGATTTGTCAGCATGCATTTTTATTGATCACATGTTATTTCCTTTTTCTTTTCTGTTTAGTATTAATATAAATAAAAAAAAATAGTTTCTGACAGTCACCACGGCCGTGGTCATGTTTACCCAACCGTGGTCAGGTTTACCACAGCCGTGGTCACTGGAACCACAGCCGTGGTCACAGGAACCACGGCCGTGGTCATGTCTACCACAGTCGTGATCATGTTTGCCACAGCCGTGGTCATGCTTACCACGGCCGTGGTAAATGTTACCACAGCCGTGGTCATGTACACAGTGGCCATTCTTTTTTGTTGTTGCTCTAACCCATACTGCTTCATTCTTTTTGGATTATGCTCGTTGTGTGCAGTTATGACAGGTGACGGCCCATCTCGTACTCGTGGGAAGCGTGCTCGGACCACACAGGCTCAGCCAAGACAGGGTGCAGCATCTTCCACACGATCCACTTCATCACCACCTAACCCACCACCTCGACGCCATCCTGGGGCTCAGCCTATGCATTATGATACTCCCGTACCACCAGAGCACATGGACCGGTACACAGTACTTTGGACCTTTGATTATCATCCCACCAGAGCTTTAGACACAACACTTCTAGAGGAGCATGGTCTACTGCAACGGGTCATGGCATACCTCACAGCTGTGGGATGGGAGAGGATAGTGGACATCACAGAGCAGGCATACAGACGCCCCACTATTGAC
This sequence comes from Pueraria montana var. lobata, assembly GCA_026413185.1. Lineage (NCBI taxonomy): Eukaryota > Viridiplantae > Streptophyta > Magnoliopsida > Fabales > Fabaceae > Pueraria > Pueraria montana. The sequence continues at coordinate 10,322,100 of CM048652.1, forward strand.
TTCATCTCCACTTGCCAGGAGTGGGACCCTGCACCTCGACCTGCACCAGAGCAGGAGGCAGATGAGGACGACATGGAGGATGAGGAGGTGACACAGATAGATGACCCAGCCCTTCCGCACATGGTCTCCTTTTTCATGATGGGACAGGTTCGGAAGATGACATTGGCAACATTCAACGTCGTCTTGGGTTTCGAGACACCAGAGTCCATCCCGACAGATGAGTATAGGGGTGCTTTGAGATGGCACCCAAAGACTTACAGACCAGCGGCCTTCTGGAGGGAGATTACAGGACAGGCCCGCTTCATCCCTGGCACCTCAAAGGCCAGCGGCATCAGAGACCCAGCACTTCGAGTGTGCCATCGGTGGTTATCTGGGACCCTCCATGGCCGCAAGGAGAGCACGGGCACGATTACTGGGAAGGACCTCTTCCCTTTATGGTGCATGGTTAGGGGAAGGCGGTGTAATGCCGGCCTCCTTTTTATCAGACACTGTCGCACCATTGGATTACGAGTTTCTCAGAGCCAGACTGGTCATATTGCAGTTGGATCATTCATCACCAGGCTGGCTACTCACTTTGGCTTCATAGAGGCAGCCCAGGATGGCACAGCCGTTTCTTACATTAACAGATCCACTCTGGTTTCTCTGGGGATCCTTCGACGCCAGGGCCAGCAGTTCTTCCTTGTTGAGCAGCCTGACCCACATCAGGATGAGCCAGAGATCCAGCCCTAGGAGCCAGGCATGGCAGAGCAACCGTTTGACATGGAGGAGCAGCCGACAGAGCAGTATCGGGCATCACCACCACCACCCACATTTGACATGAGCCAGATCCTCCAGAGATTGGATGATTTGGAGACTAGGGTGACGCAGAGGTTGGATGATCAAGACACCCGATTTGAGACACAGCAACAGATGATAGCTGACCAATTCACTGCTCAGATGGATTTTTTGAGGCAGCTTCAGGATCGTCTCTTTCCAGATCCTCCTCCTTCTTGAGGAGCTTTTCTATTTCATTAGGTTTTGTTTTCTTTTTCTTTTATTTTGTTTTGTCAGTCTGTTTTGTTTATAGCACCGTACTCTACTAGTTTTTTTTTGTTTCTCTCATCCTCCTTACATTGTTTCCTGTTTTCATTTTTATTTTTGAAGCATTGAGGACAACGCATTTATTAAGTGTGGGGAAGGGAGTCACGGTTGTTTTTCCCTATTCTTGAGACATTGTGTGGTTATGTTATTTCTGTGTTCTGATGTGATTTTTAGATCTTCAATAGTTGTAGAATTGTGTTGCAGAATTTCCCTCTTTAAAAAAAAATAAAAATAAATAAATCAGATAGCAGCAAGGTTACTAAAGGGGAAACACTGGCTCTAAAACTAGACGAATAGATTATTTCCCTTGAGCTTGAACATAGAGATGGGAGAGTTGAGCCTTAAGCCTTTCAATATGATATGGAATCAATTCAAGTGACATGTTTTATTTTCTATGCTGATATACATATCCTTGATTGACTTTTGACTTTCTGAAACTGTTGAGGCATTGTTAGGCATTTTTCTAGATGCAGAATTTGTGATACAACCCCACTTAGTTGACTGTTTTGAGCCTTATGAATATTTTTTTTTGGTCACCCTGTTATGTTAGTCTTTGTACAATATGCTTGGTGGTCTGAAAGACAGGAGAAAACCAATGTAATGAAGGATATTCTGAAACAGAAAAGACTCAGTATGTCTCACTTCCTCTCCTATACAATGAATAAATCAAGGTCAAGGCCTTCAAAAAAAAAAAATAAGGGAGAGAAAGAAGAAGTGAGAGCTGAAAAAAAAAATCAAAAATCAAAATCAAATAAAAGAGAAGAAGAAGAAGAAGAAGAAATAAACATTGGTATCTTCTTGATTTTGGATCACTGAGTATAAATTGATTGTAAAGCCCATTGCTAACATTTTTCTTTCAATATCCACCCATCATTGAAATCCTAGCCCCGTTACACCTTGTCATGCCTCATCTGTTTTGATTGTAAAAAGTCCAATTGAGTTGAGTTGATCGATGCATAGATTAGTGAATATGTTCATTTGAATATGATTGGAGAGTTTTTCTATTAACCCTGAAATACTGAGAGAAGGAGAGATGAGTGAACCATGGCTCCTGGGAAATTAATTTTTGCGTAGGTTTAAGCCTAAGAGACCCCGAGAGGAAACCTGCTGCATTCTGCTGTATCTGCTTCTGTCATAAATAAATCGGGAATTCTGTTACAAGTTCTTGGCTAGGGAGAATCAATTTTGATGTCTAACTCAGAATAATTGCTTGAGGGCAAGCAATGCTCAAGTGTGGGGAGGTTTTGATAAACCAGATTTTGACTGTATTTTCTATCTCAGTTTGGATACCATTTGCATATGATTTGAGCTTAATTGTTGGCAGAACTCACGGTTTATTGTTAGTTTGTGTAAGACAGGCAATTCAAGGATTTCTTGAAGAAAAGAGCTAAAAAATAAATAAATTGAAGGAAGTTACCTTTGTCTGGAATACCACGGCCGTGGTAGACTAAGCACGGCCGTGCTAAGCCACCACAGCCATGGTGAAATAACCACGGCCAAGCAGAAATCACTGAAAGTTTTGCATCAGCGTCAACTTTCCGAGCACAGCCGTGGTTAATTTACCACGGCCGTGCTCGTAATGCACGCAGATTGGACCTCCAGACTATGCAAGGACCACGGCCGTGGTCATCTGATCAGCACGGCCGTGGTGATCCGCGTCAGCAGTTTAAAACTTTATAAAATAAGTGCTGAAAACCCTTTGGAGAGGTATCTTTTGCTCTGTTTCCAAAAACTGAGGGTTCTGATTGAGATAGAGAAAGTGTGAGAGAATTCGATTGCTGTAAGACGTAGAGATCGTCATTGGGAGTACTACTTGTAACAATTCTAATCCCTTTGTAATCTTTATGTTTTCTATGAGGTTTTCTAGTTTGTTCATGAACATGAGTGGCTAGTCCTCCAAGCCTAGGATTATGATGTAGCTGCGTCTCTTGTACCCCATCTTTGATTTTCAATGAATGTCTCAATGTTTCTAGTTATTGAATCTCTTTACTATTTTGTTTGCTATTAGAACTGATCACTCTAAATTTTAGTCAGTCCCTTGGCTATGATCAATTGCATAGGACTGACAGAACTGTAAAGTGATTGAATTCATATGATTTGCATGATCAAACTAATTGTGTGAATTTCCAGTGGATTAATTCTCTTAATCAACCTCTCTGAGTATTATCGTTTACCCTAATTTAATTCACCTATGACCAATTGGGAATTGAATTAGGGGAAACAGCAGTAGTAAGCTACGATCAATTGTTTACTAATGAATTTAAAGAGGACTGGCAATTAACTTAATTAGAGCATTCAATGAGATCAAGATGAGGGAAAAAGAGATGCATGCAAAATCATAATCCTTGGCGTTTCATTCTTAGTGTTTCACATTAATCTTCTTGTCTTAATCCTTACTTTTAAAAACTGAACAATTGAACTCTATTTTCTCCCAAATTTGATTCCTGATTGAATTGTTTAACCATTACAAAATTGATTGTTTGGGAACACAACTGGTCTTTTGGGTTCGATATCCGGACTCTTAGAGTCCACTGTAACTACTGCGTAGGGTACGCTTGCCCTTTGCAAACACATTTTTACGCATCACATGCAGTCCACCAGCCTCACAAAAATGGCTTCCTCCTCCCTTTTTGTCGTCTCAGCCAGAAGAAAAAGAAGACAGAGAAGAGTGCTGCGGAAGAGTAAAAAAAAAAAGAAGGAATGAGAATGATGGAAAGAAGGTTATACACGCAGGATAATTTTGAAATTTTTCTATTTGCACCCACCTTCCTCTAAGGACACCCCCGTTCTTTTTTTTTTCTTTTTTCTACAACTTATGGAACTCACGTAAAAGTTCCAAAAATCTCATAATAAATCTATGACACATAACGAAACATAGAACTAAGTTAATTATTATATCAATCAATATAATTTAAATTTAGTTTGCTCTTTCATTATTAATCAAACATTTAATCATATAATTAGGAAAATCACAACGTTACAATTCTCCCCAACAAGAAAATTTTCTAATTAAATCTCTTACGTTCATACTTATTGGGTTGTAATTTTCAGGGTGTTACAGCAAATAGTTTAATTATAATTTGTATATGTAATAAAGTTTGCATTGTAATTGTTTGGATTTTATTTTATTTATAGTATAATGAAATATGCACTTTTATGTCATTTTATTTTGGTGACATGTGTTATTTAAGCTTATTGTTCTTATTTAAAATGTTCATTGTTAAAATCTTTCAAATTGTAGTCTTCAGTGATGGAAAGTGAAGGCGGGAATACTAGTCAACAACCAATAAGTATCACAAGAGTCAGGCGTAACTGGACTGAACTTGAGGAGGAAACTTTGCTTACTATACTAGAGGAGATGGTGGTGGCTGGCAACAAAGGAGAGAATGGGACATTCAAGTCTGGCACTCATGAAGAAGTTTGTAAGGGGATGAAAAATAAGATTCCTGGAATTGTTATAAATGCCAAACAAGTCGTTAACAAGATGAAAAGGTGGTCAACAAAACTTAATGATGTTGTTGACATGATGAATACCAGTGGGTTTGGATGGGATGACGCAAGAAAGTGCGTCACTTGTGACAGCAATCAAGTCTTATCTGAGTATTTGGAGGTAAATTAATTTCTAGTTTAAGTTCATTGATTTGTTATCAATATTTTTATCTATGTGGTAACTGTTTTCTTTTTCTTTTTTCTAACTTATAGAAGCATCCCAAAGTTGACAATCATGTCAATAAAGAGTTTAAAGAGTTTGAAAGGTTGCAAGGTATATTTGGCAAAGATCGTGCAAATGGTCGTGGGGCTGAGAGTGCTGCAGATGCAGTGGAAAATGAAATTGGTGAGAATCAACTTGATGATGAGGATTGGCTACAACATGATAATTCACCTCCATCTAGTGGAAATAGTTCAGCAAGGAGTGAACATGTTTCTACTGAGCCACCTCCTAAATGCCAACGCATTGCTCAATTAACTACCAGATTTATTGAAAGTTTCAATGACAAAATGGATGCGGTGATGACTGATTTTGGAAAGATTTTGGCCAAAATGCCAAATCAATTACAGCAGGATCCTTCAAGAGAAGATTTGGTTGCAAAGGTTAACAATTTGGGATTAACTGAAGGTCAAGAAATTGACTTGGCTTTAAAGTTTGCTGAAAACCCAGAACATGTGAAGTTTTTTTTGGGCTTCTAGGGCCAGCAAAGAATGGCTTATGTGAAGAAGTTAATAGGACTGTGACAATGAAGGAGAACTTGACGATGATATTTAGATAGGCTATTTGTGTTCATTGTTTTTATAGTTAATAGGATTGGTGAATAATCAATGTCTAGTTCATTTTTCAATAATAGGCCTGATTTCATTAATAATAGGCCTGATTTCATTGATAATTTCCTGCTCATTTTAAGGAGTAATTCTATTAGTCATTTTTTCCGCTCATAATTTTAAGACTAAAAGAGTAATTTTAACTTTCCCTCTTTTTAAAAAAAAAACATTTATTATATATTATATAAAGATATATAAAGATAAAAACAAAAACAAAAAAAGATATATAAAGATTACTTTATATATATACGTTTATATTTGATATTAAATATAGTTGTGTTTTCATAAATATTAAATATATAAAAATTACTCTACATTATATATTTAATTCTAATAATAATTATAATTTTATATATTTTATACTTAAGTATTTTTATATATTTTAAAGTTTTTTCTCTATTTTTTATCTTCATAATAAAAGGTATTAATTTTTATTTATTTTTAAAAAATATAAATATATTAATTTTTTATTTAATATTTTCTTTATAAAATATCATGATAACTAAGCCAAAAAAATATATTACACTATCAAAAATAATATTTTAATGGGCTTCTTAAATCACATTGCTCCAAAAATCAATCATAAAATGAGGAAATAATGAAATTAATCAAGTAAGTATATATAGATTGATAAATAGTTTTACAATATAATTAAAAGTATATTAGGAAATTAATATTTGAATGATAATTAAATATATATATATATATATATATATATATATATATATATATATATATATATATATATAACTTTGCTAATAGAAGTATTAGATATATACGGAAATAAATCATGTAAGTTTTTATATATTCAGGAAATAATAATATGATAAATAAATTTAATATATTATTACCACAATAAGAGTGTACCAGGAGTGGTAATGCTCAACTTTAAATCACGTTGCTCCAAAAATCAATAATCATAAAATAAGGAAATAAATCAAGTAAATATATATAGATTGATAAATAATTTTACAATATATATAATATAACTGAGCTAATAAAAGTATTACATGTATAATTAAATAAATCAAGTAAGTTGATATTGTTGGTCTATTTAAACTCACCCCCTGCTATTGAACTATCACTTCCTCTCCCCTTTGTTTTTCCCCGTTATTTGAAGACTCATTTTTTTTTTGTGTTGATATTTGACACACTGCATTGGTAATACTATGAGATTGTCAGATTTCTTTGTTTTGTACTCAAATTGTCTATCGAGAATCATATAACTTGATCATATTTTAGTTTTTACTTATGTAACCTTTTCATATTTCATCTTTATCTCATTATGTGATTCGTATACTTTGTTTCTATTATTGTCATTCAGTGCAATGATTTCAAGAATTATTCTGATTGAAAAATGGTGTCAGGAAGGATAGGTTGGAAGATAAAAGGTTGGAGTCATTCATCTATGGAAGCAATCATACTTCAATAACCCAATGCATATTAAAACTCTTGAACTCATGCTTCTTGATGAAAAGGTGATGTATTATTCCATGATATATTGAAAATAGTAGCTTTTGTGGTTTAAAACTTTCAATTGTGTTTCACATGAATATATGATTGAATTTGGCAGCAAGTTTGGTTTAAAAAATAGGAAATTATATACATTGATAGCTACAAATTTCATAAAAAAAAAAAAAAATTCTCATGTTTGCAAATTTCCATTCTTTATTTTAAAAATCAAAACAAAATCGAGAAAAGGAAAACCATAAGATTTAACCCTCTAATCTCTACCTTTCCCTTTTCATTGTTTATTGGTTAAATAAGATATATTAAAAGTGACATTCAAGTTTTTTTTACTAATTTTATTCATGTCAATATGATTCAAGATTGTTGGGCATAGGTTTGACCTTGAGTTGATAATTTATAATGTTGGACCTGACATCGTAGAAGGTGATCCACCGAAAGGAATGAAGGTATTGTCATTCTTGAATTCACTTTAATTAATGCAGTAAAATATAAATTTGTATGAACTTTATATTGGTTGTAGAATTATGGGCAATACGAGAAGAGATGCAGAATGATATATAGGTGCAGGATGGTATGAATTCGTGACGGATAAGAGATTGCACGTTGGAGATGTTTTGAAGTTTTTGTGGAATGAAGATCCTTATGATCTTTATGTAACAATCATGAGGACTAAATAGACATGTATAGGACTTAAAAAATTATTGGCTTTTCATCAGGGACGAATCCATAAACCTATTAAAGGGGGGGGCTGAATTTTTTTTTCTTCCTTTATAATTGTTTAAATTTTTAAATTTTAATAAATGATCATTTTTAAAAAATACTTACTATTTTTACACGTAAAATTGAAATTAATTGTTATTTTAAATGATAATAACCTTAATCGTTACCATAATAACAACAAACACAACTAGTTTTACATAATTTTTACACTAGTTATTGTAACATCCTGAAATTTTAATATAATTATTGTTATTTAAAAGATTGAATTGTTATGAGATTTAATATAAAAATTATTAGTATAAGAATTTATTTGAATTAAAAGGATTGAATTATTATGATATAATATGATATTATATTTAGAATGTTGTATCATGATATGTTATTTGAATTGATTATGATATTATTTTATTTGGATTGAAATCTTATCTTAATATATTATATTGTTTGCAATGTTTGTATTATGATATATTAACTTGGATTGAGATAATTAAATTAAAATATTGCTATTTAGTTACTATATATTAAATATTATCGAGTTAAATAATTATTTTATCAATAATAAGATTAGGTGATTAATATAAGAATTGTTGAGATTATCTAACATCTATGCAAAAGATAATTAATATAGTGATAATATAATATTATATATCTAGTTTAGATAAAATATTTGTTATATATAGTTTAAATGGGTTCTCGATTTAAATCGTATCATGTTTTATCTTAATATATCTTGAAAGAAAAGAAAATAGTAGATAATGTTAATAATGAGATAAATCTAGATAATAAAGTAGAAGAAGATAAAGAAAGATTTGATAGGCCAAATCTGCTAAAATAAATCTTATGTTATTTAATCTTAATCACGTACAACTGCACTTATATAAGGATAGACAGTTTTCCTTCTAGAATTGCATAGTTAGTCTCTTGGGAAATAGAAAAATTAGTAAATAGTTTGAGGATTGAGGAGAAGGAGACATAGAGTGGATCATGTTGACGTGTAGAAAGAGAAGATGAAGAATAAATAAGAGTAGGAATTACTTTGCTTCAAGAGGTGAGTAAAACATCTTTTAAAAACTTCCATGGTATGGTTCTTAAAGAATGTATTTCATGTTTTGATATAATGAATTTGAGATGAACGGAATTCTCAGTATTATGGTAGATTTCGAAATTTCATGTATATTAGGTATATTTTCTTTATGTAGTTTGTTGTGGTGATATTTCGGTATTTTGCAAAATTACGGTGACGATACTTGTTGCTGCTCTTATGCTCGAATTGATAATGATATGAGTTATGAGTTTTTCTTGTTTACATATATAGATCGATAAAAAGAAAATTGTGTGGTGTCAATTCCTTTTAAAATTGGCTAAAGGGGCTTTCAATTATAAATTTACGTGCATTGAAGTTCTTTTCCATTTAAATCCTTGTGCCGCATGCATATAAATATATGTCTGGATGCATTTGGTTAATAATATATCATATTAATTAGTTAAGTTACCTTCAATTTGCATGGCAGTAGTTAAAGAAAGAATGACATACGGATGGAGTATTTATATATTGATGTAAAATGAATTTACTTTGTGAATTCTTCCAGCGTGTATGTGCCTTGTACTTCGTTATATATATGTTGTATTACTTATTGAAAATAAGATACATTGTGCTCGTAATGTGATCTTGAGAAATATTATTAGGTGTATGAAATTATTGGATGCATAGAATTAGGGAATTTATTTGGTTGTTATTTGGAATGATATTCTGCAGTTTTGTATGAGTTGGTTATTACCTTCCGGGAAGGGATAACGTAGTACATTTTATTTTGAGAATTGATTTTGAGATACCTCCATCTGGGATGGGGAAGAGATTCAGATACCTCCATCTAAGATGGGGAAGGCAGTGGGATGTCATTGCATGGATATGAACTCATAGACATTTTATGAATCTGAGATCCACACGGGTTCTGGGAACCAAATAGTCTAATCTAGTGATTATGGGAATCACTAACTTATGTTTGAGATATCTATTTGAATGCATTGAGGTGTTAATTTTATTTATTGAAATATTTACCTTAATGAGAATGATATGAGTGTGATTTGTGGTTGTCTTAAATTGACTTCTATTGGAGTATATATATATATATATATATATATATATATATATATATATATATATATATATATATATATATATATATATATATATGTATATACATACAATATTTTATTTTAAATTATTGCGGGTACCATGGTTGAGTTTTTCCGGATTACCGCACCGGCTGAGAACAACACTATTTACGAACCTTTTTAGAACTTGTTTTATTCACTGGGATTATTATCTCATTAAAAGTGTTGTTTTCAGATCACGAGGGAGAAATTGTTGAGATGACGGAGACTTTAAGATTTAGTTCTTTTTAGTTATATTTTTGGTTAATGTCTTTCGTATAAAGGGTCGGATGTGGTTAGTTCAGTCACTCTTTTAGATGCCCATATTTGAGGATAACGTTTTTATATATGTAAGGATTTATTTATTCAATCTTATTTTATAATATATGAGGTATTTCAGACCATTGTATTTTCAAAAAAAAAATTATATTATTTATATTTTAAAGAATATTTTACTACGAGTTGCTATTGTAACGAAGGGCGTTACAGTTATCATCTTAACTATTGCAATAATAACAACAAATACAACTAGTTTTACATAATTTTACACTAGTTAACCTTAACTAGTTATATAATAACAACATACATAATTAATTTTACACAATTTTACACTAACCAATTTAAATATATATATATATATATATATATATATATGTACACAAAAAATTCTGAGGGAGGGAGGGGGGGCAGGGGTTGGCGTCCCTGCCCGCCCCCCTTGTATCCGTCCTTGCTTTTCATTTTGGAAATATTAGTGTTTTTTTTATTACAATACTTAGTTTTCTATGGTACTGATTGTTTCATTAATCTATAATACAAAGAGGTTTCTATAATGCAATAATTAATTTATAATACAAAGAGTTTTCTATAATGCAATAATTAATTTATAATACAAAGAGTTTTATTAAATATAGTGATATATTGATATATTCTTTTGGATTAAATTATGTTATCAAAATTTAATGTAATTTGTGATTTTTTTATTTGTAATTTATCAATTTTTTTTCTACCTATTAAGTATATGATAACCAATCATTGTGAGCTTGGTTTTAAATCTAATAACGGAAATTCTCATTCAAATACTAATCTCCTAACTAATCACCTAACTAATAATATAAAATAATTAAATATATATCTTTCCTTATATCTTCAAACTAATAATAGTTGTTAGTGTTTTCTTGAAATATTATATGTAATTATAATGCTTTAATATTCTTAGTAAATAAAATTCTTTTTTAATTAATTAGATATATTAAAATTGGAGAATCCAACAATAATAAATAAAATCAAGTTGTACTTTTAGTGAATCAATTTTTTTTTATTTCAAAATGGGACAAATCAATAAATTTAAAAATTTTCATAACTAAAATAATAAAAAGGTCAGTTGCACAATTTACGTGGATGTCTTTTTATCTCTCATTTCTCTCTCTTACAAGCATTAATTATCTAAATAAATTCAAATTTCAAATAATTTATTATCTTTGACAGTTTCACTTACATTTTCAAAATTCAGGTACGTGTAGTCTCTTTCTTTATTTCTTCTTCTTCTTTGCTAAAAATATCTCTCTTAATAAATAAAAAAATCAATGCTACAACAATCATTTTAACAAAAGTTAAAAATAAAAATTATAATAATCGTTTTAAAAATATATTTATTGTTAATTGTTAGATTTTATTAATTTAAAATTGAAATTAGTTATCTTTACTCTCCTTTGGTTAAATAGGAACCTTAAAGTAAAATGACAGATTGGATAGTTTTTTTTTTTGAACCAAACATATTGGAGTTAAGAGATATGAAAAAAAAATTGTTTATATTAAACTCAATTTGAGAAGTCAAAAAAATAACTATAAAAAATTTGTTTGAAAAATACAAAAATATTCAGTAAATGAAAAGAAATATAAAAGTATAACACACATGGATGAATAGTTTTTATGAAAATAAGTATGAATATTTACATTGAAGCCACAGATATAAACTTTTTTACTAAATATATTTGTTCAATAAAAGTTAAAATTTCTTTAGCATAATTATTATATATTTTAATTACATAACAAAAATTAAATCAAATCAACATAATCACTATTATTTTCTCCAGGCAAAATTAGAGTCTAAAATTAATTTTAAAGCAAATAATTATCTATTTATTTATTATCTTCTTAAATAAATTATTTATGATTTTCTTTTACATAGACAAATTTTAATTTTCTTTTAGACATTGATATTATATGCCGATATATTAAATATAAATTATATATAAAATATAACATATAGTGATGAATTTTTTTTTTTATAAACGTAAGTAAAAATTTTCACTTAGTTCACGAAGATGAACAATTTAGTTGAAGTCACATTAATATATGAATTATTATGGTAAAATTATATTTTAATTATTAAAATTTTTATTTAAATGTATTCTTTTATAGATGTCTCTTTCCTAATTTAAATATTTTATTGAATTTTTTTTTATCGGCAATTGAATGTTTTATTTTACGATTATAAAAAGCATGAAAAATATAACAAATAGAGATAAATATTTTCCATGAAAGTATGAAGAGAAATTCAAACTTAAATTACCATATAAAATATATAAAATATAACACATGCGGATGATTTTTTTTTTTAAAAAAAGAAGAAGGAAAATTTACAGTGAATTCATAGGTATTAACATTTTTATTAAAGAATTTTGTCCAATCAATATTAAATTTATTTTTACATAATTAATATATATTTAATTACATAAAAATCAAATTAGACCAACATAATTACTATTATTTTCTCAATACAAAATTAGTGTCTAAAATTTATTTTTACGCAAATAATTATTTGTTTTTTATTTCTTATCTTCTCACTTAAATAAATTATTCATAGTTTTTTTTATACTTTGACAAATTTTAATTTTATTTTAAGCATTAATATGTATATGTCAATATATTAAAATAAATATGTATATATATAAGAATAATTTACCCGAAGTCACATTAATATCTAAATTATTACGGTGAATTAAATTTTTGATTATATTAATTTTAATTTTTTTTATGGCTGTCTCATTTTTTATTTAAATAATTTACTGAATGTTTTATTTTACAAACATATAAGGTATAATATATATATATATATATATATATATATATATATATATATCTTTATTATAATAAAAGTAAACAAGTTTGAGAGGGAAATCTTATGCAATTGAGCGGAAAATTGTTAGAGAAATTTTCTATCTATTTTTATTTCAATGAAACTATATAAAATATAGCAATTAAGGTAATTAGAACAAATATATATTCTAATTTGAAATAATTAAATTAATTATAATGAAGACATATATGTTTTAATTAAGGTAATTAAAATTATTTTAAATTAAGATAATTGTATAATTTTAAATTAATTAGAATACTTATGGCTATATATATTCTTCTTCTTTTCATTGTTTTTTTCTTCAATCATCCCTTGCAAGCCTTAATTTTTTGACCTTTTTTTTACTGTTTAGCAGGAATTCACCATTGATGAAAATAGAGAATAAATTATAGGTAAATCAATGTTTTTCTTTTCCTTCTTCTTATCTATTCCTTTTACTGTTTATTATCTTCTTAAATAATAGTACTACTCTTTTATATTTCTTTCTTTCGACCATACCTTACATACGATTATTTTATTTTATTTTCTAACTTCATTTTTTTAGTTAACAAAGGTAAATTATGGTAAGGAATTGAGAGAAAATTATAACAAGTAAAAGAAACCAATCAATAGAAATTAACTAAAATTAAAAATAAATAATTCAAAAAAATTAATAGAAGAAATCGATTATCATTCATAACTATTATCAATTTAAATTATTTTAAATTCAAATTGTTGGATCAATAATAATTAAATGATCCAAGAATTTAAAGAATAAATGATAATAAAATAATTGAAAGGAGAATGCGTTAAGTAAAGAAAATCGATCATTAATCAATTAAAATTAAAATTTGTTAAAGGATTAAATAAAATAATTAAAAGTTTTAAAATAAATTATGGTAAGAAACTGAGAGGAGATGAAGTAAGTAAAACAAATTAACTAATACAAATTAATTTAAATTAGAAGTAAATAATTCAAAGTAATTAAAATAAATTAAAAACTAGAAAAATCAATTGTCATAATCATCAATTTAAATTTAAATTCAAGAATCAATAATAATTAAAGTATTATTTCATGAGAAAATAGATTATGTACTAGCTGTGTAAAACAGTTTTATACTATCGTTCAATCACAAATCACGATATATGATATATTAAGAAATTTTCTAAAACTTAGACTAACTATTTGTAATCATTACTTTAAATTTTATATATGTTTTTATAACTTTTAAATAATTGAGTAAAAAAACTCTTAAATAATATATGCAATCAACATAAATTAAAATAACAACTTTATGATTTCAAAATATAATAACAGGTCCGTACACCGTACGAGTCACTATACTAGTGTAAGTAATACTATCCAACTTGACTTGGATAGGAAATGGTAAAGATGGGTCATCAAATTTGCATCGACCAAGAGTGTGTTTGGTTTGGTGTTTGACCACCTAAACTGATGTTTACTCCTCCCAGAAAGTTACATTTGCTTGTTTGGCAATTTTTTTTCCGCCCAAACTGAGGTTTGTTCCAAAATTACTCCTTTCTTGCTTTTCCGTTGAGCATAGAAAGTTTCAAACATAAATCAAGTTACATTAAATCTACTTTTAACTAAACTTAAATTTACAAAGTTAAGTTCAACCAAACTCCATTTTTTAACTGTAATCCAAACACACCAAGTGGTTTGATTTCTCACCTCTATTAAACATAGTGATGAAGTTGCTTTTAGAGTTTAATAAAAAAGGAAGACAAAAGATAAAGTAATAAATATGATAAATGATATGATAAAAAAAAAAAAATCATGTGAAAAAAAATAAAAGAATACGTGTTAAATATTTTTTTTATCCAAAATCGTATAGTAATATCAAGGAATATATCTCAATTGATTGAACAGTGATTGAGTATTATATTTCGATTTCTATTGATTAAAAAAAACCTGTATAGTAATGTCCTTTCGAATAATAATTTTCACATTTCAATACAATAAAGGACAACATTTTATACTCCTAATTTTACAGGAGATCTCTAAAAAAAAATAAGGTTAAAATAATACAAAAAGGTGCAATGTGCTAATTTTTATATCAAGAATCAATCAATCAAGTATAAGCTCTAAAATCCACTTTTGTTTCAGTCTTATTCTTCTTGTTTAGGAGTCCAAAACGGTCGACAGTAGCACTCAACTCCACCCCCAAAAAGTGACCTGTCTAACCCCATCTGCCAACAAACAAACCATTTACAGGCCCTCACTCGTTAAACCCCACCACAAACAGTGGCCGAGTCACTGAGTTAGCGTGCACCATGGCCGTGTAAAACTTCCTGCACCTCCAAATTTTCTTCTGGCACCCCCATTACATACAGAGGTGCGGGAGTGGCATAAAACATAAAGCAATTTACCACTTTGGGCACACAAAACCGACCTTTGATTCTCAGCCTCAAGGCGAAGAACCCCACAGAATCTCCGCGCTAACAGTGGCAAACTCTGCCTCAGACTCCGAAGCTTCCTTCACAATCCTCAGTATCTCCGACTTAACCTCTCTCTTCTCTTCAGCACTCAACCCTTCCCCGACTTCCACCTGAATCGCAAACCGCGAAACGCAACTCTCACTCTCACTCTCACAACACCCCTCTCTCTGCAAGTCCATCAGAATCTCAACCAATCCCACCTTCACCATCTCTTCCACCACTTCCCTTCTCCCAATATACCCAAGCTCCAGAACGCAATCCAACGCGGCAACACGAAGCCCCAAATCGCGCGAACGCAAAAAACCAATAATTTTGGGGATCTCCCCGCTGCAGAGAATCTCGTCCACCAAGGGGCTTCGAATGAACCTTATCAGCGACGATAAAACGCGAACGGAACATCCCGAAGCCATCGCTATCAAGGCCTTGATGGTGGGGCCCATCAACACCAGCCCGACAAACACGTTCTTGTTGAACTTCACCAGCGCGGCTATAGTCATCGCCGCTTCCTCCTTCACACGCTTCGAACTCGAGTTCTCGAACAGCACGCACTCCAGAAGCGTGAACACCTTGGCTCTTAGAACCACGTCCTGGAACTCTAAATCGAAGCCCTGGGAGAGCCGCTGTCGGAACTCGACCAGAACCTTAACCTGCTGTTCCTCGTCGTCGCGGGACGGTTGTTGAAGCGTGGTGACGAGATCGCGAATGTTGAGGCGGTCGATGTAGGATTGGATTTGGGATTCGACGGCGCGGGCGAGGTGGTAGATTTTGTAGTTG
Source organism: Pueraria montana var. lobata (assembly GCA_026413185.1). Classification (NCBI taxonomy): domain Eukaryota; kingdom Viridiplantae; phylum Streptophyta; class Magnoliopsida; order Fabales; family Fabaceae; genus Pueraria; species Pueraria montana. The sequence goes on from CM048652.1 coordinate 10,338,193, forward strand.
GTGAGGTGGCGGTGGAGGAGGGATCGGGGGGAGTAGCCGTGGTGCTTGTGGAGTTTGTCGATTAAGGTTCGGAGGGAGGAGAGCATGCGGGAGAGGTTGCGGAGGGTTGGGTCGGAGGAGAAGGCGGCGTGGGCTTTTGCTTCGAGGTCGAGGAGAGTGTCCATGGCGCCGCGTGAATCGGTTCTGGAGAGGAAGGAGAAGGGGTTGGTGCTGGTGTGAAGGTCTTTGGAAGCTTCTTTGAGGAGAGTTAGGAGACGGTTTTTGGGAGGGTCATCCATGAGAATAGAATGTGAAGGGTGTGGATGGGATGGTATGGAAATTCAATTAATTTGTTTTGTGTGTTTGCTGGGGGAGTGTGGAAAGGACTAGAAGAGAAGAGAAGAGGAAAGCAGAAGTGGCAGAAAAGACAAGAAAGGGGATGACTGATGATGGCAACTACAATACAACTATCAGTCCTCATGTCTCATGATCAACACAACCAGCAACAAGTCAACAACCATTCTGATTCACTTGTGTGGACCACTTAACAAGCTTATTTATTTTCCTTCATTTCTTGATACGTATGGATAATCATTTTTTTTAATGATTTTAATTATTATTATTTAATTTTTAATATTTTCTTTCAAAAGAAATAAAAAACACAGTCAAATATGATAAAGGAAGAAAAATAAATAAATATAATAAATAATGTGATAAAAATAAACAAAATACAAGAGAAAGTAAATATATTATAATAATAACTTTTTTTATCCTAAAAAAATAGCTCTTTTTATAGAGTAATACTTTTTCGGTTCTTCCTCTTACTTTTACATTGTGATACCTTCTCAGCCATTAACTACTTAACAGCGAGAATTTATAAGATGGCATTTTAATCGTGTAAGTCCGTGGCAGCCCGGCACGTGTCCTGAATTATAGGATGTTTAATACTAGTAGTTATCAAGGGGAATCATTTCAGAATTCTACAGTAATTTGTAAATAATGGAGTTTATTGTGTCAAAAATCAAATCTAAAATGCGTATCAGTCACGATTATATCAAGATATTTTTTATGCTCTCTGTCATAAATATTTTAACTTTTACGTTAACGTGAAAAATTATTTAACACGTGTAATTCAATAATTAAAACTCCAAGAAAACTTCTTTGAATTTAATTATATTTTTTAAGAAAAGGAAAATATATATGAAATCTATTTACACTGGAATGTATTGCTTTTGTTTGTTGATACCATACTCATTTTCTCCTGGCATTTTATGAGGCTTCGGTAATCAACCAAAAACTGAAAGGTTTGCCAAAACTAAATTCTCAAAATAATAATATTTTAGTAAAAATATAAACTAAAATAAATACGTACAAAAGGCCTCTAAGGATCCCGGAACTTGTGCTGTGGAGTCCACTTCAAATGCAAAGAAATATTTCCGGATTTAGCTCCGTCTAGAGGATAAGTTTCATTGTATTCCCCTTCTAAGATGACCTTAGTCAGTGTCAAGATCACTCTTCCAATTTTTTCCTGAAATATCATGCATTTACGAAAACCCTCAATTTCATACTGATGTAAGAAATGCAGTAATATAAGATTGATATGAAGATGATAATTGATGACTCGATCGAGAAGTAGTGGTGACAACATGTTAGTTCCGAAAACATATATGACACAATTTTATGCACAACACTCATCATGGAAAATTAGGACAAAAAGATCTAAGTTATGGATTTCAGCCAACAAATTATCTCTAGCAAACAAATCGTTGAACGAATTATTTTTCAAAGCAAAAGTTTGCTGAATCTAATTTACAATGTCCGTAAGGTTATGGACGTATATCAGCATAACCCAATCACAAATCTAATACAGTTCCATATTTATCTCCAACCCCGCCGTTTGCACCATGAATCCACATGGGAATCTTCATCAACATCAAAGAGTGTGTGGGTCGAATTAGTTAAATTGAGTGTCTAGATGCATTGATCAAATTGATATCTGATTTTTGTTCTTGTTAAATACAATATTTAAGGTTATCCAAATGAATAATGTTACATATACATAAATATATTTATTCAAGTTTCTAAATAAATCTATAGCCTTACTGTAACATCTTGTGTAACAGTTCAGGTTTTGTATATAATATGTGATTAATTATATTTATACATCCATTTTTTTTCTATTTTTTTTTTCATCACATCATTTATTACATCTATTATTTATTTTATTTTACCCTTGAATCTCCCTCTTCTTTTCAATGATGCATGATACACCCTGTGTGTTTATCATTTTTTTTTTCATAATATTTACAGGTATATTTATTTGCTATCCAAATCTCACTTTACTCCTGAAGCTACACATTCTCAGTAAACTAAGCACGAAAAGTAATTAAATATTTGGATCACTTGCAACTTATTAAGTGCCGTATGGTCACATCACATACTAACAAATAAAGAAAAAAGTAACGCAAGAAAATTGAGAATTTCTTGCTTGCTTTTTAATTTAAGCAATGATTGCTCAATTTATAAAACCACCAACATTAGCTATCAAAACTTCTCTGTACGAGCCAAAGAAAAATGGGTATCAGGATTCAGAATATTACGACAATATAAATTTATTTGTTAGAGGTTATTGAATGAGGTTTCAAACTCAAGCAGCACTTAGAAACAAACAATTTCATGAAGTATCACCTTGCCAAACGTATCATGATCGTAGACTTCAAGAATTAACATTTCGTGTAAGCCATCCTCCACAACAAAATCAAATGTTTGATTCCAAACTGGGTTTAGGGATTCATTTACAACCTGAGAATACAAGAAAGATTATTTAATCTATTACAAGTATATAGAATCAGTGTGTGAATATGGAGATGAAATAAATGAAAATTTTCTAAGTGTTAGTCAAGTAAATTCAAAACAAAAAGAATTTCTTTTAAATAAATTGCATTCGAATTAAACTATTTTATGCTTCTAATCGATTTAATCATTTGAATTTATGTTGTTCTTCACCAAATTGAAATTAACACTCTAATGTAGCAAAAGTGTCATGTGAAAAATGTCCAAAATCTTACTCTGGTCTTGAGTTTTTTTTCTGTTTTTTTCAACATAAGGACAACAAATGGATCAGCCTTGCCCATTAAGTCCACTACTGGCAAGTCTTCAGCTGAAATCACTGTCACAGATAGAACCCCTCTTACAATCACGTTGTTTCTCCTACGTGCCCCTGTAGGATCTTCTGCGTCTGCATCACCAGTTCCACTCTTGAGGGTCTTCTCGAACGTGGTTAATGAGAAATCAGGGTCAAAAGGGTTCTTAATGGCGCTTTCAACTCCAAATGGGCAGTACAAGAGCTCCAAGTGCACCTACATAGGGTATATATATATATATGTGTGTGTGTGAAAATGACAGGAAGCTCAAGAAGATTTATGAACTCCTATAATACGAATTTGCACGAGTAGAATACTATAAAATAAGAAAACAGTCAAAACACAAACGACAAGTATTGAAGAAAGGGCCAGATTCGATGCTTATAGGGAGTGTCCATAAATTAATAAACTTGAAAGCACCTTCGTTTAATATTCTACGGATGCCACTGGGCCAGGTTCTATACAAATTGGCAATTGGCATTGATCAGCTAGAATGCTAGATGAATGTTACGAAGACGCTAAGAATATACTATCTTACCTCACCCCTGTATTTGTTATCTCTATGGACCTCCAAATCCTTAACCAGCTTAAGCCATACATCCTTGACTTTACCAGGTTCAAGGTCCTTCAGCGAAACTTGGGCACAGCCAATAAGTTCAGAAGCCTGAATGCCTTCATCATCGAAAATTCTTATGGTCAAATGCTGCGTTGACGCATCTTCAATAATGAATTCAAAGTGCTCATTCCATACTGGATTCAACTGGTTGTTCTGAACATGCCCGACAGTTGGATTACAATCACAAACAATAATAAATAAATAAGAGTAAAAGGAAGCTTCCATTGGAAAGAAAGGTTGTCTTACCATTATTTTACTGGTTTTGGTTTTGTCACGAAGGGGGCGTACAAATATGACAGCATAAGGATCGGATTTCCCAATTACATCTTTATTTGTTAAGTTCTTTGCTTGCACTAATTTTACTTCTAGTATTCCAACCGGTTTCAACTCTAGATTACTGCGAGAAGAAGAAACAATCACACACACTCAAATACAAAAATATGATACTGAAATGCTACAAAAATATGACATGCATGGTACACGCGATAAAAAAAGTCAAAGAAAAGGATTTGGAACGAATAAAAGAAGACCTAAACACCAATTGAGACATTAGTTTACCATGTCCAAATTGAATGAAATAAACCAACAAGCAACCAAGGCAGCAACTCTCTAATATGGATTTCATTTACACGAAACAATGCCTAAAGTTCAAAGGTGAATCAGCATACGGTTTAAATCATCAAGCTTTAATAGGATAACCTCTTTCCGGTGATGTGACACCTTAAAGTAGAAATTTTACTTAACAACACATTTTTTGAATTCTAGTTTCAAAACTTACCTTAACTCCATTGAGGTAAGTAGTTGGTACTTGGTTGGATTACATCACCGATTCAATATTTCTAATAGCTCTTATAACAACACTCCCTCATCCCACCAAAAAAACCGTGACTGGGGCATGCATCTATAGTTTTCACTTTGCCAACCTAGCAAAAGCAGACTATAATACCTACAGTTCCTTCTAGTGGTATCTACTCTCTAGCTCTTCATGGACAAATGAAGTGGAATTGCACATGCTTATGGATTTGTTTGCAACTTTGCCATTAAAATATAGGTTCCAGTCACTAAAGAATTTAGAAGTATTATCCTTATATCATTATCAGCGCCCAATTTTTTAATTTCCCAAAACATAAACTAATAAAAGTAAATATTTTCCTCCTTTGGGAGAAAGTGAGAATGAACTTTTACATACCTGTAATCCCCTGGTAGAATTGGTATAACTTTGCGTACTGGCCAAGTTATAGAGTCTTCAATGGCATCTCTAATTGTTTCCTTAATAAATTACATAAGAGTTTATTACCAAGTTAGAGTGCTGAATGAATTATAAAGCTATTGAAAATATAATGCAATGCGAATTGATAATAAGGCCTAACTGTCGCAATTGATTATACTTCTCCACGTTCTGAATTACAATGCATTTGGATTACATTGCTCCCTCTATTCAAGCTTTTGGAACTCACTCAACTCAGACTTACATATACAGGGATGTTAACAAAATTCCGGGAGATTTCCGGAAGGGATAAAAGAGAGTAAAAAGAAGTATGAGACATGAATAATACCTTTTAAAACATCAGAAACATAATAAAGGTTTTCAATGACTATAAACTGTCAACATTAAAATTTGTGAAACCACAAAACCACTAGATTATTACACAGAACCAAAGTAAATTATAGTGCCTGATTACTATTTTGTTGCACAACTAGGAGATCCTGTTACGCATGAAGATTATACACACATGACTCACTATTTAGTAATATAGCATCGACAAACTAATATAACAAAAATCAAAGGAATAACAAAAGTACCATAAAGATATAATTTACATTTACCTCTATAGCATCAGATATCCCCGGCAAAGCTGATAAATCACCACCAATAACCTTGAGAGTAAAATCCAGATCTTTCTGTTGGCAGAACAAAGAAAAGGAAGAAATTTTAAAAATAATTGGATTTTGTAGTTTACGCATATTTGAACAAGCCCCCATTGACATCAAAGAAATGACATCAAAAAGCTATATGTCCCAAGTACGAATCTGCATTTTGTTGCTGACAGCTTGACATACCCTGAAGCTATGTTCGTTTCCAGTTACTTGACATCAAAGAGCAGATATACCATTATATAATCTCACGTAAATTACCCTTCCTTCAACATGTTGAAATATTTCTTGGACAAAAAAAATGTTGAAATGTTCTTTTTTATTTAATCTTCCCGGTAAAAGCATATGTTACAAGACAATGTAACTCACCTTTTCTTTCAAGGAAAAACAAACAGCTCCAAAAGCAGGGAACTCATTCACTAGTGGCTTGAAGATCAACCTGAAAACCCCAGTGAATCCAATATTTTTTACCTATATAAACAAGTTGCCAGGAAAGAAAAAGAATAGAATGATAAGGAATAACTTAAAATACAAGTTGACATATGCAAAGTCATTAATGATGCCACTAACAGATTCAGTTGCACAGTCCACCTTATTCATCGTCAAAAGTAATAAAATCTTTTGATAAAGATAGAAGCCTAAGTGAAGATGATTAGATGTTTGTATTAGAAAACAGAGACACATGCACCGAAATATACATTTCTCTAAAGCCTAGGGAGACAAACTTGTGTAGATAAATAATGTAGTTGAAATTGATAATATTCACCAGAACTAGCATTACAGCCTTCCTTTAATTTGCAAATAGAATTTTCTTTTGTATTCCTTTCCAAAAAAGTAGTGCACAATTATTTTTTATGAGACAACATTAAGATAATAATCTGAAAAGGCAATATATTCGGTACATCTTGTTGTGGTTGATACCAAGCATTTATTTATTGGACGACATAAACAAGCTCCATGGCATAATCAGGTGCATAAAATTTATAACTTGAAAGAAGCAACTTATCCTTGACAATAAAAGGAAACAAAAAGAAACAGGGATGGACTATCAAATATTTTAGTGTAAATAAATTTATCATTTCATCGTATTGTGCTTTCTTTCTCTTCCTTTTGGAAACATGATAAAAATTTAAAATCAACGCACAAAGTCATCCTAATACAAATTAAATTTAGTAGTCAATGACCCAATGCTTATAAAAAGCAAAAAAGAATTCGATGACCAGTTAAAGTGCACTTTGCGCAACTGATTCAGAATTATATATATATAATCAGCATGCAAAATGTCATAGTTGGGCAATGATTTGTGTATCACCTGTACAGGAAGTACAACACCAACTCTGGTTTTAATGTCAAGGACGATATTCGGGTTACCATCCCATTGCATCTCAAGATCCATTGTCACCCCATCAGACCCACTATTCTCTTCAACAATTGTAACTCCTAGAAATTTCAAGCAGTTACAGTTTGCTATATCACAAGGATGAACAAAACCAACAATTTAATAAATTGAAGACAATCGGGTTCACTTTGTTCAACTTGGTTATGAGCATGCAAATGCCAATTAGAGCATGCAATTGCAAGTACAAAATAAAAGGCTACCCATAAGTGACAACATTAATGACCAGATTCATATTTCAAAGGTATAATAATAATAATGTAGCAAACCTGTAAATTGTGGAGCCACAGTGCCAAGGGTCAACTTGGAGAAGGTGAGAGAAGACAAAATAACCGGCCTATATTGTTCAAGAATTGGTTCCACATTGATTCTTATCAACTCTGACGCTGCCTATGCACATTAATTTTCCACATTGCATCAGAAGTCTAGATCCATAAACTCACTCAATGAATATATAACAAGAAAGTTGATAAATGAAAAACAAAAGCAAAAGTACCTCATCAACATATGGCCATATCTTCCTGAGTCGGCCATTAAGCCAATTTAACTGCAAATAATGAACAAATTAAAATCAGAACCCAAATCAAAATTGAAGGTTCAATTCTGTGGCTGTAATAAGTAAAAAGTGTATATATGAACTCAACTTCTGTCTCCGAGTGAAGACCACCCATGATGGATAGAACTTAGGAGGCAGAATTTTTCTGGAATCCTCCACTGTCATCCTCGCAAATTGTGCTATCGTCTTCGCCTAAAAGCGATTCACGAAAATTAATCACACCGCAATAAGAACAAATCAAACGACATATTATTATTATTATTATGGAATGGAAGAAACAGTTGAAACGAAATGAATGTGGAATTACCAAATCGGAGCGACGCTTGGATCGGACGGTCTCGTGACGAGCGAAAGCGACGATCAATACAATACCAATGGCGATGCCAATGATCATGCCGCCGATGAATCCCATTTTCGCAAGGGAAATTAAATTGCAAATCGTGAATCTGCTTCGCCTTTGTTCCTAATGTTGTTTAGCTCAAGCATGGTTTTCAATTTTCAGGCCATGTTTGTTGGAACACACACCAACATGCATTTGTGAATTGTGAAAGAGAGAGAGAGAGAGAGGATCAATGTGTCTGTTGGATTAGTTAGTTACGCGCGTTATGTTGAGGCGCGAGCAATCAATTAATTAATTACTCAACCAAATTTGTGTTATAAATGATGTGAACATTCATTGATTATTGACAAAGTAATCTATGTGCTTGTTGAACTGATTTGATGAGTATTGTCTAATGAAGAAAGTAATATGTGCTTTTCTTTTGCTTTCGTCCTATTGTTTATTCGCCTTCTTTCTAACTTACCGTGTTTTTTAACCTTGTCTGCTTCATCTGCTTAAAGAAGCAAAAGCTAACTAAATCATTTCTTTGGTTGCAATAATAATAATCATATTCCGCTGTGCGGTCCAACCGTCCAAAGTTATGCATACGGATACGGTAAAGTTTATATATTAAGACTAGTAAAACCAATACCCACGTCTAAATTGCTTGTTAATTACATTGAAATATTAATTTGAAAGGGACGACACACTTTGTTAGAAAAGAAAATTATGAATAAACGAAACATCCATGAGGTCCCGCTGTTCACAAAGTTATATAACCATACTTACTAAAAAAAAAGGTTTGTCACACTTGCTTCTTTCAAAAGGAATTATGCATAGTTTTTCCTTAGCTCTAGTGACTGATTAGCTTCTTAATAAAGATAAGCATATTTTTTTTTTTATTATAGAACATAGGAACCTTTTAGATTCTTCCTGAGTATTTAACGCATATCCAACATTTGAACTCAAGACTGAATTAAGTTGAAACAATTATGCACCAATTTATTCATAAGCATATAATACAATAAATTTATCTGGATATAATTATTTTGGAGAGAAAAAAATAATTTTTATTAAAGGATGATTCACTATAATTTATTGCCGAGAATTATTAATTATACTTAATAAAAAGCGTGTTCTTTTAATTTCTATTTAATATCCAAATTATTGATTGTTGATAATTATTTAGTCTCTCCATTTTTTCACAAGTTTGATTCCTCACTTTTTTAATTGTGTAATGTAATTTTATTTGTTAACTTGACGTTCAATACTTAATGAAAATGATGGCGTGAAAAAATAATTTTATCAATTAAAAGTTAAAAATAACCTTGTATTACAATATAATTTTTTTTTATCATAAATCTAAAACATAATTTATATATTCAAAATATTTATTCATTACAAATTTTAATTATAATATAATTTTTATATTCAAAAGTATTTATTTATTATAAATTTAGTTATATATAATAAATATTTATCATATGTATTACACAAGTTAAAATATTAGTTTATAATAAATATCTTTGACTATATAAATTAAATTTTGAATTTGCAATGAACAATTTAAATCGTAATACAAGATTTTTTTTTTACTTATAAACATTTTTAATTAAAAAATATTGAAATTCAATTTAGAAATAAAGATAAAAAGGGTAGATTGAAAGAGATAAGAGGTTAAGAAAATCAAATATACAAATAAAGATAAAATTTGAGTTGTTTAAGAATTAAGATAGTTGAGAGAGTGCTGTCAAAAAAAAAAAAGATAGTTGAGAGAGAATATTTTTGGTTAATTAAAGGATAGTGTGTGAAATGTATCTCAAAAAAGAGAAAAGAGAATATTAAAAATATCTAATTGAGATAAAGTAAAGAATAAAAAATAACACAAATGAGGGACAAAATTGTAGTGATGGTGGTGTGTGTGTGTGTTTTACTTTCTTTCAATAAAGAAAGTAAGAATAAATTTATTATAAATCTACTTTTATATTATAAATTTGAATCATCATTTTAAATGAAAGTGTTTTTCAAAAATTATTATTCGGCAAGAGTGTTTTTAAGATTTTTTCTTGAACAAAAGTAGTTTTTAGGAGTTATAATAATCACTCTCATTGAGTTACATATCTTATCCTAATCTCATATATTAACCGCTTCTCTAGCTTTCAATTTATTCTTTTCATTTTTTTAAAAAAAATTGAATTTCAATATTTAAAAAAAATTATCAATAGTTAAAAAAACTTAATATTACAATATGAATTATTTATTGTAAATAAAAAATATAATTTGTATATATAAGAATATTTATCTATTATAAATTTTAATTATAATTTATATATTTAAAACTAGTTACTTATTAGAAATTTTAATTATATAAAAATATTTGTTTTGCGAGTTGCATATACCAAAGTACAACTGTAGTTTTTAAATTAAATTAAATTAAATTAATGTGATGCTTCAATTTAAATAAAATATATATAAACCCAACTTCTCTTTTTCATGTTTTATCAGTTTAAATAAATTAAAATTTTCTTTTAAACAGAGATAATTGATAAAGATAGAGAAAAGGAAGAAGAGAAGATAACGATCCCCAACAAACCTGAACAAAATTGAGAAAAAAAAAAAGTTCTCCGGTTGGTATTGGCGGGAAAAGAAGTTATAACCTTTTGATAGCAAAAAATTTACGTATTTGTCTTTGATCACGTGCTTTGCTAACTCGGTCACAAGGTCAAGAGAGTCATTTCGTTCAGAACGCATAGCATAGGGTCAAATTCGTAGCTGCATCCCGCGTGCGTTCACACTTAACATCACTCTCTACTCTACTTGCACAACAAAGTTTGAAACACAGATATCATATCATACTCCGCATCTATCTATATCACTTCACTTTCTCTCTGATACGCAGAAAATCAAATCAAACATGTTCAAAAGAAGAAAATGAAGATTTGTGATCGGCGGCGCTTGTTTCTATTCCAATTTCTGTTGTTCTTTCTATCGTTGATCCTCATTGAATGGATACTCCCATGGCAGTTCATGAGATTCACCAAATCGAATCCGGAATATTCCGTTTCTCTTCATCAACTTCGAAGACAGGTTTCCGGTCAGAATCAACTAATTCGTGCTGTTGGAGACGCCGCTCACTCCAATAACACCGTAAACTCCGATCCTCGATCTCTCTTATGTCTTCTAATTTCTCTAGCTACTCTCACTATATATATGATTGAATCTTATAAAAAAAACTGCAACGTGTGCTAGGTTTTCAGTTTCTTTCATCGATATCGCATAAAATAGGCATTGCTATTTGCTATTATCGATCGGTGTTAGACTGTTAGTTCAATTTAAATTGATTTGTCTCTGCATCTCATTAACATGTGTGTGTGAGAATATGTTATGTATATATTTAATGGAACGTGGAATGGATGATTATGCATACATATGATCGATGTTGTTCGTTGTTAACATGCAGAGGAAAGTGGTAAAAGTGAAGAGCAGAGAAGGAGGACTGGTGCGAGCAAGAGCTGCGATGCGCATAGCGGCATTAGCTGGAAGAAATCTCACTGCGCCAACAACACACGATCATAACGACATTCCCGCTGGAACTGTTTATCGTAACCCTCGCTTATTTCATCAGTACCCTCCTCTTCCCACCTTCTTTCTTCTGATCAGCATAGCATAGCATAAATAATAATAATAGAGAAGCTTGTTCACAGCTTTTAATTATAATGAAAAATTATTGTATGATATAGAATTATATGATAGTATCAAACAATTTATACGTAGACAATTTTTATTTGATATGTAGTCAAATTTTATTAATTTTTCTTGTAAATTAAAAAATTCAACTACATATTGTATAGAAAGTGACCGAAATCATGAATTGCGTTTTTGATGAATTGTACACAATAATTTATTGCTCATAAGACACAGCTAATGTTTAAAAAAAAAAAAAAAAACCTTCTATGTATGCCACACCATATTACATGTTATTAATTTATGATCCATAAATTATCTTGTCCTTACAACAGACGATAACTAGAGCTAGAGGGTGCCATGCCAACTGCCAAGTGCATGCATGCGCTAGCATACATTCGCTTTCAGAGTTCCATATATAATCATTATATTTATATTGATAAAAATTGCTACGAAAAAGACCCTTAGCTGTGTACTTAATTATCACCATTAACATTGTGCGAGTGGCTTGTGGTCACCACCAAATTCCATGCATGATTCGTGTGTCACTGAATGACGTGGCTATATTTGTACATCCAAGGCTAATCTTGGAATTATAATAAGTAGTATGAAGCTTATGCATGATGGGGTGCCTTACTTATCCGGTTACTTATTTCTTTCTGCTCTTCATCTCACTCCTTGTATATAATTTATAGTAAAAATTGATGTATAAATAACGCTTACTCTTGCCAAATCATTATTACTTTTGTATTAGAATCCATGTGATGTCAATGTCACTCTTAAATTTGGAAAGAAAAAGCATAAGTAATAAACACCAGAACCTTAGTGCAGACTTATTAAGCAATTGTGGCAGAGGATCACTTCCTTTTCATAAGAAAAAATATCTTTTCTACACTTGTATTTTAACCATTAATTCATCATTTAATAATGTTATTTTCACGGTAAAAAAAGGGTTTCTATTAATGGTGGTAAAATCATGGTTCTTTCATAATTTGCCGCCTCAGTGGCAGGTTCTCAATAGCTACACTCGTAGTCCTGACATATAAGACCAGTTGTTGCACCATTTCAGTTTTCTTGGAAAAAGGGAATACAACGGTTAATTAACTTGTCATGGTTATTCTTAGGCTTAATTACCAATTTGGTCCTCAAATTTATTTATTAACGTCAATTTGGTCTCCATATTTTTAAAAACATCAATTTGATCCCCAAGTTTTTAAAAATATGTCAATTTGGTCCCCAAATTTTTAAAAATGTGTCAATTTGGTCCCCATCGTCAGATTCCGTTAATTTGACTGACAAAGATATGTGACGTGGCACTGATGTAGCTTTATTTAATGGGGACCAAATTGACACATTTTTAAAAACTTGGGGACCAAATTGACATTTTTTAAAATTTGAAGACCAAATTGACATATTTTTAAAAACTTGGGGATCAAATTGATGTTTTTAAAAATATGGGGACCAAATTGACGTTAATAAATAAATTTGAGAACCAAATTGGTAATTAAGCCTTATTCTTATTTATTAATTACAGGAGCTACTTGGAGATGGAGAAGATATTCAAGGTATACGTATACCCAGATGGGGAGCTACCAATTGTTCACGATGGCCCCTGCAAGGACATATACTCGATTGAAGGGAGGTTCCTCCACGAGATGGAACATGGGGTTGGGAGGTTTAGGACCAACGACCCCACTGCGGCTCACGTTTACTTTCTTCCATTCAGCGTGACATGGATGGTCAAGTACCTCTATACACCACACTCTTACGACGTCACTCCTTTAAAGAATTTTGTCTCTGACTACGTGAGAGTGATATCTACGAGGTACCCCTTCTGGAATCAAACTCATGGTGCTGATCACTTCATGGTTGCTTGTCATGATTGGGTTTGTTCCATTCCCTTCTCTATAAATCTTTTCCTCCCTCTCCACTATTTGAGCTTAATTAATGCTTTTATCATTTGAATTTCTACACTTGCTTCATGGTTGCTAAGCCATTTTTTTGTTTTCTCTTATTTGCGCAGGGTCCTTATGCATCAGAGGGAAACCCTCTTCTCTACAACACCTCCATTCGGGTCATGTGCAATGCCAACACTTCTGAAGGCTTCAACCCTCAAAAGGATGTACCTCTACCGGAAATCCACCTCTATGGAGGTGAAGTATCCCCTAAACTCCTTTCACCTCCACCGGACAACGCCCCACGCCGCCATCTCGCCTTCTTCGCCGGTGGCATGCACGGCCCAATTCGGCCCATCTTGCTCCACCACTGGAATAATAACAGAGACCATGACATGCGTGTCTACGAGTATCTCCCCAAAGACCTAGACTACTATTCCTTCATGCTCAACTCCAAGTTCTGCCTCTGTCCAAGTGGGTATGAAGTGGCTAGCCCGAGAATCGTGGAGTCAATTTATGCCGAATGCGTGCCCGTCATCCTATCAAAGAACTATACTCTTCCATTCAGTGATGTGCTGCGATGGGAGGCGTTTTCAGTGCAGGTGGATGTTTCAGATATTCCAAGGCTGAAAGAGGTGCTTAGTGCAATTCCAGAGAGAGAATACCGGAAGCTCAAGCATGGAGTAAGGGCTGTGAGGAGACATTTTACTCTGAATCAACCGGCTAAGAGATTTGATGTCTTTCACATGATCTTACATTCCATATGGCTGAGAAGATTAGATATAGATCTCAGATAACTTGTCCTTAAGCATAGTTTTTTTTGTTTGAAAGAAGACCATGTTGCATTAAGAGGACGAAGAGGCTGTAGCAGTCATTACATCATGGTTTACAATAGATTGGATTTCGGTTGGAACTTCCTCAATCCAAACAGAATCAAAAGATGAAAAAGCTAGGTTAAGTATAGTTAAGTATATACATATAGTGATTTTTTGTTTTTTACGCTTCAAATATATAGGAACCCCATTAAATTGGAAAGTTGGCCATTTATGGTATTAAACGAAACTGTTGTTTTTATTTTTATTGCTTGCGTAGTTACTTTTTATTTTACACACTTACAACATTAAATTTGGCTTATATTCGCAGCCACATATGTATATATAATGAGAATAATTTCCATGTATTACGAATATTTATATAAATTTAGATTATAGAGTTAAAATTAACATCTGAGCATTTAGATTAACAGAGTGTGGAATTGTTTTAACTTAATTCTCAAGCAATACTTGTGATCTATATAAAAAAATAGATAGTTAAAATTAAAAGTTAATTAGTTTTTATATATATTTGATTTTTATTTTCAATTAGTTAAAATAATAATCTGTATTTATTTAATTTTTACTACAATTAATTTTATTTTATTTTGTCTTAAAACACACACACAGACTTGAACATGCACGTACCCAACCCTTTCGATTGAATGCTACCTTAAAAGAAAAATGTAGAGACTGCGTATTGGGTTTTATATCCTGTACTCCTGTCTGCTTGAGGCTTGTGTCCTTTGCGATATTGCTTTGCTTTCTGTGACATGGACTCATGGACACATGGATTGAGCATTTTGTGATATGGATAATGGTTAATTGTTTTTTATACATGCTTCCTTTGACTTGACCATGGATTCGATTTTGATACAAGAAAATTGTTTGAGTTTTTCAACTATCATGACAAATAAACAAGCTTAAGCCATATACTTTTAACTAATGTCATACTCAAATTTAGCAAAGCTTAAGCCAAAAATTGTCACTCAATGATTTCAAATTATTTGCCTTTTATTTTTATTTGTGCCTTTTACACGTATCCTTTTCAATTCACCTTCTTTTATTTTTATTTTAAATTTAATTTCAATATTTTTTAAAATTATTAATTAAAATAACCTTATATTATGATTTAAATTGTTGGTTGTAAATTTAAAATATAATTTTATATTTAATATATTTATCTATTATGAATTTTAATTATAATATAATTTATATTTAAATTTTTTATTTATTATGAATTTTAATATTATAAAAATAAACATTTATAATGGATAAGCTAAAATACGTATAAAAATATTTCTTAAAACAAAATATATTTCTCAATTCTAATATAATTCACAGAATCTGCATTTGTCGATTATAAATTTAAATGTATTGGACGTGCCATGTCAAGTTCAAAAGATTTCAAATAGTAAATTATCTATTTTGTCATTTTTAAAAATAAAGTTGAAAAAGTAATTATTTCTTTAAAAACGGTTTTCAAATAAGCATTGTTCTTTTTATGTATGGCCCAAATTCATCATTGGTTTTTTTTTTTTTTTGGGTGAATTCAAACTCATCATTGATTATTCACCAAAAAATATCATCATTAATTGAATTGATACAATGGTCACTGACTTAATTATATCAAGTCAATGTCATTCTCAGACTCGGGATTGGGTCGGGTCGTTTTTAGCCGATTGTAACATCCAGGAGATAGAAAGAGACATAACCAGTTATTGTATCTATCTTTTTCTGTTGGAGGCGCAGCTGTAGGATTCAGTTTTAAGGCGTCAATTTTAGTTAAAAATGTATATTTAACTAAACTATTCTTTATTAAAATACTTTAAATACTATCACCCCATTAACAAAAAAATATTTAAACACGGGTGGAACATCCGGTAATGAGGTCGGCTTCACTAGCTAGCAGAATCACCGGACTGGGATAAAAGAAAAATAGATCCTGATATTTGTACACTAATTTTATGGAATAAAATTTATCTTTTTATTGTTCATAGAAATTGTTTCAATTCCTGCAAAGATGTTCGCTATGTATGTCATGCGTAAAGAATAACTTTTTATGTAAAGAAAGGAGTAAAAAATTGATACAGGAATTGGTAGAAAAGAAGTCCAAGAACAAGCTCCCTTTCACAATATAATCGAA
Organism: Pueraria montana var. lobata; assembly: GCA_026413185.1. Lineage (NCBI taxonomy): Eukaryota > Viridiplantae > Streptophyta > Magnoliopsida > Fabales > Fabaceae > Pueraria > Pueraria montana. Next base: position 10,354,614 of record CM048652.1, read on the forward strand.
TGAATATAGACCTTGAAACTGCAACTATTAGACAAAAAAAGAAAATATAAGTATACATACCTAAAACGCATAACCTGCAAAATTAACGTAATCAGAGGAAAAAGGATTTTCTTTGTTGATTACGTATTAAAAACTGTCAGTCAAGATTTCTTACAGAGCTTCACTTGTGGCCCAGGATAAAATAGATTCAACCACTTGGCCAAACTATGTAATAACAGTAAGCTATAACTATGGAAACTTAAAAAAAGCCTGTAAGTAATTTTTTTTCCCCTCAAAAAGACGTAGGCGCAAATGAGTACGGCATTTGCAACTGATAGTTCCACTGGATTAACATTGTAAGGCAAAACTTCACCCAAACCGGTAACCCTTTACCCAACCAACATTCAGCTCCAACAGTTCTATCAGCCAAAATGCCAAAGAAATAACTCAAAAAGAATAACATTCTATGACCCGACCCGACCCAACCCAAGAGAGAATTCAAGAGTGATTAAACCAGGGTCCAACTGCACCACCATTGACATGGCCGTTGCTGTGGATCCCTACACCATTTGGGATGATTGAGGGAGGCAGTCCGACGGCCATTGGGGGTGACGCAGTTGGATATAATCCATGGGTGTGAGGGAGAGCATGGGGACTCACAAGAGGGCTCCCAGCAGGACTCCCTTTACGCTGTTGAAGGGCATGGATCTGCCTAAGCCCATCTTCATGAATACGTGATAGTGTTTCCAACTCTTTCAATGATAAAGCCTCCAGACCAGCACCATACAGAGGGGCATGTCTTGACATTTCCTCCTGGAGTGAGGCCTCAAGTGTGTGAATATATTGCTGCAAAACGAAAACAAAGCCATTAACCTACCGTGTTTCTCTTGGGAGTATGTATAATCATAGAGTAGACACCAATATTTTGCAAATACAAAAACAACAGACAGTAGCATTAATCTCAAAGGTCCTCTGAAGATCGTTACTAATCATGGTAAAATAGACATTTTACATTATTTTTGCCAATCCAGAAAAGTACTACTTTAAAGCTGATTTTGAAGTTTGACCTAGCGTGATTTTTTAGCTATAAATTAGACAATAGAAGAATGAAGCAATCTACCACCGTTAGTAGAACACAGCAACTGCCTAATAATATTAACAATACCTAGTCAAACTCATGATACACATCAATTACATCCCCTTTATTATGATTTGAAGGTTACCCAACAAAACCTGTTCACAATCCAACTAGGCATTAACAGCAGACTGCACTGAAATTGCAGAGAAAGCTGGATGGACAAAACATGACAGGTATTACATATCACACAACTAGTTCAAAACGGGAAGTTCCACTGCTGAAATAGGTTTAACCTCATCATATGTAAGTTGCAAGAAAATTTAAGCATATAAGGTGATAAGCAATAACAAATTATAAAAATAGTAAATAAGAGAAGTACAATCTCTATGTCAAGACAAACCTGGCAAGCTTGCAACTTTGATTCCATGCCATCAATATATGCTTCACACCTAGCAACCTGCTCTTCCTTCTCCCGCTTTTCCCCTTCAGTTTGCCCAACTGTTTGAGTCAATCTACGGACTTCATCTTCGAGTGATTGCCGGATTTCTTCCCGAGTCACATTCTCTGTTGCAAATCTTTTCAGTTCTTCATCAAATCTCTTGCGTGCAGCTTCAGCATTCTTCAATCTTTCAGCAAGAGCATTTTTCTCCTTGACTACTTTCTGTATGTAATAAGATTGACATTAATTTTCAATTAGACCCCATTATACACAAAATGGCAAACTAAGGGTCATTTAATTTGAAAAACTTTTTCTGTTCTCATTTTCTGTTTTTACTTTTAATTAAAAAAATGTCACACTGTTTTCACTTTCCTTCCTATTTTCAAAAGTTTGTACAAGAAACATCGAAAACAGAAAATGGGAACAAAAACCAATGAAAAGTTGTTTTCACTCAGTGAAAACAATTGAATTTGAACAGAAAATGAAAATAGAAAACAGAAAACATTTCACTGGCCCCAAAATAAAAACAAGGTGATATTTTTTAAATTAGAATTAAAATAAAACTTCTCAAACCAAACAGCCCTACTTATCAATTCAGAACCAAAATGAAGGACAGTCTCCTTTCATTGGCCTGCCATTTTCAAGACTGCCGCATCAGAAAATAGATAAATATCTTTTCTACAGATTATAGAATTATTTCAAACACCTATTGATGCTTCAGATCTACCAATGAGATTGTTGTTGAGAATCGGCACGCAAGTAAAAGAGAATATAAATAATTAATCGTGTTATTTTCTTTCGAGTAATTTGTTAAATGAAATAAAGGATGGCTCAAGAAGAGAACTGTATAGCTCATAGGCTAAAATTCAAGTCAAGGACCAACTCTTTTGAAGAACATAAGCTGTTAACTGGCAAATTGGATCCTCTGCAGCACGCAAAAAAATAGAGAGGCCAGGAGAGAGAATAGGGAAGTGTGGGATTAAAGTTTAGAAAGAAAGAGAGGAAGGAGGAGAAAGATAGAGAGGATGGAGCGAGCTGGAGAGTATCCGAACCCGTTAACTGGAAGCCTGGGAATGACTTATACCACTAACGTGCCCCTGCACACAATAACTTTGGCCTTGAAGGTTGGACAAAGCATAAGCCCGCTCGAACTTGTACAGAAACTAATATTTAATTAGAAGAATGGCGATAGGTAGGATCAAACTCCTTCCTAACAGAGGAGCAGCCCATCAGCTGAAAACCTAGGTAGAACAAAGAGCTGAAAACTATCTTTCAGGAATTGGCAAAAACAATGCATGAATATTACACTCACCCATATCAGAGTTTAAGTGAAGGATGGGAGGAGGGGGAAAGATAGCAAGAAGTGTAGTAGTCAGATAAAGCAAGGACAGAAGTAGTAAATTTCATACTGAAGCACTGGTGTAAAAGCCACGATTCCCACAGAATTGAGTATAGAGATACTTTGGATTTTGAAAACCTTAGCACACATGCATATATGCCAAGTCTGAGTAAAAATTAACAGTGGTATTTCCTTCAAGACGCAGGCTTGTCAAAAAATGTAAGAATAATCATTGTAAGCATAAAAACATATACTGCACAGCATTTAACATCAGCATAACTGAATGCCTTTTATTTTCAATAATGTAGAAATTCAAACTCTTTTTTTTTTTAAATAATACCTTTAATTCATCACGTTTCCGAGACTTCAACTGAGAAAGTTGTGTCTCTGCATCATGTAAACGGTCATGAAGAGTTTTCTTCTCAGCAGAGAGCTTTGCAATTTCATCATCCCGTTCTGAGCGGATCCATTCAAGCTGACTCTCAACTTCTTGAATTTGTTCTGCTAGTTCCTTCTTTTCCCGAGAAAACCGATCCATCTCAGCCCTCATTTCAGACTGTTGAATCATGAAGTGTGTTAAAACTAAATTCTCCGTTAGCAATTAACATGAGGTAACCACAGTATGTTATCAACTAAGACATGAAATACCTTCAGACGATTGTTTGTGGCCTCAGATTCACTCAGCTTTTGCGATATCATAGCTTTTTCCTTAGCCATATTAGAAATCTCAGTTTTGCTTTCTTCACGAACGCGCATAATTTCATCTTCACTAGCACATAACTGGTGCCATAGAGCAGCCCGATCAACATTTGCAAGTTCAGCAACTTCACGCATCATACTCAAAACAGGCCTGATAAACTCCTGCTCCTCACAGACCAAAGTAACCAAGATATCCAAATCAAAATCTACTTCACGACCATTGTCAGTATTGCTAGTGGCACGGTCAACAAGCCTCTTCAGCATCCTCCCCCGATAAGATTCATTGGCAAACCATCTAAACATTATCATGTAGAGCAGTTTCACAAATTCTTTCACGCATGGGTCTCTAGAGAGGGCCAAATTTTCAGCAAGACCAAGAACAGAAGTATAATCATCCCTTTGAACTCCCAATTGCTCACAGGCATCTCCCTCTGTAGCACCATCTGAATGTTGGAAATTTTCAGAAACATAGCTGCCATTATTGTTCAATCTTTGGGAAAGACGGCTTTGCAAAACCAGGGCTACAGACTGAGCACTTATTGCACCTCGGGCTACAGCTCTCTCAAATGTTTGAGAAGCTTCAGCAACAAGGCAAGGAATAGATAACATTTCAAACAGTATATAAATATCAGAAAAATGACGACTAGCATGATAAGCCTGCTCATCAATCACATGCAGTCCACTGGGACCAGTGCCGTGTTCACCAAATAAGAAAATCCCACATGGCAGAGCTGAGCAACTGTCACCATAATCATCGTCACAGTCAACGTCCCTAAGTATGGTTTCAGCAACATCCCCCCAACTATTTATAGTCTTACTCAAAAAGTCAAGGACGCAAGGCGACACCTCAAGACCTAGATTTTTCAGCCTGACACGAACAGATCTAACCTGCATAAAGGGGGGAAAATAAAAATAATGTTACGAATGCTTCATAAAACATTTGGGAAAGATGACATAAGTATGAGTTTAGTTTGATGCATTGTCTGCTTACAACTTTTTTACACTATCATCCAATTTTGGGTTGACACCTTTAATGATTTTGACTATACTAACAATTACACATGATGTAAAACTCATTAAATGATGTGGCAAAACATTAGTGAATACAAGTATAGAACTCTTTTGCATTGACAGCGCATCAAAATGAATTCTAAGTAAATAATGTAACATGGTGCAATTCCCAACTATCTATCTTCAAGCTTACTGCTTCAGGGAGGTGTTGACATTGAGATGCGGCTTTGAATATAAAATCTATTGTTGCAGCTAGGGGTTCATCATTTGAGTCTGTCAAAAGCTCAAATGACTGAAACAGAATGCGTTCCCACACTTCACTACCACACTCCAATTGACTAAGAGCCCCGTAAACCTGAGAAATAAAATGCCATCAATAGGAGAAAGAAATGCAAACTATATTCAGCATCTGGCTAAATTAAGATTGTGTTCCCTGAGGCCTGAATGTTAAAAGCATGAGATAAAACAATTCAAATAAGGCATTTTGTAAAAAATATAATAGTCTCTCACAGGTATTCGTAAAGCAGGTTCTGCATCTGGCTTTTGAAGTCGCTCAAGAAGTGCACAGGCAGCCAGTGGGTGTTCTGACTGCTCAACCAATTTGGGCACCAGAGCAACTAGGTCTGCTTGTAAATGCTTAGGAGCCTTGTCCAATACAAGAGCAATTTTTTGTGCAGACTGAGGTCGCCGTCTTGGTTCTGGACAGCCTTGTGGAACAGCCCCATCCAAAGCTCTTAGTGAGTTTACAATCAAACCTAAGAGCTCCTCCGACTGTTCTGGCCACTTGGTCTGAAGTTTCAAATTTACACAATCAAAACTATGGATGTGTAACAAAAATCACCTCTTATGAATATAAATTTGTACCTTTGAACGAAGGGATGCATTTTCTGAAGCAGTGGCAGATGTCTCTGGCGGACAAATGGGCTGTCCAGGTAGCGCTTTTTCCTGAATACCATTGCCTTTTAAATCAGAGCTCTGCACAGCAGATGCATTACTGCTTTCTTGAACAACAGAATCCAACCTCTCACAAATGGGAACTCGAGCAGACTCCATTGCTCCATTTTCTCTTTCACACTCAAGAGGACTTGCAGCTCCACTTCCATCTGGAGAAGGTTTAGAGCATGCATCAACAGAATCAGCAACAGGACCCACTTCGGAAGGTTGGCAACACTCAACCATTATATCCAATAGTAAATCAATGATTGCTTGCTGCAAGACTTTAACTCCCATCAGCAAATTCATCAAACTTGGGGAAGATTCATCAGCTTTGATGGCCTTCTTCCCATCACAACTACCAGAGAGCTTGGTAGGTAGAAGCAGACGCTTAACTTTTGCAGGATCATCAAGATAAACTCGAAGACCAGTCAGAAACCCCGCAATTGCACCAGCATCCATTAGAAGTTTCTCCCTTAAAGTAACCTGTGGCTGTGAAGGATTATCTCCATATGTTAAATGGAATCCAGCTCTGGAAAGAAGATTTCTGAAAATATCTTCCTCGTCTCCACTTATCCCTTCACTGTCTTCAGAGTCAATGAGCTCATCAGGATCAGTAGTCAATGCATCTTGATCATCCTCTGATGCTAAAACCTGTATATTAAAGACAAAATTAGAAGAGGCATGTGCAACCATATGATAAGAGCAATCAGAATTTAATACAACCAGTAGGCATTTATAAAATCCATAACAAAAATCCCTGACTTCACAACATGTGAGAAGCTAAGGGGTAAAACATATAATTATTTCATTTTCTTTCATAGAAGACATAATCATAATTATATCATATGGCTCAGGTATGGGATAGAAATCTGCTTACAAGTTTTATTGTACATTAAGAAGTTCAAGGGATGCAAAATTATGAACTGAAGCATTAATCAACTTCTGTAACTCGTGACTTATCAGCTTGTTCCATGCATCTTATCAGCTAATAACGAGCAAAAGTTCCAAGGAAGAGGCCATATTTCCTAACTGGCTTGTTCCAATCTTACCATACAGAATGAGTCAGATGCAAAACCAGATATTATATGTTAAATTAGTGACATGTCAGAGGCAGAAGAGCCAGGGTCAAATCAATAGCTATGCATATACAGGATTACAGGTAGTCTCATATCTAAAGTCAAGAACAAGTCATCCTATAGATGGTAAAAGGAAAATAGAAAAAATGGGGCAAGAGAGAGAATATTTGGTATTTTATCAATTAATAGTTTTACGTACAAGGTAACACAGAGACAAGCAATCCCATAAGGACTTACCTCTAAATCTGAAAACTCAAACCAAGGGCAGCAATCCAATATTTCACATACAAAAACAACAGTGTCACGTACAAGAAATCCTGCATCTGCTTCTAACATATCAGACACCTTCATGAATTGCAAAACTGAATTATTCCATGTCTTTGTGCAGATAGAAGATTCTTTCCACACTGTTTTGGCTGGGTTCTTTTGATTCACAACTGCCATCCTGTATCTGACCCAGAAGTTTTTATCCGGGTCACTACCAACAGCCTGGTCACTCTCTAAATAAATACATATGGTGTCAAACGACTCGTATACACCTGGGTCATGGAAACATAAGCTTTCAATCAAAGAATAAAAATGTAAAAGTTCACAACTACTAGTGCCAGTGAATAAAATGCAGGAAATAATATCTATGTGATAGAACACCTACCAATCCGAAGTTCACATCCACCAGCCTGAAAGAATTTACTGAAGATTTTTCGAGTCTCCATTATTTCCTTAAAAGAAAGGAAATTCTCCACTTTCCATGTAAATGAACTTCTTTTCCCATAACTATCAACAGGGGAGCCACTGCTGCTTAACTCAGACTCGTTCTCAGTAAAATCCTGCATTATTGATGTCTCTTTCAATATAAGAACTTCAGCAGAGAATATGACAGTGTCCTGGACAAGAAAGCCTGAATCTTGATCAAAGAGACTGGTAAGTGTCACAAATTCACGCCAACCCCAATCCTTCGCAGCTTTAGAGTAGCGGTTCTGAGATTCCTTGGTGACGGATTTATCCTCCATCCTCTGGTTCACAACTGACAAACGATGACTAACAAAACAACTCCAATCACTGGAAGTATTTCTTGAATCTGTAACTTCAAGAAACACTGAAAGGTGGCATGGTGGCTGAGACTGCCCTGATAGCATCAAAATCATATAAAAATTCATCAGACTTCATTTTTTTTATCACAACCTAAACATATTTTCAGTGTATTAAAATAATCTGAGTGTAAGGCACAGACTACTACATTCACACATCAAGGCCCAAGATCTAGATTATCATTTATACTCATGGTGGCATCAATATACAACTACAAGGATGAAATATCAAATTCAACGAAATTTTCAAAAATAGAAAGGCTTATAAAACACAGCAAGCATGCTCCTTCAATTCCATCAATATAGGCAAGAACTGCACCAAAATACATTTGCATCCAATGGAGCCATAACTCACTAACAACACAGCAAATATCTGATAGCTAATTATAAGCCTAAGCAAATGGTGCACAGAAAACGATAAAAGATTTGCTGAGCAAGAACATTGCACACCTCTAGGGTAAACAATAAGTCGACAATCCCTATTACCAATCTGAAACCTCCTGCTCTTGATGCACAGACCCGTGATTTTCCTCTTCTTCAGCAAATCCTTCAACCTAGTAAAATTCTCAATCCTCCAAGTGAACTTTCCAATATGCCCGTCAGACTTCCTTGCACCACTCCCACTCCTCCCGGCAATGACAGCCCCATTCTTGGAGAAGCTGCTAAACTCCTTGATCACATGAAATGAGGTGCTAAAAACCGCAGTGTCATCCACCAAGAACCCCGAATCTGCGCCAATAAAATCCGACATCTTCATATAATCATTCCATCCCAAGCTGGTATTGTCACCACTCTTATTATCCGCGGCAAACCTCCCATAGGAATCCCTATGCATGTGATTGGAACCAGGCTTCTGGTTCAAGACAGACATCCTAAACAAACACCAACAACTCCTATCAGACAAGACCACAGTCTTATCCGTGTCCTTGCTCTCCAAACACATAGACAAATACTCAACCCCATTCACGGAGCTCTGGTACACACTAATCCTCAAATTACACTCCCCAGCAGGGAAAACCGGGCTCATTATCTTCTGCGTCTTGATCATCTCCTTGAACAAACTGAAATTATGCACTTTCCAAGTGAACTTCCCACTCAACACATCAGAGACAGGACCGGCGACCACGGAGGAAGTCATTGCATTGGAGGAGGAGGAAGAGGAGGACTGGACCTCATTGTTGTCGCGCGTGAAATTGACGGACTCGTTGAGAATGAGGATATCGGCGGTGATCAAAACGGAATCGGTGTTGAAGAGGTATCCCAATTTGGGGTCGAAAACAGTGTTGGAGGGGGTGAAATCGCACCAGCCGTGCGATTTCTTCTTGCTGGAGAATCGGTGCCAGGAATCGCGGTGAATGGTTTTGGAATCGTCGGCGAGGTTGACGATTGCCAAGCGATAGCTGGCGAAACAGTCCCATTTGGAGGAAGAGGTGCCGCGAGGGTCCATGATTTGGAGGTAAATGGAGATGTAACCTGGAAGCGCCTGTGAGTCACCCTTCGGGTATATTAGCAACCGACAATCGTAACCGCCTACCTCGAAGTACTTGCTCCACAGTGCCCTAGCCTTTATTCGAGGGAAATTGTGCACCGTCCATCGGCACACCGCCGAGTACTCGCCTCGCCGATCCACCGCCACCGTCTCCTGAGCGCCGCCCCCGCCGTCCCGCGACCCCACCGCCAGGTCCTCCGCCGCCGCCGCCGACGACGTCGACGATGTCGCCGCCTCCGTGAACGACGGCGCCGAGGATAGCGACGGAACTGCCTCCGACGAAGCTTGCTTCATTATTGCTTCGCTCCCCGTTCTCCTTCCTCTTCTTCTTCGTGTTAGTTGTTATCTCGCGAGTATTGAAATCTTAGACGCAGAGAGAGAGAGAGATGTGGTGCAAGCGAGAGAGAGAGAGAAAGAAAGAAAGCAAGCACACACAGGTTTGGACAATGCGGGCGCAAGATAGTACCTTGCGCCTTTTTCTTTTATTGCCTCGTTACTCCGTGGCGTATGATAGTAATCTTGCGCCTTTCTTTCTTCATTCTGTTTTTATTGGTTAGGTTCCGATGCAGGCGAGAGTAGGTTTCTTTCTTAATGCTGGCTCTCTTTGGCCGTTGGATTAATAAAATCGATGCGATTAGTGGCTCTCGGGTTGGGACCCACTGTGAGTGCACGTGCTTCTGGGAGGAGGATCTGGATCCTCTATTCCTCTGCGGCCACGTCATTCTTCAGCGTTTGTTTTGGTTTGGAGTCGTGTATACGAATAGGGTGAATCGCATCGCATTGATTCTCACGATATTTATAAGCCGGGATACGCATTTTCCACCGTCTGATTATCCTTGATCGATCGGGCGTTGAAATTAGGTTTGACATTTTGGCTGTGCCATTCTCTTTTGCTGGGTGCGGATGCGTGTGATGTCATGTGAATCATACCATGAGCCCAAAATTATTCTTGCGGGGCAAGACCATACTTGATGAACCAACCTTCTTAAAAAAAAAAAAAAAAAAGAGGCTTGAATATATATAGCGTAATAATTTTATTTTTTTTTGCATCATACCACTCAACTCAATCCATGTAATTGGTTACCAACTTGCCATTTTTATTTTCAATTTAGAGGTTTTATTTATTGTGTTATTAATGACATAATTGTCTTTCTGGATGAAGTTGATCACGTTTGATAAAGCTAGGGTCTTGGGTTTCAAAATTAATAAATACGGTTAAAGTTATAATTAAACATGATATGATAGACATAATTTGATGGAGTACAACAAAGTAGTACTAGTATTTTGTGGTCTGAACAATTAGCACGGAGTTACATGCGAAAACCATGAATTTGGTTTTTCCATCTAATTCTTTCTTTTGTTTATTTTTTTTAGTATATTATTTGTCCAACAAAATAAAAATGCACGGATTTGGAAGGGATGATACGAATTTTTTTTCATATTATATAGCACTGCTGCTCTAATTGATATGGATATGGCTCCAGCTGAATTGTGTAAGAATCGACTTTTTGACGCAAATATGTCAAAAAAAAAAAAAAATTACCCAACTAACTTATCCCATAAATTATTTACATAACTAACCCAAATTATTATGCACATTGAAAAATCGATTGACCACTGACCGATTTCTCAACGCGAAAATTATTTCGTATGTACTGTGTGCCACCCCCTCCCCAAAAAAGAAAATTTTTTGTTATTTCTTTTAGTTTCGTTAATTAAAAAAGAATATGGTAAATTAAATATATGTATTTATTGTTAATATTTTTTAAAGAAGTAAAATTTAAAAAAAAATTATTAAACTAAATAATAAATAATACACTAAAATTAATAAACAACACAACATTATGCCATTATACTAATATTAACTTTAATTAAAATAAGTTACAAGCAATACAATGAAAATTATAGACAATATTTTTTGTTGTTGAAGTTAACGCTGTTAGCTTGAGCTTATGTTTCTGCCATGATTAGGACATCTGTTTTTTGAATGACCTGGAGTTCAACACATGGAACATCTTTTTGGCTGACCAGGTTCCCTCATATCCATTTCAGTGCGTATACGAGATGATCTTGGACGCCCTTTTTTGTTTCTTAGCTTTTCCGGGTCGGGGCACATTTGTGGATCGTCACATTGTGGCCAATACGCTTCGTTGCGCAATTTGCCAAACAATCCATTGTACACGTTTGAGATGCTTTCCAACTTGTACACAGGATGTATGTAGGCCCTGTAGTCATGGTGAGCACGCTTACAAGCAGCAATGACATGAGAACAAGGCATGTGTACTTTTTGGAATTTACCGCAATCACACCACCATTCGTCTAGCCTAACTGTGAAATTTCCAGCAGGTCGACCTTCTCTTAGGTTAATTTGCTCCCCCACTAAGAATCGCATATCGTGTCGGTCGAACTGAAGAACGTGGTGAGAGTTGGCCTTTCTTTTAGCGTCTTCAATGGCCTTGTTTAGCACTTCTGTGTATTTTTTGCCAGATCTAATTAGAGCTGCGACCTCCCTTCCTCGTTGGTTGAATAAGTTGTTACACTTTTCGTAAGTTGCCTTTATCAACGCACATATCGGAAGGTTTCTTGTTTTTCTTAATACTGAGTTAATTGCCTCAGCAAGATTAGTGGTCAAGTGTCCCCAACGTTGGCCTTCATCCCATGCTAATATCCATTTTTCTCGTGGTATCTGTTCAAGCCAATGAACAGCTCGTTCGCTTTCTGGCTCTGCCTTGAAATTGTTGTAGTAGTAGTTGAATCTGGGCTCCGTCATGGCATATGTTGAGGAATTATAAGTATAGAATTTCATCAATGTCATCAATTTACAATGTAATAAATGTGTTCGTAAGAGAAATTAATGTGGTACTTACCCATGCTAATTATTTGTTTTTTCCTGTCTACATTCTTGAATTGCCTCATAAAATTTTGTGCGATGTGTTGAATACAAAACACATGCACAGAGTTTTGTGGTGTCCACCCACTACCTGCTCTTGAGTAAGCACTTTTAATTGCTTCGTGCCTATCTGAGATCAAGCACAGACCTTCTTGAGGTGTCACATGTCTTCTTAAATTTTTCAAGAAGAAGTACCATGCTCCCGTTGTTTCGCCCTCAACAATGGCAAAGGCTATCGGAATGATTTTGCTGTTTCCATCTTGTGCAACTGCCAAAAGGAGAGTCCCCTTGTACTTTCCATATAACCAAGTTCCATCGACTTGAATAATGGGTTTGCAGTATTGAAACCCATCGATACATGGTTTGAATGTCCAAAACATATGATGGAATTGAACGACACCCTCAACTACTTCACCATGCTGGTTGTATTTTGGCTTTGTTTCCTTTTCAAAGACAAAACCATTGACATATACCTTCATACCTACCAGCAATCTGGGTAAATCAAAGTATGATTGTTCCCAGTTGCCATAGACTTCTTCGATAGCCTTTTGCCTTGCCATCCAGGCTTTCCTGTAGGTGGTAATGTACCCTTCACTTGCTTTTATATGTGCTATCAAGGAAGGCACTGATGTGGATGGATCATTCTCAATTATTGGTTGGATAATTTTACTGATGACCATATATCGGAGCCTTCTATGATCCTGGGAAATGATAGCACTTGTACATGTGTGTGGTTCACAAAGCTTTCGTATCTCCCATTGCTTGATTGCTTTTATGAACGCAGCCCTGCACCTCCAAGCACATTGATTGTGACGACATTTACCAACCAGTACGGTTGTGGTAGATTTCTCGGTCCCGTAATCAACTCCTTTTTTCACATGATACATGTCTAGAGCAAGCCGAACTTGGTCTTTGTTTTGAAAACGCATCCCTTCAAAAAGGGTGCCTAGAGCATGCTCCACCTCTTGGCGATCCAACACATGACCGTAATCAGAATCTTCAAAATTAGTTTCCAGGTCAATATGTTGAAGGTGTGGAGGCAGGTAGTATGCATCTGCAGGTGCGGTTGTTGATGGGCCAGTAGGCTCAGGCTCTTCATTGTTGTTGTAGTCTTCATCATCGTCTTCATCTTCAGGTTGTTCGGCTAAAATTTCATCCTCGTCCTCACTAAAGGGACCAAGGTATTCGTCCTGTTGTCCGAACTCTGTAAATTCAGTATCATTTTGTTCAGTTGGTAGGATTGACTCTGAAAGGATAGGCTCTGCTTCAGGGGTACTCCAGGATGCATTGGGTAGATGCTCATTCAAACCAAATGTTTGTAAGGGTAACAAATCGGTGGAGAAAGGTGTGGAAAGAAGTTGTGTAAAAGAAGATGTGGTAGGCTCCCATTCATTTTGTTGTGATTGGGTAAAATCTAATGTGGGTTGGTAGAAATCGAGTTCATTGTATGATGTGGTTGCATCACAACCATGTGAATAAATGGATTGGGGATATGAAGAATTATGGGGTTGTGAATTTATTGGATGAGGAATAGGGTTGGGAACAGGGCTACGAACAATACCTTGCTTGATTTCTGCATACAGCTCAATGCATGTAGCAACCTCATGTTGACGATAAACGGTAATCATACCTTCAACATCGTCGTCATCTGAAATTTTGCATGCCTTGTACCTGAGTATTCCTCGACCAGCTGCATGTGGGTAGCGAAAATAGATCTCTTCGACTTGGTCAGTTGGTTGTAGTTTGATCCTTTGATGGATTTTATTTTTCAAGGCTTCAAGTGTGATGCCTCGCTTTAGTGAAAACATTTTTGAGTTGGTGCATACAAATGTGTCCCCTTCTTCTGTTTGTGTAATGTGACCATTGTAGTGCACAAGACAATTGACAGATGAGGAAGCCATATCGTGTATAGTCTTTTGAAATTTGGAAGTAATTGTTTAAGTAAGGAAGTGTTTTGTGGATGAAAATGTTTGTGAGACAATGTCTATATATAGGCCAAATGTTGTTGCAATTGTTTAGATTCCCTAATGGACTAAAGTAAAGCAAAGGAATCACTGACGTTTTGCTGCAAAGTAATGGATTCCCTGACAGACGGAAGTAAAGCAAACGATTCCCTTACGGACTGAAGTAAAGCAAACGAATCACTGATGCTTTGCTGCAAAGCAATGGATTCCCTGACGGACTGAAGTAAAGCAAACGATTCCCTGAGGGACTGAAGTAAAGCAAACGAATCACTGATGCTTTGCTGCAAAGCAATGGATTCCCTGACGGACTGAAGTAAAGCAAACGAATCACTGATGTTTTGCTGCAAAGCAATGGATTCCCTGACGGACTGAAGTAAAGCAAACGATTCCCTGACGGACTAAAGGAAAGCAAACGATTCCATGACGGACTGAAGTAAAGCAAACGAATCACTGATGCTTTGCTGCAAAGCAATGGATTCCCTGACGGACTAAAGTAAAGCAAACGATTCCCTGACGGACTGAAGGAAAGCAAATGATTCCCTGACGGACTGAAGTAAAGCAAACGAATCACTGATGCTTTGCTGCAAAACAATGGATTCCCTGACGGACTGAAGTAAAGCAAACGATTCCCTGACGGACTGAAGTAAAGCAAAGGAATCACTGACGGACTGAAGTAAAGCAAAGGAATCACTGATGCTTTGATGCAAAGCTTTGGATTCCTTGACGGACTGAAGTAAAGCAAAGGAATCACTAATATGGATTCCCTGATGAAAAATAATCAACATAAATGACACAAAGATAATATTCACTAAACAAAAAATTTATAATTTAAATAAATTAACAACAACAACAATCAACACTAAACAATATAACATCAATCACTAATAACTAATACAACATTAAACCACATACGGTAACACAACATCAATGACTAATAAGTAATACAACATTAAACAACACACGGAAACACAACATTCAATAAAGCTTTCGGCCTTTATCATCAAATTGTGATTCTAGGTTCATTGCTTGATCAAGGTATTTTTCCAGACCATCCCAATACGAAGAGGTAGCAAAATTTAGTGGTGGTGGTTGTGCAGATGAATGAGTGGGGGTATCCTCAGTGGTAACATTTAACTCAAGGCATGTAAGGTTGTGGACTTCCTCGGCTATAGAAAACATAGTTATTACGTCTTCTTCATCTTATAGTTTGCAGGCCTTAAACTGAAAACAACCACCAACATATGATACAGGGCATCGGTAATGAATGTCGACCACCAGTTTTTCGTATGGTAGATTAATGTTGCTTTGAACTGCTTGCTTCAAGGCATCTAATGTCATGTCGTTGTTAACTTGAATTATCTTTGGCTCAGTGCTTACAAAAGTTGACCCATGCTCATTTGTTATGATGACACCATCATAATAGACAACAACAATGATTGACGAAGAAGCCATAGATTGTTTAGGGGTAGGCTATACTACAAAGTATTGCTAATTGAGGTGATGTTTCAAACTGATTGAATGTAGATGACAATGCAAGACCAAAGTATTTCTATACACTTAATTGACGAATAAATGGTGCATATCACACAGATGAAAACAAAACTCTCGATGCCAGTGTTGTGGATGCCAGCTAATGTGTCAGTCCCAATTTTTTTGCTTTACAGAATCTCTGAATGACCTGTCGCATTCAATTTCAAAATCGACAGTCATGATCCCACCAACAGAGAAATCGAATAGTGAATATCATTTTTATTTAAAGGTTGTTACTATTCCCATATTTTTTTTCACTATATATACAACGCATGCAATGATCCCGAATACATACATAGACGGAATCCATTTCGTTAACATATATTCCTATTTAACATAAAAATTACGTAATTATCATTTGAATTCACTCCATTACAACAACAACAAAGTCAACCTCAACAACATCTTGGGTACAGTCCTCACACTTTTGGAGTTAGCGGAGATGACTTCATGACCAACCTCATAGGTACTAACCTTAGAACGCCAGAATCAGCTTATGCTTACATGCAAAGTATTTCCATTCCTTCATTTGCATCCTTTCACCAAGCTGTTGCTGGAAGATCTTCAACACCCGTTGTTGACAATTTTATGAATTACCAACCAGTAGCTGGAACAAATTTAAATGAAAATCCAAACGAGGTAATGCAGGACGATCAACCTGTTGTTCATGAGGTGCAAGTTGAACCACAACAACATCCACGAATACGTCGAAATCCAAGACGAAACAGGCAAGCTCCAAGGTGTGGAACTGGTGGGCACAAGGGCCACTAAATATTCCCAATTTGTGTTTATTTTTTGAACTATATGTGTAATTTTCTTTTTCTTATTGAACAATAAAATCTTTGCTTGCTAAATCTAAAAGTTTACTAAGTGCAAAAAGTTATTTTTATAATTTCTAGACACGGTTTTCAACCATTTCTAAACCAATTTAAGTCGTAAAAGTTGCACCATTGCATTCATCAACATGAAAATAATGCGAAGGAACTATTGTTTATACAAAATAACCTTATATTCATAACCACAATAATACAAAAATAATTCTTAAGAAACTGTTGAAGTGCAAAAAGTGATTTTTTAAACTTTTTCGACACGATTTTCAACCCTTTCTAAACCGATTCAAGTTGTCAAAGTTGTATTGTTGCATTCATCAACATGAAAACAATGGAAATGAACTATTGTTTGTACAAAATAACCACATATTCATAAGTAAAAAAATGCAAAAACTTATCCTCAGGAAATTGTTAAAGTGTAAAAAGTTATTTTTTTTAGCTTTCGGACACGATTTTCAAGGTTTTTTTAATCTATTTAAGTTGTCAATTTTTATACTATTAGATTGATCTACATGAATATAATGATAATGCACTATTGTTCAAATGAAAAAATTCCATATGAATGATAAAAAAGTAGCCAAAACTTATCATGATAAAAAGTTTTTAAACACATTAAAAATTCTATTTTACTCCAATTTAATAATTAATTTTTTTTAAAAAAATAATTATCATTCAATAATTAAAATATAAAAATAAAAAATTTTAAAAATTATAATAATTAAAAAATAAAAAAAAGTATACAATAACTCAACCGGGGGGGGTGTTGGCACGGAATTGGGGGGGGGGGGGGGGGCTGTTGAGAAATCGATGGATGCGCACCCGATTTCTCAACAGGCACAATACATACGAAATAATTTTCGCGTTGAGAAATCGGTTAGTGGTCAATCGATTTTTCAATGTGCACAGTAATTTAGGTTAGTTGTGTAAATAATTTATAGGATAGGTTAGTTGGGTAATTTTTTTTTTTTTGATATATTTGCGTCAAAAAGTCGTAAGAATCAGAACAAATAACATAATTAAACACTCTTTAAAATTACATGAAATATGAATTACAATATGGCATACAATTTAATAGTTGATTTTAGTAAGCTTATTAA
This sequence comes from Pueraria montana var. lobata, assembly GCA_026413185.1. NCBI lineage: Eukaryota > Viridiplantae > Streptophyta > Magnoliopsida > Fabales > Fabaceae > Pueraria > Pueraria montana. The sequence goes on from CM048652.1 coordinate 10,372,059, forward strand.
TTAATATGCATGAGCCAAATAGTTTATTTTAGTAAACTAAGTAATTAATATAAATGTGCCAAATCATGTACCATTATGCTAAACCAATATTAATACTTACCTTGTACATAGTGTGCTTAATAAATCATTTCAGTTAATTAGCTGAAGATGAACTTCCTCTAACCAATACATCTATTTGACAAAGAAAGCTAAGTGAGCTAAGCTATCTAATGCCTTGTTTGGTGTCCTTTTCAAAAGGCATAAAACTATGATAATTTTGATGGTTGATAGCCTACACAATCATATACCACACTTGCAAAGTAACTTCCATGGCCATGTGTGTTAGCTTTCCACTTTGTAACCAATTACTGACAATTTATCTCATATTGAACATCTAAAAATGGCAATTAAGTAGTTGTTTCAATGGCCCACATAAATGTTACAACCTTAACAATTTTTGGCTTCGGGAAAGAAGCGATTGCCAGAATAGTACTTATATGATCACGAGAAATCACCCCAAGTCCCTTGCCTTTATTTTCCTTTACAAATACCTCAAAATTTGTTTTTATCACTCCTAATCCTAGTGGGACCCACCTTGAGTCATTACTGTCACTTTGCTTCACGTTCTGACATTCCTCCACACGAAGAGCTTGTGGTTTTGCTAATATCTACCATGTAGGTATTGTCCTTTGGTGGAAAACCCATTGTGAAAGAGCTCCTAAGTTAATTTTGCGTCACAAACTCCATCATCTGCGTATTGGGTGCGTTAGTTGTTTGTTTTTTTAATCAGCGAAAGACAAATATATATGTATATATCTAGTACCAGTGATACCAAGAATTGTACAAGAAAGTTACTCCTACATATTAGTTTCATGGCTCACATTAGCAATAACTAAAAGTGGTTATATCTTATTTGTGATAATGTATATCCATAACCACTATGTATCTGCATAAATTCGAGCTTCCCCACAATTCCTTACAACCAACCCCTTTCATAGTTACAAAATTAACAATCCAACACCTGGTATATGTTTCGAATAAGCTTGGCCGCATATTCCTCATTCCCAATTCAGCTAATTACTCATCCAAAGAACCTTGTAAGCAGTAGATCTATTACCCCCTTGACTTAGCTTTTACTCCTGACGTATCAGCCAATGACCAGATAAAGCAGATTTATTGTCCCAGCAAACATGCCCCCAAGCTAGCGCTCCATTGGATCCCCGAATTTCAACCACGTCCACGTGTGATAGATAACCTCCTGCATGATAGCTTGTTGTTCAAAAATCTTTCCTCTGAATTTAATGTTGTTCCTATATTTCCACACCAGATTACCAACCACCTAGCTGTGTTGTGCATAGAGAGCCAATGCATTATTGCTGAATCTGGAAGTACCGTTTTCAAGTATGCTTTCCAAATCGCCTCTACTTTGTGACAGCAGAACAGAACGTGACTGAGAGTTTCTTCAATTGTGCTGCAAACTGGACATAAAAATTCCTCTTCCAGTAGCTCCACATTCCTGTACCTGAGATTTGCAGCTGTTGGCAGTCTATTCCTGAACATTCTCCACAAAAAAGTATGTACCTTTGGAGGAACCTTTAATTTCCATATAAATAAGGGAGCAGAAGCTGTCGTAATTGTTGCCCAAAATCCCCTCATACAAAACTTCATATGCAGATTTGGCAGAGTATAGACCGGATTGATTATGTTTCCACCACCAAGAATCTGAAACATATTTCTGCCCCTTCCAGCTCCCTATCAAGGCTATCAACATCACTTTTTTCCCACTCAATCCATTGTCTTCTCCAATCTAATTTCCACTTCCAAAAGTCCCCCTCCCAAACCCCCATATTTTCAATAAAGTCTTCTTTTTGGTTAGAGTTTAAAAAAGCTCTCGGGTACTTATTTGCTAGAGGTGGGGAGCTGTGAGCTTTTGGACGTCGTGGAGCTGTGGGGGGAAATAGGAAATTTGGGAATATATATTAAGATTGTGATCTTGGGGGTACTGTGTAACAAATTGAAATGTATTGAATTACTGATTAAAATATTAGAAAGAAGTATCCAAAACTAATTACTTTTAGATTTTTATGTTATTTTTTCTATATCAATTACTTTTATTATTAAGTTATTTATTTAAAAAAAATTATTTTAAGTTATATATTCAAATTTAACAATGTCTATATAAATTATAATACATGGGATTCTTGCTACTTATAGAAAAAGCATAAGACAAAAACAAGAAAAAGAAAGTTGATAACAAGGAGTTAATATCTACTTTCTATATAAGAATTTTATAGGATGTGGAAATGACAATATTAACCCTTTTTAAATGAATGACATGTGTAATTTTTTATAATTTTTTATCTTTTAACATTTGGACACATGTCATCATTTGATGGAAACTTTTTCCTCCAAAGACTTTCTCTTTCTTTCTTTTTGTCTTTTCTTTCCAACTTTTCTTTGCTTTTCTTTTTAAATTTTGTTGTTTTTATATTTTCCTTTTTATTATCTATCTAAATCTACTTTCTTTAAACTTTTTCAGTTTTTTTCTTTAAATTTTTTATTCCTTCTCTCTTTTTTCATTCTATTATTTTATTTTATGTTTTTCCTTTACTTTTTTCCTTTTCATTTTTTATTTATTTATTTTTACATTATTTTTTTCTTTTGATGTTTATTCTTTCCTTTTTCCTTTTATTTATTTGTAATATTAATATTTTCTGAATTTATTATTTATATTAGATGATACATAAGTTAATTTATTTATAATAATATTAAAAGTATAAATATTTATATTAAGATGTTGATATTTTTGAATTAAAAATTAATTTAAGAATATATTTATTAAAATTAAAATTTGGACTCTATGTTTAATAATTTCATAAATGGAAGTTTTATTGATAATAATAATAATAATAATAATAATAATAATAATAATAATAATTTTTACATAAATAAATAATAAATATATTAAAATTAATCTATTAAACATATTTTTATTACAAAATAGCTTTAAATTACTTCATCAATAATATCATAAATTAAATTAGTTTTATTTTCATATGGTAAAATTCACAAGTATCATTTACGGGATACAATCTTACTTAAGTCAAATATAATCATTATAAGCGATAAAACTATTTCTCTGAATATGTAACACAACTGCATATCTAAGGCTTCATTGAATTTTTTCTTCTTCTTTGAAATCCTATAAAATCATTTTACTATGAAATCTATGTTTTCTATATAGGAAAATAAATTCATTTTTATTATCTATCTTACTCAATTCTTTTTCCTTTAATCTTTTTCAGTTTTTTCTTTCTTTTTTTTTATTATATGTTTTTTTCTTTTCTTTTTTTCCTTTTCTTTTTGTTTATTTTTTTTACATTTTTTTTTCTTTTAATGGCTTTTCTTTCCTTTTTTCTTTTTATTTATTTGTAATATTAATGTTTTCTGAATTTATTATAAATTTTTTTATTTATCTTAAATGATACATAAATTTACTTATTTATAATAATATTATAAATACAAATATTTATATTATGATTTTGAGATTTTTTAATTAAAAATTAATTTAACTCTAATTAACAATATATTTATTACAAATTAAAATTTTGACTCTATTTTTAATAATTTCATAAATAGAATTTTTATTGATTAACATAATAACAATAATAATAATAATAATAATAATAATATTTTTTACATAAAAAAATATAAAAATTAATCTATTAAACATATTTTTATTACAAAATAGTTTTAAATTACTTCATAAAAAATATCATAAATTAAACATGTTTTTCTTCTTCTTTTTTTTCCTTTTCTTTTTGTTTATTTTGTTTACTTTTTTTTTCTTTTAATGGTTTTTCTTTCTTTTTTCCTTTTTATTTATTTCTAATATTAATATTTTCTGAATTTATTATAAAAAAATTATTTATCTTAAATGATACATACATTTATTTATTTATAATAATATTATAAATACAAATATTTATATTATGATGTTGAGATTTTTGAATTAAAAATTAATTTAAGTCTAATTAATAATATATTTATTACAAATTAAAATTTTGACTCCATGTTTAATAATTTCATAAATGGAAGTTTTATTGATAATAATAATAATAATAATAATAATAATAATAATAATAATAATAATTTTTACATAAAAAATAATAAATATATTAAAATTAATTTGTTAAACATATTTTTATTATAAAATAGTTTTAAATACTTCATCAATAATATCATAAATTAAATTAGTTTTATTTATTTATGGTAGAAATCACAAGTATCATAACTCTTTCTCTGAATATTTAACACAATTGCATATCTAAGATTTAATTGAATTTTTTCTTCTTTTTTGAAATCCTATAAAATCATTTTACTATGAAATTGTATAAAATAATTTTAAATAATTTCATAAATGAATATTTTGTTGAATAATATTTATATTATGAAGTTGAAATTTTTATACTAAACATTAATATAATTCTAATTAGTTAATATATTTATTATAAAATAATATTTTGACTCTATGTTTAATAACTTCAAATATGAAAATTTTGTTGATTCATATGTATATAGTAATGTTAAATTTATATATATATATATATATATATTAAAATTAATTTATGAAATATATTTTTATTACAATTTTTTTAAATTACTTCGTCAATAATATCATAAATTAAATATTTTTTTATGGTAGAGTCAATTTGTATCATTCACGGGAGATAATTTTGCTCGAGTTAGATAGAACCATTATTGACGACAAATCTTTTTTGTTGAGTATCTAACACAACTGTATATTCAATACTCAATAATATTTATTTTTTACTTTTAAATCTTTTTGAATTATTTTTACTTATAAATTATATAAAATAATCGTATAAAATAATTTTAAATAATTTCATAAATGAAAATTTTGTTGAATAATATTTATTTTGTGAGGTTAAAATTTGTATACTTAAAATTAATTTAACTCTACTTAGTTAATATATTTATTATAAAATAATATTTTAACTCTATGTTTAATAACTTCATATACAAAATTTTATTGATGAATATCTATATAATAATGTTATATATATATATATATAATAAATATATTACAATTAATTTATTAAGAATATTTATTTTTCAAATAGTTGTTTTAAATTATTTCATCAATAATATCATATATTAAATCTTTTTTAAAAAAAAATTAATTATAGGGACTACATGTATCTTTCAACGATTTTTTCCACACAAAAAAATTGTAATAGCACCAATGAGGTGTTTTAATAAGCACGTTACTAAGAAATATTTCTATGTTTATGTTAATTGCCATAATTGCTAAGTAAATCTCAATCTAGATAAAAATGTTGTAACTTTTCAGAGATAGAAATAAATAAACTAAATTACTAAATTGAATTATATAAACAATATTCTGTTAATTTAGAAATTAATATTATTAATCAAATTATGAATAAGCGTACTGGATCTAATTTATAACTTATTTGGTTGAATATATAATTATGCAATGATTGACTTAAACCTAAAATATAACTATACCCATAATTGAAACTAAAATAATTTTATATTATATTATTATTTTTTTAAATATATAATTTTGCTGTCAATTAAAAAACTTTATTTTGAAATTAACTTTATTTTATATTGTTATTTTTAATATACTTATGACATATAATATTATTATAAATCTTTAATGATATTTTGATCAAAATACTTGGACAAAAATATTAGTCTTTTGAGTATTTGTTACAACTAATATTTTTTTTATAATTAGTTAATATTGCATGATTATGTTAATTAAGGAGAAAAATACATATATATTGGAGAACTCAATAGTTAATAACATAGTACATTTTCTTCTCACGGGACGAAAGTAATACTAAACACCTATAACAATACATCTTACATAAGTGCTAATAAAATATAAATTGTGTTTTTAAGATTAAAATAATAATTTATTTTAAGTAATATTGATTTTAATAATTTACATCTAATTTAATTAATTTTATATTTTAAATTATTCAAAATATTGTTTATAAACTATAATATTATAAAATTTATTTTTTTTATTTATAATATAGTTGTAAAATTAATTTATTTTATCATTTCATATTTTAAAATTAAAAAATATTTAAATTTAACAAAAGTTAAATTATTTTAAATTTCATACATAAAAAATTTCTCATAGAATTTTATAAATATTTTAAATAAAATTAGAAGTATAAATGAGACTCTTACTAAATATATTTTTTCTTCTTGAATACTCTCTCAATCTTTCTGTTATTTTGGAAAACTTAATTAACTTATTATATTTGTGTAAATAAAAATATTTAATCTTATAAATTAATGTATTTTAAATATGCGTCAAAACGGGAATAACCCGTGTATTCACACGGGTTAATTACTAGTTTGTCACGAAAAAACATTTTCTGAAGTGGGGACCGAAGAGTGTAGAGTTTCCGTCAAGGATGGTGACCTCGTTTCGTTATCCAGTGGCCACACTTGAGTTGTTGCCCTCTACGTGTAAACTGGCGGCAACGGGCCATGTGCTTGTGCTGTTCACATTATGATTATTATTTTATTTTATTGACCATTTCTCGTGTTTCTTAGTTTCAGATGATTTAATCGAAGAATTTGCAATGAGTGTGTTTTGTTATCATATTAGATCTAAATTATTAAATGGTCCTATTTTTTTTTCTTTATAAAATAGAGAATTTTTTATTTTAATTCTTTAAAGTTTATTTTTTAATTTTAGTCTATGTTGTCAAATAATAACGTTATGACACAATAATGATATTAGCGTGTCACGTCATCAAAGAGAAGTCTATAAGGACAATCAAGTGTACTTGTTTTATTAAATTACGTTTTTAAATTTTCATATGTTCAAAAATGACGTAAGAAGAGATTTAAAAACAAAATTTATAAAAAAAAGTTATATGTTACTGCCTTGTTTTTTGCTGACTCGCTATTAGATGCATTTTTTTTTTGCTGACTCGCTATTAGATGCATTAGAATCATCTTTCCAAGCATAAAAGAGGCGTTGACAATCAGTTTTAAAACTGATGGAGGTGTATTGTATCTGGCGAGATTGATCAATAGCCCAACGAAAAGCCAAAGCTTCAGCTATGTGAGGCTCCACCCAACTAGGTATCAGTTTGGATGCAGCAGCAAGAATTCTTCCATTGTGATTTCTAAAAATGATTCCAAGGCCCGTTCCTTTCTCTTTAACCACAAAAGCATCAAAATTGCATTTTATGGTTCCTACCCCTGGTTTCTTCCAATGACAGCAATCGATAGCTTTCATAATTGGTTTTTCCTCAGTAAAGTGCAGCGAGTGAGCCATATCCAAAGTCAACCAGATTGGGTTTTCCTTGTGATTGAAAACCCATTGATTTCTCCCTTTCCATATAGCCCATATCAGATTGTTAGACTATTTGATGATAGACAAAACTTAGATACAATATTATAGATACTGTTGGTGCTATTTTTTAATTAGATTTGGTGTTTTACTTTAGTAATACACAAAATAAAAGAATTCATTAAATGTTAGGATATATTACCGATGTAAAACTTTTAATCTGATCAGAGAACAACATCAATAATACTTATGGTATTGTATGTAAATTTTTTCCTTTGATGATATGACAAGTTAATACGTTGTTATTGTCAATGTTTTAAAAACCGGACCGGACCGGCCGGTCCGACCGGAACCTGGTGGTATAACCGGTTCGGTTCGATGATAGGATCGGATATGTATCTGACCCGATACGACCCGGATTGAACCGGCCGGTTTTTACAAAAAACCGGTGACCCGGCGGGTCTCTAGTTGAACCGGGTTGTAGTGTAATTTTTTTTTTTGAAAAAAAAGTGCTAAAATGATGTGTGTTTTTTTTTTTGTATGAAACTTATTTATGGACTTTTATTGTCATGATTATTGGTTGTTATTTCTTATTTGGAATATTAGGTACTTTATAATGACAATAATTTTAAATTTGGAGTGTTAAATGATTAAATTATGTTAGTTATATTATATTTTTAAATTTTTTTAATATATACCAAGTCAAACCGGTCCGACCAGTGACCCACCGATCCGACCAATCACCCATTAACCCAGTACCTCGGCCGGTTCGATGACCGGTCCGGTTCTTAAAACATTGGTTATTGTCGTTGTTATATCATCATTTAACTATTTAACACTATTTTTTGACAAGAATAACTAAAATTATAAAAATTTAAATCTTTAAAGGACTAAAAAAACTTTAAATAATTAAAATAAAAAACACACTATAAAATAGGGACTAATAGATTATTGAAGTTTTTTTTTTTTTTTAAATTCCACTTCAATTCGCATAATTTTTTTATATGACATTGATCCATCTTTATGTTTGATTTCTGATAACTCATACAGTTCGGGCACAACTTGTGAACTGAATTGCTTCTAATAAAATTTATCTACTTTGTGTAACACCCCTTTTTACTATCAAAGATTTTCTTATTAATTAAGAAATTTGAGAAGTGAATTGATATCCAATTATTGAAAACAACCTTTAAAAAAAATACGGGGAAATTTATTTTTCCTTTAAAACGTTGTTACTTAAAATTTCAAACGACAATCATCCATAATAACTTATTAACATATTAAAATCCATTTTTATGAAATATCGGTCTTAATAAATCAAACTCATTCATAAGACATTAACTTCGTTACCAACTATGAAACATAACAAAATCTTCTTTAATTAAAAACATCCTCATATCCATCGTTATACTATTCTATTACCCCAAATATATTCTTGCATTTACATTCAAGAATTTAACATATTATACATTTAAGTCACATATAAAGAATTGGTACATCATAATATTAAAACCAAGTCTACCCCTTTTTATACAAGAAAGCACTAAGACTCAGTGACTCAATTAAAATTTCAAAAATACTCAATTAACACAAGTAACATCCTAGAAGGATCCTCTTCTTTCTCTTAAAACATCCACTCGTGTTCATAGTGCTTGTTGTAGCCTTTCGTTCCATCTTTGTTGTCTGCATAAGATCATTTGTCTAAATCTGAAAAATAAAGGCATATGGAGTGAGTCTCTCTCCTCCTCTAAACCAACAACCAAATGACCTTCCGGTCTCAAACAAACATACAACATCAACCACTTCACAGTGGTGCTCTCACGAGTCTCACTCGAAACCTATTCGTTTCCACAACTATTCTTGTAAATTATTTCACACTGGCCAGCTGCCACTGGAACTTCCAGAACTCAGTGGTCTTACACATTTTTGAGTTGGATGACTGTTGGGAGTACACCCTTCACCATGGTACAATGGCGGGCTCTCACCAACTGATGATGTCTCGTATTTTTGTCAGGGTGGCCGAGTCAGCTACGTGATCTATCGTCACAACTCAGTGCCTTACCCTCCAAGAACAACCTGCCTTACGATCATCTCCCAGGTACCAACTGTGGTCATCCATTACTCCGAGGACTAACTCCTCAACACTCTCCTCACAGAGTTTATTTTCTTTCTTCGTCGCATGTGGGTTTCCTGCTGGACATGGTACAGGTGCGGACGAATTGACGCCGAGCTAAAGGTATCACCTCTACGCTCACATATGCATATATAATTAAGGACTTTGCCTTTATCGCTACATCGTAACGATCTCATCACCTCAAGTGACGCGTCATTCGCAATCCGACCTTGGTTCACAGATAACTCGCAGCTGAAATATCCCACGCAACTTTTTACAGGTTTGTGTGAGCTTTTCTACCAAAGGTACTCGACAGCGGTCCTCAATCAACATATGTCCCAGATATACAATACGGAGATCAAACTCCCCCACTATCATAGTGGTTAAACATTACGACCCCGTCATCTCACAAGCACAATGCTCACCGTAGATAAAGCCTCCACACAACCTGTCCCACAATTATCCGTTCAAGCTTTGTCCACGAACAATTCCGTTCAACCGTCTCACACGACTTAGCGTTGGAGGTTCCTTCCTCCTTTCGGTTCTCACCACGATTCGGACAATCACAGTTCACAAACTTTCAAACACATGTGCGTATCGCACTTTACCCAATCATGACCCACATCATGATTCTTAACTGTCTTACTTTGTCTTATTGAAATCCCCACCCACTCTCACATTTTATGCTTATTTCAGTCATTTTGTCCAAATCCATGCAAGGGTCCTAAATTCCTTTCTAAGTCCAAACATCCGGCGTCCTCCATCTGCATAGGTAATTCCTAATTACTAATCCATAATGTTATTAAGTTCACACTCTTAATTATAGTTGATTCACTATTGCTCATAGTGAATATTATTGATTACTAGAATGACCTTCTAGTATTCACAAATGTACTCCATTTGGAGTTCATTTGCTCCCACACAAGAATGAAAAATTCTTGTTCCCACAATCAACAAACCATCACAAGCAATTCACATGCACAAACAAATTTCAGCACTCTTTGCCCGAGGATCACATTCCTCCCGGTCTCCAATTCACAGTTAATAATAGAACAATCATTAATAATCAATAATTCAATAACTCAAACTCAATCCATCACAAATCATTGCATTCATATTTCTATGGAAACTTCCCTTTTTAGGTGAAATTATTCCTTAACAAATGCAAGTAAAGGCATTAAAACCAAATACACAATTAATACAATTAAATTTCATGTGGACACATAGAGATGTACACACACAAAAAAAATTATTTGATACATCATATCAACTTTAAATTTCATGATATTTTATAGAGAAACTATACATCATACATATTTCATCATATAAATTTATCTCACGAAAATTCAACCCACAAATATTATTTTTGAATTAAAAACAGTGACTGGACATGCTCTGTAAAACACCCTTTTACATTTTTGGAAAAAAGCAAATCAACTTTTTTTCATGTGCAGATTTACAGGGTATGTTCCAAACATGTGAGATAGCATATGGAATTTTCTCAGCACCAAATACCTATTCAAAATACCCTTTTTGTATTTTTAAAGCATTTCCTATTCAGAACAGAGTCTCCCATATAAAAACATAAATAATTACCAAAATTTCCTATAAAATTCCGATAAAATTCACATATATTCTACATCATTCAAATAAGGTTACAAAGTTTTCTCATAGCCAAATTCGCTCAAAAAGGATATTTTCCCCATTTAAATTCTCCACTGTCCAGTTTTCGTTTTTCAAAACAATAATTTTCTAAAATTACTTTCTGACTTTTCCTAACCTTGAAAAAATTCAGAGATGACCCTCATGATAGTTAAAATTAACGCATGGTTCCAGTTTTCCAAAATCACGTCCCAAAATTCTTGTAAAAATCAAAACAGTCCCATTCTCAGAATCAACAGTTTTTAAAAATAATTCCGGTAAAAATAGTTACAGTACTCAAAAAAATCTGAAAAAAATACCACGACATCCAGAGGTATCAAAACATAGGAAAATGTATTTACATCCTCAAAAACATGCACGAAAACCGAGACGAAAAATCTAACACAGTCCAGGACACAAATCACAACTAACTCATTTCGGGTTTTTCAAAATAACCATGGTATTTACAGGCCATCAACAACAGCCACAATCCATATTTCATAAGAAAACAAGGAAATAGCTTAAGGAAAAAAGAAACCCCTCCATACCTCACAAAATTGAAATCCGATCGGTGGGTTTTGAAGCTCTTGAACTCTTCTTTAACATATCCAAAAATGAACGGTGAAAGATGAAAATTTGATGCTCAAAACTTAGAGAGAAGTTAGAGCTCCGGTGGAGAGAAAAACAGAAGCAGAAATGGAAAAAAAAAAAAATATAGAAAGCGAAAATTTTGACATTTTACTATTGACACCTGGTTTCCTCTAAAGGCACCCCCTTTTTTTTTTTTTTTAACTTACGGAACTCACGTAAAAGTTTCGAAAATCTCACAATAATACTAACTATATTTTAATTACTCAAACATACATTTTCTTATTTAAAAGAAACAAATTTCAATTAAATCATAACTCAATCACACAAATATATATTTATTGAGTTGTAATTTTTAGGGTGTTACACTTTGCCTTTAAAAAAAATCTTTATGTTTGACTTTGACTGACGATAAAGTTTGTAATGTGATATTTTTAAAATTATTATACGGCATCATATTATTCTAGGTGAAATATTTAAAATAAAAATATTGTATTACCGTTATAATGACACACATGTGATTGCAGTAAAAAAAAAAAATGACACACAAGTCATTGATTAATTAAGTAACATCAAAACTCTCTAAAATTAAGGAGCTCCGGAGCAATCACCTATTTTATTTCACGAATAATTATTTTTGTACTTATCAATATTATAAATAACCCATTGACTTATATTATTTCGTTTTTTTTCTTCTTTTTATCACATTATATTGCATATCATATATATCTACATTTTTCTCATCTATTTCTTTCTCTATCAGAGTATCTATTATTTTTTTAAAAACAGCTTGCCTTGCACGTTACTCACTGCAGGCTGGAAATCGCTAATAACATAGGAAATATCCAGTGCAACTTGTCCTTTTATCATCTTTGTTCTTATTAAAGAGGTTGAAACTAATTTAAACTACTTCTAATAAAATTGAGTCTATATTTTTAAGGGGAAATAATTGAGACGGTAGAAATCAATATTTAGAAAAAAAAAAATTTATCAGCTTATTGCACTGATAATTTTGCTTTTTTTTTTTTTTTTTTTAAAAGGTGTTACAATTGTCCAAGGTTGCAATCACGTGCAGTAAAAAAATCCAAATAAAAATAGAATCACCCAAAATATTTATTCGAATAAATAATTTTAATTCTCTTACTAATCCTATTATTTTCTATGAAAAATATTGAATACGTTTTATATTTCTAAGAAATTAAATATATTTATTTTTTAAATATTTTTTATAAAACAATAGAAAGATTTCTAGGAAAAATTATGGAAAACATTACTCTGTTTAAATAAAAAAAAATGAAAATTTTCAAAATTATTAGAATGGATTATTGGAGAATATTTGTTTACTTATTACGAGATGTGCTCGCCAATTTCGTTGCAATGCAACTCGTTTTTACAAATCTTGTAACAAAAAGTAACACTCATGCCTATTAACCTTGATTGGATAAGGAGTTATAAAATTGAGTTGATGGTGAAGAGAGAAAGGAGAAGAGAATGGGAGAGAGGTTGTGAATTCAAATCTCCCACTAATAAAAAAATTAACAATTAACAACTAACATTTTTCTATAAAAAAAACCCTTGATTGGATAAAAATTTAATATAAAAATGAATTTAGCAGGAATCAGGCGGTGCGGTTATCATTTATACAGGTTTCGTGAGATTCGTACATAGGTTGTATTACATGAATTCATACCAAATAGCAGCTCTCTTTCCCTTTACAAAATGTTTGAGAGAATTGAAATCAACAAATATGGAGAGAATGAATATTAATTAAACAAGTTTTTTTTTTTTATTTCATGGAAAGGTTCTGTTAGCGAACGTCGAGGCATGCAAAAGAGTCTAGATAGAATATTCTACTCTACACGCTGCGCCGCGGGATCACTATAAGGAGTAGTTTTGAACCTTTGAGTGTTCTAGAAAGCTGCATTTCCTGAGAGGAAAATATTGCATGGACCTCTCCATATGTTATTATACATCTAGGGAGAGAAAGAGAAAAGACAAAATTGTAAATATGATAATTAAGTGAAATATGATATAATAGAAAGAAAAAAATGGAGAGAAATAATGGGTGTTGATAAAGTGTTTGCAAAATAGTGATCTCCATGTATCCGATGGCGGATCCAGGATTCTAAGTTAGTGGGATAAATTATAAAAATTAAAATCAGGAGATTCAAATATATAAATATAGATGAAATAAAATATAAAAATATAAGATTTTACTTGTGATTTTTTAAAAATGAGGGGGTGTATTTGCACACCGTGATCACAATGTAGGTCCGCCAATGCATGTATCACTGCTATTTGATTGATGTATATGTGCAAGTAGGGTGTGTAGGAAAATAACCTAGGCCTGGTGTGTGCAGAATGGTAATAATAGTGATAGAGAAGATTCAGGAGAATGAAGGATTGCAGTGTAATGGTGGTGCATGTGCAACGGCCAAAGAGTACATCGTGTACTCTTTCAATTTTGTTTTCTACTCAAATGCAAAAATTAATGGAGTTATTTTCCTTTTTTTTAATTTTTTTTTCTAGAATGCACACAAGCCAAAACTGCTCTTGTCAACACAATGTGAAATTTTGAATTTGTGATTCTATGGCGTTTCTAATGACCAGCCTTGGAAATGTTATCACTTCCCGCGGAATGAGAACCTGTGGTGTGCAAGAGTCCACAAACAATTATTTACTCCAGAAGAAACAAACATTCCTTCCTAATTAAAATTAAAATAAATCTCTCACAATGGGGTTGTAGTAAGACTTAAGAGCGCAAGAAACGGGATAATATCTAAGGGCAGCCATAATGAACCAAAATACTACAACCCACTCGTTCACAAGCTTACAAAAAAATCCAACTGGAAGCGTTATCACACTCTTCACTCGCTTCCACTCAATCAGATTTCACTAACATGCACCTCACGATTTGTCTTTAAATAGGTCTACGTCCCTTCACCTTCCCCATTCAACATCAATCAAATTACACACATTGCTAGCAACTACTTTTTTTAATTTCCTTTTCTATGGGTTTCAACAAACTCCTTGCCACCATTTTGGTGCTTTCTCTCCTCTCCTACTCAACATTCACTCATGCCAATTGCCCACCATCTCCCACTCCAACTCCAAAGCCCACACCACCTACACCTCCCACTCCAAAGCCCACACCCCCCACTCCAAAACCAACACCACCCACTCCAAAGCCCACACCACCAACTCCAAAACCCACACCACCCACTCCAAAGCCTAGTTGTCCTCCTCCTTCTCCTGCTCCTTCACCTCCACCCCAAGCTTCATGCCCCAAGGACACCTTAAAGCTTGGTGTTTGTGCTGACCTCTTAGGACTTGTTAACATTGTTGTTGGAACTCCTCCTTCAAGCCAGTGTTGTGCATTGATTAAAGGTTTGGCCGATTTGGAAGCTGCACTTTGCCTATGCACTGCAATTAAGGCCAATGTGCTTGGAATCAACTTGAACGTACCTGTCACGCTCAGCGTGATCCTTAGTGCTTGTCAAAAAACTGTCCCTCCTGGTTTCCAATGTCCCTCCTAAGATAATCAAATTAGGTTGATCAGTTGTCTCTGTCGTCAGAGAAATGTTTAGATATATATGCACTTAACATGAGATTGATGGAGTGCCTATATATATAAGCATTTCTTTGGCAATATATTATAGATTGTTGTGTTTTTCATATATTATTGTTGTTGTTTTTTTTATAGAGGGGGTTTATATTGTTGTTAATTCTAGTGTACGTGTCTAATGTTGTATCGATTTTCTATTGTGCTTCGTCAAATTATGAATTGGGCAAGCTTGTTTGCCTTAGTTTGTCTCCTATAGCTTGTATGTATCATGAAATATTGTCTTATTTGATCATTATGTCCATATTGGTGGTGAAAATTTGTTTATATATTGTTGAGATTAATTTTTTATACAAGGTAATTACCGTAATTTCCATATCAAATATCTTGTTCTATTATATTTTTTCAATATAACATCTATCCAATCTATCCAATTATATTGGTAAAAAAAAAAATCTATCCAATTATATATAAACATGTGGATTTCGTATGATTTCGTGTGGGATTGGTTCGTAACATATAGCACTTTTTTGGAGAAAAAAAAATCATCGATTGCCTTTACGTGTTCACACTTCACACTTCACAGTAAGCACACTTTATTGATAGGATATTTATTTAAGATGAGGAGGACAGTTGATAACTTAATAACATACTCGTTCTAATCCACTTTCTTTTATTAGTTAAAATTTTTAAATACGTATTATATTATTATAAAAGAGATTAATTAAATAAGATATGAGACTCGCATAATTTTATAATTTTTAATAAATTTTAACTAATAAAAAAGAGAAAAATGACTATACATTGATAATGTAAAAAGTTTTATATTGTCATCCAGTCATAACTCACCATATATGGTAAGTTTGTTGACTTTTAAAAAATTATTTTAAAAGTCATACCAACAATGATTTATGATTGAACGACTATGTAAAATAGTTTTACACTAACAGTACATCATTATTAAACTCATAAAAAAAATGTGTTCCTAACATTTATTTACAAATCTAACTGAAAGTACTCAACAAATAAATTGACAAATTATAAAATGAGATATTAATTGACGATTTGACAAAATTAATTTAACTTAAGTAATAAAAAAAAATCCAGTTATGCTAACAAAAAGATAAAATATTAGGCAAAAAATCTAATAAAGCAAGTTGACAGACACAAGTGAATTTTATTGAAATAACACAAATTTGCCAAGAAAAAAACTGAAAATAAAATACACAAATTTGTCTTTCCTCAAGAATATATTTTGGAGGATTGAACACAAGTCTTCTTCCACAAACTCATGTGTTGCTAATTGAGCTACACTCATTAAGTAATTAAATATTAATTTAAATATATTAAAAGAAAGTTTTAAAAAATCTAATTCACCCATTCTTGAATCGGTGATCATTTATCTAACAAAAATTCGATTGATTTTGAAAAAGCCACATGATAAAATATAAAAAAACTATATTTTATCATTTAATCAATTTAATTAT
Source organism: Pueraria montana var. lobata (assembly GCA_026413185.1). NCBI lineage: Eukaryota > Viridiplantae > Streptophyta > Magnoliopsida > Fabales > Fabaceae > Pueraria > Pueraria montana. Next base: position 10,388,798 of record CM048652.1, read on the forward strand.
AAATTTAAATTCAATACTATCTAATCATTAAATTAAGTAACACAACAAAATGTTTTCGTTATCGTGTGTGTGTGTGTATATATATATATATATACACACACAAGAATTTTTATGATATTATGAGAAATTTAAGAGTTTTGGTATCATTAAATTTTTTTAATCAATAGTTCAATGGATTTCCATTTAATAAAGTCATATTATATCATTTATTATTGGGTGAACTGTCACTTTGGTCCCCGAAAGTGTAATCCACTGTCACTTAAGTCCCTGAAAGTATGAAACTGTCACTTTAGTCCCTGAAAGTGCAATTTATCCGTCAATTTGGTCCTTTTGTTAAAAAAATTTCTTTAAAATTAACGTTTGTATCTACATTACACGCTATCTAACTACATAATGTCACGTAGGTAAATATCATATCACGTAAACACGAACGTTAATTTTAAAGAATTTTTTTTATCAAAAGGACTAAAGTGACAGACAAATTGCACTTTCAGGGACTAAAGTGACAGTTTCATACTTTCATGGACTTAAGTGACAATGGACTACACTTTCGGGGACCAAAAAGGTAGTTTACCCTTTATTATTTGGTAGAAAAACTTTCACTTATTGCAATTGAGTCCCTAACTAATTAAAATATTTTTCTTTTTTAATTTTAAATTGCGATTATTTAAATTTTTAAAATTTGTTTATTATTTTAAAAATATGCCATATTTTAAAAGTCTATTTAAAATATGTTATATCATTCTATCTATCTATTATATAAAATGCAGTTGCTGACTGGAACTGGTTGTCCACGTGTCACATTTTGGTGACATTTTATATAATATATTGATTGATTGATTGATATTTTATTCTTAATTTAGTATCATTAATCAGTTAATTAATTATTCATTAACACAATCACAATCTTAATATTTGTAAGACATTTAATATATTTATAATTTTCTTTCCATATTTAAATAACAAAATTTTAAAATTATATTTTGATTAATATTTTAATTAAAATAATTTTAAAATTCTACTAAAATTATTATATTCAATTTTAAAATTATTATTATTTAATTTTATATTATATATTTAGTTCAATTATATGTACAGTATAATGTAAAACATATAAACAACTATATATTAAATAAAGTAATTTTTAAAGAAGCGTCATAATTTTTTAGTAATATTGATAATTGATAATCGATAATTGATAATTGATTAAGATATTTTTAATTAGGATATTTTGATTAATTTTAATTAACTAGGGTGATTAGAACGAGTATATATATATTTTTTCTTCTTTTCCTTCAACCTTGCATGTTTACTCTTATGTGTTTTTTATCCTTATTATTGACTATTCTAGAAAAGTTCACCATTAATGATGAAAATAAAAAATACATTATGAGAAAATACATTATGAGTAAGTTGACACTTTACTTCTTTTTTTTTCTTTCAACCACACCTTACATGTCCCATTATTTTAATTTTTATTAGTGTGTTTAGTAGAGATGAAACATTGACAGTAAACATGGGAAAAATTGTGTAATATTCATGCTCTCCCCTATAAATAGTGTTATACTAATCCATTATTTATATGTAACTTTATATATATTTTTATTGGTTTTTTCTCTGTGGAGATTTTTTACATTTTTTAATTTTTATTTATGTTTTGGTTGACTTATTATATTCTTTTTTTTTTTTATTTAACAGGTATTGATATCTCTAAATATTTGGAAGATGTGTGATCATATTTGCTTCCTAATTATTTTTATTTGCTTTATATGATTTTTATTCAATTTTTTTATTATGTAGTAAAAAGTATTAATTATTAAGTAATGAATATTGTATCATGTGAATGAAAAATAGTGGATGATGAAAGTGAACCCTCTACTTTCATATATGAGATGAAAGACAATAAAATGTATAAACCTTCAAATTAGAGTACAATGCCAAAAGTATTTAGAAAACATTGATATAACATAATAATATATGTTTATTTTCTATTTTTTCAATTTCTAATTTTCCTTAAATTGTAAAATTATACTCAATTAATTTGACCTTTGACAAATATAGTGATACAAATGTGTCAAATAATCAATATGATAATAAAAAGATAATGATGTGAATACTTTTATCAACCAATCACACCAAAATAATTTGAAACAACTTTAAAATAATTAATGACAAATTTGAAAAGTTAAAATATTTATTATAGCAGAGAATTATGAAAAAAAATTTATTATTATAGGAAGAAAATTGAAAACAAAAGCAATTTTAAAATTGTGAGACAATTACAGCAAACTCGATGATGCATATCTGTCAAATATTCAACTTAGTAATAAAATAAAAGTATGGTGAATATTATTACTAATTAAAATCACACTCAATTAATTTGAAAAATGGTTATAATTTTTTATTGCAAAAAATTTTGGTAAGGAAAACATTATTATTGCAAGAAATTTGAAAAGGAAACAAATTTGAAAATTTTAAAACAATTATGGCAAAATATTAATATAGATAAGAGTATCTTATTTTGTTAATTTTCATTTTTTCTAAAACTCTTAAATTACACTCAATTACAAATACAACAATATAATTTTATGACATTTAATATAAATGAATGTGATATATGACATTGTGTTTATATGTAATCATTTAAATATGTGTTCCTAAATTTATATTGTTTGATTCATTTGCTTAATTTTGTTTTCAATATTTTTACAGGATGTTAAATTAATGAATTCCATAAAAAAATTGGTTTAAATATGTTTTTAGTCATTGCAATTTAGCGCCTTTTTGTTTTTTGTCCTTGCAAAAAAAAATTAGTTTTAGTCTTTGCAAATTATGTTTGTTTTATTTTTTGTTCTTAAAGCAGTTTAGATAGCGCTTTGAACAGTAAAAAAAGTGCTATCTAAACCGCTTTAAGGACGAAAAATAAAATAACATAATTTGTAAGGACCAAAATAAAAAAAAATATTTTGCAAGGACAAAAAGCAAAAAAGTCCTAAATTACAAGGACTAAAAAGGTATTTAAGCCAAAAAAATTTAATGGAACAATATGTTAGTTCTTTCAGTTAAAATTAATTTTCTTATTATTTTCAATTTTTGTTATAAAATTTTATTTGTCTATATATAGAATTTTTTTTTTACTTCAAGAAAGTGGCATTGTAAAATTTAAATTTATAGTTGTATTATAATTTTTTTTAAATGAGTTTTATTATAAAATAAACGCATCTAATTATATTTTATTATTTTTATTAATGAATAAGTTCCTTATTGCAAAAATTTGAATTAGTTTTAGATTTTTTTAAATAATATAACAAATTAATAACATTGTCAACATACTTTATACATACAAAAAAATAATTCTCTCATCAATAAACCCGTGCATCACACGGGTAGTACCTAATGTATATATATATATATATATATATATATATATATATATATATATATATATATAGGCTTAAATACATTTTTAGTCCTTGCAATTTAAGACTTTTTTTACTTTTCATCCTTGCAAAATATTTTTTTTTTGTTTTGATCCTTGCAAATTTGGTTTGTTTTGTTTTTCGTCCTTAAAGTGATTTAAATAACGCTTTTTTGACTGTTCAAAGCGCTATCTAAACTGCTTTAAGGACAAAAAATAAAACAAACATAATTTTGCAAGGACTAAAAAAAAAAAATTTGCAAGGACGAAAAGCAAAAAAGTCTTAAATTGCAAGGACTAAAAAGGTATTTAAGCCTATATATATATATATATATGAAGAATGATCAAATTACACCGATGTAACTTAAACAACTATTACATCGTTCAATAACTTTCAACTGGATGATGTTTTCTTAAAACCCATCGTTGGATTGAAAGTTCCTTTCACATAGATCATGTATACAAAATTTCAAATTAATCCAAAATTATTTGCTACCTCATTCATATATATTAAAATCAATGTAATATAAAATTTTCAAAATATACTAAAATATGGATCATTTGATTACTTTCTTATTGTTGTTTAATTTTGACAAAATTTGACACAAACAATCTTGGTAATATGTAGATATAATTCAACGGTTGGATTGATAAAAATTTCATTCTATATCAAGTCATTAAAATGGTATAACTCTTTTAGAGTTACATTGGTGTAATTTGATATCTATATATATATATATAACAACAAAAACGACAACAAACTAGTAAATAAAAGATAAAAGTATATTAGATTAAAAGCAAATGTCGTTTTCGATTACTGCCAATTTCCTATGCAAGACAAAATGCAATTTTCACTAGTTTTGGAAGGATACTCCGACATTCCGATCTAATAAGATGTAGAATTCATTTGTTTTGGTCTTTTTAATTAAAAAACACTTTTATTTAAAAATATTTTAAAGTATTTTTTTGAAAAATTAAAATTTAAAAAATTGTATTGCTGATTATTTTAAAAACTTACTTTTCATAGTTTTCTAAAAAAATATAATTATAGTTAATTTTTAGACTTAAATATTTTTTGGTTCTTGAAAAATTTATGAATTTTAAATTTGGTCGACTTTTGGTCTCTAAAAAAAATTTATTTTGTATTTGGTTCCTGCCGTTATATTGACTCTATTAACTTGAGATGTCACCATCCAAAATAATTTAGAGACCAAAAGAAAAATCCAAAAGTATTTCAGGGACCAATTAACAGAGTCAATGTAATAACATATACGAGATACAAAATAAAAAAAATTTCAGGAACCAAATGCAAAACCTGTAAATTTTTCAGGGATCAAAAGTAAAAGAAAATTTATTAGGGACCAAATGTAAAATTCATAAATTTTTCAGGAATGAAAACATATTGAAACCTAATTTTTAAAATAAAAATATTTTTATATATATAATTTCTAAAAAAATAAATAACATTGTCATACTATTTTTATTTTTATTTAAAAAAAACTCAGACAAACTCTAGACTGTAATTTCCACAAGATTGAATCCCTCGTGTACTTATCAACGAGACTTTTCCAAAGAACAATAAGTTCCTTTACATAGGCATATTCCTTTATATTGGTAATGATTTTGAATTATTCCCGATTTCGAATTCGAGTTATGGACTGCAAATTCCTCAAAGATTTGGATGAATACTCAGAAATTCCGATCCAAGAGACCTAGCCTACGCCGTAATTTCCACGAGGTTGAATCTACGTTGTACGTTAGTTTCTTTTTAAATTCAGCATAATAGTTTGAAGGAGACTTTACCAAACAACAAACATGGTTAAAGTAAATTCATTGAGCTATTGACCCAAAAAATAACGTACCAAAACTCTTCAGATTTCTCAGGGTACATGTATACATATATAGCAACTCCCTATTTATACACTAAACCATCCACAATCTATCTCCATCTGCCTCAATGACACTCAATCCTACTACTCCTCTTTCTCTATTGGAAAACTAAGAAAGTGATATTCTAAATGTTTATTGCGAATGGTTTTCTTCATGATCTTCCACAGCTTTCTTGAACTGTGTTATATTGTAAACTTTCTCCCATGCAACAGATCTTTCAAGATCACACAGTTCAAGAAAGCTGTGGAAAATCAATGAGATGATCTGCTCCATCTTTGAACTCCTTTCTGCATATCACGTTTCATAATTGTAGTTTTTGATCACCCGAATAAGGTGTGATTCTTCTAATTTATTCTTCTTTTTCTTTATAATATTTCCATTTTTTTAAATAGTACCACGCTTAATTAGAACTAAGAAGCATTCTTGATCACCCGTTTCTTGTATGCATGATGTGGTAATTCAGATATCTTTCATTTGCTCCGGAGAGGAAGATAAACTTGAGGCTCGGAGTTATACAAGGCCATAAATCTCCTTGATTTTGATCCAATGTCTTTTTGTGTTTTGTTTTTTGGTTCTTTCTGAAGCATCGTTGAAGGGCCCAATTTGGAAGTAAAAACATGTCCCAGAATCTTTGAGGATGAAGATGCAAATTGAGGCTCTATTTACCACTAAAGTAAGAGGAATTGGGTGTTACCAGTGCCACTCATTTCAAATATGTACGTACATATCGTTAAGCTTAGAGTCACAATATTCACAAGTCACAATGCATGATAAAATTCTTTTCTATTAACCTTGTTTCTCCCTTTAACTATTTTCTTCGTTTACACTGTTTTCTTCTTTCTTTAATTGAGATTTTTCTTATCCATGCTGCAAGAACAATGATAGATTGTTCAAATGAATGTGAATGCCTGTATTTTTATTTTGTTGTTTAACAAATTTTCAGACATTGTATGGATGTGAGACGAAGATGTTATTATGTAGAATTAAAACAAATTAATACAAATAAATACAGTGGTTATAGGCTACTTGCTTTAAAGTTTAATGACATTAATTTTGATAGAATTAGTTTTAAATTGTTAGATGTTATTGAAATGTGTGTACAAATTAATCTACCATAAATTTTGCATTAATTTTTGGGCCATTAAAATTTGACAAATTTTACATTCCAAACACGCACTAAGCCAATTGTCTTCCCATGATGACATCTTTTTCTTTGGGCATAAAATACAAAAACATTTTTAAAAGAAAATGGCTCTAGATAGAAGGAAATTACTTCCTGCACCTCCTTTTTTTCTTCCTGCACCCCCTGTTATAATATGAATGGACAAAATTGTCCCCCTTCCCTCACATGCAGAGCCCTACCTCCAACCCATCCCCTTCCCTCACCCTATAATTCTAACTCTATGTACACCACCACCAAGAATTCCAACGCCATTCCTTCTCCCCAAATAAAAACATCACCTAGGGAATCAAAATCTTCATGATAAGAACCTTGGCCGGAGGAACTTACAACACTAGATAAACTAACTCAAAATGCCTCAGATGTAGAATTTTGATTGCTTGAGTTATTCACATACCCAGGGGATAAAGAGGAGTTTGCAATCGATTTAGCTTGATTGGAACTCTTGCCAGCTTTAGTGTAAGAAATTATTTCAGTGAAAGCCTTTACCCATCTATTTTGCAAATCAAAAACACCTACGCTAGCATCCAGGGTCCAGTTGTTTAAAATTAGAAAAAGTGAAAAATATAGCTATTCCGGAAATAACATTTCGGAACATGTTTTTTTTTCAAACATATTTCTGGAATAGCTATTACGGAACCACTATTCCGGATAGAGCAACCCGGAATAGTTATTGATTTTCGGATTACTCAATCTGGAATAGTGGCAGCAAGCTTCCAGAATAGGTTTTTATATTCCGGAATAGTTATTCCGAAATAGGTTTCTATTTCAGAATAACTATTCCAAAATATAAAAATCTTATTCCGGAATAGCTATTCTGAAATACGGTGGCACCACCCCAAATGATAAAATTGCAACTCTTCTTCTTCATTCTTCATTGCTCTTCCCCCACGCATCGACCCTCGTTCTTGTTCTCGCAGCCACAGCTCCACACATTAACGTGGGTCTTGCCGGAACTCTTTAGTGGAGGGGTGCCTTGGTGAGGGGTATTCCAGTCCATTTGGGTCTTTTTGGGGGTGCAGGAAGCAAAAAGGGGGTGCAGAAAGTAATTCCCTAGATAGAATTTTTGAGGCCCAAATACAGAAAGAGGAGCGGTTGTCCTGCCCAGCCCAGCCCAGCCCATTTACAGAATAGTTATCTAGCGTTCCGTTTCGTTTTCCCTGATGCTGTTTTACAGAAGAGGACAGTTAGTTGTGGCTGTTGCTGTTTTTCTTTTACTGTCTCCTTTTTTTCCCTCAATTGAGTCCCCAAAGCAAACGCACTACACTCTACAGTATAGAGAGCACAACAACATCACACGAGAATTGTTTTCATTGGAGTAAACACGTGTACACAATACATAAAATACACGCTGCGCTCGCGGCTTTTCTTAGCCACGTTGCCGCTTCTACTCTTAACGTGCGCCCGCCCCTCCGCCGTACCCACCACGGCACAGATTCCACCTTGTCCGATCCGATCGCAGAAACCCTAGTCCTCGGCGGTGCCGTCACTATCGCTTCGCATCACAATTCCGATTCCCATCACTGAACTCGGATAATCATATTATGATCTTCAAATTGTAGAAAGAGAGAGAATTCTAGGCTGTGACGACGACGAAGAATATGCAGAGACGAAGTCCTCCGAAGCACAGGCACGATGGGACTTCGCCGCTGCCTCTAGGCATGGATTGGAGTCCTGCGCCTCGAAAATGGGTTAGTTTCTTATTCTTCTAATGCAATTGTAGTTTTATTCGGACGATTGAATGAACGAGTTCCATTTTCTTCGATCAACCTCCTTGTCAATACTTTCTCACTTCGTACGTGACGATCAAAGAGTTAATTGTTGCTCCTTAGGTCTCTATTGTCGTGATTTGATTGATGCGCCTGATCATATGAACTGTGTTTTGCGATCGTTAGTTTGAATTTGATTCAGCGTGTAGAGTGTGCCATTTTAGGTGTTTAAATGCAAAGGAGACCTAGGTTATAGTTACTTTTAACTTTAAGCCGTGGAGATCATTGCTTCTTGATCACTTGGAGGCCATGTTTCTTATGCTATGTTCCTATGATTGGCAAGAAGGCGGAGAAATTATTGTATGATTCGTGACCACCACGTGTCAATGGTCCCAGTCAATCTCCACGTGGAACGCGGCTGAATTTTGTTAACTCTTTCTCATAAATTGAAAAAATCGCTACATGTCACACGGAGATTGGCCAGGACTATGAACACGTGGTGGTCCTGGACCATACAATAATTTCTCAGAAAAGGGAGGGAAAATTGTCTCAAACTTTTGTTTGGACTGTTGGAAAGTCTCATCTGCTTGTCTTGCTTCCTGAGATGCGGTTTATATGTCTATTATGCATCTTCACTTAATGTTAATTGGTTTTAAGATGAAATCTAACATGGCATCAAAGCCTATAACTCATTTTCGTTGCTTCTATGGTTTGTGGAGGAGATCTCTATTGTTTCCACAGTTTCCTTTGTATATCGCTTGGTTCAGTAGGCATGTGTAGAGGGATTTATACACCGCATCTTGTAGTTTCCTTCCACGGAAAGTCCCACATCGTCTGCTTCAATTACTAGGGTGCAGTTTATATACTTGTTGTGCAATTTCACTTTATGTCAATCGGTTTTAAGATAAAATCTAACACAGTTTCAAAACCTATAGTTCATTTCTGCGGTTTGTGGAGGCGATCTCTACTTTTTTCGTTGTTTCCTTCATGTATCAGGCATTGAAATCTGATGGGGTATCAAAGCCTATAGCCTATTTCTATTGCTTTTGTGGTTTGTGGAGGGGATCTCTACTGGTTTTGTAGTTTCCTTCGTGTATCGTCTAGTCCGGCAGGCATCTATGGAGGGGAGTGTTGGAAAGTTCCACATCCCTACCTTAATTAATGGAGTGCGGTTGATATTATTGTTTCTGTTGCTTTTCTGGTTTGTGGGGGTGATCTCTACCATTTCTGTAGTTTTTTTCGTGTATCGCCTAGTCTAGCAAGCATCTATGGAGGGGAGTGTTGGAAAGTCCCACATCCTTGCCTTAATTAATGGAGTGCGGTTGATATTCCTATTGTGCAACTTCACTTAATGTCAATTGATTTTAAGATGAAATGTAACAGAGTATTAAAGCCTATAGCCCATTTCCATTGCTTTTGTGGTTTGTGGAGGGGATCTCTACGGTTTTCGTAGTTTCCGTCGTGTATTGCTTAGTCCGGCAGGCATCTATGGAGGGTAATGTAAGAAAGTCCCACATCGCCTATCTCAATTACTGGGATGCAGTTTATACACCTTTTGGACAATTTCACTTAATGCCAATTGGTTTAAGATGAAATCTAACATGGAAGTTTTTTAATTAGCTAAAGGGAGGGTGTCTTATTTTGTGGGAAACTCTTCTATTAGATAATGGTTTACATAGTTTACTAGTATTAAATGCAAATTATGGAGTATTTTCAAAGATGAGAATTTCTTGAGAATCTTTGACAATTGACATTATTCTTCAAGCGGATTAGAGGTGCATAGAGAAAATCTTGCCATATATTTGTATGTTCTTCATCTCACAAGGGCGATACATATTCAATTGTTTTAAAAATCTAAATAAATGATGGCTCTTTATCACAATTTTTTTTTGGCTTACAATTTTGTCAAGAATTCTCTTCAGTCATAATTCGCCAGTACAACCATATCATTTCAAGAATATTTTCTGGTATCCTAAGCTAATATTTCCTCCCTTTTCCATTTTCAGGTATTATTTGATAGTTCATATTTTTATTTTTTTGTGACTTTTATCAGTTTTATGCATGAAAAATTGGTTTCCTTTGTGCAATTATTATTAATATAATTATTATTTTGTATTTGACTTCCTTCTAATTCTGAAGTCCTTATTGTACAGAATGGGCGAGATACAGTGTGGCCACACAATCATCATACTGGTTGGAGTTATTGTGTCACAATACCTTCTTGGGCCTTTGTTCCAAAATCAAGGAACTCAGATCCTATAGTGGTAAAGTTTATCGATATCCCAATTTTCGTTCACTTTGTACCACCTTTCTAGTTTGGATTTGTTATTAGAAGTATATACTCAGTTTGAAGCAAGTGGAAATTATCATATACTCAGTTTAAAAGTTTTGTTTAAATTTGTGTGATTTGTAAAGTGAGACTATAAATTTGCTAGGGTGAGGAGAATATTGCAGAAATTCATCCCATCTTTTCAGAGATGAAGTGAGAGAAATGTATAAATGTTGAAGGAGTTAATTCACATTAATTCAAAACTTAACACCTAATATAATGTTTGACCATTGTGGTAGTTTCCTTTATAATATAGTATACATGGCACTGTACTTTTTGTGCATAGTCTAACTACTTTAAATATCTAGTGGTAAATGACTTTATTCATATCAACCACAACTTTCTAACATCAATGCCATCCTTGCATCATTGTCTCTCTATGCCAATAGTTAGATATGCAGTAGGACTAAAGTGTATCTAAGTGTTCAAATTTAAAAAAAAAAAAACGATTGTAAATTCAAACCAGGACATATGCCCATGAATAAGCAAGATGTCTTATAGAAAAGATAAAATGAGGTGACATAGGAATTAATTGTTTACAGATTTCCACATTCCATTCATTTATAGTTTGTTGTGGAATAATAGCTTCTTTGTGAGTGTTCATTTTTAACATCATTAAGGGACAGTTCTACAGGGTTCAAGTTGGTGTACAGTCACCGGAAGGGATTACAAAGGTCCAAGGAGTCTTAAGAAGGTTCAATGATTTTCTAAAGTTGTTTGCTGATGTAAGTTTATCCTTTTTAACTGCATCTTAATTTTTTTGTTCATGTATTTGTACTTCAACCCTGATTCTGACAACTGAGTTCTCATTTAAGCATTATCATCTCTCTACACACACATATTGGTCGATACCCATTTTAGTGTTTAACACTTACTCCAATTTTAGCCCTTGATTTATTTTCATCCATAAAACCATTCAATTTATTATAGTGTGACAGTAATAAGGGATAGGCAAAATCTTTAAGGAAGAAATATTTTAACTCATCTGATACTCTCTTTCAAGGAGGGGTTATGCAGTGAAAACGAGCAGGAAAATACGTCATAAGTGGTGAAAGAGTCCACTGGTTATATCCATTTCTACATCCTTTAAAATTAATTTTGTTTTGGTAAATGGCCCTAATTTTGTTTTGGTAAACAACGTAGCCGTTTTACTTTGTTAACTGTCAAGTAAATGATGAAACATCCTATATCAAATCTGCAATGGCTCACTTTCAAATTTACTTAGACATTATAGGAATGCAAATTGAAAGGTTAGCGAGTATCAAGATTCAAGAGTAGTATATTCTATCCCAAGAAAAAAGAGTATAAGGTGTAGTATGGAAGTTTGAAAACAGGAAACTTAGTCATTACAAAACTGACAGCAAAGTTCCAAATTTGAAAATTTACAAGATTTAAAGAAAAACAGCATTAACTTTTCATGTGGAAAACAGAAATGGATGAGAAGTTTTCAAAATATTATGCCTTTCAATTAATGGACAGCAATGGTGGTCTCAGAACAACATGAGAGAAGCCAACCCTTTTTTTCACCTATGGTAGATATGGATAAGAAAGAGTCTTCTTCAGGAAACTGGAAATTCTTTCAAGTATTTCTCCATTCTTCAAGAGAATAATTTTGGTTATTAGATGAGAATAGAATCAGTGGTTTATAAATTTTTTAAGAAGTATGTTGCCTGGGCTATGTGTGCACTTGTGCGTGTATGATATATAGATAAAAATTTTGCATCTGTGTCTATGCTTGTATAGGTTACTCTGATTTGTAGACTTTTGCCACATGCTGTCTTTGTAGATTAAAAAGGAGTTTCCCAGGAAGAATATCCCTCCAGCGCCACCCAAAGGACTCTTGCGGTTGAAAAGCCGAGCTTTGTTAGAAGAGGTTGGAAATGTCTTAACTTACTACAGTACCAATTGTTGCATCTATGACATTATGGATCTGCATATTGCATCATGCTTGAATTTTCTTATTTTATAAGAACATACTTGGCCTAGATGCTTAGCAACTGTAGATTACTAGCACCTAGAAATTTAGGTAAGGTATGTATTTGGTTACTGTTGATCTTATCCACACAATCTATGTCTAACCCTTCCCCTTTTAGATTTGTGTTAAACTACATGCTTACAATCCAAATACTCCTTCTCAATATCTGCCTTTGTCTTGTAAAAATGGGCCCATGGCCCATCAATTTATTTACCGAAAAAGATGGTAACATTATGTGCTTTTGGATTTCTGCTAGAGTTCATTATATTTTTTTTTCACCAAATCCTTTCGTTGAATTCCTCTCCAAATTCCTAATTGCCATCTTTTCTCTTCGACCTAACAGCAAGAATAAGTGCCAATTTTGTATGTGACTGCAACTAGGTCAAGTTTTCAGCATGAATTTCAGTTTAATTAATGCTAAAGAACTTTTACAGAGCCAATTTATATCTGAACAGCCTTATATTTTTATTTGGTTGTTGAACAATTATTTGAATTGGATAAGGATACTCGTAGAAATTCTGGGACATAAAAATGTAGATGAAAATTACCTCCATATTCTCTTTATTTATGTGGAGGTAAAGATATTATAGATTATTTAGTAAGAATTTTCTTGAAATATGTGTAGCAGGTTTCTTAATATTCATTCATAGGTTGGTTTAACTAACTGTAACTGAATATGTTTCAATAGCTGTTATCTACAATACTTTGGACAACTGGACAGGTGGCTCCATCTAATTTTATGACCCCTTAGATTGAGCTACCTGTGCAGTTGTGGACAATTGTGAATGCAAGAGTTGAATTAGTGGCTGTAAATTTTAACACATACTTTTGCTACAGAGAAGGTGCTCTTTGGAGGAGTGGATCACCAAACTATTGTCTGACATTGATATATCAAGATGTGCTGCAGTGGCGTCATTTCTCGAACTAGAAGCAGCTGCAAGATCTTGTATGTGATTATCTTTTGCCACTTGCATTTAGTTTCCTCATACATGTCAGTTTGGTCTGTTTTATGCTAATTGATTGTTAGTTTTCCCAAATTTTGATATTTTATACCTCATTTAATCACTTCTCAGCATTCCAAGATGCAAGCCAGCAGAATTCTGAAACAGACCCCGATTCCAATAACACAGTTTATTCTGTGCAATCACCTCTCCAGTCGAGCTTATCATTAGTTGCTGGCAGTTCATCTGTTGCCTCTGATTATGGTAGTGATACTGCATATGAGCCATCTGACCTAGGAACACCAAGAATTGGACGGGACGATAATTCTGAAGTTGGCACAGATGATCTAACATTAGATGAAGATATGACGAATCCAATAGAAAAGCTTGTGAAATATGGCATATCAAATATTGACGAAGGTTTGTTTATGGGTCAGACTATTCTAGAGCAATTGGAAGGCCTTCCTAGGCATAAAGCAAATGCCAGACATGTGAACTATGTTGCAGAAAAGGAGAAAAATAATGGTAATTTATATGATTCTTCACTTTTAGCTAATAATACCATGGAGCTTTTCTCTGAGCCTGGGCATGCTAAGGTTGTTGGTCATGTTCGTAAGCTTTCAAATGAGAGTGTTGGAAGTGATGGAAGCTCAATACGAGGTAGTGACATGTCTAATTTTGGGATTCCAAATTCATCCGTTGATGGCTCTCGTGACCTTCCTAGATCTGCTTTGGTTTCAAGAGACTCGGATATTATGGGCCACACAAAGTCGAAGTCTACTGGTGATACTCAATTAGTCCTTCCACTAGATCAACGCAATAAATTGAACAGGATTCTTTCAACCATGCAGCGAAGGCTAGGCACTGCAAAAACTGATATGGAGGACCTCATAGTTAGATTAAATCAAGAAATAGCTGCAAAGGATTTCCTTGCAACAAAGGTACATGATTTGGCATGCATTTCCTTGTAAATTATTTTATATATTTTTTTAGTTTACGTGTATTTGAGATTGATGAGAGAAGACTCATGTTGAAGATAAATATGTCTATATTCTATAATCTGTGGATATCTATGGATTTTATGGTTCTATAACATGCATATAAGCTCAATTTTTTTATAGATATTAACATTAATTGGTGTTCATAACTGATTGGATCTGTTCAGGTCAAGGATTTGGAAGTAGAACTTGAAACTACCAAACAGAAAAATAAGGAGAACTTGCAGCAGGCTATTCTAATTGAGAGAGAAAGGTTTACCCAAATGCAGTGGGATATGGAGGAACTTAGACGGAAATCATTGGAAATGGAGATGAAACTAAAGTCTGAATCGGTATGACATTTTTGCATTTATTTTAAATATATTAAACTTTTTTTTTGTAGGACTTGTTGATTTCAATATTGGCTCATGACATGATATCCAGGGAGGAAATTCTTATCAGAATTCGACAAAGGAATCAATTGTTCAGCAGAATGATGTACTGTTGCAAAATCTAGATGATACTAAAGAGCAGCTGGAAATTTTATCGAAACAATATGAAGAGCTAGAAGCAAAATCAAAAGCAGATGTTAAAGTTCTGGTTAAAGAGGTCAAATCTCTCCGTAATTCCCAAACAAAGTTAAAGAAAGAACTTAGTGAATCGATAAAGGAACATAGTGAAACTGAGGTAGGTTATAAGTCTGCACACATCATATTTTGCAGGAGAAATAGCTTTGTCAATTTACTTGTCGTATTCTAAATTAGTAGGACTCTAACATATATATTCTGTATTTTCTATGTGGGAAGGAGGGGGGAGGGGGGTATGAATCACAGTTTCTTCATTTGACTGTTCTTGCTTTCAGATACTGCATTGCACTAGACTCTTCTTTCTTCTTATTTATTTGTTTTCCTTTTCATTTCCCAAAATTTTCTATAATGTCTCTATCTCTTCAGTGCGAAGTTAAATGTGATATAATGAGCAGGATATCATCTTGAATGCTTAAACTTTCTAATTGCAATTCCTTCCTCACACCATAATATTCCTCGTTTGATGTGTGGACTTAAAATCCCAGAATGTAAGACATATATGATGATACGCTTGTATTTCTTGTGTATTTAGAAACAACTACTTCACGAGAGAGAGAAGAGGGAGCAGGCAGAGGCTGCTCGGAGAAAAGTGCTGGAGAAATGCAGGCTTCTTTTCAACCAGCTTCAAGAGTGCAATGTCAATCTTCCATATGAATATGAAGATAGGACAAACATGAATTCATCATCATTAACTGATGCTTTTAATCAATTAACAACATCTGATGACCAAATGGACATCCTACTAGCAGAGGTACATTCTTTCTGTCTTTCTATGTTCTTACCAGCTATAGAGTTGAGTTGTGACTACTTCTTTTAATGCAACACATTTAGAGACACACTCTTCTATCCAGCAAACCTCCATAATTACTGAACTTATTTAAATTTGATCAGGTAGAAAACTTAGAGAAGGACTATGGGAGTGCAGCGTCCAGTGTAGATAAAACCAATGGCATAAAAGGTGTAATCTGTGATGACGAAGTGAGAAAGATCATAGCAGATTTGTTCATCGATAATGTTAGATTGAGAAAACAGACAAACCACGTCACAAGACATGCTCTCAAATTGGACATGACAGCAAGTGATGAATCCCCTTCAATGGAAACTGTAACAAGTATTTAGAAAAACATATGTGAAGTGCTAATATATATGTTCTTTGGCTTTTGACCAAGAGCCCACTGTTTCTTATCCAGGTGGATGATCATTTGCCGTTCCTAATAGGTGAGTTAATATACTGAGCGCAGTAGCTCCCCTAATGTATTTCAACTTGTACTACGAGTTTTTACTTTACACACATATACGAGCCTTGCACCACATTTTTTTGTGAACTTAAAATAATGAAAAGCTGGAACTCATCAAAGGTAAAATTATGTTTGCTCTTGCCTTTTTACTGAGTGCAGTAGCTCACTGCTCCTCTGATGTATTTCAACTTGTACTACGAGTTTTTACTTTACACACATTAAATGGTCGGCAAAATATATTTATATTTGTTTAAATTTATAAATTATTAAATGAATAATTAATAATAGTAATTTAAAAATAAATTTAACTAAAATTAGACACCAATATAAGGAATCCGTTTGAAACATTTATTTAATCAAAGACAAATAATCATTTGATTAACTCAAACAAAATTTTCGTGTATTGCACATATTTCTAAGTTTAAATAAAATTTGAAAAATATCTAGAAAAAATTATAATTATTAGATAATAGTGAAATTATATATATATATATATATATATATATATAAGATGAGTAAAGTATAATAAGTAGTATTTTAATTCAATAGTATGTATTATATTTTATTGGATAGGGATAAATTTAAACTTTTAAAATTAAGGGAAATTTATGAAAATAATTGTTTGAATTAAGACATTATGTTAATTTGATATAGTATATCAATTCAAAATTTAAAAATTATATTCAAATTGAGATTAATTAATATTATAATAATCTTAAAATCTAGTTTCTATATATATATATATATATATATATATATATATATATATATATATATTCAATGTCATATAGTATATCGATATTCAATATTTAAAATTTCACTTTAAATTAAGATTAACTGAATTTAAGTAATAAATTTTGGTAGGAATAGTATGACATAGTGAGAAATAAAACAGTAACTCAAGAACTCTCTCATTGAAGAATACGTGTGTGTGTATATATATATATATATATATATATATAACAGTAACTCAAGAACTCTCTCATTGAAGAATACGTGTGTGTGTGTATATATATATATATATACAAAAGAGACAAATAGAAAAAAAAAAATAGGAACTCAGACTTTACATAGAGTTTTAAAAAATGTTATCAAAATGCTATAAACTACTAAAATATGTTTTTTTTTCCTAAATAGATCTAATTTGGTCAAACAAACTTTTAAATTTGTCAAACAAATTAAAAGTTAACTTTTTTAAGGATCGAATTAAAAGTTAACTTGAAAGTCTTACTAAACACACTTTAAAATACATGGGGTCTTTATTTAGATTCTTCGAAGATTTTTTACATTTAGTCTACAAGGCGAAATGTCATCAAATTGTCTTCTCAAAAATTCGAATTCAAATTCTCTTCTCAACAATTCGAATTAGTTATTAATTAGGACTTCGTTGTACAAATTTCTTTATGAAAATGAAATGATTATTTTGATGACATTGAGGGAATAAATTAATGGTTTTTTCTTTCAAATACTGAAGTGTTGATCCTTATTTATTTATGAAGTTATAACTTAAACTTTTTTTTAAAAAAATGTTATAGAAAAACATTACAAAACATATAGTTGTATGTAGGAAAAACCTAGTGTATGTTTGATTTGTCATTCAAAATCACGTTGAACGTGAATGATAAATAAAAAATTCATGTTGGTCGTGTTTTACAAAGTGAAAAACAACAAAACCAAACACGCCCTGGGGATGTGTCAAATAATGAACCACAATGTTCGCAAAATTACAAGTGTCGAGTGATGAACGTGTGGCAAAATTGTAGTGTTAAAAGAGTAAAATTGCTTCGATTTGTACGTCAAATCTTATACTTAGAATCTTAGAAAATAGAAAATGACTTAAATTTTAAAACTCCACAAAATCTATAGCTTTTGTTTCATAAATTCTACTGAATTTGGTCACATATGGAGAAAGTTGATTTAATTTTACTTGAATTATGTATAATGATATTTTTTTTTCTTACTAAATAACTGAACTAATAAACGTTAATAAGTTTCAAGTATAAAATATGATTTTTTAAAACAATTCATATCTTTTTTTATAATAAATTCTAAATATAAATTCTTATCTACGAATATTCCAAACATAATAGAAGAAATGTGACCTTAAATTGACATTTTAATGCCATAAAATCCATCCCTTCTTTAATGATTGTTCTAAACTGCTGGCCATATAACATGATGATGGCTAACATGTACAAGAAGATAATAAAGATATGAAAGGGGGAACAATTCCCAGGATGATGATATTTAACAATTGCCAGGAACACGACTCGATCAGCCGAAAACTTAAGGATCACATTATGGCCTGTGTTTCTCAGTCGAAGCATCCTTTTGCATGTCAGCAGAAGATCGAACCAACATCACATCTGCACGAATATGTATATATTTTTAGATAAATCCATGCACATATAAGGATAATACCACAAAAGGGAAAAAAAACTAGTGTTAGAGAAAAGAAATTAGATTTCTATAGGTCTTTTTCTTTTCCATGGTGTAAAAAGCAACACCATATTGCGGCACCCATATTGGCCCCCTGTGCAAATCAAAGGACAGAACCAACCACGGGAAGCCTAGGAAGATGTCTTTTATTTTAGGCTGAGAGGTACATTTTAAAAAATAGTGTAGGGTTATACTTATACCACATGACTGAAAAATGGTTAAATTTGTTTCTAGTGCTGAAAATAATGAGACTTCTTTTGTGAAGAACAAAGATCACATCTACCATATTTTCATAAATAAAAGATAAGAACTAAAAATAAACATTGTCCTATTTGAAGAGACTGAAAACATAATTAACTCATTGAAAAATTAATGGTGCATGTTTAGTAACACTTATTTTAAGAAAAAAAAAAGTGATTATTTTTTTAAAAAATAAACTAAAAAAAAGTATTGAATTTTAATCAGTTTATAATTTGTTATATACAAATATGTTTTATTATAATCTCATTTGTTTATTTTAAAAAATAATTATAACTTCATGCTTAACCCTAAAAGTGTACTCTAGCTAACTGTTGAGCCACTTTATGACATTTGCCTTAAAAGGTGCCAGCAAGTGTCTAAAGTCGTTAAGAAAAAGCTAAAGATGTTTGAAATCTGTTTACAAAATCGTGAGACCACAAAGCAAAACGAATATAGAGTTATTATCCCAAACTGTTAGTTTACGCAACCATTTTTTCAAGTGTATTTATCAGAAAGAATTTCCATTTCAGGAATTAGCGGTGGCGTACCTCAATAACATTTATCTGCTTGAGCTTGACATTTATCTGCTTTACGTGGCTCAACAAGAACATAAAGTGGCTTTCCAATACGCCTGCACTGGCCCTGAAACAGAAGGCTTAATTTAAATTTCATTTACATAATTTCAAGAAAGTAAAAAATTTAAAGGGGAAGAAATTATATATTAAAAATGAAATTACAATATGGTAGATCATAAAAAGTAACACAGCGTGGTGTTGATGCACAACCTTAATTAAAAAAAATTCATATTTTTACAATTTTCAAGATTAAAATAAAAATATATAAGCATATACTGATCACTCGTGATCATAAACCAATCCAGCATTTTGGGTTAAGAATTTTAAACTTTTGGATTTTATCTTAAAGAGCATAGAGAATTCTGAGAGACTAAGTAGCAAAACAAGGTAAGGTACAAAAGCTAATGAGTGATTTACCTTGACATCAGGCACACCAATCACACAAGCACATTCCACCACTTCAGCCCCAACACGTTCTACAAAACAAGTTGGAAAGAAACCACATATATATAGCAAAGTTGGGACCACATACATTGAACAATCACAAGTGAAATAAAGAAGGAAAAGAATATAGACAAAAAGTAACCCCCCCTCCCCCACCCCAAAAAGAGGTTGCAAATCACCTAGAAGTTTTACTCCAGCTGACAGAGTTCCACCTGTGGCCACCAAATCATCAATGACTATGGCCCGTTCACCCGGCTGGACAGCACCAACATGCAACTCCAGACAATCAGTTCCATATTCTAGAGCATATTTTTCTGAAATTACTTCACCTAAACATAAAAGCATCTCAAGGTTAATTTAGGCAAAATGTGGAGGGCCCAACAAAAGCTCCAGGACCATCAAATTAAATTAAGATCTTATTCCAGCTAACAGCCATTTGCCAGCATGTGTATGGGGAAGGGGATTTGGATTGAAACCTGATTTATAAATAAGTTTGGTTCCATTCACACCAAAGAGATGAGTATCAATTTAATTAATTTTGGAGGAATCAATTTGAAATTGTTACAAAAATAAGAATATTATAGGCTTGAAGCTGGGCTTTCACTACTCATTCACTGTGATGTGCTGCTGTAGTGGTATTAGCTAGAATTAGTAATTATTACCTAGTTCTGATAACTGATTTTCAACTCATATTTCATGCTGTTTGCATTTACAAGGCAATTTAAACACACCATGACAATAAGATCCCAAATGACTTTCAGCTTCTAGTCAGATGCATGTGCTTTAATATTTAGTACATGAAAGTAAGTTGAAAATGAACTATTCCAGTTTTGAACAAGCACCTCAAGATGAATTGTTGCAAAATTCCTACTACATAGCATACTATTTATCCAATTTAGGCCTCTACTAGTTAGTAGGTTAAAAATAAAAATAGAAGAGAGATGCTGAAAAAGACACATTTATCCCCACCTCATGCAACTGTGATTCATGCAATACTGATCAGTATACATAGGATAGAAGTAAGCCTTTGTCTATAACCCAGTTTTCATAAATTGAATGCAGCCATGACAATGACTCAATTTGAAATCTTGAATTGATGCACCAAACAGTAGAAATTTGGACAAGATTGCTCAATGCAGATCAGGCAATGTAAATCCCACTACTAACACTTGAACACATTAAGAAGTGAACAACCAAAGTAGGACAAGGTCCTTCCATTCAGAGAAACTCAGAAAGTGATCTCCACATTCTGTTGTTTTAGTCATAGTTTGGTACTTCCAAGTTTCAAATTTGACCAAGTTTGTCAAGTTTCAACATTGACCAAGTTTGGACACAATCTATAAAATCAACATTCAACAAAACACAAATATACCTGGCAGCTTCCGTGGTTTGCGTAAGGGAACAAACTTCGCACCAATGCCCAATGCAATTGAAGGACCAAACATGAATCCCCTTGCCTCAATTCCTACATGTAATCCAATTACATTAATTAATAATCAACACAAAAACCAACCAAGGGCAACATCAACAGCAATAGCCCATTAAATCTATTAAGCCCTAATTAGTTGATGGGTCATTGTTTACAATGACCACCATGACTCAGCTTGTTTTCTACAAGAGGCTATCATTACAAGACGTGTATGAGGCCTAAATTAAGGTCCATCATTTTTTATCAGTCAAAAATCAGAATCAAAGACTCGGAAAATACTTTGAATGTTACAAATGGTACCTACCCACAACCTAACTCTCAAGTCCACCCCCCAAAAAAAATAATTAGTTCTTACAAAAAATTTTAAAAAATTATTGCCGTGAAAATCGAAACACGGATAAAATAAAATAAAATAACCGAAAAAGCGGATAGAAAAAAAGGGGAAACTGAATGTGAAACATTTTTTTATAATAAAAAAGGTAGAAAAACCCGGAAAAGAAATTGTGTTAAGAAAAGCGAGAAAGGGAAGCAAAACTTACTCCAGAGAAGACCAAAAATAAACCCAATAAAATATTTAAATATTAAAGGAATGAAAAAAAAAATTAACAGAGACAACTAAGGAACTAGAACAAGCCGGGATCTCTCTTTCTGCAAAGGAAAGGAGAAACGTTGGTGCCAATATCAACGCCCCAGTAGCTTTTTTTTTTTTTTTCAGTTCTCAAAACAAGAAGAAGAAGGTACAGAAAAAAAAATGTTTTTTTTTTTTAAAAAAAAAGAGGCAGTATCGGACAGTAGGGAAGAGAAGGTGATGGTAGAGTACAGTACGGTACCGGCAACAACGGAAATGTGCATGTCTCTGTAACGATCGACAAAAATGTCGACCGTGTCTTTAAACGCCTTGTGATCCAACAACAATGTCGTTATGTCTTGGAACATTATTCCTGCGAATTTCATCACCACCACCCCATTAGTTTAATCCACGAAAACAGACTCCTTAAAAAAAATAGTTGCAGATCTGTTCAAAAAATAAACAGCAACAACAAAACAAGAAAAAGTTTTTAATATATAAAAAAAAATTGAAAAGAGAAAGAGGAGGGAGCAGAGACAGCGAAGGAAGGTTTGTTGTAATTATAAAATAAAATAAAAGAGAGAAAAAGAGAAACCATGTTTGGGGAAGTGAGGGACGACTCTGATGGCTTGGGAAATGGCTTGAAGTCTGGGGTCTCCCTTAAGGCCATTCTCTTCAGCGAACATTTTTGTGTTGGTCTAGGTTTTTGAATAAGTGAAAGTGTTGAGTTGAGTTGAGAGAGAAAAGGTGATTTGCTTTGGGGCTTTTTGTGTTGTGTTTCCCTCCGAAACTGTTACTTTTTGATACTATGGAAGAAGAGAAGAGCGAAGTGTGGGCATTTTGTTTGAGGTTCCTTATTTATTTATGTACAGCGTCACCCCCCAACCCCAACCCAGCACATTCTAACGTAACTCACTATCACCACGCGATTTTCCCCCACTCTACCTCTCACGCTCTCTTCAATCATATAAATACATTCATTTAACACATTTATTCATAAATTATTAAATACATGTATTGCTAACATTCATCTGCATTCTAATTTTAAATATTAGGACATTATTCATTTAATTGTCACTTTTTAATTATTTTTTACCTATTTTTCACTATTTTTTTTATTATTTTTTTCTTTTACATCTGATCACTTTCATAGTTTCAACTTTCATTGCATACGTCTTCTTTTTTTTTTTCTTTCTTTTGCTACGATGTAAACACTTAATTAGGTGCATTAAGTGAATCAAATCACATAAGATTTTATTAATTAAGGAAAATAATGTGTTAAGGTGCATTTCATATGTGTTGAGGTGCATTCTATTATTCTGAATCAGATCAGATAAGATTCTACATGCTATTTTTAAAAGAATGTGTCAAGGTGCATTTAATAATTAATTTAATTGTAATAAATGTTTGGTTAAATTACAATTTTACTCATTATTTTTTTTTCTGCAATTTTGGTCCTCTATTTTAAAAAATGTATAATTTTGCTCCAATATTCAATTGTGCGTATGTTTTATTTATTTTGTTTTGGCCCAATTAAACCCTAGACCTAACATTTTCACTTAATGTGCCATCAAAAAATAATTTAATTAAGACAGATGCTAACCAATACCACACTAGCTAAGGAAGTAAAAGAAAAAAAGATTTTTATTTGGATGTGAAAAAATGTGTTCTCATATGATATCCAATAAAACATTTTCTCTTTTAATTCCTTAGCCAATGTAAAAAAAATGTATGCGAAATTAAGAAATTAACTAAAATTGGGAATTTTCTAAATAAAAAGACCAAAATTGTGAAAAGAAAAAATAGAAAGACCAAAATCGTATTAAATGCGTGCTATTTAAAAAAACAAGTTTTAAGGTGCATTTTTTGTTCTAGGTGAGAGACCACGGGTATCCCCAATCCACTGAGTCAGACACTAATTTCGCTTGCGATGTGTGGTTGTTGCTGGTTCAAAAAAATTTGTACCTGGAGGGAATCAAAGTTAAATAGATCTTTCTCCTACATTTGAACATAGGGGGACCTTACACCACTATGTTAACACAGTGAGTTGTTTTAAGGTACATTTCATATTAAATGTAATGAATATTTTTGTACAATTTCAAATTAATGAATTTCTCTATTTAACATTGTGTAATTTTATTTTCTTAATTATCGGTCTAAAACTCTTGATTGACAAATTTTTTATTCGGCTAATTTTGGTGATTAATAAGACAATGCATGCTCTTTAAAAAAAAAATGAGCTGAGGTGCATTTAGTATTCTATTAAATGTAATAAATATTTTATATAATTTCAAATTAATGAATTTCTATACCAACTAGTTGTTGTCTAAGTGAAATTGAGCCTAAATCCCTTAAGTAATATATTGTGTTCAAGTTTGTCTTTGGATGAAAAAGTGTGATTTAGAAAGGAGATTCCACTAAAATGTCTAGTCAAATTCCCTTAACAAAAATTAGTTATCAGTAAAGTTGGCGAATACTTCATACCTATAAGATATAACTTAAAAAAATTAAGGAATTTCTCGCATACTATGCATGTTTTTTTTTAAAAAAAAAAAAAAAAAAGAGGCACATGCTAACCAGTGCCCTAAGGGTACTGGTTAAGAAACTAAAAGAAAAAATATTTTTATTGGGATGCGCAAAATTGCAGTGTCCAGAGTTTTTTTTACTTTCTCCTATAATTTTTACAATAAATATTTGCTCTTTTTAATTCCTTAACCAATCTTCTTAGGGCACTAGTTAGCAAAATCCTTAAAAAATGTGTTGAGATGCATTTAATATTTCTATTAAATGTAATAAATATTTTTGTATAATTTCAAATTAATGAATTTCTTTATTAATATTTTATATTTTTATTTTCTTAATTACTGGTCTAAAATTCTTGGTTAACAAATTTTTGTTCAGCTGGTCTTGGTGACCAATAAAACTATGCATGCTCTTTTGAAGAGAATTATGGATTGTACTATTTTTATTTATTTTTTGTGCAATTTCAAACTAATGAAATTCTCTACTAATATTTTGTATTTTTATTTTTTATGCTCTCAATAGTATTATTCTAAAATTGTTGGTTGACATTTTTTTTTTTCTTTTCCTAAATTGATGAGATGTTTTGGGTGACTAATAAATAAGAATAAGAATTTGTTGAAAGCGATATCTTGAACTTGAAGTTATATTTTTGCTATTTTGACTTTTTTGATCTTTGGATAAAAGTAGTATGGATAGGTGTCGGGCATTAGGATACTTACCGAAATGCGTACAGGAAAAAGGGTATTGATTCTAAGGATTTTTCTTACATGGAACAGATTTGAATCCACGTACTTTACAAAGTACACACCATTACCATTTTTTCTTTTTCTTTTTCTTTTTTCACATGAAATGAAATTCTCTAGGCTTTTACGATGCTCAAACGTAAGCCAAAACAATTTTTTGACATCTTAACAATATAAACATATAATGACACTGATAATTTCATTCTACGGTATTTTTTTTCTTATTACATTTACATCTTTCTTTCTTTCTCTCTAAATATAGACAGCATTGAATGTCCAAAAAACATTATTCATCAACAAGTATTACTGCACAGTCTGCACTGGGATACTCACCAAATTCAAATTGCCTGCCGCATCGTATTCATTCATAGATTTTCTTGAGAGGAAAAGATTTTTTTGGTACAGTTAGGTGCAGGGGATTTGAATTCATTTATTTATTTATCATTAAAAAAAAAAAACTTAATTTTAGAGTTGAGAATAGTACTAGAAAGCATGCGAAACGAAAGGAGTAGGAAAGACGCGCAGAAAGAGGAAGGTGTGATTCAGTGATTGGGTTGGATGGGTGGGGCCCACGAGAGGAAGGCACTGTTCATGCGCACGCGAGTGTACCATAAAAACATGATAACATGATCATTAATACCTTTAGACCATCTATCACATCCCTCGGATTCAGATTAAATTTCCCTTTTCCTTTTCTTCCACCTCTCCCTAATCCATTTCAATTTCACGTGTGCTAACTAATTATTGTGTTACACCACTTTAACAAATTAATAAAGCCACACCAATATTTAATTCCATTTGCTTAACCATTATTGATTTTGCTCATCAGTTTTCTTAGGACATTTTTAAATAAATTTAAACTATAAATCATACAAATCACATTTTATTTTTATGATTAGGTCAATTTACTTAAAATTCTTATTTTTTTCCTCTTAAATTTCGATTGAAACCAAATCACGAACACCCTTGTTAATTTGTACATTCTATTAAATATTTTACACATTTGTCATAAACAAAGAATGATAATAAAAGTTGTATCAAGAAATTAAAAATAATTCCAATATAAATGAAGATATTGGTTATATTTTCCAATTTACATGCTATAAAAATAGTAAAATAAAAAATTATAGAGGTAATTTGTTATTTTGTTTTTTTTTTATCTAGGATATCTTTCAGCAAAGAGTCAAAGATTAATTTCTCGAGATATAAAAATTCATTTAAGGACCGACTTCTCCCAACAAATATTTTTTCATATACATAAGTTTGATGATCGAACTCCTAGCCATATACTTAAAGAACAAAAATATCTATCAACTGTGTTATAACCAGGTATAGCAATGAGTAGAGTTTGAGAGGAATACTATAGTATCCATTCCTATATTCACACTTAAAAGAAACTCATACCTGTACGGATAGTAACTTTAAGGTCGAAGTAAAATTGTCATCAATAGTCGTAACCTTAATAGAATAAGAAGTAATAATAAAACTATAAAAGTTATAATGAAAGTCATGAAATTTAATGCATTGATGACATTAATGGTTTGTTTGTATAAAAGGAAATAAAATCAAGAGAGAAAATACAAATTTGTCTTTTTATGCTCTACTTGGATTAGAAATTAAGTAAAATGGAAATACAAATGATAAAAGAAAAAGAAAAATAGAGTATAAAAAATATGTTGTTTTGATATATAAAAATAAGAAGGAAAGAAGTAGAAAAAAATCTCTTTAAGTATTTGGATGAGTGGATGAATTGGTGGAAAATAAATAGATTATATTAAAAAAATATTCTCATACTAATTAAAAATAAATAAATTTAACTAAAAAAATATAAACTTTTTACTATATTATTTAAACTTAACATAAAATAATTTATTATTTTTTATGTTATAAAAAATGTTTTTTTTAAAAAAAATAGCATAAAAAATGTTACACTTCTATCCCCCACTTTCACATCTCAATAAAGAGGAAATAATTTTATACATGAGACAACATCACTTATTTTCTTTTTGTCTTTCTTCTAAAGCGAATACAAATAATTAGTTATTTTTGTCATATTTCGCTCTTCTCCACTCTTTCCTAAATACACCAAAATAAATACATCGTACATTACAGTAAAGCACAACTAATACTCAATATCTACGGAAAAAAAACAAACTAATACTCAATATTGTTTACACAAATTATCATGATAAAAAAATATTTTAGGCTAATACACATTTTTTTAAAATTTCTATTTAAATAAATTACTACGATAAAATATTTTTCTTTGATCAAATTACCCTAATTGGAAGAGTTGCATGAGCTGTGTATTGTGATTTAAATTAATTAATTACCAAGTATCTTTCTTGGATGACTTGAATAATTCGTGTTTTATTTCCTACAGTAATAGAATATAATAAAAAAAAATCTTGCCAAGACACTGGTTAAGGAATTAAAAGTAGAAAAGTTTTTAATGTAGAAATTACAAGAGATCGCAAAAAAAACTATAAACAGTGCAATTTTGCGCATCACAATAAAAATATTTCTCCTTTGAATTCTTTAACTAGTGCCCTAATGGGACATACGAATTAAAAATTCATGTACGTGAATATAATGAGACAAAATTCACGTCTCGAATCAATAAAAAAATATTGAAAGATGTGTTCCAAAAATCAAACATGATCATTATTTTGAAAGAACTATTTTGACCCACTTTAAAAATATAAATGACTAAATTGAACTTTTAAAAAAATAAAAGACTGAACTGAATATAATCGAAAACATAAAAGACTAAAACTCTAAAAGTATATTTTAGCCTATTATTATTTATTATATTTCAAACTTTTCTCTTTCTTTTCTCTTTGTAAAGTATCATTTCTCTTTTGAAAATATAAAGAACTAAAATGGTAAGATTTGTTGTAATATTTGTGTAAAGTATCATTTCTCTTTTGAAAAATATATATTCATGGGCCATGTATCGTGATTTAAATTAATTGCTGTTACGATGCAAGTATCTTTCTTAGATTCCCTGAATAATTCGTGCTTTATTTGATGGATATAACATCCTCGACAAACGAGTACATGATCTAAAATTAATTGTGTCTATATTTTCAACTAATTTTTAGTCAACACATAATTAAATTTTTTAATTTACAAAGAAAATAAAACTCAATTATATATCACATCACATAAAAAAATATAAAATAATAATTTATCCACGCCATACACATATCAACATATTCGCGGGCTATGTATTGTGATTTAAACTAATTGCTGTTATTGATGCAAGTATCTTTCTTAGATTACCTGAATAATTCGTGCTTTTTATTTGATGGATAACATCCTTGAGAAATCAGTAGATGGTCTAAAATTAAATAATTTTACAAAAAAAATAAATACAGTAATATTTTATCCACGCCATAGACATAGGTATGATCAACAAAAAAATACAGAAACTTAATTACACCTAATGGTATAAATAAAATGAATATGGGTTAATAATAATAATAATGTAATGATATAGTATTAGAGAGGTCGTGGCTGTGACCTGTGATGGAATTAGATCTTCTTAGGATCGGGGACCCCACATAGTGTGAATGCAAGATTTTGCTTTGTCAATTGCAAATTTTATATGGAAGAAGGAGGGGACCTCGTACCATGGGCATGGGGCTATCATGAGAATGAGCTTTTCTCCCTTATCTGGAAAGAGAATAACATAACAATAATAATCCTATTACACCTAACCCGAACCAAATCTTTTAATTTTAGACTTTATCACTAATCATAGCCTGACACATACATCCGTGATGCTTACAATTTGTTTAACACTAATAATTATGCATCACTAACTTAACAGCCTGACATATCCTATCGTAATCTGAACATTCCTTTTAATAATTTTTAGCTGCTCCCTATTTTGAGTTTTAGTCATTGCATGTCCAATTTTTAAATCAAAAGGACACGGATCCGATCCTAAATCCAGATCCTGTACTTCCATGCTTCCATATCAACAAGATACTTTTTTCTTATTTCATAATACCATAATCAAGCTTTGTACAATAGAATCTCCCACCAGATAAAGTTTCTCGCACTTTCTACTAAAATACTACTACTTAGTTTCGAACTTCTACGTGTTCAATTTTTATAATAAATAGATATATTTAAATATATAATTATATTTTAATTTCACAATAAATAATTTAAATCGTGATATAATATTATCTATATTTAATAAAATTTTCTTTTAAAAAATATCAAAATTTAATTTAGAAAAAATAAAATAAGGTAGATAAAAAGGGATATTTAGTTAGTAAAATTAAATATATAAATAAGATAAGATAAGAAAATAGTAGTTTGAAATAGTTTAGAAATAAAAGTCTTTAAGTTTAATTGTATTTTTTGTCTCTCAAATTTTGTAATTGTGCGATTTTAATTTCATATATTTCAATTGTGTCAATTGGATCTCTTAAGTATTGTAAATGCACGATTTTAGTCTCTTAGGTTCCAATTGAGTCAATTGAGTTTTCGAGATATTACAATTATGCGATTTTAGTCATTTCATTTAATACTAATATCATTCTTGTTAATATATGAAATAATATATATGGCTAGGGGGACTAAAATCTCTTACCATTAAAGAAACTTCATGACTATGCACGAAAGCTCATAAGAACATAAGGCATTAGATTATGATTATGAGCCAAAATTATTAGCAATGAGCATCATGAATAAGGGGATTTAATAACAGAGACACCGTTCACACTTCATCACGTGAGAAACACTATCCTTAATGAAATCTTATAAGTAAGCCTAGCAAGATCAAGTTACACAAATATAATTCCACTTGCTTCTTCATCTCTTGCATATACGACCAAGTGCTAAACTCTTTGTAGGTGACTACACTAGAGGTTCGTTTGTAGGTGTCTACATCGTAGATTTCAAACTCTCCACCATGAATATTCTTCACCTTGAACTTCAGTTGAATATATGTCTTTGTGCGTTTTTTATGTCATTTATATTTATTAATTACTTCAATTACTAATTTTACGAAACACTTTAAATTCAATAACTTATCTGATATCAACTATAAATTATCCGTTATCAGCTAGTTTTTACCAAACAAAACATCAATAAGAAAAAAAAAATCCTAAAATGTCTTCCTTTTAAGAATGATAACTAACAATTATAGTAGAAGAAGAATTTGTATTGTGGTAAAGTAACATTTATTCATGCGACATTAACAAAGTTGTTACACGCTAATTATACCTGTTTGTTCTTTTAATCGATTGGCTTTTAAAAATTTGTTAGTATTTAGTTATTATTAAGCTTAAGATAGTATTTAATGGATTATATAAATTGCAACTTCATCCTTCTTCTTTGTCAACACAAAGCACAACACCACCACCCGAAACAAATTAGTACTCGTTGGTTCAATCTTAATTGTAGGAGAAAATGTTTGTGGCTTTTGAACAGAGACAATTTTGGCCGAACTTATAGACCCTGAATCTAACACATAGGTGAGATTTGATTGAAGTAAATAATCAATGTTGTTTATAAACATTAAACAACTAGAAATTTTAAGCCATGATTTGATTTCAACTTTTCCCTCATTTGCTATGTCCAGTTGTTTGGTAATTCACTTAGCGTGTGTTTGGATTGTCAT
This sequence comes from Pueraria montana var. lobata, assembly GCA_026413185.1. Lineage (NCBI taxonomy): Eukaryota > Viridiplantae > Streptophyta > Magnoliopsida > Fabales > Fabaceae > Pueraria > Pueraria montana. Next base: position 10,419,644 of record CM048652.1, read on the forward strand.
AACGGCAATCCAATATACGTTTTCAGAAACAACGAAGGGCATACTTCTGCGATGAAATCACATTGTGCTTCGCACTGCCGTAAATCTATCGTTAAAACAAACATGCACTTATTATTTCTATGCGTTTCTTTTTTCCTTTCCAGATCTTTAACGTGAACTATTGTCCCATTTAGAATTGCAAATAGAAGGTCTTATGTGGATTTAGCTCTTTTATTAAGGGAAGTACATACTATACTACTACTGCTAGCACTGGCGGATGCACATACAATATTGTGGGGGCAAGAATTTTTTTTTTCTTTGTATATGTATAATAAAAGAAAAAAATTGACCCCATAAAAAAATTGGTATTGCCCCCATAAGGTAATTTTTTTTTAAAATGAATGTAAAAAAATATAAAAAACAAAAAAAGGAATAAATTGATATTAATTTAACTACTTTATCCTTTTAATTTTTTATACTATTCACAATGAAAAAATCATAGAATATTTTTAAAGTATGAAAACGCATAGAGGGCAATTGTAATTTGTAGAAGCTTAAATATTTTGGATTTCTTTTTTCATAACATTATGTATTTTGTAAAAGCTTGTGATATTTTTCTTTTGCAAAAATATTATAAATTATTGGGTTAATTATGTTTTTGGTCCCTAAACTTTTTGTAAATTTCACTTGTAGTCCCTAAACAAATTTTTTTAACATTTTTGGTCGCTATAATTTTCTTTTGTTAATAGTTATAGTTTATGTTGTCGAGTAACAACGTTAATTATTGATGTAACCAATCACGTTAGCAGTCCATTAACTTGTCATGTCATCAAGGAGTCTGATGGGGGCAGCCATATGTAATTTTTGAGTAATATGTGTTTTTAATATATCACCTGTTCAAATTAGTTGATGATGTCAAACAAGTTTATGAGTGATTAAAAATACAATTTAGCAAAAAAAATTGCACGTGATTGTCCCATCAAACTTATTGATGATGTGACATGTCATTGAGCTGCTAACGTGGATATTATATCATCATTAACATTGTTGTTATTCAATAGTAAGGACTAAAACCGTTAACAAATGAAAAGTATAAAATAAAATATACTGAAATTTTGTTTAGGGGTTAAAAGTGAAATTATAAAAAAAATTAGGACCAAAACATAAATAATCCTAAACTATTTCTTGCTCCCACTAAGAAAATTTTCTGGATCCGTCACTAACTGCTAGTCTATAAAACTTGCCTTAGAAACTTTGCCATCATGAATCACCATGACGTCCCCTTCAGGGAGACCCCATTAAACCTTGTCGTTTGTCTCAACAACATATTCGTTGAATGCACCCTCACCTCATGCCACAGTTTGGTTTTGAGAAGTGGCTTGCCATGCACTCCTCCCTCCACTTAGGCCAAGTGTGTCACCATCTCCCCGCATTATTCTCCTCCTTTGTTTTCAACCCAATATAAAGCCACTCACAATTGTAAATTTGACAAAATCTCTATTCGGTGCATATAACCATGTTACGTAAAATTAAGCTCTTGTTTGTGAAGTTGTGTGTCATACATAATTTTATGAAGTTGTGTTGTGTGCCTTATAATTCATTATATACTTATCGCAAAATTGGCTTTTTGTAGAATTTTTTTTAACATTAAACAAAAATTATATTCAAGCGTTAGTCTAATACTCTAATATTACTCATTGTCCGTATTTTGTTTTTATTGCTTTTAGCTATCAAATTATTAATTGAAGTTTTATAATTAAGTGACTCGATTATTTTTCTCTTACTAGGTGACATGGACAATTTATTAAATTTATATTACAATATAATTATTTCAAATAAGATTTAAATTGTTTTAATTTTAAAAATTTTCTTTCACTAGTGAGGACAATTACTAAGATGTGACTATCATAAAGTGAAGTGAGCCACTCACATTATAGGGTAATTAACTAACACAACCTCTATAAATTAATCAATATAATTTATGATCCTAACATCATTATCCTAACATCATTGATTATAAGAGTTTCACTGTGATTCTAAAATATATTATCTCTATAATCAAGTGTAAATCAACTAGTGTAAAATTGTTTTAACTTAATTAATAATTTCGAGTTTAAGTTTAAATATGTAATTGTGTTAATTACTTAAAAGAAGAGCTTTAGTCCTACTTGACTTAAACATTATTTCCTCTAATAAAAGATACCTATAATTTCTACCAAAACATAATATTCACTCCTATACAGCAACGGAGCTAAACTGGGTGGCCATGACCCCTCAATTCCCCCCTCCCCCCACCCCCCACAAGAATAGAAATTTTTTCATACATGGGATTGTAAATAATTCTAATTACATTTATTTAAATATTCTGCCCCCTCAAAATATTTTAGCAAGATCCACCACTTCTTTATAATTTGAAAGTTATCTTTTACTTTCTCCCATAGTCATATTTTCCTTATTTTGAAATACATGTCTTTTGAATTTTCATGTCCAATAAAAAAATATTTTTTAATTAGTCATGTATTCAACGGATATTATTATCTTTCTATTAAAAGTTTTAAATTAAAGTTCAAAATTTTCAATTTTTTTTATCAAATCATCATTAAAATATTTTTATTTAATTTTTTAAATTTTTAAACAGCTACAATTTTTAAATGTAACTTTTATCAATTAAATTAATATTCTTTTTTTTGTGTGTAACAAGCCACAATTAAATTAATATTCTCTTAAAATTTAATTTTTTAACAATTCACACACATTGTTTTTGGGTGAATAACAATTCACGCATATTGTAAAAAAAAAAAAAACAATTCACGCACATTTAAGATTAATACCCGTATAATATACGAAATTATTTTCTATTACTTCGTAATAACGTACTTTTATCATTTAATGATACTGACATAATTTTTTGTACACAAACACTTTAACTCTATTACCTCAGCAAGTATGGGGCTGTAAAGAATAATGTTTATTACACTTCTTTTAATAAAAAAAATGGATTCGAAATAACCTTTTTCTATATAATATTGCTTGAAGCAGGAGCCCTCATGATAGGTTATTTCTTTCGGCGATAACTTTCGTAATAGACTTCTAAGGACTTTACCCAATATAATAATACAATCCCAGTTGCTCATGGAATGGAAGATCTTCAATAAGGAAAAAGAAGCGCATGAGACAATGGTTACTTCTTTTTTGTTTGTTTGTTTGTTTATTTATTTATTTATAAACTCTCTAATATTCAAATAGAAACTAATGATTTGAGAGTTTTAGATAAAAAAAACTAACGACAAAACCAGATTTACTTAATTTAAAAGTAGAAAAACTTAATGAGTTTTTTTTAAAAAAAATAAAACCATATGCAGTTAAAACTAAAAGGACAAAAAATACAATAAAACCTAACCAAAATGATACAATTTGATGTTAGTAAGGTGGACAACTGGGCATTAAACAAACATAAACGGGTGTTGTATATTAGTAATTTCTAACAAATACTGTATTTGATAACTTTGAAACACTAGCAGATCTTGGGAAGGACAAGTTGCTCCTATCGCCCTGGCCCATTATTAATTTGCTAAATTTTATATTTCCTATCAATACTACCAATTTCTCTATGTCTACCATAATCTCATTCCCCCCTTTAAAAAATTAGTATTTTCTTTTTGGTGGACAAAAGAAGCAAGTTGTGAATCCAAACTATCTTATTTCAACAAAGACCCTATAATTATCTTCAAATCTGCATTATGTATGTATTAATTGGGTACGCAAGGGAGAGTTCAACATGATTCTTCAAAGCAACTTGCCATTGATAACGAAAGAGACATCCTAGCTTTCATATTAGTATGGTCAATGCTAGTAATTATGGTGTTTGTGAAAACATTTTAAAGGAGGCATTAATTGTTAAATTGCGTGCTGAAGTCGGTATTAGAAATGGGAACAAAAATGGACCTACCTTTGTTTAGTTTAGGCCCTTCAAAGGACCAAAGATGAAACTGTAAGTTTAGGCCGGTGCATAGCCCATACAAATGTCCACCTTGAGGCAATGAACAATTTTTTCTACTTTCTACACGGTTGAATTCAATAAAGGATGTTAATAACACCTGTCCAATTAAAAGTAAATCCTGAAAATTGAAGAACTCTTAATTAAAATGAGATTAATTAATAAACTATCAATTATTTTTTACTTGTGTCAATTTTTTGTAAACTTGATCTGCTTAGTTAAAGAACTCTTAATATAACAATTAAATTGATGAAATTTAATTTTCATAGATAAGTTATTGAATGAATTAAATTTTATACAACTTAATTTTCCCACTCTATACACAGACTCAATGCAATCTATTTTAAATTTAATTTAATTTAATCAATTTTGAATTTAAAACCAACTTAATCGTGTAATTAAAAATCAATAAAATTGAATCAAATAGCTTTTATCTTCAAAATCCAACAATCCAATTCGCAAGCACATTTTCAATGAAGTTAAGCGACATAACTAGTTTAATATGATCACTTCTCCTTTAGAACCAAATTTAGCAAATTGTTTCTTCAATGAATAAAGTGGTAAGTAAATTCTACACAAACCACAGCATAGCCATGGTTAAATTTAATTACCAGCACGAAAATGGAGGGGCTCGACTATCAGCTTTAATAGATATGCATGAGTTGTTACAAAGGCTGATATTATTATTGCTGTAATCTAGTAGAGGCATTAAACAATGTCTTGCAGGGTCCGTCTTTACTTATTTTCGTGGCCCAAACCCAAAAGGTTGAATTGCAGGCTTAACCTTGTATCTGTTTCTTGGAGACAGTGTCTTTAAGTTTGTTATTCTCATAATGGCCTAATGATCATAGCTAAATTTATCAATGACTTTACTAATTTTGTAAGAGCATTCTAAATTAAAAATATTTTTGCTAATTATCACCTGTAATAAATAGCTATCATAGGAGCAGATGACTGATGTGAGGATACAATACTTTCATACTAATGGAGGAAATGAGCAGATTAGTGGCCACAACTCAACTCAAGAAGCAGTATGACATTTGAGTAAGATTCTGGTTTAATAAAATTGCTGAATATTACATTCAGCCCCAGTCTCAATTAGTTGGGAAGTGGCATTAGCTCAAACAATCTGTAAGGAAATTTATTGCCCAAAGATTTTTATCCCAGCTTGCATCACATTAATATTATCATAGTTAATTCAGAACCACAACAAACATATTTTGCAGATCACACATGGATCAATCCAGTGAAAGCAATGCTTCAAGAAATTGCATAAAATATATCTTGATACGTTGCTTATTTCACTCATTTCCTTCATGCTTTCTTTTTTAAAAAAAAAAAATCTCAAAAAGTATATTATGAATTTTCCAATGTTCATTATGATTAACATTTTGTGGAAACTAAGTATGAACAAAGCTAGCTAATTTTGTCTGTAAGGCATATGTACAATTTTTACATTTAGAGTTGGCCCCGTTGGCATTTATGTATAATTACAATTCTCAAGTGAAATGTTTGTCCCAACAGCAGCATGACAGAACAGGTGAACATCTTCACTAGTTAACTCATCCAACAATATTGAGATAGAAGGGGTAAAACTACCGACCATTGGGCAAGTTAACACCTTCTCTGAAAAGGATGTTAGCTACTGAAGATGTCCATGTAGGGCTGCTAGCATTCTGGCTATCTGCATAATGACTTTCATTCTCCACTGCATCAACATTCATGTTCCTCCCAATTTTCTTTCCAATTGACATTCCTAGTTTCACAGCAGTAAGAAGGCCAAATGCAATTAGAACAGGTCTAACTGCCCAGTGGTGATCCTCTACATGTTGATACTTCTCTATCATCTTTGGACAATTCTTAAAATTAACCACATCAACCTCGGAGGGATCAGCCAAGACAGTGCTTGGTGCATCCAAAAAGTTCAACATGCCTGGAAACTTGACAACTAGACATCCATTTGGTAGGATCCAAGAAATCTTACCAGTAGCCCAGGCACCTCCCCTTTTACGTGGCCATTCAAATCGAGGACTCAAAACATTCGCTTTCAGCCTAATAAACTGGCCCACACAGTAAGATTCTGACATTTCAAGTTCTGAAGAGTTACCCTTCCAAAGAGTTTGCAGCCCAATAAACCCAACAGTCACTCTGCCATCACGATTGATAGAATGGAGAATACCCACTGGCGAGTGCTTCTCATCTTCTTCCCTCAAGCGTACCCAATCCCCAGCTCCCAAACCATTGGTGACACGTTCAAGAGTTGATGCATGAATCCTTACAGGGTCATGAACACCATGGAGCCTCACTAAAACAAATCCATGATCTGCATTACGTTCTAAACCAACAACATTTCCTTCTGGGACCTCCATGTTTTGAGGATTGCATGAATTGGAAGGCTTTCTAGAACGCACTGTATCACCCACCTGAAGATGATCCTTTGAGAGTGACCACTGAGTGTAGCCAGTGCTGCTTGATTTTGCTATAGTTTTGTTACTTCCAAGATATATCCATCCTCCATCATTGGCTACTGCATTCAGTGAGCTGCAAGGTAGGCAGAACAATTAAGAATAAAGTACTATTTAATACCAGACCTTATTTTCTTCATGAAGATAAATAGAAATTCACTGAAAAGATAATCATGCTTGGTCGAAAACAATGGCAGGTTTTTCTCAAACATTATTGTTTTAATACTTTCTGGAACACAAATTATCTCAGATTATTTGGAAGCACAAGTGTAGAACACTTTAATTAATTCTCAACTAATTGACTGCCCATTAAATGTTCAAAGTTCATAATCAAGCCTTGCAAGATTCAAGCTACAATGAATGAACTTGCTAACTAAAGAGAGTTACAAAATCACCAGCTAGATGATATGCACCAAATGCTTTGTCTTGGTGCCTTTTCACCTAGACTAAATATTTCACCATGTTATGCAGTCATGTGCACTTGTAATTGATTGATCTAAACAATACTGTGTTTATTCAGACAATGCATTATGCAAGACACTAAAACGTCAAGAAACGTAATTCATAGAATTTGGGCTTAGGGAATAACTTAACCCCATAAAACCGGCTTATAAGGTGAAAACTGTCTGAGCTATAAGCGCTATTTAAGCCATATCTCCAGTTGATGTGGGACTAAACACAGACACCCCCCTTTCAACACTGCAATTAAGGCAGCCCAAAGAAGCCACGACTAAGGTGGGTTAGAGGTGACCACAATTAAGGCAACTTTCCAACACTTCCCCTCACCGAGGGCTGCTGGCTTGGAGTGTGCCAAATGCAAGTGGCCCAACAATGGATCTAGGATAGGTTTTGATACTATCTTAGAATTTGGGCATAGGGCCTATTGGCCTAACTTCAATGACAATTTTCCAAAATATGAATGTAAAGAAAGGTTATGACAACATACGTGTCACCCAAAATAAATGTAACTAAGAATATCTACCATACCAAGCTATGTATATAAAAAAATGCCACCTAATTATAGAAACTTCCTTGAAACATTAAAAACTTACAAACCTTCTAAAGACAGCCAGGATATCTACCACTGAAGGGCGATTCCTCAAATCATATTCAAAGCAACCGCTGAGGATATTTTCAACTGAAGAAGGAAGGCCACTGGGAATCTGGGGTTTTTCATACTTTTCAACAACTGATCGGTATATTTCACCAACAGGACACCCATACCAAGGTTGATTACCAGTCAACATTTCCACAATAGTGCACCCAAATCCCCATGAATCTGTTTCAAAGGATATAGGGCCTCTGACTTCTGGTTGCCATTGTTCTGGAGCCATGTAATTTGGAGTACCAAGCCTGTTGGCCATATCTGAGCTTAGGAATGAGGAACCAAACAGAAGATTTGGAATACCAATATCTCCCAGTATTGCTTGATCAGTATCATCGAGAAGCATATTAGATGGTTTAAGGTTGAGAACTAGGATCCCTTTTGAGTGAAGTTCCAGAATACCTTGAGCCAGATTGATACCATACCTGCATCCCAAAACATGCCCTTAGTATTGACCAGTTTTTTTTCCCTCCACTCCGTGCTATAAAAATAAACAGGTAAACATATTTCAATGGACATACCAAAATCACATTACCTCAGAACATCAGGCAATGAAATCCTTCCCTCTCTGAGTCTAGCCATCTTGTCACCAACTGAACCCTCGTAAAAATTCATAATGATGCATATCTGTGAGCATAAAGCCATAAACAAGTATATTAGCTATATAGCGAAGTCTCGCAAAAGAAGTTAAAGATCTCCCATATACTGAATAAAATGCATAATCCATGTCTAACCCTTCCATTTAAAACTGAAATTCCAAGTAGCCAGCAGACCCTAGCCACTCCTTGGCACTGAAAGTATAATTCACAAAATTTCTCTAATGCAGTCTTCATATGTTCCTCTCTGATTGGAGGTAACATCTTAGCAGCAACTTCATGATACTCATCATAATCTTCAGTTGATTGATGATGAGTTGCTAACCAAACATCACCAAAGGGTCCCCGACCAATCCTGTGTCTGAGTTTCAACCTTTCAGGTTCAATCCATGGATCTGTGCAGCTGGATGAGGCTGTGACAGTTCTAAGGTGATCACCAACCAATAGTTCAAAATCAAAAGGAAGTGGTGGAGTAGCAATATCTTGTGCCATTCTTCAATCTGATGTTGTAACATCCATAAAATAATTCAGCAAAATGCAGAAAGCACAACACAAAATAAAAGAAGAAAAATCCAATAAATCATCATGAATAAAGGATAACCAAGAATTCCCAAGGTTTTCTTTTTCCATCACCAGAGACTAAAAAGTACTACATACCCAAATTCATCCCTGATAATTTTAGGGTGAGAGAGTTTAATCCTTAAAAATATTAAAAGGGGTGAAACATGTCAATCCATGAAAAATATAAAAAACCCACATTAATCCCTAAAAATATAAACACAAGTCACATATGTTCTTTCCCTTTTCAGCAGGAAGAAAACAAATATGACATGCATTTGTATTCTAGGGATCAAAATAAAAATTTTATAGTTTTAAGGACGAATATATTTTCCTCTAATTTTTTCAGTAATCAAACTGAGTCAATACTCAAAATAATAGAACTTAACATTCATTTGGATCATTTCCCTTTGCTGAACCTCAAAGTTTCAAACTTGCAACAACTAATGCCCGAATCAATCCCTCAAAAGCTCTTTTTTGAAAGGAACTGAAGCAGCCTCCAAAACATAACTTTAACATAAAATAGAAACTTAACGTTTCAGTTACTGAAACACACCCAACCATGCTAACACGTTACACATGCAACTAGTTTTCGCCTTCTCAGAACTAAAAAACAATAATACAAAAAGCATGTAAATCTATATGAAAAATATATAATTCAAAATATGAAAAACGAGCAGAATTCAAAAACATGAAAAATCAGAAACAATAAAGAGTACCAAACTCACTGTGCACGTACTCAGAAGAAGAAAGAATTACCTTTAGCGTGATCACTGAGAAACCTACGGCTTGGTAAGCAGAGAAAATTGCTAGGTTTATACAAATCAAACAAATTGAGAAGAACAGAAACCTGAACTAACTAAAACTAAGGTCGTGGACTTGTTTATTGAGATGAAATTAATAATAATAAAAGCTAAGGGCAGGAATGGCATTTCATTTGGTCATGATGTGATGTGATGAATTGTCTATTGATATTTGATAGAGTAAATATTAAATGGCAGTGTAATTATTTTTTTATAAATTGCTGGGCATCCTCACAAAAAAAAATAAAAAATTGCTGGGCATAATAAATTTGTTGATTTTTTAATAATTATTGTAAAATTATATTTATTATCATTGTCAATTAATTAACAGTGTAAAATTTTTAAAATTATATTAGATAGAAATAAAACTCTATTAGATGTGAATTTGATAGTAATAATCTTCCTCCTGAGTTTAACGCCATACTTTTTTTTTTTTTTTAACATGGAGTTTAACGCCATATTAACATCTACTACGATTTAACGTGGCTTCCAAGTCGCGGTTATTGATAAAATAAAACAGGGAATGGGAATCAAACAAACAAATGGAGGAAAAATAAAGGTCGAAAACTACAAGAAATTGAACGAAGGTGGGAATAAGTAGTTCTCACCATCAGTAGTATTTAACGATGCTTCGTGGTTGTACTCTAGGCAGGTAGGTATGTCGTGTATGAATCTGTACTGTATCCGAATTTTTCAGTTTCAAATTGTTTAGCTATCCCCGTGAAGAGGTACGAAGTTAGTGTCGGAGTTCAATAGTATCTGGTTTGAAGTCGTGTAATGTATTTTCTAATTTTTTCTGTGGGTGGATATTATTAATTTAACAAGTTATACTAGCGGTTTAATTGATACTAATAATTTGGGCTTTATGTATGGCCAATTATTCTTAGTTCATTGACATATAATAAGTGTGAGTCTAATGCATGGTAACTGTAAATTCAAGTACTCAATCTAAAATTTGGGAGAATTTTTTATTTAAAGATAAATTATTTTAATTACATTTATTAGTTTTCAATTTTTTTCTTGTTGTGTGTTTTATAATCTCATATATTTTAAAATATTCTCTACCAAATTTAAATAAAATAAAAATAACATACTCTAAGCAATGATCATAAATTAGTATGAAGAGTCTACTACTGGTGTGTTTGAATACCATTTAGAATCAATTTTTTAAGCCTCAAAATCATGGTGGAAAATTGAAAAAGTTAAAGCAACTAATATTTGTTGCTTTGACTTCAACATGATTTTGGAATTGATTTTAATGTAATTGAAAGTTAATCCAAACACACACTATAACTACTAAACTTGGAACTTGATCTTTCGGGCACATTAATAGGGCTTGGAAATTAAAGTATGGCTGCTATACATTTTATTGGGCTTATGCTCAATGTGTTGAGACGGCGAACTAGGAACGATCTCACTATAGTCTTATTAGTGTGTGATATTTTCTGTTAAAATAGAGCCTGTTAGACTTAGACATTTGGTCTAAATTTTAAAAAGAAAAAAATCTTTTCATATATCTCTCGTAATGATTTCTCAACGCATAACCAGACACAATTCTTTAGTGATATAAAGATATATTCGAGTTGATCATGAAGTCTTATGCAAGATCAAGTACATAGAAGTATTACCAGTGAAACAGTTCTTTTGGAAATCAGGTGAGGAAATTTTTAATACGTTATCTTTTTCCGGCAATGACAGGCTTCATAGTATACTGCATGGGATTTGAATCCTCTCCTGTAACCTATTGAAAAGATAAGTGGCTATACTGATTGGTTTTAAGGTGCATTAATTATATTTCAATTCTCTTGAGAATCCAAATCCGTTTGCATAGCCATCACTTAACCTGACCAAGACGAGAGAATCAGAAAACCAAACGCTTTGACTTTGCGTCTTTTGACTGCAGTTTGCAGCTCTCATGGATTAAGCGATCCCTTAGGCCACATTGATGTTCATATTACTGATGCTTTGTTAGGAAACAATCAAATTAACAAAACGGTTTTACATAATACTATTACTACCCAACGAGCCAACTAAAATTTATCCATAAATTACACAAGAATCAAAGGTTCTGCAGAATCTCCAGCAGCCTTTCAGAAACACACATGTCACATCTTTCATTCCTCGTCACATAGCAAATACATCAACACATTCCAAAACAAAAATATAACTCAGTATCTCCTCATAACCTGTTCATGTTGCCTTGCCCGAAAATAAAAATTAGCATATAACGAGAAGAGATGCACGTAGCTGGGGTGGGGAATTTTCCTACGTTTTCTATCCTTTAAAAAAAAACAATGGGAGCCCAATTCATAACCTGAATCTCGGATTTTACATTGAACAGTATTGCGATTAAACAATAGACACATCCAAAAGAGAAAAAGTAAAGACAATCAATCCTTTGGTGGGGGGATTGAAATGAAAATTAAATACATATTAAGCAGTGGGAAGAACCTTTTTAACAATCTCCTGGCTAAGAGATGCAATCTGGGAATCAAGGGACTTGATGGTATCTTCCTTTTGCTTCTCCAAGCTAGCCAGAGCCTCCTGCAGCTCAGCCTCCACTTTCTTCCTTCCCTCTGCAATCTTCTGCTCCACCTCAGCCTGCGTCTCCTTCTTCATCGTGTTCAGCGCTGCCGCTATCTCCGCCCGAGCAGCCGCCATCACTGCATTAGCCTTCTCCTCCAACTGCTTCACCTCCTCCGACGTGTCCTTCACGCTGCTCAGCTTCTCCCTGATCGCCGCGTCCCTCTCGTCCATGAATTTCCCAAGTGGGGTGAACCAAATCTTGTCCAACGCAACCATCAGCAGCAGAAACTCCACCATTATTATGGGCAGGGTCAGGTTGAAGTCGAAGAGTGCTGCTTTCTCCATTTCTTCTGCAAGGGAGGGCCTGGCCAAGACCAGTGGTGCTATCCCCCCCATGAGGGACAGCATTTGGGGCTTTGAAATTGGGAGTTTCAGTTTCAGGGATGGGACTTTGGGGAGTGAAATTTGGAGCATGGGAAGTTTGGGTGTGGGGGAACGGGAATTGGTGCAGACTGGAACCAGAGCTTTGGTGGAAGCCATAATCATGTTTGCCATGGCCGCCGCTTTGTGATTAGGATGTGTGTCTCAGCTCAGTCTGAGGATTGGATTCGAGAGAAGAAGAGGATTTGAGAGCAAGGCTATCTATATTCTTTGCCACACAAATTCATCAGGTTGTGTGGCAGTGGCTGGCTAATGGAATCTGGAAGTTGGACACTCACAAACAAGTTGGAATGTTCCATTTCTAAATGGATCAGGCCTTGGCCCAGTAACATCTCCCTAGGCCCAAATATATAATTTCGGTGTACTTTACATTACTTACAACAACTAAAACAAGACAAGAATGTAGACTGAATAGTTTTTATTTTTATTTTTAAAAGTAGCATTACAATCAAATATTTACAAGTACTCTAAGTGTACTAGAATGTCACGATCAAAATCAAAACTGCAATTGAGTTAAACAAACCTACAATTTTAATGTCTTTCTGCCTTATCACAAATTGGGTGATAAAAAGCAGGGTGGGGAAATCCTTATCCTTAGTAACATATTAAAGCAACAAGCGTCCCGTTGCAGGTAGGTTGTGACCCCAACTGAAGCAACTAAGTAACATAAAGGCATGCCATGGCTGATAGACTTTGCATGATGATGATGGATTCAACTACAATTCCCAAGGCATCGTTCTGTACAGCGACATGAGAAATTCCAACTACAATATGGTACAAGCCAGTGAGCCACAGTGTTTCGTCCAGCAAAGTTATTATTGTCTCTATCTCTAAAGACAATAAAAGAACCAAAGCACGTACGGTTGAAAAACTCTTTTACAGTGTGTACAAGGACAAGAGGTTAAAATCATTAAAATGAAAACTCTATCAATATTCTCTCCATGTGGGTCTCCGAGAGCAATGCTGCCTCCTGCAATAGCGTAAAATTCTAGAAATTTTTCTAAAACTGCTCACTATACATCTAACCATCATTGAGCAGCAAATCCTGCCCTCAATTCTAGCTCTTGTCACAGCTGCCAGCCGGCTGTGTGAGAACAACCCTCCCCAAAAGCCAGCTAACCTGCTCTTTCCTCCTCCATTTTCTTCTGCATTGCAATGCTGGATCTTCCCATTCTCTATGACTATATCATCCAAACCAATGTCATCATCATCGTTATGTTCTATCTGTTGATATCTTTTCACTTTTGACGATGACCTGCACCTCCATTTATATCATCCAGGTAGTGTAAGGACTTGTTTGAGAATATTATAGCAACATGCATGAAATTCAACTAAAGGAAGTTCCCAATTTCCCATCTTAGTGGTTCCACACCACACCACACCCTTCCAAAGAAAATCATTAAGTTCTAATAACATAGTCATGATCATATAGTTAAGACCTCTCTAGCTATGGTGTCTTATATGGTTTTTAATTTTATACCTTTAACAAAGCAACACATGATACAAGTCTGCAACATCTACTTATGTCAATATTAAAAATCCTAAGGTAGATACAGCTGATAGAGCTGATTTTCTACAATGCCAGAACCAAGGCCAAAGCTCATCTAATGCAACAATGCAACATACATGGCAAACCAGAATATTTTGCATGGTTATATAGAAAACTTGGTACCTCCTGTGTTGTTTCAAATTGACAACTCGTTTCTTCGACTGCTTTCTCTTGAAACTGCAAGTGTCAGATACATGGTGCACAAAATGAAGCTGCAAAGACCAAAACAAAAATAAGTCAAGAGACCAACGGACTTGGAACTACACAACACATAATAAGAATGAAACTATAGCTAAAGTAATAACGAACAAGTTGAGAATTAAACGTCCTTTTCAAATATTAGTTAGATTGTGTTATAGCCACTTAAAAGTTACACGAATCATATAATCATAATCTGAGTAAAGCACTACAGGGAGATCAAGCTGGCTCTTAAATAAATCTGACACAAACCTGGTCACCATCCTTGATGCCATAATCTCTAATATAATCCGTTTCTGCGACTAATTTCTGTCCTTGATAGCATAAGCAAAATTGCCGCCAAACAAGTGGCCTACATAAACAAACGAATTATAATTATTAAAAAACTCTATGATAATTAAGTTTTGGGATCACGTTCCCCTGTTATACCTATAATTAAAACCTAGAGGCTTTCAAAACTCAAATTAGTGAAATTACATATTCAGAAACATACGTAAGATGATTAATTAATTAATAATACACATATATACCATAATATTTTCCCTGGCCCCTTCTGAGGCACGTGAGAGAAAACCGCCTCCACTGCCTGCTTGAGATCTGCAACGGTTGCTCCATTTGCAACTTCAACACCTGCAGACAAAATCTTGCATCAATTCAAGAACCAGGAACGTTTCTTGATCGCCACGAAAAAAGAAAGAAAAGAATGTTTGAAGAGTTTCCGAAAATTAAATAGGAGAAAGAGAAGCGAGTTGTTATTACGGAAGGAAGAGGAATCCAATTTGAGGATGGAGAGGTTGAGCGTTTCGGAAGGAAGCCGGTCGTAGGAAAAAGTGCCATCTACGTAGTGCATGCTCAGAGATCGTCGAGGGCTTTCGTCAGAAACAATCATCAACCTTCTCTCACACATAACGTTGGCTCGATTGTCTCCAATCAATCCATGGTGAGTATTACAGGAATAAGAGAAGGAGATTCTTGAAGCGGAACCAAACGCAATGTGCAAATCGAGTTAGGGTTCCGCTCTGAAAGACAATGGTTGTTCAAGAGCGGGGTTTGCAGAGCTTGATGACGGTTGCGCTCCGCTCAAATTTTTATAACCGTTATTTCGCGCGCCGCCAATTCTCTCAACGCCTCTTCCCTTTCTTCTCTCTTTTTTTTTTTTTTTAACTATCAAGATTTGATGATTGTCTCTTCACATTTCTAAGTATAAACATATGCCGTAGAAATATTTGATTATTTAAAAAAAATCAGGCTGAGAAAATTTGAAAAATTAAGCAATTAAGTAAAAATCAAATTGACCAACAATATATTACTACGCTTATTTACTTGTGTTTTGATGAAAGATTATTATTAACAAGGTTATTTATTATTTTTGCACAGAAAGAGTTAATAAATCTCTGTAAATTTCAAAATAGTAAAAAAAATTTAAAAGATAAATACTCATTTATTTAAAATCTAATAATAATGCTATCATTTTTACAAGAGAAAAAGAACTATGCACTGACAGTGTAAAAAAATTTTACACCGTCATCCAATCACAATCTACCATGTATGGTAAATTTATTGACTTTTACAAAATTACCTTAAAAGTAATATCAATGGTGATTTATGATTGGATGACCGTGTAAAATAGTTTTACACCGTCAGTGTATCACCATTAAACTCCTTTTACAAATAAATTTTTAATGTCTGATATCTCTTCATGCTAAAAGGAGAAGGGACCAAACACCAAAGGCCACGTATTTAGTAAATACTAAATAGAAATATTTTTGTGCTAATATAATCTTGCACAAAGTGAGGTGTGTGTGAAAGTTCCTAAAAATAAAATAAAAATTAAAAAGGAAACGAATAGCTTGGTTTAAAGGATCGGTTAGTGCAGTAAAAAAAAAAAAAGGATCGGTTAGTGAATGAGGCACAGAATACATACAAAAAGAGAAAACTAGCTTAGCTTATAGGATCAGTTAGTGAGTTTGAGACAGAGTATACCTAATTACTATTGTTATTTAAATTAATTTATTGCTATTCTACGACATTGCGATGGTAGTAATGAGTTAAATTTCTAGACAACACTAATGTAAATATTTACACTATTAATCAATCAAAAATCATATTATATATAACTTTTAAAGTAATTGTTTTAAAAATTAACAAATTTACCAATATATTTAAATTAAATTCATTTAATATTATTTTGAATAAAAGGAGTTTAACTTTTAAAATATTGCTTCCTTATTGCATTTCGAAATTCCTAAAAGCTTCTTATCAACTTCCCAAAAGTGATTGGTCTGGTCACAGTAAAAGTGAATTGTGACTTCAGGCCAACTTTACTTGCAATGTCGAGAGTTTTTTTGTATTGAAGTCACTACTTTAGACAATACTTTACCTAATCACCACCCTTAGTCCAAGGATTAATATTGTAGTTTTAACTTTTAACAATAAGATTTTTTAATCACAGACTGTATAATTTTCATCAATAATTAAAATAAATTAGTAATTACATAACTACTTAAAGGAATTGTGTATATTTATCTTTCACTTTTAACTATTCAAATAAATTTCAATAGTTAATATTCATTGATCATTTCTCACAATAAATGTAGCTCCTTTCAAAAGAAATACACAGTTGACAACTTGACAGGAATACGGGGATGTGAATAGCAAATCACCCAACAATTGCAGACATTTCAGCTACTATGGTAAGCAATTTTTCGTGATTTTTTTTGTAGTTATTATTTTTAGCGTTAATAAAATGAGATACATGGGGCATAAAATTGAGATGACCAAAGAGCAGTAGCATAAGTTCTCTTTGGGCATATATCTGATCCTAGTATAATCTAACCTCAACCGTTTAGCTTTATCTCTCCCTTTATCACGTCTTCATACCTCCAAAAAATATAATGATCGAACAGATACATGTAAGGTCCAGAAAGGGATATCCTTGTCCTAAAATCGAACCTCAAAAACTGTTGAGCTTACCCTCTCCCTTCCCTTGTCACGTCTTCAACCTCCCAGAAGTAAAATGAATTAAATACATGGAAAATCCAGAAACTTCTCTCCCCAAGACGGGGAGAGGGGTGCAATGGATTCATCAAATACACTAGGTGAACTCATTGCTAGATCAAAAGAAGGTTCATGAGATTTATGTATTAATGTCAACTTCTGACTCGGCAAAATCTCCTAATAAATTAGATTAGCTTGATCACATGTTTGATAGACGGTATGGTCAATTTGAATTCTTCTCCTTGATGTAGTGAAGGCCGAAGCAAATGGTAGAAAGACATCAACTGCAGAACTTGAGTGAGTTATCTGCCGATGAGCTTATAGTAGGCATATAAACCAGAGCCCGCAAAACCCAGAAGTTGTCCTACTACATTCCACTGCGACCAAAACACAACACATTCTATCAACAGGGAAAACACCCTCAAATGATAAAAGTTAGTCGGGATAAGAGTACTCACAAAATCAAATGGTAGCCCACCAAAAATTATCCAGCCAAAGCCAATAGTAAATAGATCCTAGACACATTTAATCAGAAATCAGAATATTTAGAGTCCATGCATAAAAACCACATACAACCATCAATTATGGCAATGATCTAAAATGAATATAAAAAGGATTGTATAAATGAGTTTACATAGGACTCCACCGGAATATGTGGAAGGGATACCTAAATCCAATTAAAATCAACATATTGTGGTAAGTCTTAGGTATTTGGTAAACATATTAGAACAGAAGTTACAGAATGGAACATAACCAATGGGTTCTATTCTATCTTTGGTGTATTTTAAAAATAGAACAAAACACAATATTGTGTTGAGAAGTGGTATATTTTGATTCTATAAAAAAGGGTGGAACCAAAGATAAAAAAAATAAAATGGAATATTCTATTTCGTTACTCTCTCTCTCTCTCCACACCAAAATGTACGAGGAGATTTCCCTAAATTCCAAGTTTTAATAGGCAACAAGAAGTGTACCAATGCACCCCTGTTTCTACCCCAATATTGGTCAAATTTTGAATTAACAGAAAATATCCACTCCACCTACAGAGACCTTGCAAAAGTCAAGACAGTAATTAGCTACTATGATAACACCATGAAAGAGAAGGCTTATACATTATCAGTGCCAACCTGGAATAATAGGTGCATCACACATTTAAGGCAAAACAACTAGCAAGTGAACAAACCTTCAGATTACCACATATTGTCTGTGTCAGAGCTGAATTGAGAGTTGTGTTCAGAAAAATACTGTAATTCAGGAAGAAAGCAAGGATGCAGGAAAAAAGCAAAACAACCTGCACCCCCAAAAACACATAAAAATTACAACTTGTCAAAATATCAAAATTAAGAGAAATATGGGTTTAAAACTTGATGCAGATTGCTATAAGCCATTTGGCAGTTGTTTCTCTATGAACTAAAGATAATGGACCTTTAAATTGCTGGAAACATAATACTTGTGCATGACAAATGTGTATGCGAGTCTGCCCCCATTAAAGCAAAAAAAAAAAAAATTAAAAGTGTAAGACACATGTGGAAGCAGTGATAATTTCCATAATAGAAATATTAGGGGAAAGAAAGGCACGGACTCTATATTTTTTTTAAAAATAAATAAAATAAAAGAGAGAGGAGGTTAAATAAAAAGTGGGAGTAAACAGTTATATTTGGTAGTTACTTAATAATAATTAAGGGTAAAACCAAAATGAGTTATTCCCATTATAACAGTTATAGATTATAGATAATATACTTTTTAACTAGTGTGAGACAGGATAGACCCTGTAAGATCAACAGATATACTATGAAAACTGAAAGTTGAAATTTATTTGGATTTTACTTCTAAGAATGACAAAAATAAAAAACAAATAAAACAACTGGATTACTGAAAATAATCATCAACCAAGTCTGAACAAAACATTTAGTCTATGTTATATCATGGTATGAAATACCCCCCTGCAATTTGGCGGCCCATTTACACTATGGTCACATCACATGGTTAAAATGTGGCAAAATGCCCCAGTAGTTTGTTACATGTGGAACACATGATAGCAATCAGGCTTGGCCTGTTTGCACTTTTTCCTGTGTACTTTATTACATAAGCATATAACCCTCTTTCCATCAAAATGTGGCAGAAAATAGCTCAGGCTGGCAAAGTGCAAAAGTGGAGATTATATGATTTATTCTAGATAGACTTCTAGAATCCTACTTAACTTTGAAGGATAGAAAAAAAAATCTCTTGGCAAGTAACTAAGGATCAAAACTGCTAATTAGTAAAAGGAGAAAGGCAAAGCATAACATACAATAAAACCAGGTGAAAGAAGGTAAGGAAAATTGAGTGTCATCTTCAAGTCACCCCGAACTAATGTCCAGATAAGCAAAAAGGGCCCACATATGACACCTATAAAACAATAGAAAAATTATTTCAAATCACAATAGATTAAAAAGAAAACAAGCATGCTTTCTTTTACTAATCGTTTGATAGGCCATTTGATACAATATATCAGCTTACCATTGCACCACATAAGGCCAAAGCTATTAAGGCCACTAGTTTTGCCTGAAAAAAGACATAATGACAATTAAGAAACTGCACTCCAAATACAAGGAAAAAAGGTATAGAATTTCCACTGTGTGAATGAGAGAGAATAGGAAATACGACCAACACGGGCTATGGTTGCAAGATATATAGCTGTGGTGATGTTTGACAGGAAAACAATGGCATAGCCATAGGCATCAAAGGAGAAATCCCGTGCTCCCGCAACAAATGCACCGAAGACAATCAAGCCAACACTGATAACAACCTTACAAGTTTCAGTTAAATGAAGGAATCAGGGACATGTTCATTCAAAGAACAATTTGAACTTTAACTTCATTCAGTTATAATGGAAAAAAGGGAGAGAAATAACAAAAAGAACAAAGAACCAGTTTTTTTTCTTTTGAGAAAAAAGGGAGAGAAATAACTTTACTCATTTAGCCCTCCAAAGTTACATGAGTCATTACATCACATATGTCACCAAAATTTCACATGCATTAAGTCATCAAAGATTTATTTTAATACAATATGGATCTGTATGTCACATCATGCAATTTAAAGAAAGTAATCTACCTGAAAATGACAGAAGGTGAGTACCTCTGCCCCACCAGCATATATTCTACAAGCATTGTAAATACCACAGTGGTCCTCCTAAGGGTGGTGTACATAGGAACATTTACTCCACGAACAGACTCCATGGTGACTAGCTTTTGACAGGAAAAACAGGAGTGAATGAAAAAATAGAAAGAGAAAATAAATCACAATTGAAAATTTGTCCTATAAATAAAGGAATGGCATACCATGTAAAGTAAATATGCTCCTGCCAGAGGAAGAGTGTGCTTCAAAGTCTTCAGTGGCACAAATCCTTTTGAGTTATCTGCCCTAATTACTGATTCGCCTGCTATGAAAGAAATTATCCTCCAGCGCCTCAATAAATAAAGAAAACAACATGAACATACCATCTGCAGTGGTAAGAAGCATAGAGTTATGTTTAAAAATGTGAAAAAGATCTAATGGAGATCCGGGACAATTTGATTGG
Organism: Pueraria montana var. lobata; assembly: GCA_026413185.1. Lineage (NCBI taxonomy): Eukaryota > Viridiplantae > Streptophyta > Magnoliopsida > Fabales > Fabaceae > Pueraria > Pueraria montana. The sequence continues at coordinate 10,440,417 of CM048652.1, forward strand.
TATTCAAGTAGCAAGGCCAAAGTGGTCAACCAAGGCATAGACACCACACACTTTATTATACATTTTATTTTATATTTAATATATCATTACTTTCTATCACAAATGTATGAAATATAACTTTTGCATTATTGCTTTAACTAATTTGGATAATCCCTAATAACTTAGTTTGAAGAACTTCAACTCTTACAGGGATTCTGTTTGATTGTAAGAACACCTAAGTTTCAGTTGAGAAAGATGCTCAAGAGCATTGGAACAGCAAAACAGGAGGAAGATAAGGCAGAGTAGCAGACTGGGAAAGAGAGAGAGAGAATCAGAAAAAAATAAAAAATGAAAATGCAAGTTTACTGTAGCACTATCAATTTATAGATATAACCTCTATTTTAATCCTCTAAAGGTATGTTTAGTAGTTGGGTTTTGAGGGGAAGGGAGGACATTTTTCATTTCTAACAAATTTTCGTTAATTTGATACATTTTTAAAACTATGCACTGTCACTGTCAGTGTAAAAAAAATTGCATTGTCTACTGATCAGAAATCATTGTTGATATGACTTTCAAGGTAATTATTGTAAAACTCAGCAAACTTATCATACATGATTATTTGTAATTGGATGACAGTATAAAAATCCTTTACACTCTGTGCATGTATTATTTACTCATAAACTTGAGAGTTTGGTTTTCATGCACTGTCAGTGTAAACTTTTATGTTGTCAAACAATCAGAAATAATCTTAGATATGACTTTTAAAATAGTTATTATAAAAGTCAACAAATTTATCATACCTAACAATCTATGATTGGATTTCAATGCATGGCAATCTATGATTGGATTACAATGTATGGCAATCTGTGACTGGAATATGGTCTAAAAAACCTTTACACTGTCCGTGCATTCTAATTAAATTCTAAATTTGTCCTCTCTTCCCTTTTCCCCTAAAAATCCACTACCAAGCATACCCTAAACTAAAGCCACAAGAGTCATCATTTTGGTCCTCCAAAGAATTTTGTCATCAATTCTATCCCTTGAAAGATATTTATCATTCGTATTCTTGCTTTTAAGAACGGTGAAAAACAAAGTTATTTTGGTTTACAATTTTGAGCAAGTGGTGCCTGAAATTCTTAACACAACAAAGTAGTTGCACGTGTAGGCTTGTCTCGTTAGAACCATGTGAATAACATGAAACGACCAATTTGAATACCAAATAAATTTGGAGAGATCAAACATATCATGAGCCTGATCATCGTTCAATTCCAACAATTTTATTTTAACCTTTGGCAAACAAAGGAGTCCCAGACACTTTCGTCCCCCAATATTCTAGTGTAGTTCATAATTTCGTGTTGCTCAGAGTGGATAACTATAATTTTCACCGAAATAATAATAACAATGAAAATGTAGATCAACCTGAAGAAGCGTGATGACACTTGCAGATGGGAAGCGATAAGACGAAAGAGCGGCTTTATTGAACAGCACCAAGAGCACTACAAGAAAAAAAAGAAAAAAAAGATTAACAAGTAATTGATCAGAGCCTAAACACACGCAGTGAAAGAAACAGTTGTCTTAATTTCAAAAAAATAGTTCAATTGGAGAATTAAATGATATAAAATGGAGCAAAAATTGGATAACAAGAGTGAGTGGAGCCTAACCTGCACATGACATGTAAGAGACGGCAGCGTAAATTCTCCGTCCTCGCAAGGTCTCATTATCTGCCTTCAAAAGCCACTCTCGGTCTTCATCGTTCGGAGGATCCGACACCGGAAGCATCAGATTCTCCGACGAATAGGACGGCTTCAGAGGCATTCCGCAATTCTCAAACCTCACCGAATCGGAACTTTACTCACTTCCTCCACTTTTTCTGGCGCTGCCGAAACCCGCCGGCGTCTCTCTCTTCTCCGATTCAGATCCCTGAAGTTACTAATAATTGGTGAAAAGGAGATGAGAATTTATTTTTTTCACGACAATAATTTATGATTTTTTTTACAATAAATGATTAATAAGAAGAGAAGAGAGAATTGTGAGATGAAATAAATGATTTAACGAAGAAAAAAAACAGAGAAACAATCATGTTAAAAAAAAGGCTTAATACCCAATTTGATCTCTTAGTTTATTAAATATATTTAATTAGGTCCTTTTATTTTTTGAGCATACGATTAGGTCATTTAGTTTTTTATTTTTATCCAATTAGATCCTTTCCGTCAATTTCATTAAATAGATCGACAGAAATGTCATACGTGACACATAGGGGTATTTTTGTTATAATGTGTACATATAGTGGCAGCTTTTAGCCGCCACTATATTTATTGTTATTTTAAAATAACAAAATTATAATAAAAACACCCAATTGCAATTCCCTTTTTTTTCAAAAACCTAATACCTTCACTCCTAGATAAGCCCTCTATTGCATCTTCTTGAACCCGCTCCGGTAGAACGCCGCCGCCACGTATGGCTCCACCTCTCCACGCACCACCTCAGTCTTGTCGTGCCCCTCGTGGCCTCCTCAATAGACACCGTGTTGGAGTCTGCCATGGCCTCCCTCGGCGGCATCGCCGTCACCCACTGCCACCCAAGCGGCCCCTCCTCCGTGCCACCAAGTCCAGTTGCCTCCCCCATCCTCTCCGATCTAGAACCAAACAGATACGGTATGGGATCTCAACCTAAACAACGGAGAGGGGGTGCGCACGATGGAGGAACTGAACCACGGAGAGGGGTGCGCGCGATGGAGGAACCGAACCACGACAAGGGGCACATGGGATCTCAAGCTTGATGTGTGCATTACACGGCCTCCGTGCTCCATTTCCCCACCATCAGCGACCCCTTCCCCTTTAACATCGTCATCTGCCACATGGATCTGAGCCTTCGTTCGTCTTAAATCTGTTGCGGTTAGTGATGATGGTGTGTTTTCACAATCAAGGATTGGAAATCTTCAGAATAATCTATATCTGATTTTGTGGTTTGAGTTGCAAATTCACTCTTGTGATTTTTTTAAAATTTTATTTTTGTACCTCTTATTTTGTTCTTAACTTTAATAGTTTTTTATTTTGGTTCTCTGATTCTCCTCCATCAATTACACACATGCACTTATTCTTGGTATAATTTTGCTGGAACCTCGGATTCAATGGGGAACGACGAAAGTGAATTTTTATTATGAAAATAATAAAAAATATAGTGACGGTTTTTAACTGCCACTTTTGTAAATGAAAATCACCAAATTTTACATACTAACGACGTCCATTTTAATTGGACGGAAAGGACTTGATTGAGACATTTTAGAAAACTAAAGGACCTAATTGCATACTCAAAAAACAAAGGGATCTAATTGAGCATGTTTAATAAACTAAGGGACCAAATTGGGTATTAAGCCTAAAAAAATTAGTTTAAGGTTCAATTATTTTACAGATTTTCGTACTTTTATCAATTTTTTAATTAAGTTTTTGAATTTTTTTAATTAGATTCTTGAATTTTTATTTTTTTAAAATCTTTTTTTGGTACGTTTTAATTTTTTTGGTACATATTTATTTACTTTTAATTTTTAATTGAGTCCTTTCATTTATTTGTCAAAAAATTAACAACAGACAAAAGGTAGAAGGAGTCTCTTCACTAAATCACGCTCTGATATCGACCTATAAGTACAGCAGTGAGATTAGTATATGATAATGTTGTTATACAATCACAACTATTATTTATGATAAGTTTTTTATTTTAATAATAATAATTATGTTAAAACTTGTATAAAAAATGATTCTAATTAATTGACACTATAAAATTAGAGAAAATAATCTGTGAGTGTGTTTGGTAAAAAATTTTAGGAGCTTATAAACTCTTTTGACAAATTTATAAGTTACTTTGACCAAAATAAACTTGTTTGGTACACGAGTTTATTTTAGTAACTTATTTTTCATAAGTTACTTCAAGTAGCTTATTTTGATAAGCTACTTGAGCTAGTTTATGAAAAATAAGCTAGCTTATAAGCTACTAGTTATTTTTTCTTCTCAATTTTGTTTTCACTAGTTTATTTGAAATTTCTTTTTACCCTTTTATTCAATTTAAAAACCCTTTTTATCTGTTTTAACATTCTTACAAACGCTAGATGACATATTTATTTTCTTAGTTATTATGAAACTTGAAAATCTACTTTTTTTTATTATTTTGTTTAATGTTAAACTATTTATTTTAATGAATTAATACATTTGTTTATTTATTTTTTTTATTTAAAATATTTAGTCACTAAACAAAAGTTGATAAAAAAATCAAAGTTATAAACAAAAACAATTTATATTTTTGTTTTAAAATAGTATTATTAATAAAAAATAAATATTAAAAAATTGATTTTAAACAATATAAGTTTATTTAATTTTACTTTTCTCAAAAAAATAGAAAAATTGATTTAAAACAATATTAGTTTATTAAAAATTTGATTTTAAACAATATGAGTAAAATCAACTAAACTTTTACTATTCTTTTATAATACAAAATTATTGTCTTACTTTTTAAGATGATAAGTTATTAAAAATAAATTCAAATATTAGAAATGTCAATTTACGTCATTTGACATTTATCAGCTAGCTTATCAATTAATTTTACCAAATATTTTCAATTAAATCAACTAGCTTATAAGCTTTCAGCTAGTTTTACCAAACATAGCCTGTATATTGATGATGTAAAATATCCCCTTTTATATATATATATATATATATATATATATATATGATGAGAGATCAAATTACATTGGTGTAACTTAAACAACTATTACACCACTCAATAACTTTCAACTGGATGATGTTTTCTAAAAATTCATCGTTGGATTGAAAGTTCCTTTCACATAGATCATGATTACAAAATTTCAAAATAATCCAAAATTATTTGCTACCTCATTCATATAGATTAAAATCGACGTAATATAAATTTTTCAAAATATACTAAAATATGGATGATTTGATTACCTTCTTATTGTTGTTCAATTTTGACAAAATTTGACACAAACAATCTTGGTAATATGTAGATATAATTCAATGGTTGGATCGATAAAAATTTCATTATATATCAAGTTATTAAAATGATGTAACTCTTTTGGAATTACACTAGTGTAATTTGATCCTTCATATATATATATAAATGAATAAGTCTATTTGTACTCTCATTGCTTCATTCCCTCCACTCCTCCTTGCATTCACTCTCATTTAAATACTTTTCTCTCTTATTTTGTAAAAGTGTGGTGTAGTGTAGTTCACTTTCCTGGTTTTTCTACGTTTTCTAAAAATTTTCTTATCAATTTATGCAACTACCCACAATTACAATATTTCTATAACTATCTTCATTTACTTCTTTATACCATGCTATTTTTTTTTAATATTTCTTTTATCAAATTTTCTAACTCTTTTTTTTTTTAATTCCGAAGATTTATCTTTTTCATCAATATTGAAAAGTAAATTGAATTAAGGATTCTTTCATCAATAATTTCAAATCCTTAATTCAATTTAATTTTCAATTTTCAAAGTTAATACTATTAAAAAAATTAAAGTTACATCATTACATCTTTTTTTTATAGTTTCTAATTTCGTTTATAATTATCTCTTTTTTAAAATTTCTTTCGATGTGCTATATAATCTTTTTTTTAATTTTATAGTCTCTAATATTTTATTTTTTTAATATTTCTTTTATCAGGTTTTCTAACTCTTTTTTTTAATTCCGAATATTTCTCTCTTTCATCAATAATTTCAAATTCTTAATTCAATTTACTTTTTAATTTTTAAAGTTAATATTAAAAAATTAAAGTTACATCGTTACATCTTTCCTTATTTTTTTTTAATTTTATAATTTTTAATTTCTTTTATAATTATTTCTTTTTTAAAATTTCTTTTGATGTGCTATGTAATCCTTTGTTTTTTTTTTTCAAATTTCTTTCTATTAACTAAACAAGGTAGTGAAAATTTGAATAAGTCCATATAATGCACGGGCTAAAACATTAATTTTTATATTATTATTCAATCACAAATTACATGTATATTAAGTTTATTAACTTTTCCAATAATTATCTTAAAAGTCATATTAATAATTATTTTGAGTTGGTTGATAATGTGAAATTTTTTACCCAAGTATAAAAATTAAACATTAAAAATTAACTATATATCTATTAATCTCTAATAAAAAAATAATAAGTTAAAACCAACATTAAGTAATGTAATGCATTAAGAATAATTATATTTATACACCTAATTTTTTCGTCTTTTTTCTCAACCCATTTTTCCTTATTTCTCTTTCTTTCCTATCATGTTACTTCCATGCATATTACTTTGTTCTTCGTTCTACTTCCTTGCACTCCATATAAGATTGTATACCTAACATTTTCCCTGAATCAATTTCTTGGTGTAGGATGTACCGAATCAATTTGACCCGTCACTACCTTTTAATTATTATTTTTTTCAAACAGAAAATATATTGCCGGCTTGGTGTATCTCAGAAATCAGAATATCTTAATCTTGAAACTTTTTTATGTTTTTTTTTCTTTCTTATTTATAGATTTTACACAAGGCTGTAGGTCTTACATTTTTTATAAAATATATAAGTAATTTTCTTCCACACTTTACTATTTTTTTTCCCAATAAACAACTGTTTCTTATCGATAAGAAACAGCCTTTAAAACTTAAAAGTGCTCTTACTACCTTTTAATTTTGAAGGACGTCCATGTCTCCCCCCCAATTTTCACCTGCAATAATAATAAGAGAGCTCAAACGATGGCACATTTTGTAGCAGTTTAGTTGGACAACACGTAAAACAGAGATCAGAAATGTCTTGACTTGTTTCCTCTAAAAAGGAAGTTGTTCTGGATTGCTATGAGAAATTAAACCAGGTAATCATGATTTGCGCATAATAATTACGTTGTACATATAAAGAATTTGATTTTACATTACCATAGTCAACGTTCTTGACAACTTGACAATCAGTGGGGATTTCAATTTATGCTTCGGCTGATTGTGCTTTCACATTATGAATTTTACATTACAGGACTATGCTTATTGGCACTTAGACAAGCTTGGTTTGTGGGTGATGGGATATTTGTTCGGAACCAGGTGGGCCCTGGGCAATTTAATCTTGATGTTTTAAATTTGGTACTACTGGTACCCTATGAATAAACTTCTTTCTTTGCCTGATAAAAAAAAAAAAAAACATTATGAATTTGTTAAACATCTAGTTGAGTAGTTGACGGCATATCGGATATGGCAACTTAAAGGAAAGGAAGTATTTGATGAGTTTGAGAGGTAATTGTCAACATATTTTTTATTGGCTTATAATTTAATACACTATTTTTTTTTCCTTTTCAAATATTACGGGTGTCCCTCAATTCATTGGGTCAAACTAATATCGCTCGTACTGCGTGACTGTTGCTGGCCTAAAAAAATTTTACACGCTGAAGGAATCGAACACAAGTTCTCTCGCTAAATAAATTGTTTCCTACGTGTGAATGCAATGCAGCAGGACCTTACACCACTACGTCAATCCTATGGTTAATTTAGTACACTATCCGATAAACTTAATAAACATACTTTTTATTTCATTAGTTTATAACATTTTAAATGTTATTGATTTATAATACTTTTAACGTTATTTGAATTTTGAAGTGCTGCTGGAATTTATAATTTAATATTAGTTATTTTATTTTTATCTTTAATATGGGATAGGGAGGATACTGGATTCTAAGGAGGCGTTTGTTTCACGAAATCTTTTAGCATTTCCAAAAATATGAAGATGCGAATATTTATTCTCATGTTTGTTAGAAGGTTATCAAAAAATATTTTCAGATATCCTTTATTCCTAGAAAAGTTACATTCCCATATGGGAATGTGAGAAATTATGTTTTAACTCTACTATAACTTCCATTTTTACTTTTATTTTTTATTTATAATTTTAAAATTTAAAAAACTAGGTTTTGTCCCGTGCGATGCACGGGTTTTAAATTTGTTTGTATTTGAAAATATATTAGTAATATGATTATTAGAAAATAATATTTCTCTATTGATAAATTCATAAGTAATAGTCAATTTGTTTAAACTTAAAATAATACTTTTAAAAAACTGTTTTTTAAAAAAGTGAATTTTTTAGAACTGGATAGGATTTATTTATTAAAAAACATTTTTTTTTGCTTTTTCTTTTTTAAAAAAATCAATTTAGATAAACACATAAAAAGCAAAAAAATATTTATTTTATTAAAAAAATACTTTTTAAAAAATAAATTTAAACAAATGGATCCAATATATAATTGATTTCTTTTAAATATGAAAAACTCAATCATGTAATACTAAACACATTTTAAAACTAAATATGTTTTTGATCCCTTGTATAAATATCACAAATTTTAATATGATATAAAAATAAAATAAATTTTAAAGTAAAACATTTTAAAATCATAGTATAAAATATATATAAAATAATATAATATAATATAAAATTATCTTAGTTTCAAATATGAATAATAATATTTTAGATTTAAGTCAATAAGATTTGATGGAGTAAATTTTATTTTCCAGATTTTTTAAAAATTAATTTAAAATATTTTAAATTATATCTACAAATTAAAATCTTAAAATCTATAAAAAAACAATTAAAAATTTGAAAAAAAAAAATCAACAAGGTTAAATAAAATCAAGTAAAAATATTAATGGTTAATGCCTATATTAATTTCAACATATCTTCTTTTGTAAAACCTCTTCTTTAATGTGATATATCAATAAATGAAAATTAAGAAATTATAAAATAATGTAAAAAAATTGTATTTCAAATAGAGAAATTCTGAGTTGTATTTGCTTAAAATAAATTCAACTTCACTTGAAGAATTTATAACCACTGATCAAATTTTTAACTTCACATTAATAGTCATTGATTTGATTTGTTAAGTTTAACATTAATGAAGGATCAAATGACTCATATTAAGGTTCTTTATTATATAATTTATGCACATATCTAAATTATTTTTATGATAATATTTTAAATAAATTTATGTTTTTACAATTTTTGTGATATAATTTAGATGTTATAATTTAGTATACTTTATTTTTTAATTTAAATTTATTCAAATCATAAATACTATGATAGATATTTAAAATTTAGATTTTACAATTTAGTATACATTGATTTTTAGTTTAATTTTATTCAAATCTTAAATACTATTGTAGATATTAATATAATAATAATAACCATAAAAGTTGAACATAAAAAATATAATTTTACCATAATAATTTAGATATTAATGTGATTTCAGGTAAATTATTCATTTCGTAAATTAAGTGAAAATTTTTTACTTGCTTTTATAAAAAAAATATTCACCCCTATGTGTTTTTGTTTATATATATCTTTCATTTTAATATATTTGCATATACATATCAATGTATAAAAGAAAGTTAAAATTTGTCCAAGTAAAAGAAAATATTGAATAATTTATTTAATTGAGAAGATAATAAATAAATAATAAATAATAATTTGCTTAAAATTTAATTTTAGACACTAATTTTTCATGGAGAAAATAATATTGATTATGATCATTTTAATTTGATTATTGTTATGTAATTAAATATATATTAATTATGTAAATGAAATTTTTATTTTGATTTGACAAAAATCTTTAGTAAAAAAATATTATAAGTGTAAATATTATTTTTATACCAAATCTAATTTACTTGTAGTGAATATTTCTTTAAATTTTGTGTATATTTAAAACACGAATAATGAATACTTTTTAATGTAATTGACATAAAAAATACAAAAATGCTCCTATTTTGAGAGAAAAAATATTTTCTTTTTGAGATTCCAACAAAAAAATACAAAAATGCCCTTATGTTGGGCCGGAAAACATTTCCTATTTGAGATCCAAACAAAAAAAATAAAAACATATCTTTATTTTGCACAGAAAATTATTTCCTTTTTGAGATTCCAAAACAACTACTTTTATTATAAATGTAAATATTATTTTTATACCAAATCTAATTTACTCGCAGTGAATATTACTTTTGTGTATATCTAAAACGTGAATAATGAATGTTTTTTAATGTAATTGACATAAAAAAAATACAAAAATGCTCCTATTTTGAGTAAGAAAATATTTCTTTTTTTGAGATTCCAACAAAATAAAATACAAAAATGCCCTTATATTGGGCAGGAAAATATTTCCTATTTGAGATCCCAACAAAAAATATAAAAATGCCCCTATTTTGGACAAAAAATTTATTTCCTTTTTTAGATCCCAAAACAACTACTTATATATATATATATATATATATATATATATATATATATATATATATATATATATAAAGATTTAATATTAACTTTTATATTATAGAAATATATCATATTATTTATAATATTCATTATAAGAAATAAATTAAAAAAAACACTTCAAATACTTTAGAGGAATTAGTACGTGATTTTCCTCTCATTTTTTGAGTTTGTTGTGTTTTTTTCTTGTTTTTTTCCCTTATTGTATCCCAAAAAATCATTTTATGTGTTTGAATTTTGTAATTTCAATTATATATATATATATATATATATATATATATATTATTTATGTTTGTACCAACATATTTTCCATTCAAAATGTAATATTACTTTTATAACCTCACCTACTCTTCACCTAATATTCTCTCAACAAATATTAATATAATAATTTTGTCTACAATCTTTAGTATGAATAGTAAAAATAACATCTTGGATTGTATTATTTATATATATTCTCATGAATATTAAAGGCTAACCAAATATATTTTTAGATATGTCCGAAAATAACATTCCCTGTAATAATATTCCCCTGAACGTGATTCCTAGAAATGTAACATCATAACTTGAAACAAAGATCTCCTAAGATATTCATGCTTATATCCATCATCGTCAAATTTTGCAATTAATTATGCATACTCATGCCCTTACCATTAAGCAGGTAATTACTCTAATCATGTAAGTGTGGGTGTAGGACAGGATGGATACTAAAATATCAGTACCTGCACTTGTTTTTATCAAATTTTGTAAGTAATTATCCATACTTATGCACTTAACATTAAGCAGGTAATTATTTTAGTCATCACTCATCATGGATAATTTTTGTGTATACGTGTAAGTAAAATCTCCAAAAGACTTGTTGTATATACACCTTTTTGGTGCCTGCAACGGATCCCTAATTTGTAATTTCAAATGTTTGTATTTTCTCATGCCGCGTGTCCATGCCATTATTCAATTATTTATGCTTCATAGATTAAAGATAATGGAAGACATTAATAACTTACATAATTAAAGTCATACACATGATGTCAATTACCCTGGAGTAATACATTTTAAACTTGAGCTAAAGATAATACATTATTACTCTTCAAACAGTTATGAGTTTATCGTAGTTAAATAACATGGATAGTAAGCACTTTTAACGTATAAGACCAAAGTTTTCTTATCCTCTAATCCAATTAGCCAAGCTTTCTCTGGGAACTCAAACCATAGACCATAGTGCGTTGATGCATATCGCTTCTTCGAAGTGGGCCATCCATTAAACTTGATAACAGAACCTTGCCACGCTTTGCTTTGCATATCTTTCCACCATCAAGATTCGAGAGTGACATCGTATCCATCAGTTTACATTTTTACTCAGATTAAAAGTTAAAAAAAAATCTATCCAACTTGATTTTAGCTATCAAGAAGAGGATAGGTTTTTATTTTATTTAAATAATAAAAAGTAAAAATCATCTTAAAGTAACCAAAGTGAATCACTTTCTCTTTTCTTGACATAAACTCTACTGACTATAAAATTTATATTAAGGACTCAAAAAAATTAATTACTTTAGTTTAACTTTTTTTTGGGTGAATCAATGGTAACCTTTAGCATATGCTTGAAAATAGACTTAAAGGTTAATTCATGCACTATAATCCATTTAAAAGATTGATGTTTTTTCATACACATAGATTTGAAGATCGAATATGATCATATGTCGAAGTTTAACTTTATTTCTGTACAAATTAATTATGTTATCCTCCAAAGTAATTCCGAGTATATAGACAAGCATGCCACTTGTCAAGACTGATGCTTAACCAAGTGTTGTTGGATGTGGTGAGTTGTAGGGTGTGGGAGCAGTAATCAATGCCAGGTAAAGGGCAAGCAATGAATTAGACCTATCATATTTTTGGGGTCCTACTAGTTGAGTTTGCAACCTTCACCGCACGAGAACTAGATAGACCCGGGTTCCAGTGGTCGTGCGGGGTTCAGTGAATAGCATAATTTCCCATTTCCCCTGCACCATCACGTGGCCTTCACAAGGTCTACGCCAATTGCCAAGCTCTGGACCAGCACTCCATTTTGCTCTATTGCTAACCCAACACAACACTACCATTTTGGAGCATACACCTAACCATACTATAATGTTGACTAGCCTTGTCGAGCACAACTTTCACTATACATGGACTAGAATCAATGCTGTGGAATAAAAAAAACACACACCCAATTGAAACACACATTATTAATTAATTGTTTAATTTTGAGACGAACATGGTACAAGGTAGCCAGGGGAATTAATTCATTCATTAATTAAAATTGTTATTAATCAACTAAGGTGAAGCGAATATTTCCTAGCTAAGTGCATCAGTGGAAACAGGGAAGTTGTGTGAGTTCTAAAATCATGATACGTTTGACGGGCATCAGCCGACACATTGGACATATTAGCAAACAATATCAACAGGTGCATGAACTCCTAGTTTCTTTGTTTTGTTTGGAAGCTAGCTCTCTCAAGAGTTTGATACAAGTTTAACATGATTGATCAGAATCAGAAGCAACTCTGTTGGCGACACAAAATTTGACACACGATGTTTGGCTATAAAGAGATTCCATTAAAATAGGAAAAAGGAAAAAAAAAAAAGTAGATGGCCAATCGTATCATAAACAAATACAAGTTGTTCCGCTTGATAAATAACATTATTATATTATATATATATATCTCTATCTGCATCTGCTTATCTGTCCGTGTCTTATTTATCTATAAATGGATCAACATCAACATATTGTTTTCAAGATTAGATTCTTCCCGCAGTTGATGAACCTAATCCGTAGTCTTTTCAGAATGATCATCTTCACCAAATTATGGTGTTAATGAATATGACAGTTCCCTAAAACATTAATACATTATTATTATTATTGTTATACTAAGTATATATAATAAATAAACCCAAGCAATGAAAAAAAATCTAGAGAGAGAGAGAATAAATGTATACGTGGGGACACATGGTAGGAAAATTGAGACAACTAAAAGAAAGCGGGTAAAGTGGCTGTGGCACGTTGGTGCTCTCATTCCTCAACTAGCTTATAATGCTGCTTCTCTTTTAGCCGACCCAACTTCCATGCTGTCTCTAACTATCCTTGTTCCACAAGACAATAGTCCTTTTCATTCCTATGCCTCACTCACACATGCACACACGCACACACATATATATACGCTTATTACAAGTCCCAAAGGTCAAATAATCCCAATAACTTTGAGAAAGCTAGTGTGATCTACATCTAACTTTGAAAATTGTCCAATATACATGTTCTTTGCCCATTGCATTGCATATCCTAGTTAGCTTCTTATTATACTACATACATGGAGCTTCAGTTAGGTCTTGCTCTCTCCACTCACAAATCGGTTGAGGAATTCAAGCTCAACAAGTCGAAACAGATAGTGGGTTTAGAGTTATGGAGACCCAGTTGCGGTTCTGAAAGCGAAAAGCATGTCAAACACAATAAGCGCAGCTTCGAAGAGTCCTTTGAACATTTTTTTAAACCTTTGCCTTTACTAGTATGGAGTGGACAGCCAAATGAAGAAGATGACTGTAGTGAAAAGATGCAAAGAAACATTCACACACCAAACAAGTAAGTTGTGTCTCCACTTCTATTTCCTTGTTTGCTTGCCCTTCTAAAACTAGCCAGTAAAGTGGTAATTAACATATGTATCATATATATAAGTATATTTGGATAAGTAAAAGGACAAAACTTAAATGCAGTTTTATAATAAGTATATTTGGTGTTATTTTTCAATCAGAATTAGAGTTTCATTTCATTAATCTATGTTGGCATTTAATAAAATCCTTTATCAAACGGATTACCGAGTTAATTAAAACTGTACGTAAGTTTTGTTCTTAGTAAAGGACAACTAAAAATTCTGTACTGAGAAGCTATTAAAAGAAGGTTATCTTACTTTACTTTTATGATGTTCATACAGGAATGGTGATGAAGAAAACCATTTGGTGGGGTGGCCACCAGTTAAATCATGGAGGAGGAAAGAACTCCATCAGCAGCATCCTGCAAGAGGCCAAATTAGGAACGATAGGATTCAAGCTAATGAGAATCAAAGTAGAGGACCAAACTCTTTATATGTCAAGGTTAACATGGAAGGGGTAGCCATAGGAAGGAAAATCAATTTGAGGCTTTTCAACTCTTATCAGACACTTACAGGCACCTTGATCAACATGTTTGCCAAATGTAAGTGAATAGTTTTCTACATTTTTTTTTCCCTTGTGCCTTTGTTGTGAGATGTATACAGTGGATTTGATTTTTGATTTGGTCTATACATTTTATATTTGCGCAGACCAAAAATTTGAGGAAGTTGGAGAAAGTTACACACTCACCTTTCAAAACGAACAAGGGGATTGGCTGCAAGTAGGACATGTTCCATGGCAGTATGTGCATATTTTATATATACATTGATTACATACTTTCATGGACTACTTTATGCCACAGAAACTTAAGGACAATTAATTACTTGGAGAAAAAAAGAGAAAGTTTAGGAATATTATTATAAAATGGTAAGGTATCTAAAGAAAAATATTTTCTTGATTTGCAGATCCTTTATTGGTACTGTGCGGCGTTTGGTGATACTGAGGAATGGAAGTGAAACTATTTGACACAGTTTATAATTTGTGCTCTGATGTTGTTTATGGTGTCGGTTCGGGAAAAGAGTATTTGCTTGAATAGGTTGTAGAGAGCAAAAATTAAGTATGAAGAACCGGATTACAAATAACTTGCTTCAGCTTTGATTCTTTTTAATAATTTTGTATTGTTTCAATCACAAGTAACCTGATCGAACTTTCAAATTTCAACATCTGCCAAATAATCATTTCTATTTGTAGAAAATGGCACAAATGTACGGGCCTTAAACGAAATTTGACTATGATCGTGAAATTGAGAGCAATGGTTTAATATTAACACTTGTACTTGTTAAGTAATCTGCAAGGCAATTTATAGCTATAATTAAGTAGTTGGTGGGGGCTTACAAGGATGAGGCTGTAAATGAAGAAAGCATGAACTAATCAAAGTCTTACTTTGACCTTGTAATATTAGAATCTCTGGTTTAATAATTTATATCAGCCTTGTCATATTTACATATAAGAAATGAGAATTTCATTGGTCCCGACTCCTCAGTCCTCTTTGACCAAGCTCAAAGCTTATCAAAGAAACTAACTAGTCCGGTTTTCACTCACAATTTAAAGGAGTTGATTATGTATATCTGTTAACAAATTAAAATCCTGTGTGTCAAGGAGGACTCAAGGACCAATCCCACCCTAAACTAATTTTTAAGAAGCAAGGGTCAAATTCCTGGTCATTTAGTTAATATTAATAATACACTAATATCATGTCAAATACTACCAACTTTCCTGAAAGCTCGTGCTCTTAGGTTAAAGCTCTTTCTCTATATTGAATTTCATCGTTTCATGTCTAAACCTTAAGTTCCCCTAAAAAGAAGTACTACTATGAATTTTTACTTTTTTGTTTTTGTCTGTTATTGGTTTCTCTTTTCTGTTTGTCCATAAAACTGAGTGATGATAGCCTTAAAATCACCTCAAATTTAGTTGCAATAAATTCTTTTGACTTGTCACTCCAGAGCATGTAACTACCGTTGAACTGTAGATATCTAACTTTATATCCACCATCCATTGGTCTAATTGGTTCTGGAGACATAATTTCCTCATGCACGCTAGCCTCATTGAATACAATCATCTAAGACCCTGCTTGACTTCTTCACTCTCGCACCTTCATGAAAAGTAGAATTCCATGAAATTTTATTCAAGATAATTAATAATGTATCAGAATTCCCAAGTTCATTTAATTCTAGATGTGACATATGCTATAGACCGGGTTATAGCATTACCTGTAATGGACAAACTTGGCATTGGCCCTAACGAATCATGAAAAGCAATTTTCTCTATATGTCCAAAAGGACCAAAACTACTATTGTAGTCTCAACAGGACAGACGCAATATATACAAGATAAGAAGTCTCTTCTTTTTTTGTGTGTACAATGGCAGCAACAAGGTTCGAAACTAGAATCTTCTGCAAACTATCCAAACCCCTAACCACTAAAACGACCCTAATGGGTTAATACGGGTCTCTTCTTGTGATAAACAATATAGGATCATCTGTTGTTGTTAGGGTGTGAATAGATGGGAGAAACAAGCGAATAAGTTTTTGCTGAGTTCTCAAACAAAGTGTGAATCACATTGAATGTCATCATAAAGAAAAAAAATCATTTGGGTCATATTAACGCTAGTTAAGGAATCAATAAACTAAAGGTTATTATTAAAAATCATGGTGGGAGTGGCATTGGTAACATTTCAGGTTACATATAAAAGCTCTCCACTCATTAGCAAGCTGAACTATAATGTATCACCATCTCTGAAGTTTGAAATAACTTGAGTAGTGTATAATCCTCCACGATATCATGACCATATTATGATACTTATTACTTCCAGCTTCCATTGTAATAAGGAGATTCAGATACCCTGTCATGTATTTTTCAGGATCCACTTCCGAGTTTGGTTGAAATGACAGCTATTGACTGATCTAAGGAATTAGAATCTTGCTCACTGTGTTATAGATATTAGTTGAACTGCTTTTTAAGTTGGAGTGAGTTAAATGATTAATCATTGTTAGTTGAAGTCAATTGATAGGTGTTGACACAATTATGCTTAACTAAAATGTTTTCCTCATTTTTCAATCAATCGATAATTCTATATTTTTTCTTCAAAAAAAAAAAGATAATTCTATAATTTTTTTTTTCTGAAATTTTCTACTCTCTTTGACTGTATCATGTTTCTCGACAAACTGTGAAACTTTCTTTTCTTTTTTTTCAAATAGGAAGTTAATAGAGGAAACATGAAAAAATCGTATAAATTACTTAACCCACTGATCTCTTCCTCTGATTACTTGGTCAAGTGTTGAATGATGTTGTTGTAGTTGACTGCGACTTTGTTCCTGGCCCTGTCTATCTTCAATTTTGGATGTTAGTAAATTCAAAATCAACCGTTTTGAGCACCCGTTTATCTTCTCACAAATTCGTTATTTTAATGTCTATTGAAAATTGCTGAATATTCCCCTATTTTACTTTCTGTTGACATTTGAAAACACGTTGAATTCAATTTACGGCGATTAAAATAAATCTTTGAAAAATAAAAACAAACATCCTCATATTAGCGATCACGGTGGGACTCGAACCCACAATCTCCCGCTCCGGAGGCGAGCGCCTTATCCATTAGGCCACGCGACCAGTTGTAAGTATACGTTCGGATCATTTCTATGTTATCGGTTAAATTATAGGTTACTATTCTATTTAACAATATTTAATTATGTTTCTGAACTATTTTTTTTAATTAAGTTCCTTAATTTCTATTTATCTTTTAATTAGGTTTTTTCATCTAACCATGTTACAAAAAATTAACAGTAAAGACCTAATTAAAAAGCAAATATAAGTTTAATGACTCCATTGAAAAATATTGTTACCTCTTCAATCAAATATTATCAACTCTCTAAGTATTTTTAACTCTCTAGATTAGTATTTTCACCTTTGTAAGTTTTTATCTTAGTATTTTCAACCTTTGCTACTTGCAAGTTCTTCAATTAGTATTTTTTTACCACCGTATGTCCACTTAACCCAAAAATTATTTTATAAGTCTCTTCAGGCTTCAATCCCCTTATTTCATTTTTGGTTTCTCTTATAGGTTCTGTTTGGATAGTCCCAATGCACTCATTTTGAATACACTCTTTAATTAAATGATATATTTTTTTTATGATTTTTAATTTACTTTTAAATTATTTTGTAGGTCCTTAAATTATTTGACAATTTTTATTTAGGTCTCTAAACTTTTTCTTTTTTTTAATTGGGTCTTGAACTTGTATTTGTTTTTTAATTAAGTCTCTGCAATTAATCTTTAGTAACCATAATTAAACGGAAGGACCTAATTAAAAAAAAATACAACTTCAAGGAGTCAATTAAAAAAATAATTAAGAGACCTTCAAATTAATTAACCTAATTTATACTATAATAAAACTGTATTTTTTTTTACAATCAAAATATACTTTAAACTTTTATTTGACATCTAATTAATTTCTCTCCGATCAAATCAATCCATTTGAAGGTAAAATGATACCTATAATTATGACTTCATTCCCAATCCGATTATCGTTATAAAACTATATTAAGATCTATATATAAAAATAAAAAAAAAATCTATATGAAGATGAGGCGCAAAGTCTACATTAATTGAAAAAAAAAACATCTACAAGTAAGTAAGTACAGAAATATTTAAAAAAAAAAAGTACAGAAATAAGTAGTCTTTCAAAAACCAAAAAAAGTACAGAAATAAGTAGTGGTTCATTGGCCGGCGACCTAACTTGGCCACTAAATTAGATTAAGACTTAAATTTTGTTTAATTAAAAAAGTCAAGCTTTAAATATTAAAAGTTATTTTCAACTTAATAGGAAAATGTTAAAGTAAATATATATAACATATTGTTTAAAGGCTTATTAAAAATTAAAACTTCTTTAAAGAGTAAAGACTTTATAATAAAATATACTTTTACTTTTCGCATAAGGTCAAACTTTTTAAATTTTAACTCAAACCTCAAAAATAGAATTTTTATTTCAAATAAATAAATATAAAGCCTTATATTAAACAAAAAATAATATGTTTGTTTACAAAAAGTATTTTAATTTTTATTAATAATTATAAAAACTATTTTATTTTTATGTAGTTTCTTATTTTCAAATATTTATTAGTATAAATAAGTAAATATAAAAAAAAAAAAACCGTATTTTCAAACTAAAAAGTCTTTGAATCTGGTGAGGTTTGGAAGCTTCGGTTGATTGTTTCCACTTTGTATCCGCAGCACACATGGATCTAGGACGGGTACGAAGTCATAGTTGAAAAAGAACCAACCCAATTTCAAGTCTACATTTTTAATTAGTAATCTTGTTGAATCAATTTTAACTCAGACGACGAAAAATCGTTTAAAGGGTCAATATAGAATTCAAAGCATGCGTTGGATTAGTGATTCAACAGCTATTTACTAATTCAGAGTCAGCTGTGTGATCTAGATGCACTTCTTCTCACGAGCTGTTTATCATTCGTTACAACTATAATACCAAATAAAAATATTCTTTCCTCTCGTTTTTGAGCTGGCATGTAAACTGTGTTACCTGTATGGTTTTAAATATTCATAGTTTATAGATTTTGTATAAAACTTCTTAAATATTAATAATTTTAACAAATACATTGTATTTGACAATTATTATTACTTCATTCATTTGGTAAGAATATTGAGAAATACTGATAGATTTAAAAAATAACGAAATAATCAAACGCAATATTAGGTTCATTAATCGAATCAAATTCTTTAGCTTAAACTAGTGAAACATCTAAGCCATGTTTAATTGGCTGAAGTATAAAATTTATAATGAAATTATAATTAAACAATGTAATATTATATATATATATATATATATATATATAATTGATTTACTATTCAAATAATTCATGCTGAACAAACATGTTTTAAAGGTTAAATTAAAAATTTTACCTCAGCATCTGACCTTAATTAAAAAAAATCATATAAAAAAAACATACATTTTAATTAGTCATACATAAAACATATTCACAAATTAGTATTTGTTGGGAAGATAAGCACATGATTATTTCTTTCATTTTGTTAGGTTCTTTTTCTCACTTTGTTAGCCTTTCTCCTATTCTCTTTGTGAACTCATTTAGATGAAAATAAAGTAAAAAATAAATAAATTACATCTTTCATGTATTTAACATGTTAAAAAGTTATTTGTATTGTATGATTGGTATTTTGTCTCCATGCTTTACCATTTGATCCATATGAAGAGTACATGTATATAGGTAATTTGATGTGTCAATAAAGAGAATGTAGGAATGCCTGTCCAAAAAACCTTTTATCAAGTTTTATGGTGGATGTCAAATATTCCGATCAATGTCAAGCTTTAGACATTAAGTCAAATTTAAAATAATAATTAATCACTAACAATTGTCAATAAAAAAAAATACAATTTTACGTTGTCTAATTCATTATTGTCTTCAATTGCTTTTCTTCTTGTGGATGAGTCTATACTCTATATTTATAGGAAGGTGTCATTAAAGTGAGGCAAATTAGGAGTTAACTGACATATTAAGAATTAATTGTAAATGGGCATATTTTAAGTACTACTGTTTAATTGGAAAAAATTAGACTTAAAGAATGACTTATTAGTGCCTAATCTATGACATATTGACATGATTGATGTTTGTGAATTCAATTTCTGTTAATTACGAAATCGGATCTAAAATTTGACTTAAAATTCAGAAGAGTCCAAACACATAATTCCATTTTTTTTTTTCATTTTGTTATCTTCTTTCCTTATTTTGCTATATTTTCTCCCCTTCTTTTTATAAACCCGCTTATATAAAAAGAAAATAGAAAAATAACTTCTTACAATTTTTCAGGTAATTTTTTTAGAGGATTTATTTTCATGTAATTATGTAACCCGTTAAAAAGCCAATTGCATTAAGATAAAATCAAAGATAACATAAACTAATACCATTATTTAACTAAAAGAAGCCAATCAAGGCAATATAAAAATAGAAATGGAAGTACAACATCCCATTGAAATGCGAATAAGGAGCAGAAAAAAAAGATAAAGAAGGAAGGAAGAGAAAAATAAGCAGAAAAGGCAAGCACACGAGACAAATGCCCACAGCCCACATTCGTTGCTTACCATGAATCCAAAGCATTTCAATTTTAACCTCCCACCGACGCCTTCGGGCATTCAAATCACACTCTGTGTACTTCAAGCGGGCCCCACCTCATACCGCACCATCGGGCTCCACGTGTCGACATCGCAACAGCAGGGATCAGAGAGAAGATCGCTATCAGGAAGGAGAAAACCCGTCCACGTCACCGTAACCCGTACGCGTCGTATTGCAATAGAATAAACCCGCGACACATCCAATCCCACCCCTCCCTTCAGACACACACAGTTTCGGTAGGCGGTAGCTATTAGTATTAACATTACAACACCCTTTTATTATTTCTTCACCTCTCTCTCTCATCGCCAGCCATTGCCACAGATCTGAGACTCGCACAGATCACAGGGTTCGCGCTTTTTGACCCCTTTTATTCTCCATTGGCCATTCCCCCGAACACTCCGCGCCTATAATATAGCACCAATCGGACCCGCCATACCCGTTTTCGCGCGGATCTAGGAGCACAGGTAAGCCCCGAGGATTTATCATCATTTATCAATTCAATTTCAACGGTTTTCTTCTTTTGGAAATTGTGTTGATTAATTCAGCGAGGGTTTCGTGCTTTGGTTCATAGCTTTATAGTGTGAGTGAATAAGGTTTTTGGGGTTTGCGATGGCTCCGACGACGATCCGGAAGGCGATTGGGGTGGTGAAGGACCAGACCAGCATAGGGATAGCGAAGGTTGCGAGCAACATGGCGCCGGAGATGGAGGTTGCGATTGTGAAGGCCACGAGCCACGACGACGACCCTGCCAGCGAGAAGTACATAAGGGAGATCTTGAACCTCATGTCTCACTCGCGCGGTTACGTCCACGCGTCTGTCTCTGCGGTGTCCAAGCGTTTGGGGAAGACGCGCGACTGGATTGTGGCGCTCAAAGCGCTGATGCTGGTGCACAGGCTGATGAACGAGGGTCCGCCGCTGTTCCAAGAGGAGATCCTGTACGCCACCCGCAGGGGAACCAGGCTTCTCAATATGTCTGATTTCAGAGACGAGGCTCACTCTAGCTCCTGGGATCACTCCGCTTTTGTGAGGACCTATGCTATGTATCTCGATCAGAGGCTTGAGTTGACGCTCTTTGATAGAAAGAGCACCGCCAATGGTGGCGGTAGTGTTGGCGGTGGCGGTGATGATAGGTTTGGTGGAAGAGAGTCAAGAGACAATTTCCGGTCACCGCCGTATGAGTACGGCGGCGGTGAATTTAGAGGGGAAGGCGGTTATGGATCATATGGGAATGGGATGAGGAAGACGAGATCGTATGGGGACATGACTGAATCGGTGGGGAGGGGGGAAGATAAGGCGGTTGTGAGTGTGACTCCTCTGAGGGATATGACGCCGGAGAGGGTTTTCGGGAAGATGGGTCATTTGCAGAGGTTGTTGGATCGGTTCTTGGCTTGTAGGCCTACTGGGTTGGCGAAGAATAGTAGGATGGTTTTGATTGCGTTGTATCCGGTTGTCAAGGAGAGTTTTCAGTTGTATGCTGATATATGTGAGGTTTTGGCTGTGTTGCTTGACAAGTTCTTTGATATGGAGTATGCTGATTGTGTAAAGGCCTTTGATGCTTATGCTAGTGCAGCTAAGCAGATTGATGAGTTGGTTGCTTTTTACAATTGGTGTAAGGATACCGGCGTGGCGAGGTCCTCGGAGTACCCTGAGGTTCAGAAGATCACCAGCAAGTTGCTGGAGACGTTGGAGGAGTTTGTGAGGGATAGGGCTAAGAGGCCAAAGAGTCCGGAGAGGAAAGAGGAGGCTCTGCCAGTGGAGAAGGTAGAGGAGGAGCCGGCACCGGATATGAATGAAATCAAGGCACTGCCTCCACCGGAGAATTATAGCCCACCTCCTCCGCCTGAGCCGGAGCCTAAGCCACAACAACCACAGGTTACGGAGGACTTGGTGAATCTGAGAGATGATGCAGTTTCTGCGGATGATCAGGGAAATAGATTGGCTTTGGCACTCTTTGCTGGTGCACCTGCTAATAATGCAAATGGATCATGGGAAGCCTTCCCATCCAATGGACAGCCAGAAGTGACTTCAGCCTGGCAAACCCCAGCCGCAGAGCCCGGGAAAGCCGATTGGGAATTGGCATTGGTAGAGACTGCTAGCAATTTGTCAAAGCAGAAGGCAGCTTTAGGTGGTGGGTTTGATCCTCTATTGTTGACTGGCATGTATGATCAAGGAATGGTTAGGCAGCATGTCAGCACTACCCAACTGAGTGGAGGGAGTGCAAGCAGTGTGGCGTTGCCAGGACCTGGAAAGACTACAACCCCTGTTTTGGCTCTCCCCGCCCCAGATGGATCTGTGCAGCCAGTTAATCAGGATCCATTTGCTGCGTCGTTGAGCATTCCACCACCATCCTATGTGCAAATGGCTGACATGGAGAAGAAGCAGCATTTGCTCGTGCAGGAGCAGCAGGTGTGGCATCAGTATGCAAGGGATGGGATGCAAGGCCAATCTAGCTTGGCCAAACTGAGTGGCACTGGATACTATGCTGGAGGTCCTATGCCCACGATGCCTTATGGAATGCCCCCAGTCAATGGAATGGGACCTCCAACCGGGTATTATCACACTCCTTACTGATACCCCTTTCCCTTTTTGTGTCATATCTATAGGTTGTTTCGTTTATTTTTTACTATGACATAGTGTTCTCCTTTGTTTCAAATGATGCCATCTATTCTTGAGATCTGCACATTAGTACTACGGGGATGCTAAGGAGACTGAGTTGAAGAGACAAATTCTTGTTGGGTTTTGATGCCTGGGAGATGTGTAACTCATTTGTGATGTCTCTCTGTATTTTGTAATAGTAGCATTTTCTTCTCGATTTTGTACTTCAAGTGATTCTTGCTCCTTAAAAACAAACGATTAACTACTGTAAATTTTATTAAATGCTGGTGCTGATGATCTCGATTGGTTATACCAAATGATATTTCCATCTTGTGGGAACAGCCTTGACAGCCTATTCTTAAACTTTACTATAGGTACCGGGGAACTGGTTCCTCTAGGGTGGAGTTAGATATAGTATTAGTAAGTTTCTGGGTCTGACATAAGGGAGTAAGTTTTCAATCTGGTCATTTTTCGTTTTCTTCTTACCTTTGGTCACCAAATTTAACTACATCATCATTAATATTTTCTAGGGACCATAATTAGATGTCAAGTAACATCTCATGTGGCATTCAAATTATATGGTTGGGTCTTTTCAGCATCAACAATATGGTTGTCCCATACTCATCAGTTCCTATCGTTCACACACCTATTCAATTTGAATTTTGAAACTATTATTTTCGATCATTTGGTGAAGATTGTCTAAATGGTGAGTGAAGACACAGGTAAACCGTCTGTCATTGTAAGCTGTAGGTGATACATGTGTTTTGTATACAGTAATATAGTTTCTCTTAATTCTTCTGGGTTGGGTAAGGGACACGTAAAGTTTTCCTGTGAGTTTGTTAGCTCGTGGAGTTGTGGCCTGTTGGGGCTTGTTTTTGCTCTGTATAGTTTAATAGTATGTCTGCTTATGTACTCATGCATAAAGTTTTTAGATTAATTGTTACTGTAATATGACCATTCAATTATCTGTTGATATATTATTGAATAATTTTTAAATAATGTGAATTATGTGACAATCCATGATTCAATAGTAGTATAAAGCACCTATAGTAATCAGCTTGCTCGTTAGCCATTAGAGTCGATATTGTGACAGTATTAAATGAAGTTGTGCTTGAATGTGTCTCAAGAACTCTAGATTAAGAAAGCATTTTGGAGCAGCATATTTGACCTTATGATATAAGAAAGTACTTTATGATTTCCAAAGTTCTTTTTAAAATTTGTTGTTTAACAAGTTTATCAAAATAAATTTTTTAACATTTAAGTTAATGAATAAACTCATTTGATAAAAATTATTTAATAAATATTTAATTAAATTATTTATCTAAATGTGTTTTAAATCTCTAATTGAAAGATAATGGTTTAAGGTCTAATGATGTTTTTTGTTTGGAATTTCCAAGTCAGTTGGGACAAAAAGTTGCAAAGAGAAATTTGTGTCCTAATCATGATTTCAAGCTTTGCAAACTCGAAAACCAACTTGGCATTAAATATGTAACGGGTTTTTTTTTTTTTTCTTGTTTTCCAAAGTATCTTTTTATTTGATAAATGAGAAATTAAACTTTCGAGTATGTTAGGTACTAAAATGGATATCTTATTTAACAGAGATTTCTTTTCAATGAATTTTTTCTTTTATACACATGAATTATGGGTGGCAAAATAAGTTTGACTTGTTGGCTTGGTCTATTTAATTCACTTTTTTAAGGTGGATTGAGTCGAGATATTCAACTCATGAGTCTGTTTTGATCCGTTAAAAACAAACTTACGGCAGGGTCGGATAGCCTCGTTGTGAAGACCGAAGACTATTCCCTTTCCTTATACCTAAAAAGATATATCGACGATTCGACAATCAAATATATAGACAAAGTTAAAATGGGGGTACTTTGACATATGGGCACTTTAACATGATTGAGAAAGAAAAATACTAGTTGCAAGAGTAGTATGTGAAATGTATTATTATCTCTGTTTTTAAACTCTTGATATTTAAGGATAATACACACAGTTTAAGAAACATTTAATACTATTCAAAATAACACATTTAGTCTAAAATAACTTTATTTAATATTTATGATGGAAGAAGTTGTGAAAATCTAGGTCATGGTAAATAGGGGTACATGTGAAAAAAAATAATTGAGACTTAAAATATGTAAAACATTAAGAGTTTTGGAACAAAAATAAGAAATTAAAACATCAAGAAATAAAAAACGGAGGTAGTAACTAGTTACAAAAATAGTATGTGAAATGTATTAGAGAAGAGAGAAAATATTAACAATGTTTAATTTAAAAAGTGGGAAAGAGTGAAAAGTGAGAATTTCATTTTCGAAAATTATGTAGCATCGCAACTAATATCTCCTTATATATATAAATGACTAAGAGATTCTCTCCTCTTATTGCTTCACTTTTCCCACTCTCTCACATTCACTCTTATTTGAATACTCCTCTCATGGAGTGGTGTAATTCACTCTCCTAACATGCATCTGGTTTTTCTATTTTTTCTAAAATTTCTCTTATCAATTTTTGTAATTACCCCACATTCACAATATTTCTGTAACTACTTCCATTTACTTATTTATCTGATGCTATATTTTTTTAAAAATATTTTTATCAGTTTTTTTAACTCTATTTTTTATTTCCAAAGATTTCTCTCTTTCATAAATAATTTCAAATTCTTAATTCAATTTACTTTTCAATTTTCAAAGTTAATTTAAAAAAATAAAGTTAGATCTTCCCTTATCTTTTTTTCTTTAAAAAAATTATAGTTTCTAATTTCTTTTATAATTATCTCTTTTTTAAAATTTCTTTCGATGTACTATATAATTTTTTTTTCTTCAAATTTTATACTCTCTAATCTTTTGGGCTTTTTTTTAATATTTCTTTTATCTGATTTTCTAACTCGATTTTTTAATTCCTAAGATTTCTCTCTTTTTCAAATTTCTTTCGATGTACTATATAATTTTTTTTTCTTCAAATTTTATACTCTCTAATCTTTTGGGCTTTTTTTTAATATTTCTTTTATCTGATTTTCTAACTCGATTTTTTAATTCCTAAGATTTCTCTCTTTTTCAAATTTTTTTTCGATGTGCTATATAAGTTTTTTTTTCAAATTTTATACTCTCTAATCTTTTGGGCTTTTTTTTTAATATTTCTTTTATTTGATTTTCAAACTCTATTTTTTAATTCTGAAGGTTTTTCTCTTTCATCAATAATTCCAAATCCTTGATTCAATTTACTTTTCACTTTTCAAATTTAATATTAAAAAATTAAAGTTACATCATTACATCTTCCCTTTTTTTCTTTTAAAAAAAGTATAGTTTCTAATTTCTTTTATAATTATCTCTTTTTCAAAATTTCTTTCGATGTACTATATAATTTTTTTCTTCAAATTTTATACTCTCTAATCTATTATTTTTTTAATATTTATTTTATCATATTTTCTAACTCTATTTTTTAATTCTGAAGATTTTTCTCTTTAGTCAATAATTCTAAATCCTTAATTCAATTTACTTTTCAATTTTCAAAGTTAATATTAAAAAAATTAAAGTTACATTGTTACATCTTCCCTTATCTTTTTATTTTATTTTATAGTTTCTAATTTCTTTTATAATTATATATTTTTTTAAATTTCTTTCAATGTGCTATATAATTCTTTGTTTTTTTTAAATTTCTTTCTATTAACTATATAAATAAGGTAGCAAAAATTTTAATAAGCCCGTACATTGTACGAGCTAATACACTAGTTTAAGAAAATGGCTGAAATCTTGGTTTTAGTTTTAGAAATACAATTTTATGGACTTGTCCGTCTGGTTTGTTTTTTTCTTGCTCCCATTTCCCAATTAGATTTCTTTGGTTATCTGTACATGACGACCTGTGGATGAAGCCAAGAAAATAAAATATATCTTTTTCTACGATACACATAGGATTCTCATGCATTGAACTTTTCCATTAAGTTACAGATATACCCTCTTTATATATCTCTTCAATTATGATGTTTTTAAACACAACGGTGATGGTGATACCAGTTGAAAAACGCTATTAAATTAAGATATTCATGCCCCACTAACGAAGAAACCAAAAGGAGTTTCTGCTTCGATTTGATAACTTGGTATTTCGAATGGAAAGATCATACTTGTCATGCACAAACTGTGGAAAGCACTGGTTCGATGTTTCGCGAAAACTCAAAGCTTGCTTTTGGCATTACGACCCCACCATTTTCCTTCCTTTACACCCATGCCCACAAAAATTTAAAACGAGAGCTTGACCATGCTCGATGCTCTCGTGCCCGTGCTTTTCTCTTCCATGCTACCTTTTCTGAAGAAAGAATAATAACATTTTAATAATTTTATAAGCTTAAATATGTTTTTAGTCCCTTTGTTATTTTTTTAGTCCTCCAAATTAAAAGTCATTTTTTTTAGTCTCTCAAAGTCGAAAAATACTTTTTTTAGTTCCTTTTCATAGTAGTGTCAAACAGGGAATAACGAATTCACAATTTGTAGCAGCTAAAAAGCCGCCACAAATTTACAAAATCAAATTTTGACGGCTAAAAGCCACCACAAATTATGAATCTTTTATACCTTGTTTGGCACCTATTATGGGGAGGGACTAAAAAAAGCATTTCTCAACTTTGAGAGACTAAAAAAAATGACTTTTAATTTGGACTAAAACAGATATACCTTCATATTTGAAGAACTAAAATCATATTTAAGCCTAAGTTTATATTCATATTTTCAAGTCATTAAATGGTATTTACATTTTACTTTTAATTTTGTTAAATAATAAATTATATATTTGACTTTACTCCTTACTAACTACACTAATTTAGTGGCATTACTTTTTCCTTTATATAATGGTGAAGCTACTTGTCATAACTTTAACAAGGCATCTTCAACATTGTTAATTATCCTTAATTAGGTTTCTTATAACTCAAATAAGTGACAGAAACAGGGTCAGCCCCAACTTTTTCTTCTATTTTAATATCTTTAATAGGGACTTCAAAAAGATTATATTCCTATCTTTCTTTCTTGTTTTTTTTTCGGAAGGATCGTATCTTAGAGACTTACTAGAACCGTAAAATCAAATTAACTTATTAAGGTACACGAATTATCTTTACCAGTTCAAAAGAGGAATAATCAGAATAATGCTATACTTTGTAGAGAAATGACTAAATATAATTCCCATCGTGTACTTTGACAATAATTTGAAATTAACTAATCCTTGTAAAGGGAAACATCCTTTTAAAACATCCATCATGCTCCGCAGCCCGTGTCAAACGGAAGTGGTGAACCGGATTGAAATTTTCTTTTTAGTCCTTCAACAGTACGCATTCTTTCCCTTCAAATTATGATATCAGATGTTTTTCTTTAAAATTTTAAATTTTTAATAAAAATGAGAGAAAACTACATAATTAAGGGTGATATTGCTAAGAAAGTATCTGTTATAGGAGTATAAAAAAATTGTACAATCAAATTGCACTTGTCTTCGTCGCATCATTCTTTATAGTAGATCTTTCTTAACAACAGGACTCTATAAGTTTCCAAGATTTTCTTAAAAATTGAATTCCTCTCTCAACTTGTGCTAATTTCTTATATTTTATTCTTTTTTTACTCTTAAAATATTTATTAAATTTCCTTTTATACGTTTTATTTAAGATAGAGTTTTATTATTATTTTTGTTTCTCTTCTTTCACTCATTTGCATGTCTAAAAAATTGACCTATCGGCTTAGCCACTGCCCTTATTGCTTGTCCTCTTTTTGGTTGTTCTGATAATATTACAAGATATTGATAATTATAGATAATGGGTTTACTTTATTTTATTTTTTTCTGTTACTTTTTGGATATTTTTATATTATATTATTTATTTCAACCGTTACAATATTTATAATATTTATTTTAAGTTAAATTATTCTTTTGGTCTCTCTATTATTTTTTTTTAATTTGTTCAACTTAATCCTTCTATTATTAAAATATTCTATGTTGTCCTCTAATTGCTAAAATATATGTAATGTGACCCCTATAACACAACAGAAAGTCTTCTTAACATAAATGTATTTCCATCAATGATATTTTTTTTAAAAACTATAAAAGATGTAAGGGGCTGGATTTAGCAAAAAATAGAGTTAACATAATAAAGCCCCAGAAAGGAATTAGAAAATGAAGAGAGTGGTCCAAATTCAAAACAGCTGGACCCAAGACTTCCATTGTTTAACTAAACTAATTGTTAGCGGAGTGTGCGTGCGTTTTTTTTCCTATTGTTGATGTTTTGTGTACTGTTGTAATACTTTTGTTAGCATCTGTGTGCTTGTGCAAGTGTCCCTGGGCATTTGTTGACAATATATATATATATATATATATATATATATATATGCGACGGAGGCTAGCGTGCCAAAGTTGTACAGGTCTTGCATCGTGCATAAGGGAAAATGGACCGTCAGATGTCTTATTCAAAAATTGTGCGGATATGATTTTGCTATGTACACTAAGTGTAAGGTTACTGAATAATGTCCCTGATTTTTATAAAAAAAATCGCGTGGGCTCAATTTATAGTTCTTGGTTTCCCCTACGCGCCTACGCTTCTAAGTTCTAACATTTGTGAGTATGTTAAGTTCATATTTCTAGGCACTATATTTTAATTAAGTGATATATAATATATTTTTTAAAATTAATTTTTTAATGAACTTATTGTATTTTTTAAAATCAATTTTTTTTAAAAGAAACCATAATTTAATTAAATAAACTTATATTGTTTAAAATTATTTTTTTAATATTTAAATAATTTGATAATAATATTGTTTTAAAACAAAAACAAAATTATTTTTCTTTATGATTTTAATTTTTTATCAAATTTTGTTTAGTGACAAAATATTTTAATTAAAAATAAAAATAAATAACAAGTTTCTAACTTTTTTTACTAGCTGTAAAACTTGTTTAACTGTTTGATAAACAAATTTTTTTAGTAGTTTCTTCAAATAACGTGTTTTAAAATGCTAGCTTATAGCTTTTTATATTTTATTTCTTTTTATCCTTAATATATTTATAAATTTGCTTGTTACCCTTTTTAAATAAAACATGGTTTTATTACATTGTTTAATTTAACAATTACAGTATTTATTTTATTAATTTAGCATTATACATCAAGATATTGATAATGATAGATGATAGGTTTATTTTTGTTATTATATTTTATATTTTTATATTACACTATTTATTTTAAATATTGTACTATTTATAATATTTAATTTATTATTTTAATATTATACTTCACGAAATTAACAATGAAAAATGTTAGATTTTTTATTATTATTTTTTGAATAATTTTATATTCGACGATTTATTTTAACTATTATGCTAATTAACATAATAAAAGTATGATGGCTACTTAAGTGTATGTTTTTTTAACTTTATTTTGAAGTATAATATTAAAAATAATAGAAAAATAACGTGAATAGAGTAATGGTTAGATAAATAATTTAATATTAAAATATTAAAAAAATAAAAATTAATAAACTTATCATCTATCAATATCAATATCTTGAAGTATAATGCCGTAATAATCGTTGATCCGAGTGAAATTAGGTTCAGTCTCCTTAAGCAAGATCTCAAGTTCAAACATTATGGATGGAAAAAAAAAAAAGGAAGTTGGGAGGGAAGAATTCACTAAAGTATAAAATATAAAAAGCTAAAAGTTAGAAGCTAGTGTTTTAAAGTAAGGACACGAATAATGTGCCAAATATAACCTATATTTATTCTACTTTTGTTCTTGAAATATTTAATCCATTTCCTTTTTTTTACTTTTTTCTACACAAGGTACGATTATATATATATATAATGAGGGATTTCAACTAGCTTATAGTTTGCTTTACTAACGAGGCGTTTGGTAGGGGATAAATTTTTTTATACCCAGGAATCATGATTTCTGGAAAATGGTTAAATACGTTTGGTTAGTCATAGTATGTTTTCCTATAAATTAAAGTTTTCCTTGTTTGGTTGCAGTAAAACTTTCCTAGGTATACAATTTTTTTTACAAATATACCATTTTATTAAAATAACTTCATTAAATATTTTTTTACTATAAGAATAGTTGAGATTATTTAACAATTACAAAATAATGCAAGAGTTGAAATAATAAATAATGAGATAAACTTAAATAATAAAATAGTTGGGATCTATACGTTTAAAAAAATAAAGATAAAGAAAGATTTTTTACAAATTTCAAAATTATAATTTTTTTCAAAATTTAAGAAAAATAGAATCACGTGGATAGATGCAAAGTTTAACAATGGAAATAAGCTTCTAAATAAAGATGATTCCTAAGTGAGGATATTTTGTACTTGAAATAGGGGTAATGTAGTATTTTCATATTATTAAAACTCTCCCTAGTCGGAAAAGTTAGATTCCCACTTTCCCTTATGAAATTTTATTTGTAAGAAACCTAACTAAAAACATTCTCGAAAAATGTTCTTTCCGAGAATGATTTTTTTTAAAATAGATACCAAACATGAGAAATCAGGATTTCCAATCTAAGATTCCCAAGAAATCAAAAGCTTCTCTCCCACCAAACACTCCCTAATTGAAAAACTTGTTTCACTGTTTGGTAAATAAGCTCTTTTTAGTATAGCTTCTAGCATTTTTTGAGACATCACTTCAAGTAGCATAAACACTAGCTTTGTGATGTCTACTTAGAAGTTTTTTTTTTTTTTTACTTTATTTTAGATTTGATTGAAAATATTTTAGGATATAGTATAAAATGAATAGTAAAAACCACAATATGCAAAAAATATAATTAAAATAATTGATCTATAAATAAAAAAATTACAAGTGTTTAATTATAAACTAAAATTATAAATACTCCAAAATATAATTTTACCAATAAAATAAAAATGAAATTTATATGAAAATATCACATAAATATGTCTATTTTTGTCATTTTATATTTTTCAGTTACTTCAACAAATAAATTTACCTAACACTGATTCAATAAGCCAGTTTCACAACTTTTAGCTACTAGCTACAAGTAAAAATAAAATGTATCAATTGTAACAATAAATAAATACTGAAAGTAAAAAAAACACTTATATATTATATATTATTAACCTTAAAATAAATATTAACAACACATGCAATATTAAATTTATCAATTATGATTTTACAAATTATAAAAATAAATAATAATTAAAAAAAATTGGCCCACGCCCTGCCTTAGCCCACTTCGGGCCAACAAAAATTCAAGCTATTTAGAGCTGGGACAAAATGAACTTGAGCTTGAATTTTTACAACTAACCAATTTAATTCAAATTCCTTTTTACTTTTTTTTTTCAATCTAAAAATTATGGTACCTTTTTTAATATTTTTCCACACATACGACAATCAACTTGTCATTTATCACCACTACTTTGTTCGTTGCTACCGTGTTATCTCTTAACACATCCTTTTACTTGCATTACACAGTTAATTATTATATTTTTTATTTTTTTAATTGAAATATTTAACCACTAAATAAAAATTGATAAAAAAATGAAAATTACAAAGAAAAATATTTTTGTTTTTGTTTTAAAACAATATTACTAGCAAATTATTTAAATATTAAATAAATAATTTTTAAAAATATAAATTTATTTGATTAAATTATACTTTGTTTTAAAAAAAAGAAAAATTTTGATTTTAAAAATAAAATAAGTTCATTAAAAAATCAATTTTAAAAAACATATTACATATCACTTAATTGAAAAATAGTGCCTATAAATACAAACTTAACACACCCACAAATGTTAGACGTGTAGACACCTAGGTGGAATCAGGAAGATGTAAACTGGGTCCAGGTGATATTTTTTTTTTATGAAAATCAGGGATATTATTCTGTAACCTTGCGCTCAGTGTACTTATTAAAATCGTATCCGCACAATTTTCGCGTAGAACATCTTACGGACCATATTCCCTTGTGCACGGTGTAAGACGTGTGCAGCTTTGGCACACTAGCTTCCGTTTATGATAAGCATTGAAAGGTCAACTGCAACTTTCTTTGTTAGGTCATGTGTCCCACCCTCCCATCACTCTTATAAAACGGTTCATTAATTTTATTTTGGGTCTAGTCTAGAGGAAACGGTTCTTTGAATCGCACTTGTCAGTTGTCATGCTTGAAGCTGCGAGGGATGGGCTTTCAGTTTCGGGGAACACCAAGAATAGTTTGGGCTTTTTGTAAATTCAAGTCTACACTGTTCTATTCTCCAATAAGACTCTTTTTTAGATATATCAAAAAAATATCCAATCCATAAGTCCAACAGCAAACTAATTCTGTTCCAGCTAAAACTGGTATATATGTGGGCTCCTTTGAGAGGATTATCTCTGCGCTTTTGTCTTTTTTTTAATTACTAGGCATAAAATAAACTACGTTGTCTGGAAAAACATAATTTTTTTAATTAATTAATTTAATCAAAAACACGTGCACTGCGAATTGAACAGCAAAATATCGGGATGGCACACAATGGCAGCAGTAATAATTATTGAACAATTCTGGATCCCAGCTTTTACGAGTCAATTTATTTGGAAAAAAACGCACAAAAAACTTACCAAATTTGTAGCTGAAAAGGTTAATTAGGTAACTATGAACAATATAAATTCGAAAATTTGCCTTTGTTGTCTATTCTTATTACAGGTTTTGCGTCACATTGTAGGGGAAACTAACTCAAAGTAACACGACTTATTGGCCATTACAATTTACAACACACCCTATCTCTACACATTTGGTTTGGTTTAATATTAGGCCGTTGCTTTACTCAAAAAAAAAGTATTAGGCCGTTGCTTTATTGGTACATACATTGCCAATTTTGACAAACTGTTCAGGTTTACTTCAATAGGTTAGTACATTGTCAAAAATAAAATAAAATAATAAAGTGAAAATTAAAAGTGTTTGCTTGAAGAGAGGAGAAAAATAGGATGGATGAAAAAAAAAAGAGTAAAAATAGATGAGAAATAAAGTTAAAATTAAAGGTATTTAGTTGAATATAGATAAAGAAAATAGGAGAGAGATGGAGAGATAAGTAATAATAGGTAAAAAAAAATAGGATCTCACAAATTTTAAACTTATTTTTACCTTATTTCTTATCTTTCAAACATTCTAACTTATTTTCATTCACTACACCGAACAAGGAAAAAAGTTGTTTTAGCCCATCACTCACTCACATGATCATGTTTATTTTCTTCTCTTTTCTTTCCTTTGACTTTATTTACTCTCAATTTTATTTTCTAAACCAAATATACCATAACGAATGGTGAGTTTGTGATTAAAATAGATGTCTATCATCGTTATCATACTTGCACTTGTCCCCTTGCAACGTTTGAACATGTTCGGGAAACACATATCAGACTCATTACAAAACCTTCTTATGCGTGTGCTATATGTTTTTATTAAAGTGCAACTTTATAGATGTTTATGAGTTATTTTTCAATTAGACTATTTGTTAATTATTTAATGGAAATTTTTATTACTATTGATATATTTGAATTATTTGATAAAATTAGTTTATGAGCTAACTAAAAACTTATAGGTTACTTGAAACTTATATAAACTATAAGCTAAAAATTAAAAAGTTAAAAGCTTATAAGTTAATTGATTAAATTGAAAGTGTTCAATGAGATTAATTAATAAGCTGACGAATTAAAAATGATATAAAAGAATATATTTAGTTATTTGATTTCTAAATTGAAAAAAAGAAGTAAAAAGAGATTTTAAACAAATTAGTAAGGATAAAAATAAAAAATATATGAATTGTAAAATAAAAAGTGGTTTAAGAATTGCAAAAAAGAAGATGAATGTGATTGTTAATATTTAAATTAGACGTTGGGGCGTTTTCATGTAGGAGTTTGAGCAGAGGTTGGGGTTGATTTGGGGTCACCGACAGTGATAATATGATGAAAGGTCAATAGTTATGACTTTAGAGATAGAGGAAGACAAAACCCCAAACCCAATACTTCCCAATCGAGAAAAATACTCTTGGGGCTACGGGAAGCAGGCATCTGGATTAGTGGGGTACATCTCCTAACCCCAACACCTTCACTTTTCTTCATAACCACTGATTTTATTTTTATATAATTGATAATGATAATAAGCTTCATCCATTAGTTAACAAAATAAAAATCATAAAATTTGTATGGTTTCCCCCCCCAAAAGAAAAAGAATGTATTTATATTCTCTTATCAATATTTTTCAAAATGTTCACTAACAAGTGCCTACATCTTAAGAAAACATATACACATCTTGGGAAAATTATTAATTATATTAAAATTAAATTAAAACAATTTTTAATCGAAATATCTTGATTAAACGAGTTATAATATTTTTAAAGTAATATAGATAAATTGAAATGAAGGAAGAATTCTTTAATAAAAATATAAATAAATATTAAAAAAATTAAATACTTACTATTTGTTAACTAATTTCAAGATAACAAATAAGTGAAATAACAATTTAAAAATTTAACATATCAAATATTATTTTTTATTTTTATTATGTTACACCAAAAAAGCATCTTTTTTATTTTTATTAAATAGTAAATACTACTATTTGTTATGATTTGAATTTGTTCACGAGTGATAGATAGTACTTGAGGGGGGAAAAAAAGGTAAAATAGATTTGATGGTATCCCATTGTGCTGACAGTGGCTGTGTTGTGTGTTCAGCATTTTTGGAAGTCGAGAAGTAATTAACAAAAAGCAAAAACTAGAGTACAAGTTAAGTTACCCCCTTCTTAGTTCTTACCCACTCAAATAATGTGAGGCACATTTTAGAGTTGAGGTTGGGGTTTGTCTTTGTCTCTCTTCATGAAACAGAGCACTCTGTTTCTCTTTCTCTTTCTCTCCAATTAGTTCCCACCATGCCCCGCCCCGGTCCGAGGCCTTACGATTGTGTCAAAAGAGCTTGGCACAGTGAAATACATCAACCCATCAGAGGAACTCTCATTCAAGAAATTTTCAGGTCAACCCTCTCTCTCTCATCAGTCAAAAGTTTCTTCCTTTTGTTTCTCACCTTAATCTTTTTGCTTTTCTTTGTTGAATAATAGGGTTGTTGACGAGATACATGGCTCTTCTACTAAGAAGAACAAAGAGTACCAAGAGAAGCTCCCAGTTGTTGTGCTCAGGGCAGAGGAAATTATTTACTCTAAAGCCAATTCCGTGGTAAACTTCTTGTTCCTTTTGCTTTCTTTGTTACTTCTGTACTCAACTTTTTTTTTTTTTTTGTGTTATATAAAAAAAAGGAAAATAAAAATAATTTTTTGAGGGTTATTTTATTTCTTGAGGAGGTGGAAAGAGAAATATCATACGAGGATAAAAACGTTTTTAGTGTTGAATAAATAATAAATAATAATATTTACATTTTTTTTTCTTGGGTAGGCTGAATACATGGACCTTACAACACTTTTGGAGAGAACAAATGATGCTATTGATACAATAATTCGACGTGATGAGCATACAGAAACTGGAGAGTATTTGCGGCCTTGCATCGAAGGTATTTTACTTTACTCAACTCAGATCAAGTTGCGCCATTTCTGTTTAGGCTCTTTCCTTAACCAAAGGAGTAGCAACTTAAGAAAAAAAAATAATCAAAGGTTGCAACTTTTGTTCAATCCTATTAAGTAGTACTATTATCAAATGAAAGGGAAAAAAAATGTGTTTCTCACTCTTTAATTTTTACGATCTCCGTACACCCATTATTTCATACTGAAAAGAGAGCAGAAAAATCTCCATGATAGTTTATCTCTTCTCTTTTCCAACACCAACGGGTGGATGTGCACTTGGGATGGGAGTACTATAAAAATTAAGT
The DNA here is from genome assembly GCA_026413185.1 of Pueraria montana var. lobata. Classification (NCBI taxonomy): domain Eukaryota; kingdom Viridiplantae; phylum Streptophyta; class Magnoliopsida; order Fabales; family Fabaceae; genus Pueraria; species Pueraria montana. The sequence continues at coordinate 10,477,883 of CM048652.1, forward strand.
AGTGTAAAAGAATGCTTTCTTTAACACTTTGTTTGGTATTGAATGGAATTAGAAGGAATTTTAAAAGATAAAAAAGAAAAGTAGAGAAAAAGCACTTTTCTCTTGTTTGGTGGGAAAGAGTGTTTATTTTTTTTTGAGTCCCATATTAAAATGTCTTTCTTCCAATATGCGTCAAAAAGAGGAGGCTAGCATTTTAGATTTAAAAGGGCAAAAATATCCTTGAGAGTATCATAAATATAGAGGTGACAAAATGGGCTACTCTATCCAATGTGGGTCTGTCTAATGCAGGCTGTGAGCTATAACAAAAAAACCTGAATTTAATTTGTACCTCTAAAGGAAGTTCAAGTCCTGTAAAAACCTGACTTTTTAGGACTTTTGGCAGGTTTTTGTGGGCTAAGACTGCGTTAGGCCAGGATTGAATTAGGCTTGTGTTTAATTCGGACTGTAAAATTGAAGTCCTACATTTTAACTGGGCTGGGCTGGGCTGGTTAGTCCAACCTATTTTGTCACCTCTGCATGTATGCATATTTATCAAAGAGTTTATGTCGTTTTATAAATATATGTTTTTCTCTTTTTTTTTATCCAATCAAATAAGGAAAAAAAATTACTTTTAATTCTTTTCACTTTCTCACGTCTCAAGCATCTAAAAAAAAATTTACCTTTTACTTTCTTTTGGGAACCAAGTGTAAGAAGAGAACGAAAGTGCTGGTACGAACAATTTCGTGTTCTGGCAGTGTTCTTACATATTATTGTTACTCTTTTAAGAGGTCTTTTGAAAAGAGAAAACTATTATTTACGAAAGTAATTTTTTCACTTTCCAATTTCTAAAATGCACTAATTGGTGAGAACTGAGAAGTGTTAGACACATATTCTGTTGGTGATTTTCTTCCTTCTTCCTTTGGTATGTATGGTTCAGCTGCTCTGAGTTTGGGTTGCTCCCTAACAAAAGCCTCAAGGAGTCAAAGCAACCACCAAATATGTTACCTAAGTCGCAGCACCGAAGAGGTTCCAAAACTTTCTCATGGCACGTTGCATAACGCAAACACAAAGTCTCAATATGTGTCTGAGAATGTACCATCAGCTAGTAAAATGCAGTGCGTGGAACATCAAGCTCCACCAAAATTGTTTTCAGTTTATCCTCTGTACTATGGGAACAACGTTCAACTTGACCATTCCCAATTCAAAGTATCACATTCACATGTATCTGTTTCTCACACTGGTGGACCTGCCCTTGTGGGTGGTGCTAGGAATCTCCTAGCACATAACTTAAATTCTTCAAGTGGGGGATCCCAATCATTCATTATTAATGGGGATTTTGAGAATCAATGCACAAACAAATGTGATCTATCATTGAGGTTAGGACCCCTTAGTGTACCTTCCTCTAGTTTTGAAAACGGTCAGATTCATGAAACTGAAGTGAGAAGCAAGCTAATTGTCCGAACCCCCCAGAAGGGTAAAAATGTTGGAGCTTCAAGGACAATTATGTGAGAATGCAACCAACAACGGTACAATAACTGAACGCAGATTTTAGATTTTTGTTTGAAGAAGCCTCAGATAGTGTGTTGTACTAACTTTGAGAAATTGTGGTCTCTAGTGTGTGATTTGCTATGCTTCTTGGAAATAACAACTTAAATCAGAATCATAATGGGTTATGTAAATAACAACTTAAATCAGAATCATAACGGTGGATTAGCATGTGTTTGTTTTTTGCGAAAATTATGCACGTGTTTGTAGTGTGTTTGGTTTTGTATGAATTATGCACGATTTCTATCGAAATTGGTTTTTGCATAAACCAGTGGGTCCTTTATCGTAGTAAAATGTGTCATTTCCACGTTAGGTAACTTGTGCAATATCAATGTTCACGTCTTACCAACTAGACCAACATGGTATACCCTGTGAATGCAATGTAGTGACGGTGGAATTATATGGTGACAGTTAATAAAATTACTATTTCGTGACAGTTAATAAAATTACAAGATGGCGACCTCGCAAGGAAGCTTTGTACTATATGAAGCCGAAGGTACTCTTGAATTGGATGATGCCGACGTTGATATTTTTTTAAGAAAAAAAATAATCTTTACTTTTCTTGGTTGGTTCTCGTAGAAGTATTGGTGATTGTTAAGTTATTGATTTAATTGTTGAAATATAATGATTTTAAATTCGGGTACACAACCGTTTTAAAATTTCAATTGTTCGCATCTTGAACGAGTCATGACGTTATTTGTGGGACAAGTTGTGAAGGTAAAGGTAAAGGGACATACAGCTTCCCTTGAAATCACTTTCTAGGACTGACTACTCGGCAATATTTGCAGGCTTAATAGATTTTTGTAAGATAAATTAACATCTTGTAAACTTTCATTTTATTATAATAATCTTTGAAATTTTATTTTTAACGGTTTGTTGGATAGTGTGGAGAGAAGGGGAGAGAGAAGAAAGATCCAAGTAGTGAAGGAGTGTTGGAATTCATGTCTCATTTGGTTAAGTGGAAATGAAGGGCAAAGAAATAAAAAGGTGTGGATCTCACACCTATTTTCTCTTCGCAAAAAAGCACAAAGATGGATTGAAGAAGCGCTGATGGCAAAATATAATATGGAAGGAGAGTTTTGACTATGTATTGCAACATAATTGATTATGTTGCAATACATAACTAATTATGCCTCTCCCAAATCAATTATAATGTAGTTTTTTACTTTTTTTAAGAAGCAAATTTTATTTGCTTCTTAAAAAATAACTTTTTAAAAAGCACTTGTTTTGGAAGCACTTTTTTTTTTTAAAGTTTTAAACAAATTGGCCCATATACTCTACTTTTGGATGTATGAGTAGAAATGAGACATAGAAAGAAACAATAAAAGAAAAAAAAAAGTAATAAATGTAACAAATGATACAATGAGAAATGAAGAGGATGAAAGACAAAAAAAAAAGAATCATAAGAGGGATGGAATGGTGTTAATTTTTTTATCTTTAAAAATTGGTTTAAAAAAGGAAATATTGTGGACAAGAACAAGTACATGGCATCTATACCAACACTCCTTTTGTTTTTCGTTCAAATCCACTCTACGAAATAAGGATCAATCTCAAAAGGATGGCTATTGTATGAACAAATGATGCCCATATAATGTTCTTGATCATCAATCTCAATAAAAAAATCAATTACAAGGTCAGAAGTTGTCACCAAATAGGGGCGCAGCCTCCAAACTAAATTTCTTTTGAATTAGCATTTTATGGTCGTAACAATTGTTCAAGGTCAACCAACAGAAAACATTCCTGGCACCAATGTGATGTGGAGATGCAATTTTTCTCTGGTACAAGATATCTACCTAAGATTGCAATAGGACACATAATTCGATACCCCCATGGATTAAAAGCATCGATTCTACAGCTACAAAGTCATGAGGGTCTTAAAACTTCAACGATTCTGCACATGATCATTGGGTGACAACTCACAAGGCCCTGATGAACGTGCCTACCTAATTGGCTACGTAGTTAGGCTTCTAAAGGACCACTTGCTAAGAGAGACCACAAAGAATCAGTTGAGGATGAAGAAGAGCTATAATGGAAATCAATTTGCAATTGCCGGTGAAGATAGGGACTTGAAACACTCCATTTCTTCTCCTCCTTCTCTAGTTGCCAAAGTGGTATAGCAGCTAGAAAACGTTTGATGAACTCTTTACAACACTCTTTTCCACGACAAATTATCTCACGGTTTTCCCCACTTTTTGCACCACTTATTGGGACCTCTTTTGCTTTGTCTGTTTTTCTATACATCACACTCAAATCATCAAACTTCAGTATGAATGCTTGTTGACACCCCTCAAAAAGTCGCTCCCCCAAAGAGTCAATGATGTAGTAAGCATTTGCTTCTACCTTCAACACAAAGAAATGATCGTTCCAACTTACTATGTAAATTCTTGGCTCCCGATCACCCACCTTGCTCTTTATCTCGTTCCAAATTTCATCAAAAGACATGGCTTCTTTCAAGCACTGGAACTTCTCTGGGGAGAAAAAACCTGTATAAGATTTCTGAGGCAGAACAACCAAAGGTCTCAGATTGGCTTCTATGATTGTCTCTAGATCAAAATGCTTATCTGGAAACAGCTTTGAGTAATAAGCATTGTTGCATAGCTTTCTCCATTCAGATGAGCCTTGTGTGATGAGCCTGTCAAATTGCACTCTTGTTGGCATATCATGGTTGGTGTGGAGCCAATGGGCTATGAGTGCAACTAAAACCGTGCATGCACTCTCACCAGAAGCTTGTTCACTCATTTGGTCAAAGGAAGCAAAAAACACATTGGTTTTGAGCTTTGCTTTTCCATCTCTACTTGAAATGTCCTTGTATTGCCAGCTTCTTGCACTGCCTTTATGGTATAATTGTGGAGAAACTTTATTTGATTTCTGCAGTAAGTTAACAAGAAAATTTATTAATTTGTCTACAAAAAAAAGTGACCTATATTTGTTTTATTTATTGCAATATTAATGAAGGGTAACATAAAAGATGAGGTAACAATGTAACACTAACATACCGTGAAAGGACCAGGATACGAGGTTTGAGTTTGTTGATTGTTTGTGGGTGTCTCAAAGTTCCACCCATTGAGGCTTCTATTTCGTGGCAGCTGGGACAAACGAGTCTTTGTCTCTGAGGTTGTTGTAAACCTCTCAGACCCGTTTGAGAGTGTTGACCGTGTGTTGGGGATTCCAACGACGTTGTTGCTACTACTGCCACTACTTGTGGTGGAATCGTACGAGTCATCCGAGTCAAACACTGGGGATCTATCTGAGTCATAAGGACTTGCTTGTTCCGATTCATCAAACTTGCCATTATTTTTCTTCCTCAAGCTTGTCAAATACTTCACTTTCTCTATAATCCCGCGTTTCTTCTCTGGCTGGACCCAGTTTTCAACGGGTCCTGCTGACGCCGTGTCACTGTTAGAGTCCCTCAGCTTCAATAACCTTAGAGAGACCTGTTAAAAAAAAAGCTTTTGTTACCCACTGAGAAATTGATTTTTTTCTTTGCTAGATCAAGTTGTCAAATTAAGTTTGCTAGAAAGAAAATATCAAATAATAATAATAATTGTTATTAACAAAGATTTCACACTTTTTCAATATTTTATTTCTTACTAGTTTAATTCATATATTAATCACATTAATACAAAGTAGATACATACAAGTTATTTAGTGCGTTTTACTTGAATACTTGATAATTCTCTAAATAGTAAAAGAATCCAATTTAGATTGTGAATCACAAATTACATCATAATTTTACTAATTTTTATAATAATTATTTTTAAAAAATCATGCTTAACAATATTTATAATTAGTTGGCTGTTACAGTATATAAAAATTAAATGTATAATAAAAGTTATTTTTAAAAATATATAAAATGTATATTAGTAACATTTCTGACACATACATATTATTACCCAAAAGGGATTTAAAGAGACAAAAAGAAAAGACAAGTTTTTCCTTAATCACGGTCAAATTACGTTGTTTTGAAAGTGAATTGCCACAGAAATGATGACTGATAGACTAGAGTCATGAGTTCGAACAACAAAATAGGACATTAGTAGCTTGTTATTGTTTTATGAGTTTGTATCCACACATACATAGAAAATTTCAACAAAATAGCCAAGTCTTGTTACTTTCCACTTTTGCTGTTACATGCTTATGAAATGGGTTTGACTAACAAAGGGCATAAAGCACATATAATTAATTATAGTATTAATTAGTAAAAAAAAAAAAAAGGAAAATGAACTTAGAGCGTACCAAAAGGGTAGCTTCTATGCATAAACCATTGACCCTCAACTTGATTGGAACCCTTCTTTGAAAGTGATGATGAGAATTGGACTGCGTCTTCTTCTTCTCCCTGACCACCAATTCCGCCACCGCAACGCTCATTTCGGCTTTTCCGACCACCGTCATTTTCGCTTTTGATTCTCCCGCACTTTCCTCTCCCTGCATTTCATTTTTAAACAATTTTTATTAAGATATAATAAATAAATAAATAAATGGAAATATAAATTTGGTTTGGAAGGAAGAGGTAATGGTTACAATTTTTTCCACTGACATTTTTAACAAGAGAAATGCTAATAAGTGTCCATAATTTTTTTGCATTTTTTTATGATTTCTATAATAAATACTTTTTTTTTTTTAATTCCTTAATCAGGACAGGACACTGATTAGCAAGATATTTTTAACAAAACTAACAAAATAACATTTATGATAAAAAAGATAAATATAATAAAAAAAATAAAAAAGAAAGTTGGAGACAGAACAAGAAGTAGTTATTGTTCTTAGTTCTTACATATAAGACATGAAATGCGATGTCGCAAACATCGAGGGAGTGGTCTTTGAGGAGGAGATGAAAACCGCAGAGGTCGCGCGCGTCCCATACGAGAGAGGGAGATTTGGAACTGAGGAATCTACGAGCACAGGTGGTGTGACGGTGAGTGAATCGTCGTTTTGAAAAGGGAACAAGCGACGTTTTTGGCTTTGAACTTGAAGGTTTGTCTTTCTTGGTGGCAATTCCCGTTATTTCAAATGCGACCTTGTCGTTTTCGGCACCGAGCCTGGCTCCGAAGAGGCCTAATTCGAGCTTCAATTGGCTCAGCTTCACGGCGTGTTTGTTGGGCTGCCCCGACAACCTCGTGGCCCAGCACTTCATCGGCGACATCGATCTCCTTCCTTGTTCCGTCTTAATGTTGTGTTTGGTCGGAGCAAGAAACCATGGGTTAGTTTTTTGAGTGGATATTGAACAAATTAAGGAAGGAATAGTAGTTAATTTGAGGTTCAATTGGTTTTAGTTTTTATATATGGTACTATGGTTTAAGGTTTCGAAAAGACGATTAAAGAAAAGAAAGGGGGGGGAGAGTGTAACACAATGCAATGCGTAGTCGGAGTCAGAGAATGAGTCACAGTTTTTGAGTTTCCGTGTCAGCGGACCGCCACGGTCTTCACGATTTAATATCAACACACGCTTCCTCTTAAATTCCCCTTCTAATTCTTTTTATTTCTCTTTTAAAGTTATTTTATAAAAATATTATGTGTAAATGCATGTGTAAATTAATATCAACACACGCTTCCTCATGAATTCCCCTTCTAATTTTTCTGATTATAATAAAATAGTTGTCAAGTTTTCTATTTCATCTTTTTCTCTTTTCACTCTATAATAAATACATATATAAATTAATTAAAGACAATGAGACAAGTAAAGATATAATTGATAAAAGAGTAATTAATGTGATTTTGAACTTTATAAATAAAATATATATAAGAATAAAAATTCTTCAAAAATCTGACAATTAAAAAGGAACAGATGGAATAATCACTAAATTTGTCGCTCTTATACTCTTCATTTTAAAAAAAAAATCAAGTTTAATTTTATAGTTTGAAATGTCACTCACTTTAATCTTTTTTTCCCATTAAAATAACATTTATTTTATTTTTTAATGTCAATAAAAATAATTAAAGTATAATAAAAGAGTAAAATGAATGACATTTTTGTTAAATAATACACTAAAATATTTTATAAAATTAAATGTTTAAGTAATAAATATTTGTAATTTTAAGAATTAAAGTGAGAATTTGGTCGTTATTTTTATTTTCTTTTTCTGCGTATGTTTAGTCTAATTATAACTTTTAAATAAAAATATATATTTCATCAATTAAACTAACTTTTAAATCACGTTGAGATTTTTAACAAAAAAAAAAAAGAAAAGAAAAGAAAAGAACGTTCAAACCAAATTCAAAGGCAAATCAAAATATTTATAAAATTATTGGTATTTATTTATATTTAAAAACATTTTATATATTAGTAGTTAGAAAGAACATATTATATTTTTGTAGTACCTTAGGCTTAGGATATTTTTAGCAAATCATTTTAATTAACTTACTGTTTATTTAATTAGTTTAAAAATTCATTTGATTAAAATTAAAAAAAAATTGATAAATTGCTAGCTCATATTCGTAGGTGTTACTTAAAGTAACATTTAAACATATAACTTATTTATTTTATTTTTATCCTCACTACTTTAATAAGTTTTTTCCATTTATCATTTTTTTAATATTCACGATTTATAATTTTTTTAACAAAATATTTGGTCTTTAAATAGAAAACAATATGAGTTTAAAATTAACTAAAATTCTAAACTATAATTATCTAAAAAAATATTTCTGTTCGCGATATAAAATTAGATAATAGATAATTAATTTTATTAAATACTTGTAATTTAATAAGTTGGTTAAAAAAATAATTAAAAAATATTTTTCCAATTTTAGTTAATTTGTCAAACATAATTTTAATCACTTTAATTGGAACTCTTGAATAGATTAATAAAATTTCAATCTAGGAGAAGGAATTAATTCCCATAAATTGGAGAACCGGCCACAGTTTGAATGACGTTTATTTTTGTCAAACATGATTCAGGTGAAATTGTCTCAATGAAAATACCTACGGAAAACTAGTACAGTACAACTCCGAAGTAAAATGAAGTAACATAATTATCTTCAAGAGCTATTGTACTAAACTTGGAATCCTTATTGATGAAATTCAAGCCTTACACTTGGAACAAATAAACACGCCAACTAGTTTAACTGTGGTTATTCGCTTTCGTAAAGCCGAAGGTTTATCAAACCCAGAAAAACGAGAGGCAAGGTTTAAAAGGAACGTTCTGATTTCTGAACTTAAATAGTGTGAAATTGTCAATGAAACGGAATAGAGTTTCAGCGGGTCGGTGAATGTGTGTTCATACTTGGTACAGTGATGTGACAGCATGGATAATTTGCAAAGCAAAGACTCGGTTGGTGAAGAGCCAGACACGTCAACCCTTTACCTTCAAATTATAAATCTGACACACAAATTCACCTGCTTGCACCCCACTTCTTCTATCCTGCTCCTGCTTGTCCTAACCAACAGGAAACTTCCATGAAAAACAATATTTTTCTTTTTCTCCTTTTCTAATGGAATTATTTTTTTTGTTTCATAGTAATTTTTTTAATATAAAACCTTGTTCCCAGACCAAGCGTGGGAGGAAGAGAGTAAAAATAAGGAAAGTCAGATTGTTATAATAAAATGTCTATATCATTGGTAACCTTTTATTTTTTGTTACATTAGTTGTATAATTTTTTATTTTTTTTATTGCATTACCTATTATATCACATTTTTTTTTATTTCCCTCTTATACAAAATGCTGTGCAGAAAAAAAAGCGTAACTAGTATTTCCATATTTTTTATTAAGTGAAAAAATCATCTGCCTTTTCGTCATCTGAGTTGGGTTTTACTTGGTCTATTTAAAAAGGTGTCGGGTTTACCACACCATTGGGCTGTGAATTGCAAATGGACCCATATATGGACAAAAATCGTTAGCCAGTCCACACCAACGTGTGTCAACGTTACAAGTTACAATCACAATAAAGAAAAGGTCTCTATTTTCTGCACACGTACCCCGTAAACAGAGTGCTACTAATTGGTAATTACACACAGGTATGTATCAGCATAACAAATTATGATGGCTACGTTTGATCAATGTTAATATATTATTCGCGGCAAATTAAATAATGTGGTATTCTTCTTAAACCTTTAGAGCAATAACAGTAAGGAGTAGTAGCATTCAATTGGACATGTTGGGCTGGCTATATTTTAAATGGGTCTAGGTTTGGTATTTTTGAAACCCGAAGAGCTAACGAAACGCTAAGACAATACATACATGTATATATGGACTATGGTTCTGGACCTGGCCTTTGTGCATAAAAAGAGTCACCGTAAAAAGATGTGTATTTATTTATTTTCCCTTCAATTTAGCTGTACTATATATTCTCTCCATGACAGGGATACTCCGTCCATATTCCATAACCATAGAATGCTTGAGAAAATAGTAATTTATCTTAAACGTTTCAAAATTCATTCAGATTCGTAATAGAGGAATGGACTACCTCTGCCTAGCAAAATGAGGCATAAAATTCATTCAGCATGTTGATTTATATAAGCTTCGAATACAATGATTATATCTATGGGAGCATATATAATTGATTAGGTTATAATTAAATTGATGAAAATGGATATAATAAAGTGAAATGTAATGAAATGACTTTAACACTCTGTTTCGTATAAATGATGGATTTTGGAAAAAAAAATATTAAGGAAGAAAGGAAATTAAAGAAACCAAAAGTAATCACTTTAAGCCTCTTTTTCAAGTGAAGGAAGGAAGGAAAAACTAAAATTATAGAAAATAAAATAAAATTCAAAAAAATATTATAACATTAATTATTTAATTTTTGTCTTACAATATCATTTTATAAATTTATTGTAAAAAATAAATGCTATACAATGTGACTAATATGTAACTTTTAGGGATCGTTTGGTATAAGGAGAGCTTTTTCATGTTTAAGCATCATGAATTCCATGATTCCTAAAAATGACTAAAATTTATTTGATTGATAACAAATATTCTTAGAAATATTTATATAAGTTTTTTAGAAATCAAAGAGTAAGCGGTATTTTTATCAAAAACTTTAATTATTATCACATTAAATGGTCTAATAAAAAATAACATAGTATTTTTATGAGAACAATTTTAAATAATGGTTTAATTATTACCACATTAAATGGCCTAATAAAAAAAATTAACTCGAAAAAGTTAGATTTTCATCTTTCTTATAATAACAATTTTATGAGAAAAATAATTAAAAAACATTTTGAAAAACATTGTTTATTGAAAATGCTGTGTTTTACAAAGTAAACTAAACATGAGATACAAAGTTTTCCAACTTCAATTTTTTTTAAAACTTAAAATTTTTCTTCTACTAAACGCCGTTAAAAAAAATCATGACTAAAATTGAGCCAGCACTACAATTAGCGAGAAAAAAAAATAATTTTCCATCGTTAAATTTGGTACAACTTCATCGGAGAGTGAATTGTTTTCAATTTTTCATTGAATGATCCACTTTTAGTGTAATATACACTCCAAACAACAAAACAAAAGTGTGATTATACGCAAAACCTTTGTTAATCTCTAGAAGGGCTATCTATCAATTTTCCTTGTGGCGTACTCGACGGCTGAAAACTGACATGGGCACACAAATGTCCAGCAAATTTTGACCATTTGGGTTTTCTTTTTTTCTTTTCTCATGCTCTCTCTTTTGTATAGAAGATGAAAATAGAGGGATGAAAATAAGAGAAAAATATTTGAATTAAAGTAGAGTGTAGAAAGTGTAAATTCCACACCAAAAAGATAAATTTCTCTTATTCCTTCCCTCAATTTCTCTCAAATCAAACAAAACCTCGATCTTGCGTGCGTGTGCAAATAAAGAATTTAGATTATCTCATATTATTATTTTATATTTCAATTTTCTCATATTATGAGAAGAAGAAAAAGACAAAAAAACATTAATAAGTTTTTCATAAATAATAAAAAAAATATAAAAAAGCATGAGACGAAAGGTGAGACAAATTAATAAAAAGGACATAAATAATAATTATGGGTTATTTTATAAATTTTTTTCTTTGATGACATGAGAGGAAACGTGGGATGAATTCACATTTAATTGGATATTTGTTAGATCTCTAAGCTGGCGCGATGTTATACCTAACGCAATCTTTAAAGTAAAAAGGTTATTAATGCCTTTTGAAACATACCCCATTCATTACTGCTGGGGTTTGAAATTGAAATACGAGTACTATACAGCAGTAGCAGGAAAGAAAACCCCAACCATGTCTTTTTTCAACACCGAACAAGCACAAAGCAATAAATTTACATTACTTCACACGGGTTAAGCTTGTCTCCAGTACTGGAATTATCCAGTAGGAGAGAGAAAGACTGAGTGCATTTGTGGGGCCCACCACGGTGGTGGGCCCCACAAATGCACTCAGTCTTTCTCTCTCCTACTGGATAATTCCAGTAACTGGAGAGGATCCAGTTCCACTTCACACACACTAGCACAATCATGTCAGACGGCCTAATAGTGTACCATTTAACCCTTTTTTTAATGAGTGATTTATAGTATATCTTATTAGGAGAATAAAAAGGGATAAAGGAATAGAAAAAAAAGAGTAAAACAAAAAATCGAACTTACATATTTATAATTCATGCCCCATAATTTAATTAATTGAATTGACTTGGAGTACCATCATTTGGCCAAATTTAATTGTTAATGAAAGCACTTCATTTTCAAGGCATGACTTTCATATATTATGATATTGTTATAATTAATTAATGATATATGACTATTGGAATATAGAAATGTATGTACAGCATACTCGATGGTTACTATCCCAATTCCCAAATAAATTTCATGTGATTGATTTCTCCGGTCCCAGTCTGATGCAACGATGACTTCACAGCACGATAGTTTTTTTTTTTAAAAAAAAAATACTTTTGTGCATTTGTTTCTTTTATTTTAATATACTTCCTGATAATGTCTATTGGGTTGAATGTCAATGGAGAGTATCTGTAGAGACCCTGAAATTCAAGTGGAGTCAAGTAGAATAATAGCTAGTATTATGAGTATTAAAGACATATTTAGTAGGTGATTATGGGATATTTACAGGGGTGGATTAGTAACGTATTTAGTGAGTTGATATCGTCATCAAATCCTATCTAATCATGAGGTTAGTTGTAGTTGTAAGTTACGTTAGATGTCTTTTACATGGAATATGTATGCTCGTGTTAATGGCAGTTGTGTCTGTGATTTTAGAAATTGAGCATCAAGTGGCTATTAATTAAGGTAGACCAAATATGATCTAATTATCAACATTTTTATATTAAAACTAACAACATCTACAGTATGTTGAAGCTAGCTCTTCTAGAAGAGATTTTTTTTATATGTACACAACTCAAAAACACATTTTGTTAGAAAAATCAAACACATACCACGTAAATCAATCACTTGTACATTTTCTCCTTTTCATATTATGTGTCTCTTTAATTATTTTAATTTGTCTCAAAATATTTGTCACTTTAGAAAATTAAGAAAGCATTAATTATTTTTTAATAATACCCTCATTTATTGGTTTATCACCTAACTATTTAAAAGAAATTTACAACTATGCTATAACTCTTTTAATTTGGCAAAGAAAGTTATTTTAGTAATTGTTTTATATAATTAATATTTTTTTTAAAAAATGTGCATTATTTAAAAGCAATAATATAAAATTAATATATATGCACTTTGATTAAGTACACACGCATTTAATGTTGAGCCTTCTGAAAGGATCCGATCGATATAAAAAATTCAATTGTTCAGTTAACAAAATCATAACATGTGCCTTTTAGATCGTTCATTTTGTGATAGTGTACGAAAAAGTGATGTTCATTAAAATCATTTAATATTCTCAGTTTCTCGCCGAAAAGAATATTTTCGCAGTGGTTGCTCCTCAAAAGATTAATTGTTTCTCTACTAGCTAGTCACATTAGGTTAGACTAAACTATTGTATATAAGAGAAATATTAGGTCCGGTTGTTTAAATTTATTTTTTTAAAAAACATTTTTTAATAAAATACAATAATTTCTTAGACTTTGAAAAGGGAAAAATATAATAAAAATCATTCATCTTATTTAACATAATATAATGAGAAACTAAATAAAAAAGATGAATTATTTTTATTACCTTCCAATTAATAAAACAATAAAAATAGAATTGAAAAAGTATGTAATTAACTTCAATTTGATTCAACCAATAAAGCAATATGCCAATATTATTACTTAAAAATTAGTATAAAAATATAATTGAGAAAAATATAATTTATAGTACTGTATTATTTTAAAAATATAAATAAAGAAATAAATAAGAACAATTTTCCCCTAAAATGCACATATAAATAAAAATGGAAGTAATATATTTAGATAAAATAGGTTATGTACTATCAATGTAAAATAATTTTACACCGTCATCTAATCACAACTCATCATGTATGATAAGTTTGTTGATTTTTATAATTATTACCCTAAAACTCATATTAACAAAGATTTATGATTAGATGACAATGTAAAATAAGAAAAAAGATGATGCACTGACAGTGTAAAATTATTGTTTTACACCGTCAACATGATCATTAAACTCATATATTTAAGTTGTCACTAAATTTCGTGAGAGAATGACAGATCCGAGTAGAGGTAGCGCAATTATTAATGTAGCTTACTATTAACTACGCAAATGGGATCGAGTTAATTACTACTATCTAGAAAGGCCCTTCTGCCACTTCGCATTGCATTGTTTTTTTTTTTTTTATCAGCAAAAAAATGTATATATCATTTAAAGGTACCAGAAGTACCAATAGCAAGTATAGAAAGAGTCACAAAATACACCACCAGAACCAGCTACTTCCTTTTTGCCATTGGTTATTAAACATTTAGGTAGTGTACTAGATAAATGCCGAATAACCAACAGCATTTATGTGGAGTTAAAGCTGGACCAATCAGAACTTACACAAGAGGTAGCTATAGGTCAATTGCATTGCATTGTTAGTTGTACGAAGAATAATTATTGGGATGCCATTGTGTGAACTTTTGATGTTATTAAGGTTGTGATCGAGCATCGCTTATGGTAGCAAATGCCAATGAAAACAATCAGTTGCAATGTAGCATGAAAAGTTGTTACTCCCTCCGTTCCAAATTATATGATGTTTTAGAGAAAAAAATTTGTTTTAAAATATATGTCGTTTTACAAAATCAATGCTGCATTAAATGTCTTTTTCCAGGACTACCCTTGATTAATACTTAGTGAGAGTAGTGTACTATGAGTAATTAATTAGAGAGATAAAGGGTATATTAGGAAGTTACCTAATATTTTCTAGGAAATTTAACAAATTAATTGCATTCTTTAATACCTGTGTCAAAACCTTAAACGTCATATATATAATTTGGAACGAAGGGAGTACCTAGCTGGATGCCCTTTAGCCTGTTTGGTATAAAGAAGATAAATAGGATGAATGAAAATAAAACAAAGGGTCTTGCTAACCAGTGCCCTTAGGGCACTGGTTAAAGAATTAAAAGGAGAAAGTATTTATTGTGGAAATCATAGGAGAGCGCAAAAAAAATCATGGACAGCGCAATTTTCCGCCTCCCAATAAAATATTTCTCCTTTTAGTTCCTTAACCAGTGCCCAAAGGGCACTCGTTAGCATTTGCCTAAAACAAATGAGTAAAAATAAGTGAACAAAAATTCATATAATTTAAATAGATAGTTAAAATTAATTAAAAAAAATTAATGATCCATATTTAATAGTATGATCAATATCAATTCTTTCATCACTTACACTTATAAAACTTTTTTAATATAAGAATGAGAATATATGAATGATCAACAAAACACATAAATCATTTGAGCTTTTTAAAATGTCATGATTTATTTAAGAGATCACATATCATTAAATTTTGATTATATATATATATATATATATATATATATATATATATATATATATATAATCGCATGACCTAGATTTAATCAATATGCTCCCTATATGTGTATGAATGTGTGTTTGTGTGTCTATATATATGGAACATATCTAGTGAGAGAGTCTTTTTTATATGAGAGTGAGAAGTAAATCTAAATCATACAATCATAAGTAGATAGTCAAGATTTAATATTATATGACTACTTAAAAAGTCACATGATTTTTTTAAAAAATCATATGATTTTGTATATTTTAATCTCAATAATTCATAACAAGAAGATCTAATAGTTAATATTTATTTCTTTCACTTTCATGTAAAAAAAAGGCCATTCCACTTAGGGGTGCTCATAAGTTAGTTATTCCAATAACTATAACTATAATTACTAAATAACTAAATTGTAAATAGTTATTATAACTATAATTATAACTAGTTTTATATAACTAGTTATGATTTGGCATAACTAGTTATTATTTTTAAATACTAGTTATATAACTGGTTATGAATATATAACTGGTTATATAACTAGTTATATCTAAAACTAGTTATATAACCACATGAGTATTGGGATTTGGATTAACAAAATTGTAATAATCTGATGTTATTTTTATTTTTAATTCAATGTTATTTTGTTTTTATTTTTGTTTTGTTTTTAAAAATTAAATGAGAGGATAATTTATTTATAAATGATATGAAGATAGAATAACAAGGTAATGTAGATAACAGAGGGCAATTAGCAATTATCAATACCAACATATTTAACAAAAAAAATATGATGGAAGAACACACATTCTGCTATTCTGCTAACAACTGCCTCTCCTTCACATGGAATACCCTCTCCTCGAGTAAACTCTCCATGCTGTGGGTTTCTTTTGAGTCAGGTCCAGAACATGATCCACTTGGGCCTACTCCTCCTCATCTATACTGTATGCCCAGTTCTATCACAAGTTGCATGTTGCAATTATTAGTAGATATTAGATATCAAACTCGCGTACTTGATACTTGTTTTAGTTTATAATTACATACTACTTAACAATGTTGTCAAAATTGATATCTTAGGACTGGGAGGGGTTGAAAGATTGTAAATCACAGGATCATAAGTTCATAATTCGGATTGTAAGATCCTAACAATGCAAAATTATACTTAAACATCAGAGAGCACAACAAAGAGAAACTGAAGCCAAAGGCAGAGCTGTGACCCACTGGTTAGTTACAATTATCCTTAACTAGTTTAACTTTCATTATTAACTTTTATTAAAACCAGTTATAACTGGTTATTAACTATAACTATAATTATTTTTAACTAGTTAAATAAACCAAATAACTACATCTTGATTTAATGAATAAAACAGTTATACTTATATAACTAGTTTTAACTAACTAGATATTTTATAACTAGTTAGTTACAATTATCCTTAACTAGTTTCAAAACTAAATAATTTGAGCACCCCTAATTCCACTTTATACATCCTATATATAGAAAGAGTGATAGATTTAAGACCCAAAATTAGTGGGGACAATCTATTTTAAAAGAATAAGAATTAATAAATAAAAATGGACTTTTACACTTAATACTTAAATAAAAATAACAACTACATCATATGAATGAGAAATTGGAAATATTAGATTTAAATATATAAAATTAGGGGGCGAAATATAAAAATTTAAGATATTTACGTGTAATTTTCTTAAAGTGAGATGTGCATTTACATATTCTCATTACAATATAGGTTCCCACTCTCTTTCTCAGTAAATATATGTATATATTCAAAATGTATTAAATATTCCTTAATCTTTATAAAAACATAATTACTTTTGAAATTTGAAGACACTTATTAATTAATAAAACTGTTGTGTGAGTGTAATATTGTCGTTTACTACTTTGCTTAAACCGACAGAGCCTTATTGTTGTTATTATTATCAATTTATAAAGACTAAACAATAGTAGTATATTATAACAACTTATCTAATCATTTTAATGTATTATATAGTCACCATCCTTGAAAACTACACGAGCTAAATGCCCAATTAGTAATACTACGATACCAGTCGAAATAATAACAATTACTTATTTAGTAGTATCGTGGTAGAAACATGTTCCATAATTCTACCGAACGCCGAAGAAAAGGTCTGAATTTTACTACCATGTTAGTAATAAATTAATATTACGACTTTAGAAATGTGTTTGAATGATGGCGTAGAGAAGACTATTTTGTTGGCCTTTTGAAAAATTGCACATATCTCTTGCCAGAACCCTTACGTTTTAACTTTCTTGATTGGATTAAACTAATAGAGTAATGGTGGAATCACACAGCTAATAGTCGATGGACTTAACCACTCGTTCTCTTTGTGGGTTATTTGGTTGCATTTTTTATGTGCTCAATACCTAATCAATTAATTAATTGACCTTGCCGTACAAATTTACTTACTATAGCGCCAAAGGATCTTCCCAACCAACGACAAACCCAAACCCAAAACCACGATTTGATGAATACTAGATTTCAAAAGCTAATTCTAAACCAAATTATCGTGATTGGAGTTTGAGTTTTAAAAGCAGATTTTCACACGAGATAAAAACAAAAAAATAAAAATAAAAAATACAATATGTGTAAATATGTAGCAGTACCTTTGAACATATGATTAAAAATATTTTAAATTTTATTATGAAAATTTGTAACTTTAAAATAAGAGCTCTTTTTTTTAATGTAACTTTTAATTTTATGATAAAGTCAAGTGTATCTTGATAATGATGCTGAAGTGCATGCCTTATGTTGGTTTATTTTAACACATTAAAGGAGCGTTGTCAAAAAAATATTTAAACTTTTGATAAATACAATTCGAAAAAATTATACCTAATCTATAAGACCATACCTTTGGTTTGTCTTACAGGCGTTGTCAAATTTACGAACTTATTTCGTTTAATTATATAGAGAAAGATTTTAAAAGATTTATTAATTCGAAAAAAATACAATTCAATCCCCTTTACTGTATTTATACATTTAAATTAAATTCATATTAGAAAATAAAATCTCAACAATGGCAAGGTTACAAACTTACAATAGAAAAAGGAACCTACTCAGCTTTTCCACTTTGCATTTGTTGCACAAACTTTGACGCTGTCCTCACGTTCGTCCAACTCTGCATTAAACAAGTAAGCGAATCCGCTCATTAAGTTTATTTATTTTACGACAAGTTTTAACATTTTTTTATAATATTGGTGGAAAAACAAAATATTTAATAAAGAACAATTATAAAACTAAAAATATAAAGTAGTTTAATACTTTACTTCTTTAAATAATCAAAAACATTTTATTATTTTTTGAATAAAAAACATTTTATTATAAGATATAGCATTGATTTTTTTTATGCAGTAAAAAAAAAGTATTGATTTTTAAAACTAATACCATTAAAACAATTGTCTAACATGACTCCTAATTTAATTTAACTTACATCTTCCCGGTCCCGCCGTCCTTCAATAAAAGCCACCAGCTAGCAATCAAATGTTACTCGTATTAAATAAATCAAAGGAAGGAGAGAAAAAAACAAAAGTTACAAGCCAGGTTGCACTATTAAAATCACACTCCAATTAATTATACTCTATCTAAACAGTGCATGTTTTCTGGCTGCATTTGCATTAGTAGTAAAAAATACAAGAACTGATTATTGCGAACGCTTTTATTGGCTAATGCATACGTATGAACGATTAATCTGATATCGGTGTTTCTAACGTGTGTTTAGAGTTGGGCAAACAGGTAAATCTGTCCGTTTAGTCAGTTCGTTAAACCCGCAAAATAAACAGACTCTATTTTAACGAGTCAACAGGTTAAATGGGTCCGTCCGCAACCGCAAAAAAGAAAATTAAAAAAATTGAAAATAAAATTTTAAAAATTAAAATTTAACCATTTTTTAAACCTTTTTTTAAAAAAAAATCCAAGTAATTTATTATAATAACATTAGCAGGTAAGAAAGTTTCACCGAATGTCATACTACATATTTATGCCAAATAATTTATACATATGTAGCACGTATCTAATCTAAATATATACATATGTCAAATATTTCAACGAACCGCAAAAGCTAACAGAACAGAGTCATTTTCTATTATAAATTCTAACTAAGTTTTATTTTATATTTTATTCTAATTCTAATTATTATATTTTTATGTTTTTTAAATTAAAATGTAAAAAACCCACGGATTACCCATTTAACCCGCGGGTTAAATAGGTCAGGCTAAAAAGCCCGTAATTTAAATGGGCTAAAAAAAATCAAGTCCATATACCATGCGGGTTGCGGATTTAACGGACAGCCTACGGACCCAAATCTAAATGCCCAACTCTACGTGTGTTTATGAATATAGAGAAAGTATAACTCAATACTCCCTCTCACGTTATTTGTCTTTTGGAGTAATAATACATATTTCTCAAAAAGTTATTAGTTATCTAAGTTATTAAGATAGTAAGTTAAATTTTTAATAAAAACATTTTTATGAAAAGAAACAATAGAATATAATTATAAATTTATTAAATATTTAGCTAAAATACTAATAATAAGAATGTTATTAAAAATAATTAATACTTTTCATTTTCTGAAATATTAAATATTTCAAAACAAATTAAAATATTACAAAAACATATAATGTTTTACAGAAGAAATATACACTTTATTAAATATTAAGACAAGTTTTATGACACTAATTAAGTAATTAAAAATATAAAAATCTATTAAAATATTAATAATGTATTTTTACCATAATTTTCAATACAACTCCAATATAGTATTGTTCAATAAAAACTTTCTATTATTAATATTTTAACTAGTATTTTAAGTACAGTAGTTAACAACGCCCAAAGATTAAATATTTTTATATTTTAATGTAATAATTTTTTCAATTTTTTTTATTTTTAATGTTTTAACATGTCCTGGTAAACAGATATACATTAAAAAAATCACTATGATATAAATTATCCTTATCCCTTTCCTCCTTGCTAATTATTGGAATATTTATTCCAAAATACACGCTTCCTAGGATTTTGGCTTAATTGTAAATTTTAACACTCAACTTTCATTATTTTGCGAATTTTATCACCTAAGTTTTTAATTTTTGTGCATTTTACCACCGGTGATGTTTCACAAAAAAAAAGTTAAAGAAAATACAAAACGATATCGTTTTGTTTCAAATGTGATGGTAAAATGTGTAAAAATTGAAAACTTAAGTGGTAAAATTTACAAAATTATGAAATTTTGGTGGTAAAATTCACAAAAAAATAACTTGAATGGTAAAATTAGCAAAATGATGAAAATTGAGTGGTAAAATTCATGAAAAAAAACTTGGATAGTAAAATTCGTAAAATAATGAAAATTGGGTGGTAAAATATGCAATTAAGCCTATATTTTTTTAATGCCGATTTCATAATGGTACGAGTGTGGAGTTTAGAAGAAGAAAAAAAGAAGGTTAATTTTTTTAAAGATTAAAAAAGTCATTTGAAAAGTTGTTAAATTAAAAAATACTAGTATTTATATCATCGAATTCGTGAATTAATCAATTGGTATGAAGTTATTTTAATTTAACCGGTTACTTTAAATTAACAAATAATGTTAAATTTAATCCCTAGATATGCAGTTGTGTGGATTACTTAGAAGGAGAATTTTGTTATCTATAAAAGTCTTACTCAATTCAAATAAGCTTATTTCTCATAAAAAAAATATCTATGATCTTGTAAAAAAAAAAATACAATTTAAAAAATTGTCTTCTCTTTTGTTTTCCTCTAAAACTTAACTCTCAAACACATTCAAAATGTATTTTGGACAATGTTGTGCTCCTAGCATTAATAAAAAAAATATAGTAAGAAAATGGGTCAATCAGTTAAGGATTTGGCTCTTTGATCAACTCAAGTAATTTTAAATTTAACTTATTTTTTATAATTTTAAATTAACTTATTGCTTAGTATATTGTATTATATCACTAAAATTATTATTGGTCACTAAGTAATAAGTTAATTTAAAAATATTTTTTTATAAAAGCGTGTTAATACTTTTTAATAAAAGTTTATAATTTTTAAATGCTTAAAGTCAATCTTAAATTATCAAAGTTAACAAAATAACGTTAATACATGAGTTTTTTCATTAAAAATTGCAGCATAACGTATCATATTAATATATTTTTTTTCATTTAAAATTTATTAATCATTGTCCTATAACTATTCTATCCAACTGAAGCAAAATTATTTTACAATAAAAAACTATCACAAGTCTCTTAAAAAAAAAGAAAGTTCTTCAACAAGTCAATTCGTGAATCCACGAAAAATTATTTTAAAAAGGAGGAAGACACCTCCCTTAAATGCGTATCACGGCTCCAAAACCAGAATTAGCTGTAAAGTACATAGCCAAGCCAACCAAAGTCAGATCCAGTCTGAAACCATATTCTACGGTTCTACCACGCTACTGTAAACTTAAAACCGGGGACAGGGTCCTCTGCTTTCTCCACCTTCCTCCTATTCATTCATTGCCATACTTCTTCTTCTTCCACCTCTTCCTTTGCAACTTGATCTCCTTTCACGTGTCACAGACACTTAGACAGATAGACTCATGGTCAAATGAAGAGCACCTTGCCCGGTTGTCTTTGTTGACTTTTTCCACAATCAAATCAATTAACTCCTTCTCCTTCCTTCATTTTCAATGTTCATCCCCCTACTATCCATTTTCTTACGTGTTAAATCAGGATTCATCAATTACATTTCCTCTCTTTCGGCTCTGTTCATATTCTCTCCCTTCTTTCTCACCATATCATACTCCTTACATTACATAGCCTTAATAAAACATTAAAAATCAATCGGCTTCAAAGTTCATCTCTTTATTTCTTATTCTTTTCTGGGGTGGTTCTTCTACTCATGCAGCTAGATTTCTGAGTTGTTATTTCCCTTTTCTTCAGATGAATTCTATTTTACAACATCAAGAGTTTTCTTCCTTGTACTTGTGATTTCCACGAGTGTGAACATGGGAAAACATGGATCTTTCTTCCATATTACGGGTACCCTTTTCCTTTTGTGCAAAGTTTGTTTAGCTGGCATGACATACACTGGAAGGGTCTCACCGGGGGAATTAAAGGGTTCTCAAATGAATTGGATTGACAGAGATGGCAAATTCCTCGTGTCAAACGAGGGACAATTTGCCTTTGGCTTTGTCACCACAATGAATGACACCACCAAGTTTCTACTTCAAATCATCCACGTGGCCACTACCAGGGTAGTTTGGACCGCTAATAGAGCAGCTCCTGTTGCCAATTCAGACAATTTTGCCTTTGATGAAAAGGGCAACGCCTTCTTACAGAAAGATGGAACCGTGGTTTGGTCCACAAACACAAGTAACAAAGGGGTTTCTTCAATGGACTTGCTTGACACTGGAAATTTGGTTTTGCTTGGGAGTGATAATAGTACAGTGATTTGGCAGAGTTTCAGCCATCCAACAGATACTTTGTTGCCAACTCAGGAGTTCACAGAGGGAATGAAACTCATCAGTGATCCTAGCACGAACAACTTGACCCATGTTCTTGAGATCAAGTCTGGTAGTGTTGTTCTCACTGCAGGTTTTCAAACCCCGCAGACTTATTGGACTATTCACACGGACAACCGCAAAGTCATCAATAAGGACGGTGATGCCGTGGCTTCAGCAAACATTAGTGAAAACTCTTGGAGGTTCTATGACAAAAGCAAATCACTGTTGTGGCAATTCATTTTCTCTACAGATCCAGGCACAAATGCGACTTGGATTGCTGTTTTGGGGAGTGATGGCTTCATCACCTTCACAAACCTCAACAGTGGAGTGTCAAATACTGCTTCTCCAACAAGAATACCCCAAGATTCCTGTGCTACACCAGAACCTTGTGATGCATACACCATATGCACAGGTAACCAAAGGTGTAGTTGCCCTTCTGTTATTCCCAGTTGCAAACGTGGTTTTGACAATCCTTGTGGTGGTGACTCAGAAAAGTCCATTCAGTTGGTTAAAGCTGATGATGGGCTTGATTACTTTGCACTTCAATTCCTTCAACCTTTTTCCAAAACTGATTTGGCCGGTTGCCAATCTTCTTGCCGTGGAAACTGCTCGTGCCTTGCTATGTTCTTCCACAGAAGTTCAGGGAACTGTTTCCTTTTGGACAGTGTAGGAAGCTTTCAGAAACCTGATTCTGATTCTGGCTATGTTTCTTACATTAAGGTCTCGACAGATGGAGGCGCTGGCATGGGTTCTGGGGGCGGTGGAAGTGGCAATAAGCACACCATAGTTATTGTGGTCATTGTCATAATAACCTTGCTTGTCATTTGTGGTCTGGTCTTTGGAGGAGTTAGATACCAAAGAAGAAAGCAAAGGTTGCCTGAGTCTCCTAGAGATGGTTCAGAAGAGGACAATTTCTTGGAGAATTTGACTGGTATGCCAATCCGTTACAGCTACAAGGACCTTGAAACTGCCACTAATAACTTCTCTGTGAAGCTTGGACAAGGGGGTTTTGGGTCAGTGTATAAAGGAGTTCTACCAGATGGGACTCAGTTAGCAGTGAAGAAGTTGGAAGGTATTGGACAAGGGAAGAAAGAGTTCAGGGCTGAAGTTAGCATCATTGGAAGCATTCATCACCTTCATTTGGTTAGGCTTAAGGGGTTCTGTGCTGATGGAACTCATAGGCTTCTTGCTTATGAGTACTTGTCTAATGGCTCCTTGGATAAATGGATATTCAAGAAAAACAAAGGTGAGTTTCTGTTGGATTGGGATACTAGGTTCAATATAGCTCTGGGAACAGCAAAAGGACTTGCTTACCTGCATGAAGATTGTGACTCAAAGATAGTTCATTGTGACATCAAGCCAGAAAATGTCCTTCTGGATGACCACTTCATGGCCAAGGTTTCGGATTTTGGGCTGGCTAAGCTCATGAATCGAGAACAAAGCCATGTTTTCACAACACTGAGGGGCACCAGGGGCTATCTTGCACCGGAGTGGATAACAAACTATGCCATATCAGAGAAAAGTGATGTCTATAGCTATGGGATGGTGCTGCTGGAGATCATTGGGGGAAGGAAAAACTATGATCCTCGTGAGTCTTCAGAGAAATCCCATTTCCCAACTTATGCTTTCAAGATGATGGAAGAAGGAAAGCTGAGAGATATTTTTGACTCGGAGTTGAGAATTGATGAGAATGATGATAGGTTTCAATGTGCTATAAAAGTTGCATTGTGGTGCATACAGGAAGACATGTCAATGAGGCCATCTATGACCAGAGTTGTCCAAATGTTGGAGGGTCTTTGTACTGTTCCTAAGCCACCAACCAGTTCTTCATTGGGTTCTCGCCTTTATGCCACTGTGTTCAAATCCTCCAGCGAAGGGGCCACCTCTTCTGGTCCCTCAGACTGTAACAGTGATGCTTATCTCTCCGCTGTTCGCCTTTCAGGGCCTAGATAGCAATAGCTGTCTCTCTTTTTTTTTTTGTGTGTTGTATTGTTGAGTAAATTAGTATGTAATGCAGCAGAGTTATTCAGGTATAGCTACTCTTGATTGTGTGGGGTTTTCATGCTTCCCGCTCTTGTACATTTTGTTCAAGTTTCTCAAATTTTGTAACATAAATGACATAGCTATTCATTATCATCCTGCATTTCTTTCTTTCTCTCGCTTTTTTTTTTTTTTTTTTTTTTTCATTTTTTATACATTTAAGTGTCAATAATTTGCCAGAACCTACGTAGAGAATGCGAGACCCCTGCTTGATTTTCCACCCTCGATAAACACCACCTGCGACATACTTCAAGGCCAGAGACCCGTCTATGGAGCAACTCTCTCTCCCCTCTTAGTACAAATAGGAATACTTACTGTACTACTTAGACCCGGCATTCCACTGGGTAGCTGAGTTGGCCAAGTAGACACTTCTCACTCGGACCAGGAGAGAAATAACGGAAAACACATCTTATCTTATCATAATGACTGAAGATAGAATTTTCTATCTTAATCACGAGATTTTATAGGAAAATAACTATATCTAATCTCCCATTCTAGCTCTATAAATACAGCAATGATCTAACCCAATGAGGTACGAAATTCTAATCCCAGTTGTGATACCTGTCTACTACCTCTGCACCTCTAACTTAAGCGTCAGAGTGTCTTTGGAGATACACCCCACCAGTTACGAAGGAGATCCCGGCGGAACCATTGCACCTGAAGACTTACCAAAATTTGGTAAGAACATTTGGCGTCCACTGTGGGGCTCGGTGAAACTATTCTCAGCCACACCACAATCACAATGGTAACAATCCAGGGGAAAACAGTGAACCATGAAAAGCGACCACAAGGGGAGGAAACCCAAATACAGGGCACACCGTCTCCAGGGGATACCCCGAGAAGTAACCCCAACAACGTGGCGCCCTTCCTGCACCAAGCGCTTGAGAATTACCCGTTGATCCAAGCCGTGCAAAGGGAAGTCAATACGCTAAAACAGAATAGCGCAAAGGAGATAGAAGACCTCCGCAAGGAGAACGCGACCCTCCGAGAGCAGTACCAGAAACTGCAGGAGGATTGGAACGGCCTTTCGACTGCCCACGCCACTGCCAACATACCGTCGGCGGCTCACGCAACCGCCAATAGACATCCTGACCGAACAGAGCAGGAAGACACCACCTGGAGCGAGGCACAGCGAGCAGCAACCCACCTAGAATCCAGACCCACCTCAGGATCATGGGCAGCCCCGAGACGAAGCGCAATACCCGAGACAACAAGGCGACACTCGTTCGTAGATGGAATCATGGAGACTCCACTACCAGCCGGGTGGACACCCTTGTCCATGGACCGATATGGTGGCCTGACCGACCCGGATGAGCACATCGACGCGTTCGTCACGCAGGTGAACCTGTACACAAACGACGACGCCATCATGTGCCGTGTGTTTCCAAAAACCCTAAAGGGGGCAGCGTTGAACTGGTACACACGACTCCCCCCCTCACTCGATCGACTCTTTTGCCACGTTAGTCGCTCGTTTCGGCTCTTAATACGCTACGAGTCGACCCCACCACCTGACGGCAGTGGCATTAGCCAACATTCGACAAGAGGACAACGAGTCTCTCAGGGACTCCATGGAGAGATTCGTCGAAATCTCCGTCAAGATCCGAGACTTGAATCCACAGGTAGCACTAACCGCCATGCTTATGGCACTAAAGTCCAGATCTTTCTAGGATAGTCTCTGCAAGAAGCCACCACATGACATGGACAAGCCCAAAGCAAGAGCAGCAGGATACATTCAGATGGAAGAAATGACTAAGTTCAGAGAACGAGTCAGGGGCGAGTCCTTTAAAAAGCAGGAGGAACGCGAGAAATCAGGAACAAGCCGAGAGCGGAGTAGCAAATCTAGAGGCGACTGACCGCCTCGCACAAGGTTTACTCACTACACCCCTCTAACAGATAGCAGAGCACGAGTTCTAGAAGAAGCCTGCAGTGCCGAGCTATTAAGCCTACCCACTCGAAACCGCTCCCCCGAAAAGGCAGATAGGTCCAAGTTTTGCAGATACCACCGAGTGCACGGACACGCCACTGAAGATTGCACAACCCTGAAGGACAAGATTGAAAAACTTATCCAACAAGGCAAATTACGACGTTTTGTCCGAAACGACAATTGAAAGTCTGAGCGAGAACGAACCCGAGACCGGGAAGACTATCGCGATAGAAAATCCAGGCGAACAGAAGAGCCCCGCCAGGAGCCATCCACTAAACCTCCCGAGACTCAGCTCTGAGGCGTTATGAACACAATAGCAGGAGGATTCGTCGGAGGGGGAAGCTCAGCTCGGCAAGGAAGAGACACCTACGCAGCCTCCGATCAATCAACTCGGCTTCAATAAGCCCTATAATACACAGGAAAATGCCTCCTATAACTTTCACATACGCAGATTTCGAAGGCATAGAACCCAACCACGATGACCCGATGGTGGTCAAGGTTGAGGTCGCAAACTGGTTGGTGTGTAAAGTCTTAGTCGACCAAGGCAGCTCGGTAGATATCCTATACTGGTCCACTTTCCAACAGCTGGACATCCAGGAAAGTAAGATACAGCCGTACACCGAACAGTTAGTCAGTTTTGTAGGCGAAAAGGTCAATACCGGAGGCTACATTGACCTCCTCACTACCTTTGGAGATGAGAAGTGGTCCAAGACTATCACAGTCAGGTACCTCTTAGTCAACGTCCTTACTTCATACAACATTCTCATAGGCAGGCCGACACTCAACGAACAGGGGGCAGTAATCTCAACTCCACACCTGACGATGAAATTCCTAGGTTCAGAAGGGAAGATAGTGACAGTCAAAGTTGATCAGGAGACAGCCCGCGAATGCTACCTAGAGAGTCTAAGGATAGCTAGCGACAAAAAGGTTCCAGAATCGACAGTAAAACACGTAGCATGCGTCTCGCTCGCAACACCAATAGAGGAAGCCGATCTCGACCCCAGGGAGGCCGAGCCGAGAGCACAGCCTACAGAGGAGGTAAGATCCTTCCAAATAGGAAAAGAACCAAGGCAATGCACAAAACTCGGAACTTAGTTAGCAAGCGAAATCGAGAACGCAATTGCCAGAGTCCTGTTAGACAACGTCGACTTGTTCGCATGGACAACTACCGACATGCCCAGAATCGACCCGAGTTTCCATTGCCACAAGCTTGCCATATGTCCAGAAGCCAATCCAATCTCCCAAAAGAAGAGAAAGCTCGGGGTCGAAAGAGGAAAAAAGTCAAAGAAGAAACCGAAAAACTACTCAATGTCGGCTTCATAAGAGAAGTGCAATACACCACATGACTTGCAAATGTGGTAATGGTAAAGAAAGCAAACAGCAAATGGAGGATGTGTATCGACTACACATACCTTAATAGAGCATGTCCAAAAGACTCATACCCGTTGCCAAGCATCGACAAGCTGGTAGACGGAGCAGCCGGCTACCCGATCCTGAGCTTTCTGGACGCATACTCTAGGTACAACCAGATACCCATGTTCCCACTAGACGAAGAAAAGACGACGTTCATAACCGACACGGCCAACTACTGTTACACGGTAATGCCATTCGGACTAAAAAATGCGGGAGCAACATACCAGCGTCTGATGGATAAGATTTTTGCAGACCAGCTCGGATGGAATCTTGAAGTCTACGTTGACGACATGATGGTCAAGAGACGAGACCCGACCTCACATTCAGGAGACTTAGCTGAAATTTTCGACGAGATCAGAAAACATAACATGAGGCTAAATGCTGAGAAATGCGTATTCGTAGTACATGGCGAAAAATTCTTAGGATTCATGCTCACCCACAGAGGCATAGAAGCCAATCCGGAGAAGTGTGCAACTATCATAAACATGAGAAGCCCGAGTAACATGAAAGAAATACAAAGACTAACTGGAAGGCTGACATCCCTGTCCCGTTTCTTGCCAAAAGTGGTAGAGGTAGCCAAACCTTTTTTCCAACTGCTCAAGAAGCAATAGGTGTTTGAATGGAATGAAGAGTGTGAGGCTAACTTTCTAAAGATAAAAACACCACTCTCATCACCACCAATCCTAACACGACCTGAACCCGACAAAGATTTAGTGATATACCTAGCCGTCTCGGGAGACGCAATCAGTTCGGTCATCATTCAAGAGAATCAGACGCAAAAGCCAGTCTACTACATCAGCCGAGTGTTGAAAGATGTCAAAACCAGGTACCAGATGATAGAAAAACTAGCACTAGCCCTGGTCACTTCAACACGACGACTGCGATCATACTTTCAAAGCCATCAGGTAGTGGTGCGAACAGACCACCCGATACGACAAGTTCTGAGGAAGCCAGAACTAGCCGGAAGAATGATAGCATGGTCAGTCGAATTATCTGAGTTCGACATCAAGTATGAACCGAGAGGACCTATCAAAGCACAATGCCTAGCCGACTTCATTGCAGAGCTAGCACCAGTAGAAGAGGCACCCTCCCCATGGTGAACCCTCTACGTGGACGATTCCTCAAACATGAAAGGTAGTGGAGCAGGAGTCATAATCGAGAGCTCAAAAGACCTATCAAAGCATAATGCCTAGCCGATTTCAATGCAGAGCTAGCACCAGTAGAAGAGGCACCCTCCCCATGGTGAACCCTCTACGTGGACGGTTCCTCAAACGTGAAAGGTAGTGGAGCAGGAGTCATAATCGAGAGCCCGGAAGGGATTATCTTGGAACAATCACTCAAATTTTACTTCGACGCATCTAATAACCAAGCCGAGTACAAAGCCCTACTAGCAGGACTGAAACTCGTTAAGGAGGTGGGGGCAAAACACCTTAAATGCTGAAGCGACTCAAAGCTGGTCACTGGGCAGATGAATGGATCCTATCAAACAAAGGACCCCTAGATGACAAAATACTACCACCTAACCTCCCAGTTGAAGAACGAGTTCATCGAATTCGAACTCAACCAGATTCTAAGAGAACAGAATGAAAGGGCCGACCTGCTGTAAAAACTGGCAAGTACTAAGAAGAAAGACCAACACCGAACTGTCATACAGGAAACAATATCTGCTCCAAGTATTGACAAAGTTGTCTCCAGTATCAGCCCTGCAGACCGAGAGTGGATGACCGAGATATGGAACTTTCTGAAAGAAGGAACCCTCCCAAAAAACTGAGAAGATGCCAAAAGACTCAGAAGAAGGGCCAGTTACTACGTCATAGAGGGAGAAGACCTTTGTAGGAGAGGCTTCATTGCACCACTATTGAAATGTGTCACGAAGAATCAGGCCGAGTACGTGGTAAATGAGATGCATAAAGGAATATGCGGAATGCACTCGGGAGGAAAGACCATGGCAGCCCGAATCCTACGAGCTGGATACTACTGGCCGACAATGTGTCGCGACTGCGCCGAATACATAAAAAATGTGAAGAATGCCAGAAATTTGGCAACATATCCCATATACCAGTAGAAGGGTTACATAATGTCACAGCACCATGGCCCTTCGCCATGTGGGGAGTAGACATATTAGGTCCTTTCCCACTTGCTAAGGGACAAGTGAAATTCCTCCTCGTCGGAATCGACTATTTTACGAAGTGGATCGAAGCCGAATCCTTGGCCACCATCATTGCCCACAATGTGCAAAAATTCATATGGAAGAATATCATATGCTAATTCGGTATCCCCCACTCGGTAATATCCGACAACGGAAGACAGTTCACCGAAAAGAACCTTGAAGAGTTCTTCAAAAACCTAGAGATTCGGCACCAAGTGACCTCAGTGGAACATCCGCAAACCAACGGACAAACTGAAGCTGCAAATAAGGTGATACTCAGAGAACTGAAGAAACGAGTAGGCGACGCCAAAGGAAGTTGGGCCGAAGAGCTTCCCGCAATCCTTTGGGCATATCGTTGCACACCGCAATCAACAACGGCATTAAACGAGGCACACCCGGTTTTTTTTTTAATAAAACTCCTTTTTTTTTCACATTATCTATTTATATTTGACCGAGTAGACCAATTGGATACTGGCATTAAACGCCACTTAGTGAGCGATACTCGGCATCCCGAAAGGAGAATGATCGAACTTCAGTAAACTAACCGCGTAGACCTTTATAAGGATATGAAAAGCGAGTTAGGAAAAACCGCATAGACCTTTATAAGGATACAAAAAGCGAGTTAATGTTGAAAAACCGCGTAGACCTTTATAAGGATGCGAAAAACGAGTTAATGTTGAAAAACCGCGTAGACCTTTATAAAGATGCGAAAAGCAAGTTAACATTAAAAAACCGCATAGACCTTAGTCGGATACGAATCATAAAGGAAAGTAAAAAACTTAGTCATTTTCATACACCCTGTTAGATGGGCCGGGTGCGAGCCTACAAAAAAAATCAAAGAGATTAGTGGCTAAGCCAAGTCATCAGGGGCCTTCTTGTCAGGAATGTCTGACTCATCAGCCAACTCACCATCTCTGTTGATATCTTTACCAACATAAAAAAGAGTGAGATCGGCATCCTTGAAGAAGTGCCCAGCTTGACGAACCGCCTTATGGAATCCAGCCTCATGAGTGGTAATAACTTCGGCCACAACTTCGTCCAAATCAGCCTTCAACTTAGCCTTAGAACTAGCAGCCTTTGACCTCATCAGTTCCAACTTCGAGTTGAGACGATCCACCTCGGCCCTGAGATCCTCCGAAGACTTCTCGGCCTGAGCCAAAGAAAGCTTCAGAGCATCCTCACGATCCTCAACCTCCCTCAACTTGGCCTCTGCCTCCGCAAGCGACTTTCGGGACTCCTCAGCAGAATGGAGTAGAGTCTCGTTAGCCTTAGTAACCTCCAAAAGTGTCTGTCGGCCTTCGAAGCTGTTTCCCAAGCCAAGACAAGCTTGTGGTGGCTGCGATCAAACTCTTTAACCCAGTACTGGGCAATTGCCCAAGAGCAAGCCTGGAAGCGCGATATGGCCTCCATAGAAAGACGAGGACCGGCGTTCCTCAACATGTCTCGATCAGCCTGACCGAGATTGTCGGCACTGATAAGAGCTTGGGGATTAAAGTCCCTCCCCCACAAAGAGGTTCGCCCATCCTTCATAGAAAGGAATGCCGGGTGCTTCTTGACCGATGACACTGTAGGTGGACTCAGCCTAGCCCTTTTGGAAGGACCTTCCTCTCCTTGAATCACCTGAGGACCCCTTTTTTTTGGAGAAGGAAGAGGAGGAGGAGGAAGGGGAATAAGAGAAGCCTGAACCTTATCGAGTGCATCCTCCTTATCTTTCAGTTTCTCCAACCGAAGCTTTTTAGCATTTTTATAATCAAATTTTCCTATGACAACTGCAAAAGAGGAAAATAATCAGCAAAATAAACAGAAAAAGCAAAAAAACCGAGTAAGCAGAAAAGTACTCACGGTCCCAATCGGCCCTTGTAGTCTTAGAAAACGGTATTTCAACTAAGGATTTACACTTGAGAAGACGGGGGAGCCTAAGAAGATCGACCATATCATCCTGATCCCAGGAGACATGTCGACTATCTTACATGAAAGCTGCTTGTTAGGCGACCGGGTCCAATATAAAGGGAACCTGGACCGACCCCGCTTGCCAAAGAAGTTTGAAACCCCATCTTTACCCGGCCTAATTCGGAAAAAACCTCCTTTGAAGTTCTTCCAAGAGGAAGTGTAAGGGCTGAGTAAAGATTTACCCGGAATGCCGGTCAAAGAAACCCAACCGCCTTTCTTGCTCTCCTTGACATTATAGTGAAAAAGGAATTTTGAAGCAGTAGGTGTGATAAAAAAAACTCGTTGCACACAACCCTAAAGGCACATATAGTAGCCCAGGCGTTTGGATGCAACTTGGTGGGAGCAACATTTAACTCCCGGAGGACGTCACACTCGAACTTGTCAAAAGGGACAGTGACGCCTAGGACAGAAAAAAGGGCATCATACATGTAAGTATAATGAGACTCACATGGAAGAGCCCGGAGAAAGACGCGCTCACTCGGACGACAATGCTCAACGTGAATAATGTCTGGCAAGTCCGAGTGGCACAACTCCACACCCTCTAAGAAAGAAAGGAGAGACTCTCGGGATTGATACCGAGAAGCATAGCCACCTACTTCCTCACTCACCCAAAAATAACCAGGGAAAGATATAAAAGTCTTCTTGGGAAATTCAGTGCAACTTGGCTCGGGAGGAGGAGAAGGAGATCGGACATGATGAGGAACCAGAGGAACCTCCTCAGTAGCCTCAGAATCATCCAAGACTACAACCCCAACTGGAGCAGTAGGCAAGGGCACTTCAGCCTGCCCAAAAACAAGGGGGCGCCCAACGCCGACGCGCCATCACTAACCCTATCAGAGTTGCTGCGGCGCGGCGACCTGTCACACAATCAGAATCCTCCCCAATCAAATGAACCTCCGGAGATAACATCCTGCCACCTCCGGAGCGCCCTGACTCCCCGAAAAATGACATCACCAACAAAAAGAAAAGTGAAGGGGAGAAAGGAGCGTACCTGAACAGAAAAAGAATGAAGAGAAACGAGAAAGGAGGAAACGACGGAGAAGTTCACCGGAGAAGAAGACAAGAAGGAAGAAAATGAAAGTACGACAAGCACAGTGACCCTTATATAGAGTCCCAAACGTCCCGAATACAAAACGACGAAACTACTAAAGCCGTTGGATCAAGACCCTTCGCCAGGCCCATCAACGGCTAGAGAGGCTTAAAACCTTTGGGAATCCTGAGAACATTTTCAAAATTAAAAAATAATCATTACCGCCACCCTTGGGAAGCGTTACGAATTCAATAGGTCCGAAACGACGCCACCGCCATTGGACAACATGACGTTTCGAGAACCAATTCCGAGTCCAACCATACGAGACGAGTAGAGAACGACGTAGACTCAGGCAAATAAAATTCGAGTTCGACAAAAACACTACTTAATCTCCTACATGACTTCGGAGCTTGGGGGCATGTGTACTACTTGGACCCGACATTCCATCGAGTAGCTGAGCTGGCCGAGTAGACACTTCTCACTCGGACCAGGAGAGAAATAACGGAAAGCATATCTTATCATAAGATAAGATAGAGAAAAATCAGAACATAAGATAATAACTGAAGATAGAATTATCTCTATCTTAATCATGAGATTTGAGGAGATTTGATAGGAAAATAACCCTATCTAATCTCCCATTCTAGCTCTATAAATACAGCAATGGTCTAACCCAACGAGGTACGAAATTATAATCCCAGTTGTGATACCTGTCTCATACCTCTGCGCCTCTAACTTAAGTGTCGGAGTGTCTTTGCAGGTACACCCCCACCAGTTACGGAGGAGATCCAGACGGAACCATCGCACCGGAAGACTTACCAAAATTTGGTAAAAACACTTACTATAGTAAATAAAAATACATCTTCATTTGTATCAGGAAACTCTCTTGAGAGTTAGAACAATAAACCAAGATTTTCAAAAAAGTTTGTAAGAACAGAAATTAAGAAAAAGTAAATAATGTGGACCATTTACAAAAATAAGTATATTTATTTTATTAAAAAAAGTACATTTGCCTATTTCCCATTTAAAAAGTGATTCCTGCTATACTAATCTTGGAAAATTTGTATTTTTTTAGAAAACAAATTATACTTAAAGTTTTATGCAGATTTGTTGTCTCTATCCATCTATATGGATATAAGCAACATAAGTAGGTCGCAAGGAAAGTTTATTATTTATAAAAAAAAAATGTATCTATCAAGTATAATGTTATATTTTATATTAAAATAATGAAAGTGTAAAGGAAAAGAAATTGGGTGCGGTGGATTGTGTGGCGTTCGGTAGGGATAATGAGATTAGGTGTGAATAAGCACGTTGTGCGGTGCTCAATCGGCACCGCTTCAGCCGAGTCCCAAACCGATTTTCCCGCCAAATTGCAACGGTCATCTTTCTCAACTGTCAAGTTCCGCTCCGACAGTGCTTCTTCAGGTTAGGCAGACAACCTTGAACCTCAGTCTCTGTCGGATAGGGCTGTAATTGTGCTTATAATAATATATCTAGACGGTAACGGTAACGGTATATCGTAGATTTAGCGGTTTCAAGTAGCAGCAGGAGAGGGCTAATACGCATAGCTACCTTGCCATGTCTTCTTCCTCTCATAGGTTGTCTCCCAGGCCCAGCCAACGCCATGCAGTAAGTATGTATATAATTAATTTTGGACCATATTATACCTAGTACTATTACATTCGTGTCTTGAATACATTGCGGTGATTGAATTGAAGGCCAGGTACAAAGGAATATCTTCTCATTAAAGAAGAGGTGAGGAAGGTATTGTCCAAGGGAAAGGCTGCCGGCGTGCTTCGACTGGTTTTCCACGATGCTGGAACCTTTGACATGGATGACAGTACAGGTATAATACTTATCTCATCTGAGGGACTCAAAGTTGCTGTTATTTTTCAATTTTCACAGTCCTTCTGGCTTTCTAGCAAAAGCCAATGAAATTTGATTCTCTTGTAAATGAAAGTAAAACATTTGTCTGAAGAGGTTTGACATTATTACGGTTGAAAATTATCTTCATTTTTTGGTACCGGTTAAAGAGTTTAATGGGCATGTTCTGTCAGTGTCACCCTAATTGAAATGATCCTTGATATGGCTTTAAAAGTAGTTATTATACATGGCGGTTTGTAATTGGATTGAATGCCAGTATAAAAAAACTTTACACTGTCTATGACTCTCTGCATATATTATTTATTTCCAGTTAAATATGTAGCTAGTCCAAATTTGGGGTGTCAATACCATTTGTTTTGACTTTTTTTACTGATATAATTAAGCTTGCATCCTCTACTCCACATGCTTTCTTGATCATCCAATTTCGCATCAAGAGTATAACACTAAAGCTATGTAGAATTTCAAGCTGAATTTGATTTTAGGGTATCATGGAGACAAAACCATGCTAGTTAGGTAATGGCTTTTCCAGATATGTCTCATGGTCGATTCTTTTCAAACAGAATTTTCATGTGATGAATTTAACTCTATGTTATGTCTCCCATTTTCTCTTTTCTTTTCTACAATTCCGTTTCAGTAGAGTTCTAGCCTTTGCTCATCGATTGAATTTGTTTAGGTAAATTTCACAAGGCATGAGCCAAGAAATTAAAAAGAAACTATCTTATTATGTATTCTTGGTAATAGTGTCATCACCAGTAATATGTATTTCCTTATTCTTATCAAATTCAAATGTATATACTTTTTTGCACTTTTCATGTTGTTTCAGGTGGTATGAATGGTTCTATAGTCTATGAACTTGAAAGACCTGAAAATGCTAGCCTGAAAAAATCAGTAAAGGCATGCTCTGTCTCACTATTTTCTCATTCCCCTTCTATCACCTCTCTTGCTATTACTATTTGAAGAATTCCACATGATAGTATGTTCTATAGTCTAGATTTCTTGATCATTAAGACAAAATCTTACATCTTAATTGCCAGCTAATATTTCGGTGGACGTATCACATATTTTTTAGGTTCTGCAAAAAGCAAAGACTCAGATAGATGCTATCCAACCAGGTCCTTCTTCTATCTGGTAAGTGCTGCTAATAGTAAGTGATAATTTGGTCTAGACTAACAAATTTTAGTTTACCTTTATTAGTATCTTGGGCGGACATGATAGCTGTGGCTGGAGCTGAAGCAGTTGAAGTATGTGGAGGTCCATCTATCCAAGTTTCACTGGGTAGACTAGATACACTGTAAGATGCTAGATTGCTAGGTTTCTAATAGACTTCTACTCTAGTTAGTATGTATGATGTGACCAGCAACTGGTCTTTTCTTTACAGGGTGACAAACAAGCAGTTATATGTTAGTTTTGGTGCATTAGGTTCTCTGAAAATATTTTTTAACCTATTACTCCCTCCGTTCCTAAACTCTTGATGTTTAAGGTTAATGCACACAGCTTAAGAAACATTTAATACAACTCACAAATAATAAATTTAGTCTAAAATACCCTCATTTAATATCTATGATGAAAGAAGTTGTGAAAATCCAGGTCATGTTAAATAGGAGTATATGTGGAAGAAAATAATTAGTGAGTCTTGGAATGTGCAAAACATCAAGAGTTTGGGAACAAAAACAAGAAGCTAAAACATCAAGAGTTTAGGAACGGAGGGAGTATTGAATTATGTTCAATCTGTTGTTTAATGAATGATCAACCATTTTGCAGAAAAAAAAATATTCCTCCATGGGAATTTAACTCATTGGTTTTCACATAACAACAAAACCTGGTTTTGTCTTCTATCAGATAATATTTGCATTCATTTCAATGATAGGGTGCCTGATCCAGAGGGGAGACTTCCTGAGGAATCTCTCGATGCTTCTGGTTTGAAGAAATGTTTCCAGAGTAAAGGCTTTTCGTGAGTATGAGTAAAACTCCTATTTTACTTTGTATTTGTGTTCTATAAAGTTTATTCATTTGTACCTATTTTAGACTAGTGCAGCTATACATCATCTAAAAGCTGTCTGATCGTCCATAACTTAACATGAGAATCTTAACACTACAGAGGAAAACTGAATCTTATAAAGTTCTAATTCTAAACCAGACTAACAAGGCAAGAAATATAGTGATTTACTTACCAAAAAATCACTGATCATATGTTTATTAGTTATTGTTTAAATTTTTCAGCATGTTTTACCTGAATTAATTTTGCTTATGCATCCTTATCCATTTGGAGCTTTTCTTTCATAGAACACAAGAGCTTGTGGCATTGTCTGGAGCCCACACTATCGGAAGTAAAGGTTTTGGAAGCCCAATTTCTTTTGACAATTCATATTATAAGGTTCTTTTGGAGAATCCGTGGACGTCTTCAGGTAATTTAACAGCTTATCTCATCTAAACTTTGTTTATACTTTATATATTTTTTGTAAACTTTCTACCAGTCATTGGTTTCTGAAGCAGTTCTCTTTGAACAAAAACAATAAGGAAATGCAGGAGTTGAATGCATGTTACTATGTTAGGCTTAGCCACTGGATTATCACATAATTTATGTCCAGTCTGCTCTGGATCTTAATGTTCCAATCAAGTTTTTCAGTTTCTTTGCCATCAGGTGTGCCTTCCAATAAACTACTATAAATTTCATTAATCTCTGGTATAGTGGGTCAAGTGGGTTAACGCATAGGCTTAGGGCCAAATCAACAGCTTTACTATGTGATTGCATGCTCATTTTTCTGGATAAACCTAACATATTTATTGGTTTGTTTTTGTCATTTTTTTTTAATTATTTGTATAATTCTCATCTGCTGGTTCTCTTTTATGCAGGTGGTATGTCGAGTATGATTGGCCTTCCTTCAGATCACGCTCTTGTTGAGGATGATGAATGCTTAAGGTTCTTTATCTCTTGACAGTCTCTTATACTACACTTAATATGAAATTGCTTATTTTTTTTCTGGCTAAGCACTAAAATTTTAGTACCAAAGTGGTAAATCCTTTAAATAATGTTAAGTTATCTGAACGGATCAAGCAATTAAAATGAGAAGCATATCCTTTTCTTATTTTTCAGGATTCTAGAAAATAACAGGTAATGCAAATAATGCATCAATTGGAAACAAGTAACAACTGCATATCAATTGATAATGGATAAGTTATGTTAGTTAGATTTGTCGGACACTATAATTCGTGATTCATTGTGTCTTGCCCTAGTAAACCAGATCCTTGTCTCTGTAGTACTAGTTTGCACACAATACTAAACATTGAATTTTCCTGTTCTAGACTTCTAGTTGAAATCTGAAATGTCAATATTCAAACAGTTAGGTCATGATCCTGAGCCTAAAGCATGCTCTGTTCAAATGCTTATATTATAGTTGTTTGTTGGCCTTAGGACTAATTTCTGATTCCTTTCTGTCTATGTAATTTAAGTAAACTAGAGTCAGTATTGTCCATAAAAAATGCCCATCAATCATGTATTTTGGAGGGAAAAATTTTAACAAAACTTTTTGGCTGGACTATTTTATTATAGGCTTTAATATTTTTTAGTTCGTGTAATTTGGTCATTTTGCTTTTTTAATTCCTATAAAATTATTTTGATCATTTTTAGTTCTTGCTGTTAGAAAAAAATTGTTAAAAAATGACATGGCAATTGGAGTATCATGTCATCGCACCACGTGTTGTTCACGTAGGCATATGTGCCACGTTACCATGCCACATGTGGTCCACATAGGCACATGGACTAAAAATGACCAAAAAAATTATGAGGACCAAAAAAACAAAATACCAAAATTATAAGACTAGAATAACCAAAAAATTTTATAACAACTAAAAAGACAAAATATCTAAATTATAAGAACTAAAATGACTAAAATAATTTTATAGGGACTAAAAAACAAATACCTAATATATAGGGACTAAAATGATATTTAAGCTTTTATTATATCTTTTTGATGACTAAAAATTCACTTGCACGTTACATATCCCGGTGCACCGCGTGTGTATGTTTCTGCTAATTATATGTTCCTAAGAGAGCTCCATTGGTTGAACAGATGGATTAAAAAATACGCAGACAGTGAGAATCTGTTCTTTGAAGATTTCAAAAATGCGTACGTCAAGCTGGTGAATTCTGGTGTGAGGTGGAATAACTTATAAATTCAGGAGTTGAATGTTTCAACTTTCAACTTTCACTGAAGGGGCATCTTTCATTTTTATTGACTTTCTAATAGTGTTTATGCACAGTTGCCATTAAGTTTTGGGTGCTGTATTAATGCTTTGAACATCAAGATCTACTAACCCAAAAAAATCAACCTACGAAGTATGTAAATGCATTCAGGGCAAATAAATTTCAAGCGAAAGTCGTTTAAATTTGAAGTGTGAATGCTTGACGCATGGAGTAATTTTTGCATGAGCACAGTTCTTTTGGACACAACCAAACGCTTTTTTATTATTTAATTCGCAAAGAATTCCTTTCATAATTCACGGTCCATCTCCAATTACAATGAATATTATTGATTAGGGATTATCACTTAAAAAATATATAAAAATATTAAGTATGAACAAGTTTCTGTCAATTAAGTAAAAAGGTATAAAATTACAAAATGTCAAATATTTTGGCACCTAGTCCTTGAACCATTGATCCCTTTTTATATTTTAAATTAAGATCATGTACTTAATGGAACTTTTTTTTTTGAGAGAGTACTTAATGGAACTTTAAGATAAGCCCAGTTAGGAGTCTAATAAAAAAAACATTTGATGATATTTTGAACCTAATTATAAACTTTTCTGTCAAAAAAAAAACCTAATTATAAACTTTAAAAAAAAATAAGGACCTACATATTAAAAATTCTTTGATAGCTCATGCACATGGGCTTCTCCCCCGATTTTGTATTAGAAGTTTTAGCAAATGATGCTAACCTCCTAGTTTAGCTTGTTACAGTTTTTTCTGTTCCCACTTTAATAAATTAATAAAAAAAAAAAGAATACCACACGAATTTAATTGTATTTAAATTTGAGTGACATTTAAATGAAAGTTTTCATCCCATGAAAGGAAAACAATTACCCGAGTCAGTTACAAAAATAAAACGTTAATTACATGAATATATTAATTTAATAGATTAAATATAAAATATATTAATGAAAATAAAAACAAATTGATACTAGTCTAATACGTAATAATAAATAAATATTTTTAAATATATAAATATATTATAATTAAAATGTAATAAATAAATATTTTGAAAATATAAAATATAGTAAATTTATGACAAAAAATTTATATTGTGATATAATATTATTTTTAATTATTTATCTTTTTAAAAAAATATTAAAATTTAAGTTAGAACTAAAAATATTAAAAATGATAAATTGAAAGAGATAAGTGATTAAGAAAAATTCATAAAAATATTCTTGTTGAAGAAAAATAGCTAAAAACATTTTCTTTGAAGAATAATTGCTAAAAAGTACTCCAAGCATACACCAAAGTCTAAAATAAACTACACTCTACACGATTAATTTGGGGTTTACTAAAGTTGAACTATGTATCATTTTTTATTTTAAATAGTACATATTTTTTATGAAGAAAATTTTACTTGAATCGAATAGAATTATTTTAAAAAATAAAACCCTCTTTTCAATTATTTAATATCATTGCATATATACTTTAATCGTATTTAAACTCAAGACCATTAATTAAATTAGAATATACAACTTTTTTTTCAACAAAACAACTAAAATGAATAATTTCAAACTGATAGTATAAGTGATAACTGAGAGTATAACCATCGCATCATATTACAGTGAGATTAAGGGGTTGTTTGTTTAAGTTTTTTTTAGCGAAGAATCACTCCATCTTAAAAAATAATCACTTTTTTATAGTTTTTTTTTATGTGTTTTGGTACATATATTTTTTATTGGTACAAAATTTTTTATGTGTTTTTTTTCAACTTTTCAGAATAATAAGAAGCTGAAAAGAATTTAGATTTGAATATAATTAAAAACTGTTTTAAATAGTTTCTCATAAAATCAATTATTTTTTTAATCTTAAAGAAACTGACCCAGTGACCCTAAAGACTCTTGATTAGCACTTAACTAATACTCCGTCCGGTCATTTTTATAAGAAACAAAATGATGTTTTTTTTGTTCTAATTATAAGAAATATACATTCACTTTAAGATGTATTAATTATTACTTTTCTTTTTTACTCTTTATCTTGTGAAATTTATTAATGAGACACCTACTCATTTCTTATGCATTTATTGAGCTATTAACAATACAACTTACACTTATTAGTGGAGATGCAGTGTTATTAATGTAACCACTACTTAAACCAATTAATTTAATAGATATTTTTAAAATAAAATTTAAATTTATGATATTATTAATTATAATTAATTAATTTAATTATTTTTATTGATCTTGACGATTTAGTTATTTGTTTCTTAATAGGTAAAGCAACGTGTTTTGGTGATAACCGTATAACTTGATGTAACCGTAAAACGTGAGTACTGCAGAGAAAGCGACTTGGCCTGACCTGGAAATTGAAATTCAGCATTTGGATTTGAAATGAAACCGTTGTCTCCAATACGACACTCTCACTCTCAACCTTATACTCTTCCTTCTCTCTTTTTGCCCTATTTATTTTATTTTATTTTATTTATAAGAATAAAAAATAATAGATAAAGCATCAGCATCAGCAACATCTTCTACCACAGTTTGAATCTTTCGGATCTTGTTGGTCGGACTCGGATCCCCCATTCCTCAGATCTCTGAACCCAAGATGCCATTC
Source organism: Pueraria montana var. lobata (assembly GCA_026413185.1). Lineage (NCBI taxonomy): Eukaryota > Viridiplantae > Streptophyta > Magnoliopsida > Fabales > Fabaceae > Pueraria > Pueraria montana. The sequence continues at coordinate 10,519,948 of CM048652.1, forward strand.
GGCTCTTGACAGTGACACCTCAGGTAACAATTTCTGGGAACTCATCAAAATCTCATTTTTGTTTCTCTGCTCATGTCAAGTCCCGTGCTTGAGTTAAGATGTAGTGTAGTTGTTGTTGTTCTTGATTTGTATTCTGCTGCAAAATGGAGCTTTGTTGATTGTTCCTCATTGGGTGGCACTCTTTTGGGATTAAAGTTTTGTTCTTGGAAATGGGAGTGCTGTGGAGAATGCTAATCTTGCTTGTTTTACTATCCCCTGATTTGATTTGCTCAGTTACGCCCTTCCTATTTTGATGATGTTAGTTCATTGCTAAGTACTTGTTTTTTTTTTTTTTTCATTTGGTTGCTTAGACCTAAGAAAATGCTTTAGAAGCAAGTCAATTTGGTCCCTCTTCTCAATTTGTCTTCATGCGCTTGGCCACCAAGTGGAGATTAGATGCATCTTTTTATCCACCTAGAGTCTTCCACATTATTCATTAATGTCCATGACTTTGAAGTGCCCTGTTTATAATCTTTATTGTATTTTATTGTGTTATGTTGCTTTCACTGTTTTGACTGGTAAGTAACTCATGACACCACCTGACAGGTATGCTGTTTAGTTTTTTACATATCACTCTCAACTTTCTTTCTTCAAGTGGGTACGTTGCCTTGCCGTTAGATATAAAGTCTGGTGAATTTTGTTTTCAGAAACGTGGAAATCAATCTTTTTTGATAGTAAAGAAAGATTATGAGAATTTTCTAGATATTTTTTGAAACCATTTGGCTTACGGGCAAAAGATGCAATTTTCATGTAAACAAACATAAGAAGGGTAAAACTTGTTCTATAAGATTACATTTGTTCCTTTCACTCTTGTGTTAGATTATCTCTAAGTTGCTGTTCCTTGGTTCTATGTAAATTGTAGCTTGGCTTGAATGATGGATCCAAGCAACCTTTTGCCAGCTGATGGACTTGAAGAAGTCCACCAAAATGGTGTTCATGATGAACTGTCTAATTCTGGAAAGGATGGTGTTGTTTCAAATGTAGACCCTGGTGTTAACAAAATTATAGAAACTGCAGCTCCAAATGGAAATTTTGAAAATTTCATCCAGTATGATAGCACTGCAACTGACTCATCCAAGGCAGAAATCAATGAAGGGTCATATGACAACTTAGATGGCAACAATGTCACCATTTCTAAGGTGAGTGGATTTTTTTACCTTGAATTGGTTTAATGAATTTATTAATGTTATTCAAATTGAGTATCTCATCTCATTTATTTTCTCAATTCTAGGAAGAGGAAGCAGAAATCATAGATCGGACAGAGCAATTAAAAGCAGGAAAAGGTCCTGTCAAGAATAAGAATGCAAAGCCACCAAGCCCCAGAGGAGGCCATGCAAGTTCAGTTAAAAAGAACAAAGATGGAAAGGATGAAGAGGTTGCATCTGCTGTTTCAAATGGTACTTTTGCTTCAGACTCTCACCCAAGACAACCTATTAAAAACAGATCATTGAGTGACAAGCAGGCTCGATTGTCTAAGGTAAGCTTTGTTGTTATCTTTGTTTGCTTATGAAATTTGACATAGGTGGTCAGGCATTCAAATAGTTGTGCTCCCTTTGTTTCTTCTTTTATCTTTTTGGTTTTGAGTAACAAAAATTTAATGTTTGGCATTCCCTGATAGTTTTTACATTTTACACTTTCAGCACCCTGGAAAGTCTAACGCAGCACCTTCTGAAGCATCAATGTATGTAATGCTTTGCATTTATGTTTGAATATTTCATCATATATTAGTTGAAGAAAAAATAGGGTATAAAGAATCCTCATCTTAATTATTTGACTTGTGGGCTGTAATTTATTGGATGCAGGGAGAAGACTAGACCACGATTATTGAAGAAAGTGCCCCTTGATAATCTTCAAGGAGAAACAGAATCTTCTTCGTATCCTTTTATTTTTCCTGGTTGAGCATTGTTTCTTCTTGTGAGTGGCAATGAGGAGCTAATGTGGATTTCTTTATATTTATATTGTAAGTTTGTTACTGAGATTGGCACAGTGTATTATTATGGTTTATCCTTAATCCACTTGTAAGTCCTACTGCAGAAGATGCCAAACCTCGCAGGGTGGGGACGCTCCCAAATTATGGATTCAGTTTCAAGTGTGATGAGCGAGCTGAGAGAAGAAAAGAGGTAAATAATTCTTACTTGCTTCTGCCTTTTGTGTTACATGAGGGTTTCTTTTGAATAAGCTAATAGTTTTAAAAAAATGTTATTTTGGTGGCCAGTTCTACACTAAGCTTGAGGAAAAGATTCATGCAAAGGAAGTGGAGGAGAGTAACCTGCAAGCAAAAACCAAGGTGATAATATTTGATATCTAGGCTGAAATGTAACTTGCAGATATTGCCATTTAATCACACCAACCTTTCACCTTTTTTATAGGAGAACCAAGAAGCTGAGATTAAGATGCTTAGAAAAAGTCTAGGATTTAAAGCAACTCCAATGCCAAGCTTCTACCAGGAGCCTCCTCCTCCTAGGGTGGAGTTAAAAAAGGTAAGTTTCTATGTGTGTGCGCGCATACCTGTCTGTGCATGCAAGCTCTCTATGTGTACTCTGCCTAATTATTATCTGATTTTTTTTTTAATTCATATGTAATGCATTTTCTGTTGCTATGTGGATGCACACATGCACAGATGTGTACACACGGACTGACCTACATATTTATGTGGTTTCAAATAATCAGAGCATACAACAATCTTTTATTCTTCTGAACTAATTTGGAAAGAGCAATCTCTGCTGATTGAAGCTCTTTTCTCGCTGTTTCCACTTCATTCCATCAATAGTCCGAGGAAGCTGGGTCTAAAAATTCCAGGGCCTTAGACTAAATTTACGTCTGACATTTAGTCTAATATAACCCATCAATTCTAATTTTGCTAGCCTTCTGAATTGCAAAATTATTTATCAAAGTTTTATATTTAAGTAATTCTAATATTTCTTCTCGATAGATAATATGACTAATTCATTTAATGCATCTTAGTAGATAAATGATCTCAAATAGGATTTAAATCATTGTAATTTTGAGAAGTTTCTTTCAGCAGTAGCAGCAATTATAGTGTTGTGAATAATATTCTATAAGTAATGTATGTATTGAAAAAAGAATCTAATCTTCTGATGAAATTTAATACTTCTAATGAGATATTAATTTCTTTTGTTAGTATTTTTTTCAATTTTTGAAAAATAAATCAAGACCATCCTTACCCAATGAAGAAATTGATGAACCACTTGACTAACACCTTTCTGACCCATTTAATTAATTCAAATATTCACTTCAACTCTTCAAATGAAAAATGAAATAAAATATTGACACGGGTGATAGAAGGCAGATAATAATTAATTGGTAATAAAAAAAATAGAAAGTTAGGAAGATAGAGGATGTCCAAGAGTGAGACAGATAGTAAGAGAGGGGAGATAATTAAACTATTAGATATTTAATAAAATTGGGATAAATAGTTACAAGTTATAACAAAGTAATTAATACAATTAATAATGTGTAGAATTATTAAAAAATTATAGCAATTGTGATAGGCAAAACAGTCCACACTTATAGAAGGGGAAAACAAGATGGGCCCAGTAGCAATGGTGTGCAGGCTTATGAAAGGAAAAGGAAGGATAACAGAAAGGGACATGAGGTGGAATATTCTATGAGCCGAGAGAAAATCATAATGGAATGGGGACAGGGGGCTTGGGGGAGTGGATACACAAACTTGGTGATCAGTGAGAAAATTGGGTGAATGGCTGGCACACTAGGAATTGATTGTAATTATTATACAATCAAATAGCTTAAATCTAAAATTAGGAATTGATTGTAATTATTATACAGCAACAGCATAAACCTTATCTCACTAGATGAGGTTAACTACATGAATCACATGAAATCATTGGACTCAGTTAAAAACCAAATTTTTAGGGATATTGTTCACCACAAGATCCCTTTTAACAATTTCTTTCAATGACTTTTTTTCCTCCCTCTATCCCTTTTCATAAGGTTAAAAGCCATATAATCTACTTTCCTCACCGATGCTTCTAGTGGCCTTTTTTGCATGTGTCAAAATTACCTTAATCGATTTTCTGTCCTGTATTCTGTGATAAGGTGTCACACCAACATCTTGTATACATTCATTTTGTATCCTGTCCTTTCTTGTGTGGTCACACATCAATAATATTCTCTGCTACTCCCAGCTTTTTTCTCTTGCTCTTTTAAAGCCCAACATTCATTATCATACAATAAAACTTTTCTTTGAACTTGGTTAGGACTTTGTAGTCACAATTAACCTCCGATGCCTTTCTTCATTTTAACCACCCAGCTTGTATCTTGTCTGTGACATGTTCATTAATTTCCTCATCATTTTGTAATATTGATCCTAGATACTTAAACTTAGAAACATGTGGTATGATATCTTCTCTAATTTTTACCTTCCAAGTCTTTTCATCTTGTTTTTTGATAAAATTGCAATGCATATTCTTTTTTTTACTCCTACTTAAGTGAAAATCCGTTGGTTCCAAAGTTTGTCTGCTCAAGTTTAGATTCTTCAATTAAAATTTATATCATGTGCCATACAATTAAGTAGAATCGTTTATATGTCCTTGGTAAGCACACCCAACCCAAGACTGGATTAAACAAGCACTTAAGGCTGAGCCTTGATATAAACCTATTCTTATAGGAAAGTCCTTAGTCTTGCCTCCAGGAGTTCTAACACTAGTAGTTACCCCATCATACATGTCTTGTATAGCCTTAACATAAGTCAAGAAAAGGACACCTTTCTTTTTAGCCTTCCACAACACTTTTCTTGGCATTCCATCATATGTTTTTTCCAAATCAATAAAAACCATATGTAAGTCTTTTATTTCTTTGTTTCGATACCTTTCATCAACTCCCATAAATGACTTGCTGTATACCTTCCTAACATGAAACCAAATTGATTCTCTGCAATCCTAGTCTTTTGTCCACGGTTACCCACCACAACTAAGGTGGGCTAGGAGTGACCGCAATTAAGGCGGCTTTCCAACACTCACCCTCATGCTCAAGGCTACCCTTCTAGAGTGTGCCTAGGCTCACTTAAGGCTACCTGCCTTGAGCATGTTAAACATAGGTGGCCCACCAATGATTTAGGATAGGCTCTGATACCATGTTACAATGTAGGTTTGGACCTAATTCAACCCTACAAAACTAGCTTGTAAGGTAAGGATTGCTTTCCACTCATATACTTTATCATGGCACTATCTCTAGTAGATGTGGGACTTAAATACACCCCTCTAACCCATAGGATTGGCGTAATGGTGTAAGGTCCCACTGCGTTCACATGTGGAGAAACGATCTATTTAACGGGAAAACCCGTGTTCAATTCCCTCCGTGCACAAAATTCCCTTGAGCCAGCGGCAGTCACGTACCGCGAGCGGGATTAGTTTCTAATCCAATGGGTTGAGAGACACCCGTGGTTTCTGACTCAGGACCAAAAAAAACACACTCCTCTTTGCCCACGGCTACCCGCCACAACTAAGGTGGCCTAAGGGTGACCGTAATTAAGGCGGCTTTCCAACATTAAATACCTGTAGTTATAAAATAAAAATAAAAATGCACATACATTTGTAGCTATTAATTACTCTCCTAAGTCAAAGTGTGCTCTTTTATGCAACCAAAAAGTTTAGGTGTACCGGATATAAGAGTGAAAAGAAATGTCTATTATGTAGATGTAGATGATTGTAGATGTAGATGTAGATTGAGCAAGTAATTGTGACATGGGTAATAAATATAACTTGTATTTTCTAAAGTTGTTAGACCAACATTAGCAGGTAGGTGAAATAAAAGATAAACCTATTGTATTATACATTGATGCTCATTAATTATGATATGATTTCAATTTGAATTGATGAATCTGATGGTTTATTCTATAAACTTAGGGACTAATAGGAATGCTGATTCTATTTTGCAGTTTATTTGCTTTCATTGATCTGCATGTTGAAACCTTAGATGTGGTTTGTGATTTGGTGACTTACACATATCTTATGGATTCTGAAAATTTAGGTGGTTTTGCTAATTTTCCAAAGTAAGCCCACTGGATTTTCAAGTCCTATGTGATTGCAAAAAAATTATAATTCTTAATTTTTTTCTAGATGGCTTTTCACTTATCAATGAGTAGGTGCTTGATCAGGTGCTTCTAAACTGCTATTATTTAGACTTTCACAACCTTTTTAAACCCAATTCTTATATCAGCAGATGGTTTTAAATCTCTCTAAAGTGATGCTAAAACCCAGTTTTCTATTTTTTCACTTACACTGGTGAAATGAAGTCTTGTTTGCATTGCTATTTGAACATTCATTTGAGCTCACAGTTTTGATCTTTCCTTTCTCTCCCTCTCTCTAACATGTGATGTGACTGTTGATGTTTTTTCATCCTAGTTTGAGTTAGCAAGTTTGGTCTTTGTCATTTGGAAATTTAATAATAATTTCTTGAGCTTCTGGACTTACTAATGTAGATGCCAACTACAAGAGCTAAATCTCCCAAGCTTGGTCGTAAGAAGAGTTCAACAAATTCAGAGCCAGAAGGAAACACTAGCAACAGTGCTCGACAAGGTCGTTTAAGTCTGGATGAGAAAGTGTCTCAGACTAACCCAACTAAAGGAATTAGTCCTGTTCATCAAAAGAAGCCACAACGAAAGTCTCTTCCTCCACGACTGACTTCTGAAAAGATCAGTTCATCCAATTCAGCGTCTGCAAGGACCCCATCTAAGGCAGTGAATGGTGACAAAACCTCCTTATCAAGTGTAAAAACTGAAGTTACCACTCTATCCAATGCAACAGGGGAAGAGAAAGTTGAAATAGCTGCAGCCACTGAAGAGAACAATGTCTTATTGGATGAGACAAGTAAAGCTCTTCCTCTGAATGTAGAGCAAGGTGAAACAGAATTTCCTGTGAATGGTGATTTAGTCATTGAAGAGAAACCACAGCTCAACTTGGCACGAGAACCCATAGCGGCGGAGCACTAAGCAAACAGCAGGAACAGAACCGAATATTAACTATCAGATCGATTGATTCGTCTCGTGAATGTTATAGAAGCGTATGACTGAGATTATTTAACAATGAAGGCTTGCAGAATTTCTTTGTGGTTTGTGATGTCATTTTGTCTAAGCAGCATTGTTTCCAGTGTTTGCTCCTAAAGCTTGCTGGTTTTGTCCTTATGATTCTCTCCTCCTCTTTGCAGCAATGTATGTAACTATTTTCCAGGTTGCTCTAGTTGATGTTTTTTTAACATGTAACATTTGTCTGTTTAGTTAATATGTTGGAGAAAATTTTGAGAAAGTTTGCAATTGGTGGCTCAATCACATTTTGAAACAAGCTGTATTGTGTTACAGCTTTGCTTTGTGTTGCATCGATTTTCAGCTCTGGATTCTACCTTGTAACCACAAATGCTTAAGCACAGGCTTAGGTAACTCAAGCAAATAAGTACTTTTACTTTTGTTACAAGTAGTTAGAGTTCATTGCGCAGATGTGGTATTAGTTACAGACTTACAATTTTTTATTTATAACACACTTTTCATTTTATTAATTTCAAATTCTTTGCTTCTCTTAAATTCTCTTCATTTTTGAGCTATGTTACGTTTTTTAACATGATATTAGATCTCTTATGATATTCATCACGAGGGGATTTTCCTTTATTTATTGTATTAGGACGTAGGAGAGCTCGTTTTCTCTCTCATTTTTCCCTCTTTTTTTTAGCACTTTTTATCACTTTCTCATCTTCTAAAATTGTTTTTGAAATACTCGGTCTCCCTCATTTATTTTTTTGTTCATTTTCTCAAATCCAATTTGTCCCTTAGTTTTTTAAATATGCTTAATTAGGTCCTCTTATTTTTCGACCATGCAATTAGGTCTTTTTATTTTCAAAATGGATTCAATTGGATCCTTTCCGTTCAATTGAGATGACGTTCGTTATATGATGAACTCGGGTGATTATTAATTATGAATAGTGGCTGTTAAAAACTGACACTTTATTTATTATTATTTTAAAACTATACTAAAATAGAGATAAGACAGTCATGGGTATCGATCAAAAGGAGAAGAATTTCACCATATTCATTATCGGCATTTCAAAAATGAATTCCAACTTCAATTTCATCAACTGTCTCAAATCCCTAAATGACTAGAAAAACCCAAACCTTCCTATTCCACCTCCTTGGCAATCACACAATCAATTCCTCATATTCCTCTTCGCAACTCAAGAAACAATCGAACCCACCAATCCGCTCCCACTCAGATCTGATGCCCATGGTGTGTTCGATGAAAAACCCGATCCACTCTTCCACCCATCACGTGTCGTCGGAGCCTCATGCGCGATGATCAAGGCGGATCCGTAGGCGATGCCTTTCCAGATGAAGTTTCCACCGCGGTGGTTGACGGTGACGTCGTTGGCGGCCAAAACCCATCTCACCCACAACCACCGCATCGCAGCCAAAACCCATCTCACTAGCAACCGTCGCGGTGTACCCGAAACCTATCTCCTCGTAACAGTTTTAGACCTACGTCGTCCTCCTCCGTCATCTTCGTCGCCTACATCACCTCATTGACAAGAAGATCTGGCTTGCACACTCAGATCTGACTCGCAACACTCAAATGCGAGCCCAAAATCCATTTCGGTGCTAGGATGGGATCTGGTCACTTTTTTTTTCCCTTCGTTTTGTTCTTCTGATCTGGTTTATTTTGATGTGCATGTTGGTGGTTTGGGTATGATGGGGGCAGTGAGGATGATGAGTTTTCTGGATTTTTTTTAAAATTATAATAAATATAGTGGCGGCTAAAAACCGCCACTCTATGTATACATCATTAGAGACCATAAAAAATATACCCCTAGGTGCCACGTATGACTTTTCCGTTAATCAGTTTAACAAAGTTGATGGAAATGATCCAATTGAATCAATTTTAAAAACAAAAGGACCTAATTGCATAGTCGAAAAACAAGATGACATAATTGAGCATATTTAAAAAATTAAGGAACCAAATTGGATATTAAGCCTAACTTTTAATATAACACTATTTGCTTTAATTATTTACACTATTTTGCTTTTAATAAAACATTTTATCCTTAAAAATAATGAGAGCTCAAAATCAATTAAAAAATCTAAAACTTTAACTACCTAAATATATATTTTTGACTAATAAAATATAAAATTGTGTAAAAAATCATATAAATATATTTTTTATTTCATTTTACATTTATAAAGTAGTTCAACGATTAATTTTATCAAATACTTCTAAATTTTCATATAACATCGTCCTCCTTCACCATCATAAAAGAAAGCAAAACAACTATTTCGTCGTATATAGTATGTTTTACTTTTTTTCCTCCGACACCATTGAGCATTTTGGGGACAAATATAATTGCTTCAAACAAAAGCAGATACAAGTGGTCTTGGAAACTCTGCATTTCACAAATTGGATTGAATTATAAATCTTTAAATTGAAAGAGCTTCTAGTCATTGGAGATGGCTGATTGACCATTTTGGATAATTTTTATAAACAAAATACTAATATGAATATGTTTCAAACAATTTATCGGTATGAGTCTGTTTTGATTATTGATCGGTCAAAATTGTAAGTTTGACCAGAAAATTTAAAAAGAACATAACATGTGTCAAAGAATATGACACGTCTCATGTGTTCTCTTTAAATTTTGTAGTCAAACTTACAATTTTGACCGGTCAATGATCAAAATAAATCCATATTGATAAATTATTTTGGAATAGATCCATATTGATATTTTGTTTACAAAAAAAAGACCAAAAATGATCATTCACTCCATTGGCGTTTGTAGTTCAATAATAAAACCAATTTTCACATAAAGAATCGCGTTCTACCAAGGTGATGGGCTCACCATTCCATCAGTGGCTATGACTGAAACCAAGTATTTATCCTAGGGTGGGAGGATTCTTAAATACTCTGAAAATAATTCTATCAACAATTGGGATTTAACTTAAATAACATTATATGTACTTATGCTGACTATAAGTTTTAGTAAAACAATGATACTATTCCTGGAGCACATAATAATTTTTCTAGGATAGGCTTATATATGTCAAAAATGTTATAAAAACTAAATTTGTTCATGTAATTTTTACTTAATAGCTTAAATCTTTTTAACCAACAGTATCGACATGAGAAATCTCTTAAACATGTGGTATTTAAGTTTAATTTTAAAATAAATTTCGTTAACTATTATCTTAAGAAAAATGGTTAAGAAATTAATAAATAAATAAATAATAAATATTGGAGTAATTATATTTACATACTTTCTCTTATCTTTGACCATATTTTTCTTCATATCTTTTTCTTCTTTTCTCCACACATCACTTACATCTTTTATTTTTTCTTTCTTCTTTTTCTTTCTATTTCTCTCTTCATTACACCTATCCACCCCAAATTTAGGGTGGACATTCAACATTTTCCTCTCAATAAAAAAACTTTTTTTTATTCAATTCCTCAAGAATGATAAATACAAAAAAAAAAAATTTAAGATTCTTTCGTATAAAAATATAATTAGGAAGGTCTCACCTTCAATACCTAATGGTACTAAAAAAGATTAAATTTTCATTTATTAAATGAGAAAAAACTGTAGGAAACTAAAAAATACCCTAACTTTATAAGATAATTGATTCATGATATATTATCAAAGTCTCTATAATTAAAAAATTTAGAGTTTGATTTTTATCAACCTACTCTTTTCATTCTTTATCTTAAAAAAAGTTAAGTATAAGATAAGTAGTAGCATGTATTATTTACGCGTCAAATTCGGATGTCTCGTGATATATTGTGTATCCCTGTTCACCTTTATTTGTAATTTTGGTGGTTGGTGGGGGATTTCGTACGTCTGATCCCACAGTAGTGAGAGTCTGTGTGCTTAACCACCATTTTTATTTGTACCTTAATTGGTTGGTTGTAATTTTGTTCAGTTTCAATTAATTAACAACTTCGGTGTTCGAAGGGTGTCTGTGGTCCTGATTCCTGAATAAACTGTTGAGTGTCTACGCAATACAAATTCTTTGTCAGAAATGCATTGCATGTATCCTATTTTCTGGTCGTTTGGTTGCCTTTATTATTAACACCAAATCCATTAAGCATCCATCACAAGGTCCCAGTCACAACCAAAAAGCTGAATAAATAAATAAAAGGGAAGCTATCATTCTTCCCTCTGACATCAAATTTAAGGCTTGAGAGGACTCATATTTCATATTTCTTGTAAACATTTTAAGGATTGACCAAAAGATAAGCTTTCGATTCATTGTCATTTTTCTCAACCACTACAGATTTGCCCTTAAACTCATCAAACAAATTATTGAATAAATTATAAGTACTTGCATAATCAAAGTCCTTCAGATACTTTGCCTTTGGTCAATCTCTATGGTACAACAAAGTGGCATGCTATGCTATGAATTAATTAAGGAAGGTTCGTTTGATAATCACGTCACGTGTAGACTTTGTGGACAAGGCCATTGTTTCACTAGTGTTACCACATGTCCTGTTAGAAATCGTGTGGAGTCTTTTCAAATGATACATCAATAATTGTTTATGAGAATGCATGTGGAGTACATGTGCCATTGTAGAAGGTCACGGGGTGAATTCTGCACTATATTAGCAACACGCTTCACCACACATTCTAGTTCCCACAACGGTTGGTAGAAAGAATTCAACAGTTGTTTTCATCCATATTTCTTAATACTAATATAAATAAAATATTAATATAAAATACTCTTAATAATACTTTTAATAAAAAAATATTATAAAAATAGCATTGCTCGTTAAAATTTAGAAATATCTGCCATAATCAAAATTACTAAGCATGTAAAGATCAATTGATAGGTTCAACTAGATTCTCAAATTTAAATGCCTGTTAAAAGCTCAAGAAAAATTTAACATAAAAATCCTACTTAACTCGAATTAGTGAAATACTCTATATAGTGTTCGAATACAAAGTTCGGTCAAGTCTGAAACTCCTAACTAACATCCAAAAGGCAATTTGAATCCATATTAATCCGAATTAAACCAAATATATTTACTTACAGAGATAAAACTCTCCTAAATCCTAATGTCTTTTTGTTTTCATCATTTGCGAGTGTTAAGAAATCTTTACATAAACGAAACGAAATCTTTACAGAGTATGTATAAGTTAGCTCTCTTCTACGAACTCTTTGTTAGAAATTCGCAGACTCGGTCAAGCACAACAGTGATCCCGTTTGTAAGCAAATCATAACAGAGTATAATTTAATTATTCAGTTATGTTTGAATAAATCTCTTCATAAGTACTTATAAAATAAAATAAATTTCTCCCATAAACTAAAATTAATTTATACATATAAGTTAACTTTTACAAATTAACTTAAACATAAACTAATTTAACTTATAAGATTAACTTAATTTCATTTTCTTTTCTCATTTTTTTGGTCATATAAGTGCTTGAGGCAAAAATTATCTAAACATAGAAAATTTTATTTTCAAGGCCAATTTTTGGACAGGGACTACAAATATTTATTCATTATTTTTCATAAAATAAACATACAGTACAAGGGGCATATCTCAGTAGTATCATTACATGATATAGAGGTTACAATGGCAAGTTCAATAAAAAATGAAGCCTAAAAAACTAGGGCTTTGGTAGTAAAAAACAACCCATCCCAAAGGGAAAAGATTGTGATGACAGACCTGAATAACTTGCTGCCATATGACCAAAGCCCCCGAAGACAAAGGCTTCATAACTCTGAACTGCCAAAGTAACCAGGACAACAACACCATAAACTGGAACTTCAACATGCCCCTTGACTATAAAACTTAGACCCAAAAATCACGTACAGAACATAGCGTGAAAAATTGGGTAAACACCACTGGACAGACACGGTACATACTGCTGCAAAGAAACAAAGACAAAGGACACACACATGGTGGCAAAACCGATACAAAGCAGAGCTAAAAACATCAGGTGCCAACACTAGAAAGGAAGAAGATACCTAACTCCAGAACCCGGTAACTATGCTCGCAGAGATACAACAGCCATTTCAAAAGTGGCATCTCATCAATGGAATGCCAAAAAACTTGAACAGATTTCCAATTAAAGGAAACCTGCAAAAATGAGGTTTAAATATAACTGTTTCCTCTGGAAAAAAGAGAACCGAGTACTAGATGACCAAGATCCATCGCGAATGAACCCAAAAACACTAACGGGCAACACTAACTGTAAAAGCTGAAGAAGCATTTTCTGTTCAGTAGAGGATGTCACACATCAGGAGATGTTCCAGAAGCTTGTCAACAGAGCGGCGGCTGATTGCGTTGCAACGCTTGATGTTTAATCCCACAAGGGACTGGCCCAATTTTTTCAATGTGGGCACGCTCTTGTCTGAAACGAATGTGCAACCTGCCAAAGAAAGTACCTCCAAGTTGAGCTGCTTTCCACGTGCAAGGGCAGCAATACCGGCATCAGTGATTGCACACCTGGAAACATCGAGATCAGAGAGCAATGGGCAATTGCCTGCAATTGCCATCAAGCTAGCATCACCAACCATTTTACAACCATTAAGGCTTAGCACCTCAAGAGTCCATCCATGTGAGTTGACCATGGACAAAACTACTCTGTTCGTCACATTTACGCAACCACTTAGATTAACTTTAACCAGACCAGCCTCAGAGCTCTCCAGCAGTGGAAGAAACCCTGTGTCTGTTACTCCCTGAAGTCCACTCAATTCAACATGCTGAAGCCGAGGACACAGCTTTCCAAGTAGAGCAAGGTTAGCATTGCCAAATCCAGGGCAGTCACAGATTTTTAATGACCACATTGATTCAGAAGGAGATATCGCTGGCAATTCCATATTCAGATCTTTGATCCCATAGCAGCTAATCAGAGTAAGAACCTTCAATTTTGCACCACAGTTAAAAAAGACACCAAAAAGCCCAATTTGGGTAATTCTGTGGCACTCTTGCAATTGTAGGCTCTCAATTGATGGAGCAGCCCTTGCAAATGATACCAACCCCTTGTCTGACAGAAAAGCACACTTACGAAGCTGGAAGTTTTGCACATTTGGACAACCCTTTCCAATAGCTTCAATACCAACATCTGTTACTCCTTGGCAGCAATCGATTGTGATTGAAGTTAGTTTCTGCAGTCCACGGCCATTACCCATAACCCAGAACCCTTTCTCACTGACATGTGGGAGGCAACTTAGAACAAGATCGGTAACTGCAACGCCATAATGCCCAATCACTGCTAGAGAGAGATCAGAAACAGTCAGCGACTCAAGCTTCACCTTTGTTAGAACAAAAGAAGCTGAAGACAAGAGGCCAGAGATTCCCTGATCACCAACTCCGGAACAATCCTTGATCGAGATAGACCTTAGATTGGGACACCACTTCCCAATAGCTTGTAGACCTTCATTACCAATGTTAGGACATGACTCTACTGAAAGCTCAGTCAGATTTGGACAGTTCTTTGCGACTGCAATTAAAGTCTTGTCAGAAATATTAGGGCACTTGCATAGGTCAATCTTCTCTAACTGATGACACCCGCTAGCAATCTCAATCAGGCCTTCATCATCAACAGTAGCGACATCCAATATAGAGAAAACCTTTAGAGAAGGGCATCCATGAGCAATTGCCTTGAGACCTACATTAGTCACCCCACGATCTGAATTGCTTCCGCGAATTGTCAGCTTCCCCAACCCTCCTCGAGAAGCTGTCCCAACGGCAATGGCAGCAAGTCTAACATCTGTTGCCTTCTTTCCCTCCAAGCTTCGGGATAGGTAACCTTCATCACTAAATTCCTGATCATCACCCTCGCTTTCATTTTTGGTACTTCCATTGCTGCAGATTTCATTCTTACATATACTGCTTAGAAGCATAAGCCAGCGCTTGGTTACAGAAGCACAGACACTCCTATCTTGGCCTGCAGGCAACCTTCTAAGGATCTCAAATAGGCATTCATCTGGCAAAGATTCAATAGATGTCTTTTGCTTCTGCTTCTGCTTCTGCTCAAACCATTCTCCACTGATATCAAATGGAACACTGAAGCGAGACCTCTTCTGAAGAGGACGGTAAACATCAACTTGACGACCAAGAGACAAGAAGAGACATGGTTCCTTGGGGTTAGGATATATAGGACCCCCAGCATAAAAATCATCATTTCCTGAAAAACCAAACATGTCCAAGGTCAAGATCGCGACAAAATTACGCATATAAAAAATAAAGAAATGTAAATTTCTACAAGTAAAACCACAGAAATGGTGTATTTATGAGTGACAGATTTCAACAAACAATGGAAACCAGATATTTTCGTGAAGCCTCTAAAGGCAACAGCTGACTCGGGTAAACTCCGAACAAAATTGCTGATCTCATAAGATTAACTACTCAAAAGTTGAACCTTCTGCTAAGTGATCTCAAAAACGAGATCCAATTTCCAGTAAAGACCAATAAATACCACCAACAAAATTCTCCTTTGAACACAAGATTAACTACTCAACAGTTAAACCTTCTGCTAAGTGATCTCAGAAAACAAGATCCAATTTCCACTAAACACCAATAACTACTACCAAAAAAAAAAAAAAAAAAAAATCCCCTTTGGCCAATATTTTTTCAAGCTGAATTATCTCACTATCTATCAAAAAAACAAAAAAAGACCTTGAATCTCTTCTCATCTCTCATCAGATCCACCATGAAAAACAAATATTCAAAGAATTCATCACTCAAAACCCAAATAATAATCTTTGACCAACAAACAAGAAAATAAACATAAAAACCCAAACTTCAATTTCATATCTAAGGCAGACTCCAAATAACAACCACAACCAGTCACAAAATTAACACAATCACAAACATATCAGCCAGACCTATGAATCGGGCAAAACATGCGATCAAACAAAAACCTTACCGGTAAAGCTGAAAACTTTAGACATGGGCACAGTTCAAAAAACCCCGGGAGGTGAAATCTGCTCTGTTCCACACAAAAGAAGGCTTGAAAGATAGCGAAGAAGAAGAGGGCAACGGCGAAGAAGAACTCGTGAGAGCAAAAATGCATGAGAGAGAGGGATAGAGGGCGGAAACCCTATGAGATAGGGCAAAAAAAAAATGAGAGAAAGTGGTGGAAAGAGAAATGAGAGGTTTGGGTCAGTGAAAGAGAGGCTTTTATTGCAAAAGTGGAAACAAACAGATTCGGGTGCACTGAATGGGAACGTTCCCAAGTGCAATGTATCTGAACATACAAAGTGGGGTTTCTTTGTATTATTCTCCCACCAAATGAATACCAGAAACCACATACTTTGTGGTTTTCTTTTTTCTTTTTTTCATATCTTGTCTGGTAGGGGATGTTTGGGTGCAATCAAGGTTGCAAAAGCTATTATTTTGAAAAGGTATGATAACTTATCCAATCAGTATAGGGTCGTTTATTTAAGTTTATTTTTTTAAAAAAAAATAGTAGTGTTATTTAATAAAATAAGCCATTTTTTGCTTTTTTTTTTTATGTGTTTATCTAAATTATTTTTTAAAAAAAATAATCTTCTGCTCATTTTAAGAAACAAATTTTATTTGTTTATTAAAATTACTTTCTTTAAAAATATTTTTTTTAAAAAAAATTAAACAAACCGGCTCATAATCTCTCTCCATCAGATACTAATATTTGGATTCATGTTTATCTGTTAATCTAATATTGAGAAAATGTTTTTCATATGATACTGTAATTGCTAATATTAAATTTGTAGTTAGATTAGTAAGATGTTTGATGGGAAATTTATTTTGTCTGGATTTAGAAACTTTCAAAAGAGGAAACATTATTACAATTTTGAATTACACATTTATTATGTTAATCTCTCCTAATAGTAGTATTTCCTAAGTTTTTTTTTAGGCAAATGCTAACAAATGTCCTTAGGACACTGGTTAAGAAATTAAAAGGAAAAAAGTTTTTGTTGGGATGCGCAAAAGTGCGCTATCCATAATTTTTTTGCATTATTTTATGATTTTCGTAGTAAATATTTTCTTCTTTCAATTCCTTAATCAGTGTCCTAAGGTGTAATTTTTTGCCTCCCAATAAAAACATTTTTCCTTTTAGTTCCTTAACCAGTGTCCTAAGGGCACTGGTTAGCATTTGCCAAAATGAAATATATATATATATATATATATATATATATATATATATATATATATATTCCTGCATGTAAGAAAGGAAAATTTAAAAAATATATATAAAAATGTAAATGAATGAATTCATTTATTTTTTACCAATATTTATTTACAGAGCAGGTTCAACGAACATGGAGACACAAAGGAAAATTTAAAAATGAGATCTTTTAATGAAATAAATTAATGAATTCATTCATTTTTACAAGTATTTATTTACGGGATAGGCTCAATCAACAAGGAGAGGGAAATTTTAAAATGAGATCTTTTAATGAAATACGTACAATTAATGATTCAATTTAATATTTTTATTCATTTAATTTAATATTTTTATTCCTTAACCATCTACGATCATAAATTAAAAATTTCTATTTATTTATTTTAATTTTAAATAACTATTTCAATAGTTTTTATTTTTTCCATATTGTTCATGAATCATGACCCTAGAGAAAAAGAAAATATTAATGATTTATCTAATTTTATCTAATTTTATCACTATTTCTCGGTATTTCTACTAAATAGAATAAGAACAAACATTAATAGAGTAAAAGGATAATGTAATCAAATAAATTTATACTTTTTAGAGAAAAAAAAGTTATGCATTGACAGTGTAAAATAGTTTTATATAGTCATCCAATCACAACCCACCATTTATGGTAAATTTGTTGACTTTTATAAAATTATCTTAAAAGTCATACCAACAGTGATTTGTGATTGGATGACAGTATAAAACTGTTTACACTATCAGTGTATTACCATTAAACTCTACTTTTTATAGTTTATGAAATTTAATTATGTTCTTGATTTTTATTAGAATTTTTGAATTATAATTATTTTGAAATAAAGCAAGCAATAAATAGTATGAATAATTCAAAAACAATTTCTTTAAAATAATAAAGAATATTTTATCAGCACATAATCATTAAACTCTTATCAAATACCAACAAGTCGTTAGTTCGAGTGGTGCTAGGTTTCCCGACAAATATTAGTCATCAACAAAATCGATAAATACTTCGTACCAATAATATGATAAAAAAAAAATAGAACTTAAAGTTAATCATTATGTACCGTTTTTTAACATGCATGTTTTAAATTTATAGAAATATAAGTAAATTTAATTTTAACACACACACACACTGTTTGAAAATATATTAATATATTTCATTAAATAAAGTTAATAAGTGAATAGTGATGAGACAATAATGTGAAAAAAATAGCTATAGAAATGATTTGATATATATTAGTATATAAGTTTCATTTTTATGCACTGGTATATAAATATTATTATATTATTAACTAATTAAAAGTCATTTCGAATATAACTTTAAAAAATAATTATTATAAAAGTTGTCAATGTTATGATGCATATATGATGATTTGAGAGTGATACTGTATTTTAATTTAATTCATATCGTATTTACTTATCATTTTTTTTTCTGTCATAAGTATAAGCTGTGTATGAGGAACATGGGGTGGTTGTTCTTTTTTCCTCTCGAGAGGGGATGCAATGTAACTATGTAAGTATTCATGGATTGTTTTTTCTTGGATTCGCACGTATTCTTTTGTATTTCCAGGTTCGTTGCTTCGAGGTAAAGATCACCACACTATCCTTTGTTTTTATACGAGTCCTTTGCTTGCCAACTAACTTTGACCCAAATTAGGACTTTCCCTTTAATTATAATACCAATCATGCTCTTTCACCCCCACAAACATGCTATGTACTTGGATTATTATTATTAGAGTTAATTATACAGACCTTCTAAAATTTATTTTTATTACACCTAGTATTTTTTCATTTTTTTACATTACTTTGGATACTTCTAAAGAATGCTAGTGTAAGAATTTTCAAACTTAAGAGGGGAACCGGTGTAACAAAAGTTCAGAAATTAAGATGAGTTTTTATATGGTTCAAAAATGAAAGAATATCATATATAATAAGAATAAATTTCAAAAAATATGTGTAATTTACTCTTATTATTATTAACCGAAAGTGATCCCCTTTTCCCTTGTCCTCGAAGATTGTCGTCCACTTGGGTTAATATTTATATAGTCATAGCTCGCAAGTCATTTCCCTTCTTGAAATCGCAACCTTGGACCTAGCTATGGCTGAGAATTCAATATTCAATATTTCATCCAAAATTCGCAAGTGTGTGCTGCGTACCTGCTCTATTTGACTATTCTAAGGTATCATCACTCAGTCAACTTGGAATAGAAGTTTGTTTACGCTGATAATTGTATATTTGAATAGTGAATAAATAAAAAATAATTAAAAAAGTTAATTTCTGTGAAAAATAATTAACTATTGTGAATCTGATATTTGGTTAACATAATAACCATGATAGAGTAATTGACGTCTGAGGGAGGAATAGCGACTATTCCACAGGAAAGCAAAATGTCCACAGGAGTGCATGCGTTACATAGATAGATGAATGAGAACCATAGAGTTTGTAGGGTTGCTAAACCATTCGTTGTCGCAGTGACGCATCCAAAATTTCAACAAAAGCAATGAGAATGAGATTATGAGTGACAGACAGGTTTGAACCTCATATTGGTACAGGGGAGCAACCAGTGCCCACAATAATCCTCATCTTATGTCAATGTTCATTCTGGAATGCAACTTTTATTATTATTATTTGTTTGTAGAAAGGAACAACGTTATGTTTTTTTTTTTAGTTACATAAGATTAGTGGGTAACAAAATTCTTTCTTTAACATAATACTTGAATTCAAGACCATTATTTAACAGATAAGTTGGAATAACTTTATGTGAATTTTTTATTCAGATTTTTTTTGATTCAGAGTTTTATGTGAATTTATCTATACTTCTGTGATAAAGAACAACACTATATAATTAGTCCCTTCTATTTCGCTGTGCTAGGGTTTCCCTAGGGATAGCGCCGTGAGGGTTTCTACCCAAGACCCTAGGGTTCTTGGCCATCAGAGGTTGTATGCCTTGACGCTACCAATGTTTACTGGTAGTCCCGCGTTTGAGATGGAGCAATGGAGAAATGTGGAGTTCACGGAGGAGGAAGAAGAAATGGTATTACAAGTCCCGATCGGGAGAACGGAGGAAAGCAAGGATGCGTGGCTGGTAGGGAAGATCCTTACTCAGGGATCTTTCAATAGCAAGGCGTTCATGACAACACTTGCTCATATCTGGAAGTTAAGGAAGGGGTAGAGATCAGGGAGGTTGGGAAGAAACTCTTCACATTCAGATTTCTATCGAAGGTAGATAAGGCGAAGGTGATGGAGGGGTGCCCCTGGACTTTCTACCGAAAGCTGGTGGTGCTTCATGACCTGGAGAGGAATTAGAACCCTAGAGAGGTAAATCTCACTCATTGTCTCTTTTGGGTGCGAATTTATGATTTGCTTGTGGGGTATAGATCGAAGGATATGGCAGAGAGGATTGGGAATTCAATGGGTCGATTTATTGCATGGGATGATTAGGAGGAGAGTCGTATGGGGAAATCGTGTAGAATGAGGGTCGTGGTTGACATTACTAAACCTTTGAAGAGGGGGATGCCGATACAGACAGGGGTAAGGGGAAGAGTAGGATCTTCCTAAAGTATGAGCGACTTGGAAACCTGTGTTATCTATGTGGATGCCTGGATCACATAATAAGGGATTGTGAAAAAAAGGATGGGGAGCTAGATGAGGAAGATGTGGACAATCTACCATATGGAGCATGGCTCAGGGCATCTCCTTCGAAGGCCAATGTAGTTGCTGGAGTAAGACAGAAGGTGGCCTTTGGTAGTGTTAAAAAGAAACTATTGGCAGAAGGGGACAAAGAGACTGACAAGATGACGAAAACTGTGATTGACGAGTTGGAGAAAGTACCTGAAGTGCAGGGGATTGATCAGAAGTCACTTGATGGGACAGTGTCAGAGGTATTACAATGCCTTGAAGTCTGCCACATTGGAAACTCACCAAAAGAGAAGGTACGAGTGGGACCCGCATGGTCCCTACCCACGAGGGATATTGAAGAAACTCAATAGACTAAAAGTGGAAGGGTAACACTGCAAGAGGGGACAAATGAAGAAGAACCCCTGACGACAGTAGGGCCCTCTCTGAAGTCTGATAATGATAATACTTCTGTGGAAGTAGGTGCTGAGCAGACTAGCTCACCTGTTAAAGGTAAAAAGTGGAAGAGGTTGGCTAGGGAAAAAGGTGAGGGGAGGAATGTTTCTAGCTCAATAAGTGGGAAAAGAAGGAAGAGGGATGAAGATGGAGTTCAGGAGATGGAGATTGAGGAGGTAAGGAGCCCAAAAAAACTCTACATTGATACATTGGTGGAGGCTGGTAGCCAGCCTTGCCGAACACAATGAAAATGTTGTGTTGGAACTTGCGTGGGCTTAGGAACCCATGAGCAGTTAGAGCTTTGAGGAAGCTCTTGTGTTCTGAAGGTCCCGATGTGGCTCTGCTACTGGAGTCTAAAAAGAAAAATGTAGAGTTGAACTGTGTTAAAGGAATGGGGGGTTTGACAGAATGTTTCGGTGTAGACTGTATGGGAATTGGAAAGGAAAGAGTCGGAGGTATGGTTTTACTGTGGAAAAGCACTATTGAAGTTTATCTTAGATCATGGTCATAGAATCACATTACTTTTGATGTCAACAGTGGGGAGGCATCAGAGATGTTCAGAACAACGGTCATGTATGGTTTTCCAGAGGCTCAGAATAAACACAAGTCTTGGAAGTTGATTGGCAACCAAAAACAGCAAGAGGAGGTCCCGTGGCTATGTATTGGTGACTTCAATGAAGTTCTGGGGCCTGAGGACATGATTGGAGGTGGGCCAGTGAATTTACAAAGTGTGACTTTGTTCCAGGACTGTTTACAAGAATGCGGGCTGCAAGAACTTGATTTTGAAGGATACATATTTACTTGGTCAAACAGAAGGAGATACCCCTTCACTGTTGAAGAAAGGCTGGGTCCAGCTTTTGCAAATAGGAGATGGTGTAATATTTGGAAGGAGGCAAAGGTGAACACTCTTGCCAGATTCTCATCAGACCATAATCCAATTCTTTTGAGTTTCTGCAAGAAGATATGAGGGGGAAGAGTAAATAAAAAGAAGGAAAAGTTATACAGATTTGAGAAGGTATGGTTAAATGACTGGGAAGGTTGTGAGGAGGTTACAAGGAGATCGTGGGTCCCTGGTATGTCAACTCTGGGTAATCTATCCCGCACAACCTACTGGAGTGGGGAACCAAACAGTTTGGGCGACTGCCTAAGAGGATCAAGGAGCTTAGAAGAAAGCTACATGACCTACAAAAATGTACCCAGTCAGAGGAAGTGGTAAAGTTAGTAGCTGAGACTGAGCAGAACTTGGATGAGCTCCTAAAATATGAAGAGGGAGTGTGGGAACAAAAAGCCAGAGCATTGTGGCTGGCACATGGAGATAAAAATACGACTTTCTTCCACAGGAAAGCCAACCAGAGAAGGGCCACAAACAAAATCTCAAAAATCAAAGATGATGATGGTATTTTGTATGAAGAGGAAGAGGAGATAGAAACTATCTTGACAAGTTATTTTGCTGATCTATTCCACTCCTCAGACCCACAGAATGTGGAGGAGATTGCTGGTTTAGTCGAGGGGAGAGTGACTCAAGAGATGAAGGATTTCCTCTCCAGGGATTTTTCAAAAGAAGAGGTAAGGAATGCTCTATTTCAGATGCACCCTACAAAGGCTCCTGGGATAGACAACACACTTGGACTTTTCTATCAGAAATTCTGGCACTTGGTGGAGGAGGATGTTATAAGGCTGGCTCTCCAAGTCTTAAATGGGGAAGGAGACCTGTCAGATTTCAATAAGACCCTTATAGTTCTTATTTCGAAGGTTAGAAAGCCGGTGCATGTGAGTGAGTTTAGGCCTATTAGTCTCTGCAATGTCCTGTTCAAAATAATAACAAAGGCTTTGGCTAATAGGCTTAAGGAAGTTCTGGGGAAACTTATTGGGGAAAATCAGAGTGCTTTCGTCCCAAATAGGATCATTACCGATAATGCGCTGGTAGCCTTTAAGTGTTTTCATACTATGAAAAGGAAGACACCAGGAAGACATGGTATTATGGCCCTCAAACTTGACATGTCAAAGGCATATGACAGAATTGAATGGGGTTTCCTTCACAAAGTCTTAACCAGTATGGGCTTTCCAATGAAGTTTACTGATGTGATTATGAGGTGCGTGCAATCTGGATCTTTTTCAGTTTTGGTGAATGGAGCACTGGGGAAGGAATTTAAGCTGCAGAGGGGTTTGAGGCAGGGGGATCCCTTATCCCCCTACCTTTTCATACTATGTGCAAAAACGTTATCTGAGCTAATTTCAAGATCAGTCAAAGAAGGCTCTCTCTATAACATCTTATTTTTTTAATTTGAGTAATATGAAAATATAATATTATTTTAATAATAAATAGTATTGTTGATTTTGTAACAGTTTTTGAAGTTATGTTTTTATAAATAAGAATTTGAAAGTAAAGTTATTTATTATTATTTAAAGAAAATGTATTTTATTTTGCTTGTCATGGTCTTATTTAATATTTTAATAATGGTATTTGCAATTAATAATAAAATTATATTTTAACTGAGTTCAAATAATTAGTTAGATTCATTTAAAAAGAAAGAAAGAAAGAAAGAAAGAAGCAAACCTAGCCCAATTTATTAGTGTAACATGTACAGATCTGTTAGGGGCACCAAATGGTGAGAAATTTTGGACCGTGAGATCAAAGGTGAGTAGAAAGAGATCACATATCCTTCATTCTTTCTCTATTCTGCACGTGGCTGACTTAAAACAAAAGCACCTTCTCTCTTTCATTCATTTTACGGTAACAAAGAAGCATAAGAAAGAAAGCACCGACTTTCTCTCGTGTAGCAGCCAGCGGGAGTGTGGTGGTGCGTGAAGAAGAAATTTTCTTGAACTTTTCCAGGGAAAATTCAAGGTGGAGGAGAAGGTTGAGTGCAACTGGTTGTGCCAAACAAAGTGGAGAGACAGAACCGGGTTGGATCAGAGCAAGTAAATGTTTCAGATAACTTAAGGTGGGGGAGGAGGTTAGGCCTCAATTGGTAATTTTTGTTGTGTGTTAATTGTTTTGTTTGATTCTTATTGTTTGGAATTGATAATATTTTGGATCTCTACTCTTCCCTTAAAGTTTATGTTTGTGCTCTGTTTTGACTTATTTACTGTATTTGAAGTTGTGTCATGGAGTTGAGTTATGAATTGAGCTTCTGTATTTTTTTTCCTCTTTACCTGTTATATGGAGTCAGAGCCAAGAGAGAAAGAGAGTTACAATATATATATATATATATATATATATATATATATATATATATATATATATTATCCAATGTGAACCAGCAGAACAAGCTGTGAATGAGAGAGTAAGGAATTATCATGTTTACTGATGTTTGGCGATTGCTGTTATGATGTTTGTTTCTTTTTCACTGGTTTTAATTTTTGGTATTCGGTGTTCTTGTCTGGGATTGTTGCTGTTAGATTGAGTTTCTGCCATTAATTTGATGCTTTGAATGCAATTAAAATCGACAAAGTACTGTGTATAATTTTGATACATTTTACACAATTTTTTTATGAGGGAAAACAAATTATGATGCGGTGGGGTGTTGTTCCCATAATTAAAATTCTCTTCCTCCTTCTTTTCTTTGTAATTATACTGGTGGCACTATTAATTTGGTTTGGTTTGGAAGTGAAATTATGGAGAAGTTTTGCACTAGGTAGATTTTATGTTAGAGACTTTGGAACTCATATGTTGAGATGACGGAGGAAAACGTTGGCTCCTTGGAACCTAGCATTGTACGTGATTCATGTTGGAGTAGGAAGACCATGGCCTTATTTATTTGGACTGTGCATAAGACTTTAAAAAAAAAATGAAACTCCAATTTAAGGAATTGAAGAAGGAATTAAATAGCAAACTAATTTTTAGTGTTAGGACTATCAACCACATATTAATACTTAGTCAAGGAAGGAAAACAATAGATAATAAGAAAATTAATAACGTGAATATGTCATTCACATAGTGGCATAGAATAGTCCAATGAACCTTAATAAAATAATAATAATAATAATAATAATAATAAAAAATACAATTTACAATGGAGAAAAGTAACACTTAAATAATTATTAATACTAAATCTAATAATATTAAAATTAATACACTTTAATCACGCAATGGAATCAATAACTGAAATTGAGTGTAGTGTGAGAAAGAAAGGATTTCAGATAGAAATTCTATGAATGGATTTAATTCCTTGTTATTATGGTGATTGGATTCTTTGAATGAGTTGATATATTGTCATGTGCATGCATGACTATTAGTCTTTTCTATTAGAGTTGATATCTAGAAAATTGTCATCTCTGATTGAGAGCATTTGTTGAGAAGCTTGTTATTGGTATATTGGAAATTTTATTGAGAAAAGGGAGACTTCCTTAGTGAAATTATTGATGAATATTAACTCTAATAAGATTGTTTGTTATCGTATCATGGTCTGTTGGATAGAGTAGTCCTCTGAGTAGCTATACCATGTAGTGTATTGCCACGTACCCATTATCACCAAAGGCTATTACCATTCTAGCTTTGGTTGATTAACCGCCAAAGGCTATTATCATTCTAGCTTTGGTCGGTGATTCACCTAATGTTATTACCATTCTAGATTAGGTGAATATTTATATCGATATTTTGGTTAGTAAACCGCCAAAGGCTATTACCAGTCTAGCTTTGGTTGGTAAACCGCCAAAGGTTATTACCATTCTAGCTTTGGTTGGTGATTCACCTAATGCTATTACCATTCTAGATTAGGTGAACATTTATATCGATATTGATTAACATGCTTGGGTCGGCGAAGTAAGAGCTTCTTGGTTATGCTACTCTGTTGTAAAGTCCTTCATGGAGATGAGTCAGTATCCGTGTATTGTAACGAGTCAACGTCTTTGCATTGAGAAGAGACAATGTCCAGGCACTTGTGCATTATGTCACATTAATTAATATCTTTGTTGTAATATGAATTGTTTCTTATAATTGTTTGTGATTAATTGTTAAATTAGGCCCTGTGGATGTTATTACCATATTATGCCTTAAGTTAGAACTTCACTCCCCGTCTTTTTCCTTCTGTGTATGTTTTCTTTTATTTATTTAATTTTTAGACGATGGACCTTCAACATACCACGATCATTGAGCTTCAATGTTATGATGAGGATGGATGGAGGGTGAAACCCCATTCTTCTATGGCTATTTATTCTGGACCTCTGGCTTTAGAGTTTGACCCCTCTTCTGCACCTTCCTTCAAGATTGAAGGAATCTTTAAGATGCTTATACCCTTACCTGCTGCTGCTCTTTGGCCTGAGCTTGTAGCCAATCATACTGATATTGAGACTAGTACACCCCGAAGGGTGTATTGTAGGAGGAGAGCCAGGACTATCGTCACACCTTCTGTTCCCAGAGGAGCGATGGCTCGACGACGTCAACAAGCACAACGAGAAGCCAATAGGAACCCTACTCCTACACCGAGTACACCCGAGGAAGATCCCAGCATGGACGTTCCAGATCCTTCTAGAACTCAGTAGATGAAGTCATAGCTTGTTAACCAATATGTAATGTTGGTTTCTTTTTTTTGAGAGTCAGTACTGAAGCTGACTGTATGGATAGTATAGCTCCTGACATGGAGTATGTGGTTTCTTTATTTTGGCCAGACTCTGGGTTGTATATATTTTCTACTCTTATTTTGACAAATAGATATGTAAGTATAATGTTTTGTTATCGGAATATATAAATGACAATGTATATTATCTAGGCTTGCTTTTAGTGATCACAACTCTTTTATAAGAAAAAAAAATTACTAGGAATTCTAACTATATTTCATATATATATTATTTGGAAATAATAACCACAATATAAGTTATTATTATTTATAATATATATAAATTTGGGATGTTACACTCTCCATGGTGTTCGAATCTGTCCTCGAGCACCTGCAATATCGCACTTGTTTTTTCGCATATGACAGTGTCATTTTTGGAAGAGCAACAATTGAGGAAGCAAAACAGGTGGAGTCTATTCTTAGAAAATACGAAGAGGCCTCTGGACAGCGGATTAACTTCCATAAATCGGAACTTTCATGTAGCCGAAATGTACTGACTACTAGAGTTGATGAGCTAGTTAAGCTGCTTGGTGTTAAGGCTGTTGAAAGGCATGAGAAGTATCTTGGTCTCCCCACCATAGTTGGAAGGTCGAAAAAGCAAATATTTGACTTTGTGAAGGAGCGGGTATAGAAGAAGGTGAAAGGATGGAAAGAGAAGAGCCTCTCTAGAGGAGGTCGTGAAGTGTTGATAAAGGCAGTGGTACAAGCTATACCTTCCTATATAATGGGATGTTTTCTCCTCCCAGTCTCAGTTTGTAACCAAATTGAGAGGATGACAGCAAGGTTCTTTTGGGGAGGTGAAATAGAAGGGAGGAAAATGCACTAGATGAGCTGGGAAAAGCTGACTTGGTCGAAGAAAGAGGGTGGCTTAGGATTCAGAATGGCTCAAGCTTTTAACAAGGCTTTATTGGCCAAGTAGTGGTGGAGGCTTACTCATTTTGAAGAATCCCTGATAACCAGAGTGTTTAGAGCTAAATATTTCCCTAGAGACCATTTGATAGAGAGGGATAAATTCCACAATCCGAGCTTCACCTGGACAAGTATTATGTCAGCCAGAAGCATTATGGAAGAGGGTCTAATATGGAGAATAAGAGATGGCCAACAAGTTAGGGTGTGGAAAGATAAGTGGGTTCCAAACACAGTGGACAACAGATTGCACTGGGGGATGGAGGAGGGGGTTGATGAAGAAATGCGGGTGTGTGAGTTGATTGATCAGGATTCAGGCAAATGGAATGCTGGTAGAATTAGGGAGTTGTTCATTGAGAATGTTGGAAATCAGATTCTCTCTATTC
Source organism: Pueraria montana var. lobata (assembly GCA_026413185.1). Classification (NCBI taxonomy): domain Eukaryota; kingdom Viridiplantae; phylum Streptophyta; class Magnoliopsida; order Fabales; family Fabaceae; genus Pueraria; species Pueraria montana. The sequence continues at coordinate 10,548,036 of CM048652.1, forward strand.
GATCCTCTCAGGTTGGCCCCCAATGCGGACAGATTAATTTGGAAGGGGAATCCTGATGGCTGTTACTCTGTCAGATCGGGATACAGGATTGCAAAGTTGCTCTTATCAAGAAGCCAAGCCTCTTCTAGCTCAATACCAGGAGACCTGTGGAGTAAAATTTGGAAGATAAACACCTCACCCAAGTGCAGACATCTAGTTTGGAGAGCTTGTCATAATTCACTTCCAGTCAGATTAAATCTTGTGAAGAGAGGTATGCAGATTGATCCTATGTGTCCTCGTTATGGTGAAGTAGATGAATCTACCACACATGCTCTTCTGAGCTGTGAAATAGTGAAGAGATTGTGGTTTGCTTTTCCCATGGCTATAAGGATGAATGTAGAGGAGTCAACCCCTTTTGTGGTGTGGTTTGGGGGGGTTATGGAAAGTGTTGATGCTGAGAACTTAGCCTGGTTCTGTGAATATCTGTACTCAATTTGGAGAAGCAGGAACTTGTGGACATTTGAAGAGAAGGAAGTCCCAATTTCCATCTTAATCTCGCGTACAACTTCTCTGCACTCTTTTCAGGAAAAGCATAAAGGTCATAGAGGGAACACATTTCAAGGATGGAGGCCACCTAAGCAGGGGGAGATTAAAGCAAATCTGGATGCATCCGTGAAAGAAGGAACAGGAATAGGGATGGGGGTAATTTTGCGTGATTCCACAGGAAAGGTTATAGCTGTTGCGACTAGCTTTATGGCACAATGTTTTGAACCACACATTGCTGAGGCTTTGACTTTCAGATGGTGTATTCAGCTGATCAATGATCTGTCCATCCAGGAGGTAATGTTTGAAACTGATTGCATGTAGCTTCTTACTGCTTGGAGGAAAAAAGGTGGGAACCAATGTTCTTATTTGTTTCAAATTGTTTCTGATTGTAGAAGTTTACTTGGTCAAGGGAGTCAGTCCCGACTTCTGCATACTAGAAGGTCTGGCAACGTAGCTGTTGATCAACTTGCTAGACTAGCTTTCTCTTCTTGTGATTCTGTTTGGCTAGGGGAGTACCCTTCCCAAATTATCGATGCTGTAGACCATGATTGGCGGGCCTGGTCAGCCTCCTTTTCTTCTTTTTGAATCATGGTATTTACACTAAAAAAAATAACACTATGTGACATGCAATGGAGAAAACACACACAAAAGTTATTATTAATTTCTCAAATCATTTATTTAATATTAGATAGGCTTAATTGCATATTTTATCATCCAACTTTCATTATTTTGTGAATTTTACCACCCAAGTTTTTTTTTTTGCGAATTTTACCATCAAACTTTCATTATTTTGCAAATTTTACCATTCAAGTAATTTTTTCACAAATTTTACCATCCAACTTTCATCATTTTACGAATTTTACCACCTAATTTTTCAATTTTTGCGCATTTTACCATCATGATGTTTCACAAAAAAAAAGTTTTGAATTCTTTAAATTTTTTTTTTGTGAAATATCAGAGTGATAAAATGCGCAAAAATTGAAAACTTAGGTGATAAAATTTGCAAAAAAAAAAAACTTGGATGGTAAATTTTGCAAAATTATGAAAGTTGGATGGTAAAATTTGCAATTAAACCTATTAGATAATCAAAATCTTATTTATTCCTCATTGTTTGATTCAAAGTCATTGTTTAATAATATTTTTAATTTTAAATACAATCAACTAATTCACTAAAAAAGTAGATATAAAATATTCCATACATATATAAACAAAATATATAATTTTAATATACATCAAAAAAATATACATCAAGTGCTTACAAAAGATTACATTTTTTTTTATCTTATTTATGTTCACCAAATGTAAATCACAATATTTTGTTATAGAAAAATATACATTTTAAATTTGATTTCTAGAATTTATTTCTCATATATATATATATATATATATATATATATATATATATATATATATATATATATATATATATATGAGAAAAAAAAGAAAAAAGATTTTTTTTATAAATTATGTTTGAATCAAATTTCATGATCTTAAAGTATAATTTATCCATATTTTTTAAATAGTTAAACTCAGAGAGAGAGTTTTGTCACCCATAATAGTTCTATTAGGCTCAAACAGGACTACCTCTAGTGGAGATACATGTTGTCTACACCGAAAAATAATTTATTTTTTAAGTACATTGTGAAAAATTTATTTGGGAAAATAAAAAATAATGAAGAACAAGCTGAAAATTTGTGAAATATCTCAGCAAGCTTCCATGCTAGCAGCTGTCGGATACCTAAAGAAGTTAAAGACTTAAAGGCGTGGATGTAATTTTTTTAAGACTTATTAATTAGTTCCTTCAATTAATCTTACTTATATAATTTGAGTTCTTATTTTCTAGAATGAAATAATTTGAGTTTAATCTATCCTTATATAATTTTAGTTTAAATAAATTATCACAGACATATAAAATACTAATGGTAAATTTTATTTTATACGATCCTCATGTATGTAAAATTTATTAAATATTTAAAAAGTAAATTAGTTGAAAGCAAAGGACACATGTTAATTGGACACAAACATTACTACATCAACTCTAGTTCTTGAGCACCTTATACTACCATTAATTATTAACACACGTTTAAATCAAGTAACATGTTAGTCGGCCTTTAGGTACAATTTGGAGGCTACACGCTCACGATTATTTATTCTGCAGTTATTTCTTTCACACCCCTTTTGGTGATTTCTTTCTTTTTCATTTTTTACAAAATCATATGCAACAAAACTACTTACCAAATGATTTGACTAAAGTGAAGTTTGCAACACTTTCTTACCGGTGAGAAAGTGTTGTTTTACCTGCTGCAGCAGGTTATCTACCAATGAAAAAGTAGATTTTATCTGTTACAACAGGTTTTTTACCTGCTACTAAATTTTTTTTCTCCCAGTGGTAGCAGGTAAAAAACCTGCTGCAGCAGATAAAATCCACTTTCTCACTGATGAATAACCTATTACAGTAAGTAAAACAACACTTTCTCAGCGATGAAAAAATGTTGTAAACTTCACTTTAGCCAAACCCCATACTAAAAACTTAAATTGAAGACTATTATTAATGAAGTTAGAATAAGTTGGTATTAATCTATATATAGCCTTTTGGTGTTTTGTGAAACGGAGCCGTATACTTTGCCTGACTCTCCTTATCTTCTTTCTTTGACTCAAACTCAAAGGTGCTTGCAAATGCTGCTGGCTATTATGAAGCAACATCACCATGGCTTGGTGCTGTACGTCAGTGACACAGAAAATAAAGAAGCGTGCCGTTTCTTCTTATTTCTCATGCTATCACATTCACAACGTCATATGCCCACTTCAAGTCACTATCGGGCGCACACAGAATTTCTTCTTTCAAAAACTGCTATACCATATAAAAAAGTTTTGCAGAAGTTAGGATTTTCATTTCTTTAAAACCATAAAATATAATTCATTCATGATTAAGAATATTTTGACTTCATATTTTATTTTATATGTGTATATTTTTATTATAATTTCAAACATTTTTTTTTCTTCTAATCAATAATTATAAGTTTACAACTGTACTTTATTTTTCAATATACACCTTTTCATTTTATAGAAGTCAATTTCTTAATGTTAATTGCACCATCTATAAAGTATTATTAACATGCATGATAAAATTTATTATGTTTTTTGTTATTTGATTTTATTATTTAAACTAAATTTCTATGTAAAAATTTTTAATATGTAAATGAAAATATTTAACGTTGGATAGAAATATATAATGTGGTGAGTATAAAGTGAAACTGTAAGATGATACATAAATATAAGGATTAATGATGTTTTTTTGTTCATATAAAATTGGTAATGTTTGGTTTTTATCTTTGACTTTTTAAAACTCTTACTTTTCGTTTGTGTATTTTGTAAGTACTTAAACTTTTATTCCTCAATCTAATCTTTAGTTTTGGGGATGAAAGTTTGGTATACTAAGAATGAAAGTTTGGGTATTTAAGAAATACAGAGACAAAAACTGAAATTTTTAAAAATTAAGGACAAAACTAAAGACTATCAATTTTATGGGGACAAAAAAAAAAAAACCATTAACCCAGAAGTAATTGACTTCACCCCCTAACAAAATAGCAGACGACCTGGCAAAGTTGGAGTCTACCATCCTTGGAGTTTTTAGAATTTGATGTAATTCCTAAATTTATTTTCTTCAATTTGTTAGTTGACAATGCTTCTGTTTGTTTTCCCAAATTTCAGTTTGGGCTGCTTGTCCCTCTCACTAAAAAAGACAAATTTGATATTTTAAAGTTTTGGGTTGAAACTTGCAGATAGGCCCAATAATATGGCCATCAACAAGTCCACTAAATCAAATGTCCATTAGAATGTTGTGAGATAAAAAAAGTGTCCGCTATGTTTTTCAAGTTATGATAGGTGTTCAAGATTTAGTGCTGAGTATCGGTTAGGTATTTTAATTTTTTGTTTTTGAGGATAGGTATTTTGACTTCATAACTACTATAGTATTTTTTTTTTCATATAATGAATATATTTATGCTATGATGTAAGTGTAGGCACTGACTTAAAAGCTCTATTGAATTATTGTATTTTTATATAGGTATCATATCAATTAGACTCAATTGCTACCAACAACATGAATACCTAAACTAAAGAGACGTGCCTGAAGGAAACTCATAAAACAAAACAAACAAAGCATAAGTAAAAAGCCGAAGGCCCCAATTATTCAGGCGATGGGTCCTTTTCAGTGGAAATTCATCTCCTCTTGACATTGGCTCTGACTCATTAGAAACTATGATTATGCCACTTTAACAACTAGTTAAAAAATCTACCTTTTTTCCTAGAGGCTTTTAGTCTCTGTTGTTGGGCTTAGGCCCTTTTTTTCACCAAAAAAAAATCAACTAGTTCAAAATTAAAACAAGATGAAACGTCAGAATTTGAAAGTCACACTCCTAAGTTAGAATGCATATAGATTCTGCTTCTTCTTGAGGTGAATTTCACAGTATCCTTTTTCCTTGGAACTTTATTTTCTGAGATCGGGTCAATTTGTAGTATACAAAATAAAATAAAAAAATCTACCCAGAATTAAAAAAAGATGGTAGTCTTCTATTGAGGCAAGAAACAAATCCGTGTTCACATGTTTTTGATTGTAGAATTTTACTTTCATGCTAATAAATCCATTTTCTAGTTTGTCATTATAAGTTTTATTTATTTATTTATATCAAAGTTTAATAATTATATCGTATCATGCAAGTTGCTTTCATGACAAACTGAAACCATAATGCAAACTGCTATTTAACGGATAAAAAAAAAACTGCTATTTAAGAACTAAAAATAAATTAAATAAAAAATATTTATTTTTAATTTCTGTACATAAAATTAAATATGATTTTAGTGCTCTATTTTTTTTATTGGTTTTAATTTTCATATATATTTTTTAAAATAGTTCTAATTACCATTTATTAATGACGTGACATGTGTCCAAACATGTCACAATTAGATATTGACATGACACAATTAGATATATACCACTTCATCATTAAGTGATAATAAGAACCATTTTTTTTGTATAAAAAAAAATGAGGATCTAACTCTAAAACAAATTGGAGAACTAGAACTAAACTAAACTATATTTACAAGAACTAATAAAAACATTTATATGTCTATGAATCACCTTAATAGAGAATTACACAATTGGTGTAATATACTTCATGTAGAAGTAGAAATGACGCCCCGGAAGAATAAATAAAACCAATTAGTTAAGAGTTTCCCCATTTAGCTTTAAAAATAAAAAAAAGTTACCCCATGTATGTACAACTATCCAGTGGGGATATAGTAGGATGAACAAATTCTACCTTCCTTTCCCTCTCCTAAAAAAATCTGAGGAAAAAGAAAACCCTGATTTGTCTGCTTAGTCATATAGGCCTTCCATCTCCCAAATATCAACAAGAAAGTCAACCATTTCCTGTCAGGTATGATATTATAATCAGTAAGGGGCATGCATTTACTGATTCCCTTGTACGTGAATATCAACAGAAAATAACCAAGTTATAATGCAAGAATGAGAATAAATCTTCTGATGTTCAAATTTTATATGACAAAGTCATGTGTTTGTCTCTTTCTTTCTTGATAGACATTAAATGAGTGGGGCTTTATAAAGATTATTAAACAGAGAAATAGATACAAAACTTGTACATGACCTGTCATGTACATGGACATGAGAGGAGACAATCCAATGAATGCAAGAAGAACTTACTCCAAGTGGAATTGGCCGGGGAAAAGGCTTGCTGGTCCCCATTAGACTCTCATAGGTGGCATTCCAACTGTAAAGCAAAAACTCTAGAATTAGAACTTGACAAACATTTTGAAAAGTGACTTTGATCACTGGATTGAATGCTATAGCTATAGACCAATTCCACCTCTCCAATTCCCTATTTGTATTAAAAATGCTCTTGCACCTGATCCGTGCATATCTTACTTACAGTGGAAGATTTTTATGGTCAAAAGACTCAAAACAATAAAATTACCACTAATCAATGAAATAACATGCATAGACCAAGGAACAACTGATCAAAGGAAAAAATCATGCAATACTATCGATCTGCCTTGCAAAATGTTCATTCTAGATTCTACAGCTCAATAGTTAAGACTCCCTACAGAAAGCTTATGTTGAAATCAAAGGACATAATTGAAAATATGTGTATTTCTCATTCATTGACTCAAAGGGTGTATGAATATATATAGATACAAGATAGTAAAAAAGGAAAAGACTAATCAAAGCTAACCTAAATCTTAGAGATATAATCCTATGAGATAATGAAAGATAAAAAGTTTCCTACTTTCCTAGAAATAGGCTATCATATCTCCTAAATCTCTATTATATCATATCTCCTAAATCTCTAACTTAACACTCCCCCTCAAGCTGGAGCATACAAATTAAATGCTCCAAGCTTGGAACATAAGAAAATGAAAAGACTCCAAGGTAGAGGACTCCAATGTGCAGAGTACGACACCAAAAACTGAAGATTCTTCTTCTAACTCAAATGCCGCGGAGGGGAGCAGACTAAAACCCATGACAACAATGCAAGGACATCAGAAACTCAGCTAATAGCAGTGATGCTAGCCAATCCGATACTTCATCTAAGCCATGATGTTCAACTTACTTCCTCTGATACTTTTGTAGAACAAAACAAGGAGGGATCCTTAAACTCAAATAACATCACAATGGGACTTGAAACAATGAGAGAAAGAGCCGACCAGTCATAGCTTCCAACACTCCCTCTCAAGCTAAAGCTTACTATGCTTTTAGCTTGTTACAATACATTATCCTTCAAACGATTAGATTGTTGCTGAAAACAGTTGGAATAAACTGATGTCCATGATAACAATGGTTGGGACCGGAAAGCAATTGCTGAAAAAGACAGTTCTTGACCAAATCGAACCCCAAGGACAACAGCTGAGTCAATTGATTGGGACAATGCCAATCCAACTGGGACAAAGACGAATGAGCGAGTGCAGCTGGGACAAAGACGGGGCCAGTGCAACTGGGACAAAGATGAACCAATGCATCTTGGACAAGGACGAGGCCAATGCAATTGGGACAAAGACGGGACCAGTGCATCTGGGACAAGGACGAGGCCAGTGCAACTGGGACAAGGATGGGGCCAGTGCAACTGGGACAAGGACGGAACCAGTGCAATTGGGACAAAGACGGGGCCAGTGCATCTGGGACAAGGACGGGGACAATGCAATTGGGACAAAGACGAACCAATGCATCTTGGACAAGAACAAGACCAATGCAACTGAAACAAAGAGCGAACGAATGCATCTAGGACAAAGACGAGGCCAATGCAACTAGGACAAAGATGTGGCCAAAACCAAACAAGAGTGTTGGACAAAACCAAAGAACAACATGTCAATAATAGATCTGAACTCCGCGATGGCCGGAAATCGCTTCCCACAGCTAAACATAACGATGAACAGTAGTTGGCCACAAACAATGACGAACTTAGACCATGGACGTGACCGGAACACTTACAGAGTGGGATTGAACCAACTTGAGAGACGTAACATTAGAGGTAAAGAGCTTGCCATTCTGATGTAATGGATAGAGAAAGGACCAAGAAAATAGGAAAATGAAGACCCTGCTATTCAAACGAACATGAAAAGGCAAAACAAGACCAGCAATGGAACCAGCAGAGGCTGATGAACTTAATGATGGTGGCATGTTGAAGCTTGACAAAGCTATAACAAAAGGTGGCGTGTGAAGAAGCGTGGAGAGGTTTCAGCCCTTGAGACCACTTGGGTTCTACCTCGCTTAGAGAGGCACTCCAGATTCGGTGGTTGCCAAAGAGTATGACCAGCGGTTGGCGGCGACGACCAGCGGTCGGCGGTCAAAAAAGTTGTCGAAAAAAAACTAAAAAAGATTGCCGGAAAAGGTGTAGCGAGTAGAAGGGTCCACCGGGGACAATGGGTCCTCGGCGAGGCACGATTTTCGTGATACCTCTGTCAGGCTCTAGATACCAAAGCTAATCTAAATCTTAGATATATAATCCTATGAGATAATAAAAGATAAAAAGTTTCCTACTTTCCTAGAAATAGGCTATCATATCTCCTAAATCTCTATTATATCATATCTCCTAAATCTCTAACTTAACACTCCCCCTCAAGCTTGGAGCATCTCGAGCATACAAATTAATGCTCCAAGCTTGGAACATAAGAAAATGAAAAGACTCCAAGCTTATATATTTATTTACCTTGTTATAGGTTCTCCAACTTGTTTCTTATTCTCATGCCTTTTCTTTCCAACCCACTGTCGCCTCATCTGGTTCCAGAGAAGAAGACCTGCATACATTGTAATAATAATCAGCTGGAGATATGTGAGAAAATGTAAAAAATGCAAGAATGAAAGAAATATCCTATAAATAGATGCAGATCAAGGAAAATCCTGAAAACTAGTTTTTAACTTCAAGTTCCATAAATGGCAATTACATGTAATTAAAGAGATTACATCAAGATGAAAGAAAACACAGTTTACAAGAAAAGGTACAAAGAGAAAGGAGTAATATAACAAGACAATATGACAATCAGTGGCCGTGTAACCAACTTGCCAGAGGGAGAGACAAGAGAATGAAAAAAAAAAAAAAACATAAAGTGTCAGCTGCATTGCAGAACCAGTGTTAAAAGTGTGGAATTCAAGCTATTTCAAGGCAGTGGAATTGTAACTGTCCCTCCAGGGTCAAGATGTTGAATTTGAAAATTCCATGAAAATATTAAGATTCCTGACAGTTAGCAAATAAGTCCGGCATGATTCTATTAACAGTTTGAGCAAGATTGTTTCCGGAGAAAATGGCTACCAGGATGATACAAGATTACAAGCAGCCTTTGATAACGTATGAGACTAACTAATAAGCCAACAGAGATAATAGATAAGCAGACTATAACAGAATACTTGCCATGATTGACAAATTCAGGAGAATCAATCTGAATGTCAGCACTACTTTGAGGATCAGGAGGTATGCCAATTGATGAGATGCTTTTCTGGGACTGAAGTGCACTCTGATCTATTTCAAATGCACTGCTGCTCCAAAAATCTTCTGATCTGTTGTCTTTGTTCGTTGCTTGGCCTTTAATTAAAGGAGGATTGAAGCATCCCAGACAACCTCTGCTCTGTTACAAAGCAGGTTTAACCAAACGCTTGATTAACACAAACTATTAACTATAATTAGCCTACAAGCTTGGATTAAAAGAAGACGATGTTGTGACAAAGAATTGCCAGTTAAAAATCAAGTTGAACAATACAACCTAGCATGAGGGGCTCACTCCATTTACTGTATTTTAGTTCTCATTAGACCTAATCAATACACATACCTTTGAGGTAAAGTAAAACAGAGAACGCAACAGCCTAATTTGAGGGTATATTCACTTATAAATTATTATGGTATGATATTTTTGTTGGAGGCTTTCTCAGGTCAACTAGCATACTGAACAAATATGAACTTCCTCTTATAACTTGTGTGTCTTTCTCCTTCGCATTATAAGAACAGGTTTCGGATTTCAGTTTTTCTGTTTACAGACTATAGTCAATGCCTACTAACTTCCAGGTATTCATTAACCGACTCATTTAATTAAACCAGCAGTTCATTTTATAAATTAGTTTTAAATTATAAACTATCTATGATAACTATTTCTTGCACGTATAGATACAAGGAAACAACCTCTCCCTCCAGCATTTTAGGGTCAAAAATATGGAAAATGATAAAGGGACCTGCTATATATTGGAATGAACAAAAAATTCACATGGACAGCAGGAGGGAATAATCAAGGGGCTATCAATTAAGATAGAATCAATAAGCAAAGATAGAACAAAAAACCAACCCAGGCTTAAGAGGCCCGCAATATAACCTCAGCTTCACATTTAAATTCTTGAGAGATGGTCAGAAACAACTTCTTTGTCTTTTATTTCTATTTTATCCACCAAAATCCATGATATTTAGCAGAAAGATACAACTTATAAAATGGTAAGAAGAAGATGTCTGCAGTTTGAGCAACAATAAATTTCCTGAAATTAAATAATGAAATAATTTCTCCTTACACTTAAAAGGCCCTGGTAATTGGTGCCTTATCTGTTCCATGGCAGAAAGCAGAAGAACCAAAGCAAGCATGGCAAAACAGTAAAAAATGAACAACAGCTTTCTTCACGGAGCATCTTCTCAATTGAGTTAACAAGCAGCACCTAGAATACTATGAAACCCTATAGCGGCAGTGAAATTCTATGTTTCATATTACCAGCTTCAGAGGAATACAAGGAAAGAGTAACAAACTGTAAAGCCCCATCAAGTTTCCCTGATCACCAGATCTCACACTTGCTTAGAATGCAAGCAAGTATAAACAAAGATTCCCATATATAATTTAAATAATTACTAAAAACTAAAGAGAAAGAACTTAAACTAAATTACCCAGAAGAGGCAAAACAGTATAAAAACATCAAACTTTCAGTTTCATATAAATAGAAAAGTATAAAATCAGCAACAACTCGTCAACCAAGTGAAGCAACCAGTTCTATGCTTTCCTTTGAGGCAAAGGCAAGTGATCTTACATCCCAATTTCTGAGTTCATTTACTTCCATTAAATTGTTCCAAAATCAAAGACCCAAAACTCACCCAGGAATCAGAGCAAACTACATATCTACTAAAGGGATCTCCTTATGGTTTAGTCAAATTGGGAAGAACATACAAGTATATTGATGTGAAAAATTCAATCTTTTTTATTTTTCTTTTCTGGGACCAAAACAAAGAGAAAGAGAGAACAAATAAGTTACCCCATGCAAGCGAGAATCTGACAGAGCCAAGGTGGAACATATCCACAGATATGCATTTATGGAAGTCCGAGCAGAGATCTGTCACCTAAAATTCTGAATCCAGAACTAAGATAATTCAATAACCTGCATGCACAATTTTCTTTCCTTTTCCTTTTTTTTTTTTTTTTTGTCCCAAATGAAGATTGAAAAAGCAGAGAATCTCTTATCTCCGAATTTAATAAAGCAAAATAGTAGCACATAATAAACGGGGACATAAGCCTTTATTCTAGGTGTTTGGTACTTTGGTTCAAGATAATAAATAAATTAATAGTAAAATATAAGATAAATACTGGAACAGAATCAACTAATTCAGTAAGAAACCTCAAATTCTGCCTGTTTGGTTACACAAGCGAACCGTTTTGTGTCAAATGGCTTCAAAACAGAGTGATTAAGAAAAGAAGCCTCAAAGATGACAATGACATGCACGAAGGAAAATTGCAGTGTCCCTTCCCGAAATCAAGGGTTTATTTTCAAATGCTTAAGATAAGATCAATGAATTTTGTGCCCTCAAATTGGAAATAGAGTCGGGTACGCCAATAACATTATTTTCTTCCCTTCAATTTTTCTTTTCTTTCAGAATGTTAACGAGAATCTTTAGATCGATAAATAATAAGTTAAAGGTATTTTTTTTTTATATATAAAAGTATAACTAACGTATCTTATCATAACTTTTAATATATATATATATATATATATATTTTTTTTTTTTTAAAAAAAAATATTTATTGACTTCTTAACTACTATCTTAAAGTATTCATTAATAATATTTTTTCACTAAGAAATTTGCGTTTACTTTTCAATTCATTTTCATGAGACATTTCTGAGTACACCACTGCCAATTAGACCAAATCTACTTGATTGTGATATTATATTATATATTATTTATTCATCATAAAATGTATAAAATGTAAAATAACTCTTCCTAATTAGTAAAGCTTTAAAATGAAAGGAATTAACGAAAAAAGTTTAAATGGTACGTGTTTAATTTTATTTAAGTTTCGTTTCAAATTTGAGAGTAAAATATAAAAAAAATTCACTAAAAAAACCAATTTCATTATATTTTCGATGTTTCTGATTTAAACAATATCTGATGGAAGATATCTGTCAAAAAATGCAAAGTATTAAAAGTTTTCTTCTTTATTTTAAGGATGTATTTTTTGTATACGTGTAAATGGAAAAGATAAAAAAAATAAATAAGATATAGAAATAATTAATTACATAAAACACCACATGTAGTGTAACTATTTTGGTATTCAGCTAATGGAATTGAAATAATTTGATCTTCCACATCTAATATGGTAAACTTTTTATCTCTTGGTAAGTTGGGGTAGTTGCTATGAGAAGTACAATTAATACAAGCTAGGTGGTGAGAATTGGAGGTAGGTAATCTGATTTGGAACCCAAAATCTTAGCCTTGGTGTCAGGAAAATGTTCTAGCCCTGGAAGGGTTGTTATGGCTCCATTGTTGATTACTTCTATGGGATATCGCATGAGGTGGTGAAATTCTATATTCTCATCAAAAGTTTCTTCAGAGTATATGTCCCAGTTGGTTTCAGCAAGATGATTCACAAGCCTGATGCAGTCCACACTTTCTGGATTGTCAAAGATGCTTGCATCATTATGATCACCGAGGTGCTCATGCCATAGTGCACGTCGAAATCCATATATTTGTCCTCTGGGTTGCCCATTGTATGCTATATGACGTGGTTGGAATGCACCCATTGCAATCTCAGTGTCTCTTGCTCCATCCATTGATCTTTCGTTTATGTTGGCAGAACCAATTATTATGTATTCATCATCAACTGAAGGAAGCAATTAACAGTCACCACAACTTGTTAATTTCATATCACGACCAAATACGAAAGGATGAAAAAATGTAACTTGATATAGAAGATATGGGAAAGTTATAATTTCTAGATACTAAATTCTTTAGACTCTCAACCAATCAGCACTACGCTAATTATGACATTTAATTAATTATTATAAAAGTCAATAAATTTATCATATATCAAAATGTAATTAGATGATAATGTAAAACTGTCTCTGCATGTAAATTATGCATAAATAAATGGTCTTGGATTGGATCCCTTACCTATCATCATCTTGGCATGAACATAGATCATGAATCGCCTAGACTTTTGTGCTCTACCATAATCACTATCAGGCTCTGGTGCCTCAGTAGGAGTATATTCCCTATCCTTCTTACCCTCACGGTTTCCAAGGCAGAAAAAGGTCAAGTAGTCCCTTGGGTGGGCTTCAATTCCTGTTCTCTGAATGGCTTTGGCTATATCAGCATACATCATCTCCATTGTTCTCCTTTGCCAGTCTAATATTGCTTGAACTGAACCACTCTCAGGTATGCCTTCTGGCCACATTGGTATAACAACATACACTGAAAACCTCTCTCCTGCTTCAATCTTGCTAACAATCTTCAATGACAGCTCCTTTGGTATAAGATGCAAAGCACCAATGTCTGCAACCACAATATCACCATTTGCTTGCCAACCATATGAACTCCCTAGGAAGTACTGGTTCTCAATGTAGATGAAGTTTTTGGCACGTCGAATAGCATTAATATAAGCATCTTGAATGCTTCTATCAATGATGTTATCTTTCCCACTAACAAGGCCTAGTTCAGCCGCTTCTTCTGGGTCTTGGGGGAAGCCAGAAGCAGCACCACCATCAATGGATCTGAACAACTGAACATTCCATGTCTCATTTTCATTTGTTGTTGCCACAGTGGATCGAGGGACAAAGTATTTATCAAGCATGCTTGAAGAGAATAGGAGCTGATTCCCAACCTGCTTCTCCCACCTTTGTTGAAAATTGAGCAAAACATCCCAAGCAACTGACCCTTCTAACTTGCAATGAATGTCATGCCATGGCTCTCTTGGACCACCTTTCTTGATGGAAGCACCTGGGAAATTTGGCTGATGGAAATCATCTTTGTGCACTGTATCCAAAGTTGAAAATAGAGGATGTTCCTGAGTATCATATCTCCCATCACAAAGATCAATGCCACCTACAAAACTTACTATTGTTCTCTTTTGTCGTTGTCCCATGGCAGCACCAACAACTTGGCTGTCAACAATTATAGTCTTTTGGTGATGAGTGAACATTGTTGAAGTTTCAAAACCTTGCACTATGCTTCTTCCCTCATCCGGGTTCCGTGGACACAAAACACAATTGACCTTTGTGTTTTTGAAGTATTCAGCAGTTTCTTGATCATGAGTTGCCATCAAGCCATCTTTCTTGAAATCTGGCACAGAGGTTCTGTCATCCCAAACAAGCATAAGAACCTTAACACCTTCCTCAACTTTCATCTTGAGCAGTTCCCCAAGGGTGATTCTTGTTCTAGGCTTCATTGGGTCCCTGATCAAGGTTATTTCAGTGTACACAGACCAACCAGTTATGTAAATAAAGTTCCTAGCATTCGTAATGGCATTGTAAATATCCTCCCAACATTTTCTATACTCATAAGGTTTTCCTCCTGATAAGAGGATCCACGGCTCAAAACCATCTGAAACATGGGCATCTTGGTACAAAGTAACTTTGCAACCATTTTTTTGACTAAAAAAGGTGTGGGGAACTCCTTGAAACCTTGGACTCCTTATTCCTTGAGACCAGTTTGTGTCATTCCTAACATCAGAGAACTGCATTTTGACATGGATTTTAGAGTCACTTGGTATGGGGTTGTGATCCTCGTCTAATATTTGGACCCATGTATCCACTATGTTGCCATTCACAACTTGCTCAACTGGGACATAAGCTCTTCCAATTAGAGTTGCATCAATTGCATCTTTTTGTTTGACAGTGAATATAACATGAGAGATCAAATGGGCACAGTATAAGTGAAAGGTCTCGTTCCACGTGGGATTGGAGGATTGATGATTTAACAGTCTAGTCCTTCCAACCCTTGCCTTATCTAAATCAACTGTTGCATAGAGGCCCGTCTCGACAAACTGCGAAACATTATTATAAGTTGAGAATTAGACTAATTAGCTAGAAGGAAATGTATTTAAGTATGGTGCTTAAAATAAAATGTCAAATAGCTTAAAGCAAAAAAGAGAGTATGTCAAGAATTAAGATACCTCGGGCTGGCATTGGCATTGACAGAGCATACAACTCTTGAGTTGGGAAAGAAATCTCTTCCTCACGCTTCTACTTGTACCCTTGTTGTTTACAAAATTTGAAACCAGACATGAACAAAAACACAAAATAAAACCTCAGATAATCCTTTTCACTAGAGTAGATACTAGACTATATTTGACACATACAGAAGTAGTTCATATTATGATGACAAATTCTTTAGAAATGAATTGTGACAACTAATTAATAAATACTATCATACAACTATGCACGTAATTAGAAGGCAAAAAGCTTAATATTGTTAAAGAAGCTTTAATCCATCTACATTAATTAAACTGGAAATAATTGAGTTGAGTTGTCGTATGTACTAGCATACAATACAATTAGTTGAGCTTTTTTTTTTAATGGTTTAAATTAACTCCTACATTTACATTTGATTTTACAGTATGACAGATTAAATTCGACAAAGGAGGGAAATGGCTTGTAATTTCTCTTACGCATTGTTCGATTGAGTGTAAGTTAAGAGGAAGGAGAGGAAAATGAAGAATATATAATAGAAATACTAAATTTTCGTTTTTTATTTGAGAGAAAAAATAGGAAAAAGGATTTTTTTTAAGACCTACAAGAAAAAACTTACCCCCAAAGTGGCATGAAATAGAGTAGCAGAAGATCTCTCTCTTTTTCATTTTTTCTAGTTTCATAAAAAATTAAATAGATTTTTGTAACATAAAAAATTCAAAACAATAATAAATAATTTAATGTTAAGAAAAATTAATGAAGTAAAAAGTTTAATTTTTTAGATTAAATTTAATTTTTTAACATTGGTATAAAAAAATTTCATGCCATTTTTTTTTACTACTTGTATTAGGTTAATTTTTCTACTTTTTCATTTCTTAATTATTTCCATCCATTGAAATTACAGATTTTATTCTATTTTATTTTTATTTTTATCTTCCTTATTTTATTTTTCTATTTCACTTTTAATTTCTAACAGAGCATTAATATTTATAGTCTGTAATTGCATTGTTGAAAGATTAGAACAGGAGAGGGAGATTTTCGATTAAGGAACCTTGCAGCAGAGATTGAGATTGCACTCGTTAGGAGTTGATAGTGTGTCGACCTCATATATGATCACATCGAGCCTTCCGTGCAGCAAATCCTTTCAAAGAAGTGTAATATAGTTTTAGCTTTTAGTTTCCACAAAAGAACACATGCATGTTACAGATTTTATGAAATAGCTAAAATCAATGACACACTAGAATGCAAAAGGGAAGTTAAAAACGTTCTTACATTGAAATGGAGGTTAAGGAGTGGAAAATGTTGAAGATGGTACGGTTCTTATGTTGAAGGCCTCTTAAATCTTAATGTAAAGTAGTAGAGATTACTGAAAAGGAGGATATGATAGATATTGTGTCTTAATTCTGAAGCAAGAGATATACTGTGTATAAACATAACTTTGAAGAATAGAGATTCTTTTGCAATTTCTCAACTTGGAATTAGTTCCCACCTTAACATTCAAGGAAGAGTATTCTTCGAGGGAGGCTTAACTTTCCATTTTACTATGATAGACTATTCCAGTGGGACCTGGATGGGTTAGATGTGTGGGGAAATATATTCCTAAGTCAAAAAGTAACAACAGAGCATAACAGCTTATGTTGCTGTGACTTTTTTTTGTTTTTTTGGGCGCAATGTTCTTATTAACGCAAGAGTTTTGTCATGCGTCTAACTAACGTATTGAAAGGATTCCTCATTCCAGTCACGAAAAGATCACACAAAATCTAGGTACTGTCCTGCGTGAGAATGGAGAACATCTGCCTCAAATTAAAACAAATCTTGTTTTAAAAATTTAAAACCGTGTTAGTCTTTACAAATGGCAACTAATATTTGTAGGGTGCTTGGCCTACTGGATAACTAGTTAAATAATTAAAAAAAATATCATAGTAAAAATATAGATATAAGAATTATTTAATATTTACTTTTAAATAGCCAAAAATGTTTAATAAAATATTTTTAATATTTCTTAACTGATTTTTTCAGAACATTTATAATTAGAAGTATGACCAAACGCATGAATTAACTGACTCATAGTTGTTTCAACTTAACTAGTAATTTTTTATTCAAGTTTTGAGTGCTCAAGAAGAATTGCTTCTAATGAATGATGTGGTTCCTAATAAAAATATCTTAACCAAACACTTCTTAGTCACACTCGCTTGCAACTCATTGTTATCCGTAAATCACTGATTATAGTAATGATTTATAATTTATTCATCCTGTATTCCCGCATAAATAGTAACGTACTAGTAAGTTTTGATGTATCCTTACCCACAAAAAAAAGGAAGTAATTTTTAAAGTAAGAATGAAAAATAAGAAAGCTATGTTGCAAGAGCATGTCATGTCAGAGCTTTTATAAGGACCTTATAATACTTCACAATTTTGTCATCTTCGTAATTTTTTATTTTTTATTTACGACATTTGGTTTGTTTTGCTTGAATTTGAATATAAAATTTAAAAATTAAAAACACAAATAATTTGTTGTTGGTTAAAAAATCAACTAAAGCCACTTTTTTTTTTTTTGTTACATAACAAACTAAAGCCACTTTGTTAAAATCACAATAATTGAAATATTTTATAATCGGTAAATACTCAATTTATAACTATAAGTGCCTTTAAGTTTCATGTAATGACTTTATACACAGTGAACGAAAGACGAGCATAGCATAGAAAAAAATTGATGTCCAATTTTATAATCAATCATTAATTAATAATTTTAAAATAATTATTTTTTGGGCTAAATTACAATTTTGGTCCCCTTGGTTTCATAAAATAGCGATTTTGGTCCCCCTAGTTTAAAATTGGCAGATTTGGTCCCCCTACTTTTAAAAATTAGCGATTTTGGTATTTCAGTCACATTGTAACCGTTGACCATGTTTTTTGTGAATAATTGTGATTAGTGGATGTGTTAAGTTAATACTAAATTAATAAAAAAAAAGCCTTTTATAATAGCTAATGAACCCTAACTTAACTCATTTTTAACTTCTCGAACCATGACCTTCTTCCTTCTCCCCTTTCCTCCCCTTCTTCTAACTCACTGTGTACAATGAACCCAGGTCCTGTGGTAGTCGTTTCCCCTCAATGTGGTTCTCGTTACCCCTTCGCTTCGCATTTCCCCTTCCCGAAAACGTTTTCCCTAAACTTTTCTTCCCCTAACGTCTCGTTCCCCTTTCTCTTCGTGTAACCTTCTCTTCTCCCAACATTAAACGCCTATTGAACACGATGGAAAGCAACAGTGCTTCAAGTAGCTCTGGTTCTGGCATTCGAAGACGTCGTGTCTTGTGTCACTGTAACTTAGATGCTCCCTTGATGACCTCGTGGATAGAGGAAAATCCTGGGAGAAGGTTTTTTGGTTGTGGCCTATACAAGGTATGTGACATTGTTCTTCGATGATTGTGTTCATTTTTGTGGTTGTGTTAATTTATTTGTTTGGTTCTGTTTATTTATTTTCTTAATTTTAGATTGCTGGGAGAAAAGGTTGTCAATGTTTTAACTGGCACGATGATGTTATCAATCCTCATCAGAAGAGAATCATTCTTGGTCTTCTGAAGAAGGTGGATGAGATAAAGAATAAGGAAAATGACCTAAGGACAAAGGTCAATGAACTGAAGAACAGAGAGAAATTGCTAGTGATTGGTCTTATGTTGTCTTGGGTTTTTGTAATGTTGTTGTTTGTGTTAGTTGTTGGTAAGGGCTTTTGATGTATAGGGTAAAGCCCTGACTTAATATTGATGTAGGTTTTTTGTTTGTAAGGTCAATGATGAGTTGATAGGGATTGTAAGTTGTGTATGTAATTGACCTGAATTTCACTAATGGTTCATGAATGAAAAAAGGTCCGTTATTGGTATCAACAATTGTAGTTGTTTTGTTTAGTTGATTTTAGAATGTGTTAAATTACATATTAAGTTACGACATCAATGGGACATAAAATCCTTTATCTGAATAACCTTGTAAATCTTGAACTGTCTACAATATTCCATTTCAGTTTTTCCCATGTTTATGGCAATGGAAACCTGAAACTTAATTTAACTTCATTAAGCATTACATAACCAAGTAATCATATCAGAAACTGTAATTATAAGAAACATTCAATATATTAATAATGGAAAGTAGTAATGAGTAGTTGTCCATTGCAAATGTTTTCATAGCTTCTTTCACCTCTTTTTTGGAATTGAATATCAACCCCTTCTCAAAACGGATATCAGCATCATCCCCGGGCATTCTAAATCTGGGATATTTTTTTCTCTCTATCCATTCATCATCACTCCCAGGCGGAGTGTCCAACACATCATTGTCACCATCTTCATCTTCAAATTCAGTAGCATGTGCTGGTTCTTCATTTCTAGTGAAAGGTGCATCAAAAACCCAAGTGCCAGGAAATATTTCTTCATGCACAAGTTGAGGTGGAGGCTGAGTTTCAGCAAACAGATCTGGACCTAAAACACTCGTCCAGTCCCACTTCTCGTCAAAGTCACTATCATCTAATGATGTGTATTCACTGTCAGGCTCATCTTCACCATCATAATCCTCATCTTCACTTTCTTCACCATCAAGTACATCATCATCACATTCAAACACAGCATCACCCTCAACCTCCCCTTGTTTGTCACCCTCAACCTCAACATGCACCTCCCCTTCTTTGTCACCTTGACCCGTTACCTGCACATCATCATTATCACCATCAGACTAATCAATCACAACAACTTCAAGATCTTCTGTTTCAACAAAATCCCTCCCTCCCTCTTCCTTTTGCCAGCCCTTCATGAATTATTGGAACATCAATGAGATGCTCCACATAGATTTCAACAAGGTTAAACCCTTTGCAATCTGCAGCAAGTTGCAACATGTAATGTCGTGATTTTTCCAATTGTATGATCAAGTGTTTGATTGATAATACAGGAGGAAATTAAATTTAAAGCTATAATTTGCATAAAAGAATTGATAAATAGATTGTTTTGTTATGTGCTATAATGTTGTTGAAAATATTTCATGTACGGTTGGGCTTAGAAGGTAAGGTTGTTGTTGGGAATTTTACGTAAATTTCATAAGTTGTAGAAAAGAAAAAAAATAAGGAAAGGGGGTGCTTTTAGAGGAAACATGGGTGTTACTAGCAAAATTTCATGCAAATCTCTTTATTTGAACGTGTCAAGCTTCCTATTTCTTCCATTTCCTTCGTTCTTATCTTTCTTCCTCTCTAAGTTCTCTTTTCCATGAATGGAAGTTTGATTCCTACCTTAACTTGAAGCCTGATTTCTTCTTTCCTAGAGATTTCTTAGCTGATTTTAAGTTGGTAAGTCCAGTTCCTCCTTATTCTTGATTTCTAAGTACCTTTCTCATCTCTTCCCAAGAACATGAGAAATAGGTCTTGGTTAGATTTTAAGAGATGAGAGAAATCTTGATTTTGAGTTTACTTTGATGTTGATTTAGGTGTCTCCTAGTTGATTCTGTAACAAAACTTGGGGACAGATCACTCGAGAACCTCAAAGTTATCCTCTCTAGCTTTTTCTCCACTGTTTGAGTCAAGAAGTTTAGGTAAGGAAAGCTTTAAACTTGTTTGAATGATTTGGTGGTGTTTGGTATTTGTGTTCTGCTCTTTTGGATGTCCTTTGAGATTTATTTTTATGACACAATGAGTTTCTCTCTTTTGTGTTTTTGATGATTTGGTTGAATTTGTGACTTAAGTTGAAGTTAATATAATATCATGATGTGTTGTTTTGATTTGAAATGGTCTTGTAAGTGTTGTGAATTGTTCCTAAACCTTTGAGGCATGTTTTTGGGTGCTTGGGATCCTTTGGGAGGCCCTGGATTCTGCAGAAAATCTTGTTACGATATTCTGTTAGTTGTAAATTTTGTGAGAGTCCAATTCTGCAGACTCAGCGTCCAGTGAACCACCCAGCGTCCAATGACCCACTCAGCTGACCAGCGTCCAGTGAACCACCCAGCGTCCAATGACCCACTCAGCTGACCAGCGTCCAGTAAACCACCCAGTGTCCAATGACCCATTCAGCTGACCAGCGTCCAGTGACCCACCCAGCATCCAGTGACCAGCGTCCAGTCAACTCTGGTGCTTTTGTTCAGCTTTGAGTCCAGGACCCAGTTTTGTTATGAATGTGATATATATTCGTTTTCTTATATAAATAATTATTTTAAATGTGCGATTGACATTCTTTGAGATGTATAATATAATTGTGAGTGTAGATTTGAAATATTGAATGAGGATGTTGGATAGGCCACCACTTTGGTTCTAGAACTATGTTAGGAAATTCACCCTTAGTTAAATTTGGTGTTGTGTTGTGAGTAAGGATTCGAGGTGTGAGAATGCCTTACTTGTGCTTAATGAACTGCTAGATTGGGTTCATAAGCGTGATTTGATAAAAATGGTGAATTTATAACATAGAGGGAACGTGTGGCAAACAGAGTTGTTTGGTTTGTGCATAATATTGCATGCGGGTAGGCACGTAAGTTGAGGGTGCTAGGTGGGCTCTCAACCTAGTGCTGGAGGATTTCGTGGTGGCCAATGGTGGGCATATAGAATAGACAAGTGGGCGAATTCCTAAAGATGGAAGGTTTTGCAAACCTGACAGAGGTAAGCCAATACCAACACTTGTCTATATTCGATTAAATTCACACTTCCTCCACATGGTGGCTCAAGGGACTCCCTGAATGGTCTAAGGTGAGACTAATGGTAGGGGATGGGGCCTATGGGGACCGCCCGAAATTTGTTGAAATCTCCATCGAGTCGAGTTAGCATAATATTGCATGATGATATTGATGTATGGAGTGACATATGAAATGAACTGAATGTTTAGTGTGAATGATGTTGATTGTATCTTGTGTATATTCTATCATTCTTTTTATAAGAAGCTTACCCTTGCAATTTGTGTTTGTATTGTATTACTGCAATGACCGTGTGTTGACACGGGAACAGGTAATAGTGATGGTGCAGGCTCTCATGCTAGTCAAGGTTGAAGATTGGACGATCCTTTTGTTCCTTTGGATTGGACGATCCAAAGATTGGACGATTCTCCAGTTCTACTATTTTTGTTCCTAGTATATATGTACATATTATGGAGACCAGCTTAGGACTTATGTATAAATAATTAAATTGTTATGAATGTCCTTTAAAAGAGGACTATATTGGTATTGTATGTATATATATACTTAAGTTTTGTAAAGCCAGACTTAACACTTTTATGATGTGATGATGTACATTATATGTAGGAAAGTAGGTACATATAATATGTGTTAAATGAAAGAAAAAAATATCTTTGAAATTTCATATGATAATATTTAGCCAATGTTTTAGTATAACAAATTTGTAACGAAGATGGGTCGTTGCAGTTCTAGTGAAACTAGATACAAAATCCATGGTAATACTATCCCATTTCCATTATGGAATCTCCATTTCTTGCAACAAACCACCGGGTCTTTAATGTTCTACTTTCGCTTTCTGACAAGTTAAACAGGCTGCTACATATCGTACTACATCTTTCTTCATACCGGACCACCAAAACATCTTTCTCAAATCTTGATACATCTTAGTCATACCGGGATGTAGACTAAGTTTACTTTTATGACCTTCGTCCAATATGAGTCTTTTTAACTCAACATCTTGTGGTACTCAAATTCTAACTTTGAATCTCAAAATACCATCATCACCCAAACTGAAGTCTATTGCTTTATCTGTACCCAACAACTCCATTGTTCTTCTCAAGCTAGGATCTAATAATTGTTTCTCCTTAATCATTCTCAGAAAATCATTAGTCACGGTTAACATACCACAACTAAAGTGATCATAGGCCACTTCGACATACAAGTTCAAATCTCTAAATTTCTCCACCAATTCTAACTCTTTCACCATCAAAGTGGACATCTGGACGGTCCTTCTACTAAGGGCATCAGCTACCACGTTAGCTTTACCCGGATGGTACATTAGTTGAAAATCATAATCCTTCAAAAATTCCATCCATCGCCTTTGTCTCATATTGAACTCCTTCTGATCAAACAAGTATTTTAAACTCTTGTGATCACTAAATACATCGAATTTAGCTCCATAAAGATAATGTCTCCATAATTTCAAGGCAAACACCACTGCTGTCAATTCCAAATCATGAGTGGGATAGTTCCTCTCATGAGTCTTTAACTGTCTTGAGGCATAAGCCACAACTTTCCTTCCTTGCATCAACACACAACCCAATCCTTGATAAGATGCATCACAGTAAACCTTAAAAGGTTCACTAGTATCAGGTATTATAAGGATAGGAGAAGAAGTCAATCTTTGCTTTAATTCTAGAAAACTCTTTTCACAAGCTTCAGTCCATGCAAATGGTTGGTCCTTGCGAGTAAGTTGAGTCAATGGTGTTATTATCTTAGAGAATCCTTCTATGAATCTCCGATAGAATCCGGCTAACCCAACAAAACTTCTAATCTCTATGGCTGTCTTTGGACGTTTCCATTGCAAAACTGCTTCTACTTTAGAAGGATCCACTGCAATCCCTTTAGCTGAGATCACATGACCCAAAAACTTTACTTCTTCTAACCAAAACTCACACTTGGAGAGCCTTGCATACAATTGCTTTTCTCTCAAAATCTCCAATACAACTCTTAAATGTTCTTCATGCTCTTCACAAGTATGGGAGTAGATAAGAATGTCATCGATGAACACAACCACAAACTTATCCAAGAATGGATGAAAGATCTTATTCATGTAATACATGAATATAGCAGGAGCATTCGTCACTCCAAAAGGCATGACCACATACTCATAATGTCCATACCGAGTCCGGAAAGCTATTTTTGGTATATCCTCATCTTTCACCCTTATTTGATGATACCCTGACTTCAAATCAATTTTTTGAGAAAATCCTCGCTCCACGCAACTGATCCATCAAATCATCTATCCTTGGCAAAGGATATTTATTCTTGATAATGATCTTATTCAATTGACGATAGTCAACACATAGTCTTGAACTACCATCTTTCTTCTTGACCAGTAACACAGGTGCTCCCCAAGGAGAAACACTAGGTCTGATCATTTCCTTTTCCAACAAATCTTCAATTTGTTTCTTCAGTTCAGTTTATTCTGCTGGTGCCATTCTATAAGGAGTTATTGACACTGGTCCCACACCTGGAACTAGTTCAATAGCAAACTCAACCTCTCTTTGTGGAGGCAAGCCAGGTACTTCTTCTAGAAAGACTTCAGGAAAGTCTCTAACAATGTCTATAGAAGTCAAGTCAAGATCACCCTTGACTTCCAAGAAAGAAAGGACCACAAAACATGAGGCTCATTCTTTCAAAGAAACTTGTACTTGTTTCGCAGAAACAATTTCAAGATCTTCATGATTAGGGAATACAAGAGTCTTTTGAGCACAATCTTTAAGAATACGATTGGAGGACAACCAATCCATTCCTAAAATTATGTCTAAATCAGTCAAAGGGAGGCAAATCAAGTTAACCTTGTACTTGCGTCCATTGACTACAACAGGACACCCTACGCATACTAAAGAAGTCAACACAGGGGTGGTTGTAGGGGTAGAAACAAGTAGATCAAACAACAAAGGACATGTAGATAATTTCAACCTTTTCACACAATCATGAGAAATGAAGGAGTGTGTAGCTCCAGAATCAAACAAAACAGATAAAGGGTTACCGTCCACTTCACACACACCTTGGACCAGATCATCAGATTTGGAGGCTTCCGCTCCACTCATAGAAAAGACCCCTACAGTTACCTTAGGCTTCTCAACCTTAGGTACACTTCTTGCTGGTGACGCTCTATCATTAACTTGGCAATCTCTTGCCACATGCTCGGGCTTCTGACATTTGAAACAAATAGTCCCTCTATATGTGCAATGACTGCTGTAATGTGGACCACCACATTTGAAGCATCTAATACCTTGAGCTCCGGTCTGAGTTACAACTGAACTTCCCCTAGGCTGTTGAGGTCTAGAATATGGTTTCTTCTAAAAATAAAAATTTCCCTTTCTACTGCCTGAGGATCCATCACCATAGGGTCTAATTACTCTACTACTACCCTCCAGGCGTTCCACTATCTTTGCCTTTTCTACCAATGCAGGAAACTCCCTAATAGCCATAGGGATAACCATTCGCTTCACCTCTTGTTTCAATCCTTCCTCAAATTTGCTACACCTCCAAGCTTCAGTAGTAGATTGAGAATAAAAATGAGCTAAGTGTTCAAACTTAGTTGCATATTTGTGAACCGTCATGTGTCCTTGTTCCAACTTCATGAATTCAATTTATTTTTCATACTTAGCACTATCTGGAAAATATTTTCCCAGAAAATGCTCCCTGAAGTTTCCCCAAGTGAGGGGTTCTCCACGTGCTTCCATCATCTGTCGAGTTCCATGCCACCAGAACTCTGCTTCATCATTTAACATATATGTGGCATAAGTAACCTTCTTATCTTCAGGACATGCCATTGCCCTAAAGATCTTCTCTAAAACTCTTATCCAGTTATCAGCTACATCCGGATCAGAGTTTCCTCTAAATTTTGGTGGATCATTTTTCCTAAATTCAGCCAATCCCTGATATTCAGGTGGGATTACTGCTTGAGTTGCTTGGGCAGCAACTCTAGTGGCCTCTAACTGTGCCAAGGCTGCTTGATGCTGATGAGCCACAGTAGCACTCTGTTGTTGCATCGCACCTGCCATCACTTCCATGGCATGGGCCATTTGGGCCATATCAGAGGGAGGAGGAGGTCTAGGGGGTCTCACCATCCTAACAGAAGACCAAACCAAGTTAGAGAATAACATTGGTTAAAGCCTTCTACTCATCATGTCAATCACACACAACAAAAACATAATAGAACTATCCCCATAGGTTCATCCAAAAGATACTACTAGGAAATTTCAAGAGAAACTATCCTTGATCTCGGTTTTCGCTTGCCATAATGTCCTATTTGTCGCTCAGAGTATTGAGATAGCCAGTCTCAATATTTCACGATAGTGCAACTAAGATTTATGGTATAACGAACAACCAAAACATTCAACATCCTCAAATAACTTCACAACAAACACATAAGAAACATATAAGACACATAACGCATAGTCCTATTTGAATAGAACTGCTCTGATACCACTAGTGTAACGACCCAAAAACTTTGTTACAGATATGTTATACTAAACTCTCTATTTAATTATTATCATGTGAAAGAACGTATAAATTTTTCACATTTAAAATACATACATATGTACCTACATAAAACGTTCATCGCCACATCGTCCGAATATAATATACCAATTTACACCTTAAAATACGAGGATACATATAACCTCAGAAGAAAGATCCCCTTGTAGAGAACGTTCACACTAATCTTAATATTTATACAAAATCCTAAGCTGGTCCCCCTAATATGTACATATATACTAGAACAAAATTAGCAAAACAGGAGGATCGTCCAATCAACATAACAGGAGGATCGTCCAATCTTCAATCGTGACTAGCATAAAAGCCAGCACCATCACTGCTACATGCTCCCGTGTTAACCACACGATCATTGCAGTAAAATAATACAAACACAAATTGCAAGGGTAAGCTTAATTATAAAAAGAATGATCGAATATACACAATTTTCAATCAACATCATTCACAATAAATATTCAGTTCACTTCAGGTATCATTCCATACATCAATATCATCATGCAACATTATGCTGACTCGACTCCATGGAGATTTCAACAACTTTCGGGCGATTCCCATAGGCCCTACCATTAGTCTCAACTTAGACCATTCTGGGAGTCCCTTGAGCCACCATGTGGAGGAAGTGTGAATTTAATCGAATATAGACAAGTGTTGGTATTGGCTTACCTCTGTCAGGTTTGCAAAACCTTCCAACTTTAGGAATTCGCCCACTTGTCTATTCTATATGCCCACCATTGGCCATCACGAAATCCTCCAGCACTAGGTTGAGAGCCCACCTAGCACCCTCAACTTACGTGCCTACCCTTATGCAATATCATACACAACTCAATAACTCTGATTGCCACATGTTCCCTCTATGTTATAAATTCACCATTTTTCTCAAATCAAGCTTATGAACCCATCCAGCAGTTCAATAAGCCCAAGTAAGGCATTCTCAACACTTGAGTCCTTACTCACAACTCAACATTAATGTTAACCAAAAATGTGAATTTCCTAACATAGTTCTAGAACCAAAATAGTGGCATATCCAACATCCTCATTCGTAACAAGACTAGGTTCTGATTCTCTGTTAAACACACCCTCATAATTTCACAACCACCATTACTGGACGTCAGACTTTACTGAACATAAGGCACCACTGGACGCGGGTCATTAGACACTGAATCATTGGACGCTGGTCGCTAGACACTGGGTCATTGGACGCTGGTCTCTAGACACTGGGTCATTGGACGCTGGTTTTACTACTCTCTAGTATTCACTGGACGTTGTTTTTAGTTGTAGTATAGGTAGATGGACGATGATTTTCTTTGGACGAGTGGTTTTCTGCAGAGCCCAGAACCTTTCAAAACCCATTACGAACACATGTTTCAAAGATTTTGAAACCATTTTCATCACTTACAATATCATTCCAAAGCACAATAACATAATATCACAACAAACTCAGCTCAAATCATCAAAACATCAAGAGAGCAAAAATCATCACATCATCATAACAGATCTTTAAAGCATACAAATAGAAACAGAATTCCAAACATATCACCACCAGATTATTTCAAACAGTTATGAAGCTTCCCTTACCTACAACTCCTGACTCAAACCGTGAAGAAGAAGAAAAGCTAGAGAGGATAACTTTGAGGTTCTCGAGTGATCTGTCCTCAAGTTTTGTTACAGA
Organism: Pueraria montana var. lobata; assembly: GCA_026413185.1. Taxonomy (NCBI): domain Eukaryota; kingdom Viridiplantae; phylum Streptophyta; class Magnoliopsida; order Fabales; family Fabaceae; genus Pueraria; species Pueraria montana. The sequence continues at coordinate 10,576,358 of CM048652.1, forward strand.
ATCAATTAGGAGACACCTAAAACAACATCAAAGTAAACTCAAAAATCAAGATTTCTCTCATCTCTTAAAATCTAACAAAGACCTATTTCTCATGTTCTTGGGAAGAGATGAAGAAGTTACTTAGAAATCAAGAATAAGAAGGAACTGGACTTACCAACTTAAAATCAGTTAAGAAATCTCTAGGAAAGAAGAAATAAATCTTCAAGTTAAGGTAGAAAATAGCTCTCTCACTCACGGTAAGGAAACTTATAGAAAAAGAAAGATAAGAATGAAGGAGAATGGAAGAAACAGGAAGCTTTGCACGTTTATTAAGAAGATTTGCATAGAATTTTGCTCTTTGTCTCCACCTTTCCTCTAAATACACTCCCTTTTCTTATTATTTTCTTCTACAACTTACGGAACTCACGTAAAAATCCTGAAAATCTTTCAACACACCTTCTAAGTTCAACACCTCTTTAAAAAAAACCAAGAGTAATACCACAGCACATAACACAACATAGAACTTAAGTAAATTATTATATTATTTCAACATAATTTAAATTTAAATTTTTCTCTTGCATTATTAGTCAAACACTTAATCATACAATTAGGAAACTACAACTTCACACGTTGCGTGTGCTTCACATCCACGAGAACCCACGTCGCCAACCATCGATCTTCAAAAAAGGACGCTCATGATTCAATTCATCTTCAGATGTGTGTTGCCAACAACAGGAGGAGCGTGAATGTTCAGCCTCTCACCGGTGTCTCCAGTCTCTCTCAGTGAACAAAAGCAGTGGAATGGTGAAGTTAGCTATTGTTATGGTAAAATGCCCCCTTCTGTTAAGTCATTATGTGCCTAGCTTGTAATTGGTTCAAATTTTGGTCATTTAATGATAATTAGTCCTTAACGAGGGACCTAAAAAATAACCAATACTAAATCATGACACGTCAGCATGGGTCAACGTCAGTTTCTAACGGTCAACGGTTACAATGTGACTGAAATACCAAAATCGCTAATTTTTAAAAGTAGGGGGGACCAAATCTGTCAATTTTAAACCAGGGGGGCCAAAATCGCTATTTTGTGAAACCAGGGGGACCAAAATTGCAATTTAGCCTTATTTTTTGTGAAAAAAATCTTAGTTTTTACTAAATTCATTGTTGTCCCGAGAAGGCAAGAAGCACGCATCGACAATTCTCAATGTGATCCAATAAGATGGGCTAAAAAAGGTAAGTGCAAGCCCAAGAACATTGAAACTATTTCTCAGATCTTGGGTGATTGTAATAAAGCCCAAGAACATTGTAATGTGTAGTTAATTTTAAAAATTCCTAATATTACAATACAAGTAACGTTTCATAGTTTACTTTCATTACAACCGTTTCACTCATACCAGCCAAAGCAATTTAAAGGCAATGTCCATATTCAATAAATCTTTTGTTGGAGCACATCTTATCTCTTGCTGGATTGGGCAATATCTACTTGATTGTGATATATTATTATTATTATTATTATTTTAAAGGGTAAAATAATTTTTCTAAATTAGTAAAGCCTAAAAAAAATACTGATAAAAAAAAGCTAAAAAAAAAATCACCGAATTAAGAGCATCTATATATATTGGAATTAAGTTACCATGAGGAACCACAAGCAATAAAGAAAATAGTCTTGGGCGAAACTACAAAAAATTGAGCTTCTAGGTGGCAACAATGGTAAAAGATTTCTACATGAAAACTAGACGTTTCATTTTTTATTAAAAATGTAATGCTAATTAGTTATGTGAATATACATTGAATCAGAATTTCTCTTCACCCTCCTCCCTACAAGTCATTACATGGTTGGACTTTTTGTCTCAGGTTAGTCACTTAGATAAGCACAATACAGGCTAAGTGGTGAGAATTGGAGGTAAGAGTTTTGATTTGCAACCCAAAATCCGAGCCTTGGTGTCAGGAAAACATTCAAACCCGGGAAGGTTTGTTATGGCTCCATCATTGGTTACTTGTATGGGGTAGCACATTAAGTGGTGAAATTGTCTATTGTTTTCAACAAATGTTTCCTTTGAGTACATGTCCCAGTTGGCCTCAGCAAGATTATTCACGTGATTGATGCAGTCCAAATGTTCTGGATGGTCGAAGATTTTTGACCCAAAACCATCATCCCCAAGGTGCTCATACCATAGTGCACGTCGAAATCTATATATCTCCCCTCTGGGTCGCCCACTCGAGGCTAGATGACGTGGTTGGAATGCACCCATTGCAATCTCACTGTCTCTTGCACCCTCCATTGATCTTTCATTTATGTTAGCAGAACCAACGATTATGTATTCATCATCAACTGGGGGAAGCAAAAGTCACATTAATACTAATTTGTTAATTCATGACCAAACATGGAAAGAACATATATATAACAACAACAAAGCCTTATCCCACCAAACATGGAGATTGAAATGTTCCACAAAATGTAGCAGTAGAATATCTTAAACGAGTAATTAACTTAAGAGAAAATGGACTATGCACTAAGTGTAAAATAATTTTATATTATCAGTGTATTATCATTAAACTCTTAACTTTAAGCTATAAATAAATGGTATTTGATCTCATACCTATCATCATTTTGGAATGAACATAGATCATGAACCTCCTAGAATTTTGTGCTCTGCTATAGTGACTCTCAGGCTCTGGTTCCTCTGGAGGAGTATACTCTCCTTGTTCCTTATGCTCCCTCTTGCCAAGGCAAAAAAATGTCAAATAATCTCGAGGGTGTGCTTGAATGCCTGTTCTTTTTAAGGCATCAGCAATGTCAGAATACATCATCTCCATGGTCCTTCTTTGCCAATCCAAGATTGCCTGAACCGAATCACTGTCAGGTGCACCTTCTGGCCACATTGGGATCACTATGTACACAGAAAACCTCTCTTTTGCTTCAATCTTGCTTACAATCTTCAATGATATCTCCTTTGGTATAAGATGCAAAGCACCAATGTCCTCAACCACAATATCACCAGTTGCTTGCCAACCATATGAACTCCCTAGGAAGTACTGGTTCTCAATGTAGATGAAGTTTTTTGCACGCCTAATAGCATGAATGTAGGCATCCTGAATGCTTCTCTCAATGACATTGTCTTTCCCAGTAACAAGGCCTAATTCAGCAACATCATTTGGGGCTTGGGGAAAGCCAAAAGCAGCACCACCATCAATGGATCTAAACAACTGAACAGTCCATGTTTCTTCTACTCCCACTTCTGATTTTTGTGCTTCAGATGGGTGGACCAGAATTTCATCAAGAACATCAAGTGAGAATAACAACTTCTTCTCAACTTGCTTCTCCCACCTTTGCTCAAAATTGTACAAAACATCCCAAGCAATAGGCCCTTCTAGCTTGCAATGAATGTCATGCCATGGCTCTCTTGGACCACCTTTATCTATGGAAGCATTTGGGAAATTTGGCTGATGGAAATCATTTCTATGCACTGTATTCAAAGTTGAAAATAGAGGATGATCCCTGGTATCATACCTCCCATCACAAAGATCAATGCCACCTATGAAACTTATGACACTCCTCTTCTGTGATCCTACAACATCGCCATCAACCACTACACTCTTCTGGTGATGAGTGAACATCGTTGAGATTTGAAGGCCTTGAACCACGCTTCTTCCATCATACGGGTTCCGCGGACACAAAACACAATTCACCTTTGTGCCTCTGAAGTAACCAGCAGTTTCCTGATCATGTGTTGCCATCAAGCCATCTTTCAATTCCGGAACAGAAGTTCTGTCATTCCAAATAAGCAAGAGAACTTTGACACCCTCATTAGCTTTCTTCTTAAGTAACTCCCCAAGGGTGATGTTTAATTCCTCTATGTCTCTAACTAAGGCTATTTTAGTGTCAACGGACCAACCAGCTATGTAAATAAAGTGCTTGGCTTCCACAATGGCTTTGTAAATGTTCTCCCAACACATTGCAGGCATGTAATCCTTTCCATCGGATATTGGAATATATGGGACAACACCAATGCCACGTGGGGCATGAGCATCTTGGTACAAAGTAACAGTGCAACCTTCTCTTTGATTGAAAAATGTACGAGGAACACCCAAGAATGGCATCATTATTCCCTGAGACCATAGACATGTTGTGTCATCGGTGACATCGCAGAATTGCACGCTGACACAGATTTTGGCGTGGCCAGGTACAGGACGGTGATCTTCTTCGTCTAGTATCTCAACCCATCGCTTAACTATGGGGCCCTTGCGAACTTGCTCAACGGGGACATAGGCTCTTCCAATCAGAGTTGCTCCAATTGGGTTACCGTCTTTGACAGTGAATATAATGTTTGAGATTTGATGGGCACAGTAGATTTCAAAGGTCTCCTTCCACCTCGGGTGAGAAGGTTGGTTTCCTATCATTCTCGTTCGTCCAACCCTTGCCTTGTCTAAATCAACTGTTGCATAGAGTCTCGTCCCAACAATCTTCATCGTCAAGTTTTTACATGTTTGGATTAGAAAAAAAAAAAAAAAAATTATGTGACATTTGTTTCAAGATATAACTTTACAAGTTTAATTGTATTTTTTATGCAGCCTTGAGTATTCTAATTTGTGATTTTACTACTCATATTCCAATTGTGTGAATTAGGTCTTTTAAATGTTGTAATGATGTGATTTTGGTCCATATGTGACTCCTCTGTTAAATATTTAAAAGATTTTATTGAATGATAGTGGATAATAATATGTTCATGATGTGACAATTAATATATTATCTCACACATATATTGATGTGATTTAATTACACTTTTTGATCCCTCTAGTATTGCAATTGCAAGGAATAAAAAGTGCAATTAACGTGACATAATATTACTACTTTTCAGAAATCAAGAATATCTTAAAACTTTAACAAACACAAAAAAAAAATGTTACAATCTCAAATTTACATTTTCAAAAATAAATTTTTAATCCATGAAACAAAAATAATGTTGTATCCTATCATAAATCTTCTTCTTATTTTTTTATGGTAAGTATTTATATTTTTAAAATATTAAATATATTTACTTTTTATCTAATTCTTATCGTAAAAAATAATAATAGAATTTGTAGAAGAATAAAGTAAGAAGATTTAAAATTATGTGAAATAAATCAACACACTTTTATATTTACTGATAAAAAATAAGCATGTCGACTGTAAAAGTGAAAGAACTAAAGCGGCCAATTATTAAAAGATAGAAAGGTTGGTTATTGGTTAACATACCTCAGGCCGGCATAGCAGACAACCCTTGACTTGGGCCAGAAATCTCTTCCCCTTGTGTGTTGTGCCCTTTGTTCCCATATTTTTAAACAAGAAAACGAAACACAAAGTCAAAGTGCTTAAGCATGTTTAATTTCTCTTCAAAGTAATGCAGGAAGCATGGACATTCACAAAAGCTTGATTAGGAGAATTCATTACCGAATAGAGCTTTGCAATTGATGCTCGGTTTGCTTTTTTAGGGAGGGAAAGGTCGCATAATGTATGGGGTAACCATGGCTATTTTTCTTTTCTTTTAATTCTTATGATTAGCTAAGAAAAAATAATATATAACTATTTTTAAAAATTATATAAAGAATGATTTTTTTATTGATTGGAAGTCTAACTGTACATGTTTATTAAATTCATAAGACAATTATGATTGATTACACATATCCCAAAAAAAAATATTACTTTTCCTAAAATTATTGTGAATGTGATGTATTGATAAATTAAGACTTTTCTTTAATATTGCTAATTTGCTATCCATTCATTCTCTTAGACTTTTATTAATCTTGTCAGTTAGTTGTTCAATAAATATTTCTGGCCCCGCCCCTGCTTGTTGGGTAAAATTGCAAAAATTCGTTATGCATTGGAATTCAATGGATAACCATTACTTGGGAATTCAATTTTAATGCTGTTTAAAATTTGATCAGCATCTAGGATAGGAAGTCTAACTTTTTTTAGTGATATTTCAAACAAATGGTATAAAAATTTAAACTCTTATATTTTTTTTTCTCTATTAATTTCCCTTAATGATTAAAACAAGAGAGAGTTTTAATGAAGATACCTTCTGGCAGAAATCCAAATGACACCCAGTATGTAGTCTATCAACTTCAAATATGGTTACCTTAAGCGTCCCGTGTAGCAGCTGAGGCATTTTGTTTTACTTATACCTATCACCTTCTATGCTATGATCTGTACCATAACCATAGAGGGTAATGAATCAAATTGAGTGAAATAAAATTCGAATTTTCACAAATTGGAATTGTAGGAGACTTTTCAGGAATGGCTAAATAAATCAGGGATCGTTTTCTTAAATGTGATGGAAATAATAAAGGGTCACATTTAAGATGATAATGATGCATTATATATGGAGAGAGACATGGAAAGAGAATATAGGGAGGGTTCTGTTTCAAGAAAGAGAAATGTGTTTGGAGAACAAAAACAAAATCCAGAATCAGTTCCCTCCTTGGCTTGTAAGGAGCACTTGCCTACTTGACACGGACTAGGAGCCCCTTTTGCCAAGGTAGGTGACTTGTCCACCACCCAAGTTACCATTTTTTGTTTTCAATTAGTTAAATTCTGTACGGACTATTTTTCCTTTGATAATGCAGTTCGAAAATGCTAATTGGTACGAACATCTTTCCGCAAAAGATATACAAATGATGCATTTTTATATTGTTAGAAATTATTTTACCAAAAAAATTGTTACACATTAACCACTAAAAAATGTCTTGAACTAACAACATTTTACCACGTGACTACCAAATCAAACCTCACCACTACTCAGAAAAATTTTCACTTGATGACCTCTAGAGCTAAATTAGTTGGGCAACAGGTTCCATTTGTTGAGCGAATTCCAAATTTGAAATGGGTGCATTCTATTTGATTTTCGCTTAGCGAGATAGATCCTTGTTGAGCAATTTTTTTGGTAGAAAGATGAAATTCTGGAACTTTGATTTTGCTTAGCAAGATAGGCATTCACTGAGCGAATCTTGAAAGTTTTCCTTGACCTTAAGCTTCAAAAATTGCTCATTTCATTCTTCAATTCCGACGCCGAAAAGCTTAAAAACATCAAAATGAAAGCTAAAACTAGCAAATTATCCTAAATCCTTGTTAGTTAGATTTCTATCTAAAGATAGGCCAAACATGGCTTTAAATAAAGGAAAATTAAGATAATTACTAATATATGCACCTAAAATGGTAAGCATATAAGGCAATTATCAACTGACAGTGTAAAATAATTTTACACTATCATTTAATCACAAACTATCAAAGTATCAAAGGGATCTAGCTCAGTTGGTTGAGCAAGGTGTGTGAGTGTTGTAAACCCCTTGATATTGTCTTCAATTCTTACAGATAAAAAAAAATCACAAACTACCATAAATTTGATGACTTTTAAACTAATTGTCTTAAAAATCATATCAACGTAAAGGATAGACAGAAACTCCCCATCTACAGGTTTAGATAGATCTTGTTTGAAGTTAGTCTTCTCCATGGGTTTTGGTTCAAGTCCCCCCATGCTTTTGCTGCTCTATTATCCTTTTATTAATATATATATATATATATATATATATATATATATATATATATATATATATGATAGTTTGTGATCGAATGACAGTGTAAAACTGTTTTACTCTGTCATACATCACCTATCTTCTAGTCTAAAAAAAATATATATATATCAACAATAATTTTTTATTATTTGACTACACTAACTGTGTATAACCATTAAAATCTTGAAATAAATGATCTCTTAATGTTTCAAATATTTATAGTGTTATCATCCATCCTTGTAGAAAATTAAAGTTGTGATAAAAAAAAATTGACAAATTAATTTAATAACAAATTAAATTTTTAAAGATAAGCTTAGCATAATTGTACTTTGTACACACACAAAAAAATTATAAATTTACTCGATGGCTAAAATTTTTAAATGACCAATAACGAACTGGGACTTTTCTCAAATATTAAAATGCTAACATCCCATTCCTAATTTATTATTCATGGCCCATATGCATTTTGTATGTCTCTATAGTCATTATCACATTATTTCAACAATAGTAAGCGAAATGGACTTCTTATTGCCAGGGGTTGTGACGAGATATTTAAAAAAAAAAAAATGCTTTCCAGATTTTTAAAAAAATGTAATTAATATTTCCAATAATTAGATAACAAAAAGAAAAAGGCCGGACATAGAGGAAAGTCCAAAATTTTGCCCCACCAATAAATTGACGGACCAAAAGCTCCAATGATAAAGAGACATTTGGTTTTGTTTGTGTAAATAAATAGTCAACAATCATCAACAACCTTTCGACTAGACCTATTCCTTCCCTAACTAACGCCAAAAAATGAAGATGACGGAGTCAATTTCCATATATTACACTTCACACTACCCTCACGCTTCCGTGGTACATGATTATATCTATAAATGGTTCATTATGTCTTAAGCCACACGTAAAGGAGGATAAAAAGAGAAAAAGCAAATTAGCTACGATAGTGATAACCAATTTTCCACAAATAAACTCGTACAATTAATTTAAGTCCTTTGACAATTGACACTACTCCAGTCTTAACGACTTGGAAAAATTAAATAGCTAGCTAATTGTTTTAGGGTGCCTTTTGTTTGTATTAAAATACAAATTAATGAAGTGTTGTAAACAACCGAAAGGTAAAGGAAAGACTGTAAATGTTTTTTTTTATCACATGTATTCTTTATAGAAGGTAATTTTGTTGAAACCATTATGAAAGGCAAAAGCTCTTCCTCCGAGTATTTAACGTAGCTGCATACTTAAGACTATAACTTGAGAACTTTGGTTGAGCTGAAACAATCCTACGGAAGTTGATCCACGTGCTAGGTGGTTGTAAATGTTTTAATTTAAAAGAAATTGGCCTAAATACATTTTTAATCTATGTTTTTAAAGTGAGTGAAAATGATCTTTCTAAAATAATGAATATTTTTTATTTTGGAACATGATTTTGAACCCTATGATGATTGATTTGAAACATGAAATTTGTCCCATTAAATTTACGTACATGAAAATTATATAATCCAACTAATATTTAAATAAAAAAATCACGATAAACATAATAAAAATCGCATAAAAAATTGAATCCAACCAACTCTTATAATAGATAAAGACGGTTTAATTCAGTGCTCACTAATATAAATAGGACTTATAGGCACTTCTTAAATCGAGAGATCAACCAATCAAACATTTCCTATTATCTTTACTGCCTTTATTATCTTTATTGCCTTTTATCTTCATGCAAGTTTAATCTTTGTTCGACCTTTAACATTAAGCACTTTTTGAAATAGCTTAGAAACTTGTAACCGATAAACAGAGTCCATTTCTTGACGTTAATCATTTGATCGTCTTCTTTGAGAATCATTGTAAGTGTTTAACTCAGCGTTCAGCTAATATTTGTACGCGACAACAAACCCAAATAATTTAACAAGATAGCATCTGTGATATACGTGTGTCCATATACTATCGCAGTTGCAAAAATGCATTATAAATAAATAAAATAAAAGGCTGTTGTTCCGCTTTGTGGTACATAAAACATTTTCCATTTAGAATTCACGTGACGAGAAGGGACTTTTAATCGCTTTCACAGTTTCGCGTTAGCCGCCCCTGGCTCTGGACTTAATATGGAAGATGTCCGCAGGTTAGTGTGAGCTGAAAAGGTGAAATTACACTCTTTTTTTGGGTTTATTTTTTTCACATTCCGTGTTGCAAAAAGAAGCTAACCACTCTCTCCAAGTTTTTCAACGTGTGGATGGAAGCAAATATTGCGGAGAATGGAGCACAGTTTGATGCTGTAATATTTGTGGGCAGAAGGAGCCCTACCCGCTGCTCATTTATTTCAGTTGTTAAGGAGCCATGGATTTATCAAACTTGTGCAGGTGAAACTTTTATTGCATGTGTACTGTTTCACTTCCACTTTCCGCCCAATCCTCACCGACAACCCATATAAATTTCGTTAAAGACTTGTTATGTTATTTATAATACCACCACTACTACTACTACTACTCCCAAAGCCAAACTCACTTGCACACTAGTGACGTTGTACCTCAAATCTCCTATTAATTCCCTTCACCCTCCCCCTCGTACTTTGCTTCTCTATCTCCAACCCCCTTTCTTTCTTCTTTTTTATATATACACTTCTCTCTTTCTCTCTCTCTCTAACCCCTCCACACATAACTATCCACTTAATTTCTCACGCGCCGTTAACAAACAAAGATATGGTACAAGCAAAGAAGTTCAGAGGAGTCAGGCAACGCCAGTGGGGCTCCTGGGTGTCAGAAATTCGCCACCCTTTACTGTAATCATCTCATTAAACTCAAAACTAACGCAACTCACACAATGCTGCTTCTTTCATTCATGATTGTTACATTACAATGATTATCACATCTACACACACCCACATATATATAAATTAACTTCCTTTTTTCTTTTCTTTTCTCTTTCCATATTTAATTATTTTGGTTGTTTGCAGGAAGAGAAGGGTGTGGCTAGGGACATTTGAGACAGCTGAGGCTGCAGCAAGGGCTTATGACCAAGCAGCCATTTTGATGAATGGTCAGAATGCAAAGACCAATTTCCCCACCTCAAAGAACCAAGCTGATGCCACCACCACCACCAACCCTGGTGACAACAACACTTTCTTATCTCCAAAAGCTCTTTCAGAACTCCTCAGCACAAAGCTGAGAAAGTACTGCAAAGACCCTGCTCCTTCCCTCACTTGTCTGAGGCTAGATGCTGATAATTCCCACATTGGAGTCTGGCAAAAAGGGGCAGGACCACATTCTGGCTCCAACTGGGTCATGAGGGTCGAGCTTGGCAAGAAACAAACCCAGGGTGAGTCAACGGGGTCACCACTCAGTACTAATGATTCTGCTGGATTAATAAATAATGAAGTAGAAGTAGAAGAAGAAGAAGAAGAGGATAGAGTTGCTTTGCAGATGATTGAAGAACTACTCAATTGGAACTAGAACTACTGCAGGAAGAAAAAAAAAAAAGGAACCTTAATCCGTGTCATATATATATATATATATAGTTCTTGAATAGTAATCCCCCCCCCCCCCCCTTTTTCATGCTATCCTTTTCAATTCGTTTACTTTTGTGTTTTCTGTAAAAAAATGTTTGTCAAAAGTGCTGATGATATGATGATATGGCCAGTTTGATAGTTACTTAATTAGTACACTTTGCAATATTGTGATTGGTGGTAAATTAAGCATCAGAAGTCGGATCAAATTAAGAACAATAAGCTGAAAAGGAACTTGGTGTGTCAATTTTAACTATTCCTTTGAAGTTTGAAGAAAAGCAACGCCTGGGAAAGAATCCGCCACAGGTTAATTACTTCCAAATCCAAACCATATATATATATTCTTGTAGCTAGACATGCATGGCTTAAGTACAGGTGTCTATTTTATCAAGTGGACTCGGTTACTTAGCAATCTCTGATTCATAATTGAAGCAATGATTGTAAGATTGCTACTTTCAAAACCGCAACATATATATCTTCTGAGTCCTGATCCCGATGATCCTTCCGCGCCACCTTTCCTTTTTCCTCTTTCAGCTTAGTAGATGTCTGTCTCTTTCCTAAACCCATATGTTAGTGTTACTGTAACCTGTATCTTACCTGAAAGTGTTTACACTAAGTGATCAAATATAGATACAGCTGTATATCAGATATTATATTAATTAACATCTATTATTTCTTTCTATCGAATCATCTTTATACCATCACTCTTTACATTCCGCGTTTAATGTTTTAGTGTACACTGAATGTAGATAAATAGACAATTAATGTGGTTTCTTTCTTCCTAGAAGGTTTTTTTTCTTTAGTGTACAATGATCACATTAAAATTCGATCATATAATTTCAAGTATTTACCTTAATCTTTCATCACTAAACTGAACCTAATGATTTTCTTAGAAATTATTTTAAGAAGTAATGATATAATATATGTTCGGATAATAATTCTGAACAAACTTTTGAGTGCCAAACATATTATTAGAAAATGATACTTTTTATATCTTTTATTATGAAAATACTTTTGGAATTGAAGGAATGTAATGATTATCCAAACATATTATGTTTATCATCAATTTTTAAATAATTAATACTACAAAACATGCTATTAGACAAATTTCTTTATTATACACCTGAATTTAATTGGATTACGTTATCCATGTAACAATTTTTTAAACTATTATCTAATCATATATTGTTATACAATTAAAATTTTTTCACATTTTATAATAATTATTTTATACGTTATATCTAGGACTAGGATAAAGTTTAAATTGGTTAGTTGTATAAAAGTTTTCACATTGTTATATAAAAAAAAATATTGAACGTACTAATTATTTTCAAAATTAAAAGTGTAAAATCTTACTAGATTTAAATATATCTTAAGAAAGACTAAATAATTTAACTATATTATCAATTAGGAAAAATATTTTCTAGATTTGATTATTATATAAATTTAACACCTAATTTTTCATCACAAAAAGTAATAAAAATAAATTTAAATATTTTTTAATATGTTATGCATTATTAAAATGTTCTAATGTAATTTATGTCATATGGATAAATTATTGGCGTCTAAATCATTTTTAATTTCGTCTGTAGACAATAATTTTTCTCTCTCTACCTCTACTTTAAGCTATAAAGTCACCTATCTACTAGCTCCATCTTGAGCTTCTCTAAGTGTTCCCTACACGTACCCAAACTATCTAAACCAAGATTTTATCATTTTTTTTCCACAATAGATTTTTTTTTTTTGAAAACTTTTCTACAATAGATGTTATGTCAACTTCCTTTTTAACGCATTTATTTCTAATCTTATCAAGTTATCCAATGCAACATTCTCATATATATCAAATACATTAGATTTATTCTCTTGTTTATTTTTACCTCCTAACACATAGTATTATAGAAAACACATTTGTACAGTAAAAAAATTTCCTTCCCTGAGTGGTACCATTTTTGCATACATAAAACTAGGAACCCTCCTTGATTTCATCTGCACCTTACTTGAGTTTTATAGTTTATATTGCCAATGAAATTTTCCTTCATTCTAAAATTTATAGAATAGTCATAAACTATATTTATAAACTCAGTTAAATAAATACTCCTTTCATTATAAAATAATTATTATTTTAGTAAAAAATATTTCAATTTATTTATTTATTTAAATATAAAAATATTTATTATTTATTTTTAACTTTCTCCTTTTTCTATACTTTTTTCTAAGCATTTTGTCTTAATAATTATAAAATCAAGTTATTAATGTTCTTTTTTATGAAATGAAGTATTAAAAACTATAACTCTTAAAAATAAGAAAAGAACAATATTATGAGCCTTCCTTTTCTTCATCCTCACTTTTAACATTGGACATTTATATTTATCTTGTTAAAGCATTTTTGGGAAAGAGTTTTCCAAAAGTTCACATAATACAATTCAACCTTCTTTCTTGTGTGTTATTTGTTGTTTCAACTAAGCTAAAAAAAAAAAAACTAAGCTACAGCCTTGTCTGATAAGGAAATATGACAATTAAATAAAAATTCCCTCAAGTAACATTAGGGATTTTACTAACTTAACTTGACATCTATTCACATTATGAAACTTGCATTGAGTAATTGTATTTTTAACCTCAAAATGAGGTAGATTGAGATAGAAAAAAGAGAAAGATATAAAAGGAAAAAAAAAAGACTAAGAGATATGATAAATATGATGTGACGAAAAAAAAGTAAAATAAAAAGAAAATGAGATAAAAAAAAAAAGATTAAATGATATAAATATTTTCTATTTGCATTTTTCATTTGCAAACCTGTCCTAATGTCACTAGATTTAGAAGAAAAAAGATTTAAGTCAATCATCTAACTACTTGATCTGTAATCGCATGCATAGATTGTACATGTTTATGAATGAAAGTTCGTACGACAACAATAAAAATTCGACTATTAAAATAATAGAAAACTTTTCAACTATAAAATCACATGCCAAGACTCCGTTTTTGTCTAAAGTAACTGTGACACCAATTATATTGATGTATCTTAACTTCCAAGTTGAGCTATAATGGAATGGCTGTGGAGCTTTCAACAAATTATGTGTATTGGTCAGTCAACTTAATTTAATAGACTATAAAAATGTTATTTAATTTTTAAAATTATCAAACCATTATTATTATGATCTATTTTTATAATTTAGAGACTAAAATAATTGTTACTCCCTTCGTTTCTTTTTTATCTGTCGTTTAAGATTTATTTGTAGAAAGCAAGAAATACATTAAATTTTCTTGATTCTAATAAAGTAATTATGGGATTTCCTATTTTATCCTCTTTTCATTTCTACTCTACAATAAATGCATATATAAATTCATTAAAGGTTAAGAGAGAAGTAAGGGTATAATTGATATAAGAGTAATTAATGTGATCTTGAACTTTGAAAACGACAGATAAATAGAAATAATTTTTTTTCAAAAATTCGACACTTAAAAAAACAGAGGGAGTATTTAATAATGTCAATAACTAACATGGCAGTTATTTAATAATTGCATGTATCAAAACAATTTTTATATTTTCAAAGATTAAATTGATCGATATTCATCCTTTTAAACACTAATTTGATATATTCCATCACTTTTTTATTTTAAGTAACAAAATGGATGGAAGCTACTGGTTAGCCAGCATCTAATTTCTGTGGCCTACATTTAGTAGAAGTTAGCAAGGATAGATGCCACGAATTCTAATATATCATAAAGAAGAAATTGACATAAAGAAAGAGATGACACAAGTAGCTGGTTGATTAATAAATGCTCCATGCATCAAGGAGCAAAGTAGTACGCGCACTGATGTCATTAGAAAGATTAGAAACTTTTTTTTTTATTATCTGCGGTTAAATTTCAAAGCACAAATAATTTGAACACGATTAAAAATTGTTGACAGTTAGTTTGACACTTGAGTCTTTTAACTAAAATCTAGAGTTCAATTTCTGATTTAAACATAAAATTATAATTGGAAGTATCAGTTTACTTCAATAGATAGACTCAGTGAAAGAATTTCGTTTAATATTAAATAAAAAACTTCAAATACGTCCTGATTAAAAAAAAAAAAAATAGTTGCACACGACAAACCAAAAAATAAAAATACAAATAAAAAAAAGTTGAAGACGCCTTATAATAGTCATCATGCTACAGTGTATATTAATGTCCTTGATTTATGGTTGTGCAAATGAAGATAAACGTTACCTCAACAATGTGTTCATGTACTTTTGTGGGGGAACTCTTATTGAAGAATTAATTTCGCACAAGTTTAGTAGGTGACCGTACATCACCATGTTGGAAGCCCCTTTCAACTTGCAAATTGAACAGGGATGTTTGTCAACTGAAAGAGGTGGCTTTTCTTCTCAACAACACAACCTGCCAAACCATGGCTGAATCACCTTTTTGAGTTACTTTTAAAAACTAATTTTTAAAATGGATCTCTTTCAAAACATATTACTGGCATGAATCTGTTTGATCAAATACCAGGTCAACCAAAAAACTTGACCAACAAATTAAATTTCACGTAGTTTTTGTAAAAAAAAAATTAATCTACATAAACCAACAATTGGTAATGACTGTTTCAGCACTGAGTAATTCATTAGAATTTGTCAACACAATAATGAGTAACTGATTGTAAGGTTGTACGAAAAAACAGCCAGAAAAAATAGCTACTTCTACACCGTGTTGAAATAAACAAAAGAAATGCTGGTTCTACACCCCCGTGACACGTGGACCTACAGGCAGAAATAGCAATTACAAATGGCTGCACATTTTTTCCAAACTGCATGTTGCACATACCCGTGTGTACACTTAAAATAAAAAAAATATAAATACACAAAAAAATTACAAATAACAAAAAAAATTCCATTTACATAATAATTTTAAAAAATACGTACGATGATAAATATAAATATTACATACAATGTATCAAAAATAAAAAAATACACTTTAAATCAAATTATTTAAAAAATTAATATCACATAAAACTCCACAAAATAGATACAATAAAATGACAAAAATACATATATAACATATACATATAATTAACTAATTTTAATATATATATATATATATATATATATGTGTGTGTGTGTGTGTGTGTGTGTGTGTGTGTGTGTGTGTGTGTGTGTGTGTGTGTTAACATATAAAAAATAAAGAAACAATGTGTAAGAAAATACTCAGATGTTTGATATTCGTTACATGTGTGAAGAAGATGAGGAAGAAGACATATTTATAGCTACAAGAGTCGTTTGTGTGAATGACTGGTTCATTCACATGGGTGCTTCATGTACTTGAAGTAACCATTCAAAATAGTCGCTTCATGTTTTCTCCCTTTTTTAATTGGACACAAGTTGCACGCACTTAAAGTAGCTATTCAACATAGTTGTTTCATGTTTTCTCCTATTTTTTAAATGGGCACGAGTTGCACGCGTTTAAAGTAGTCATTTGTAATAGCTACTTCATGTACTTGAAGTAGCCATTCAAAATAGCTGCTTCATGTTTTCTCGGGATGAGTCGGACGCAGTCGCTACTTGCTGAACCAGTAATCACGGATGGCTGCTTCCTCTGGCCTGAGAAGCAGCCATTACAAATAGCAATTTTTATACAAATTTTTCCAACATGATGATTTGACCGACAAACAAACTCAAAAAAAAGTACAATGGTCAGCATGAAACAGCAATTTTAAATAATTGTTTTATCCTGTGACTGATGTGACATGTCACGTGATCAATTTGAAAACTTGACTTGGTATTTGGTCAAAATAGATCCATGCCAATAATATGTTTTATAAGAGACCCATTTTGAAAAATAGTTTTTAAAAGTAATCCAAAAGGTAAATCAGCCGCCAAACCATACACATAGGTTGTGTCACCCATTGTTCAGTATTAATAAATTAATTTCCAAGATTTTTGTTTAATCCAAGATATTTCTTAATCAACAGTCAGAGAGACTAATGTTTTGAGTTACCATAATTCATTTAAAAAATTAATCTCACTAAATATATATTTTTTCATATCCACGAACCTAAAGATAAATTTCCGACCACATTGTTAAAGAACTTAAATATCAATCATACCACACAGTTAATTTCCAAGATTAATTAATCTACGAATAGAAGGAGGTCCCGCAGCCACCAATTGTACTATGATGTATATCTATAGATAAAATGTAAAGTTCTTATATTTGTATCTATATTTGTGCAGATACATTCAAATATGGTCGGACACAATATTAAAGTCAAGTCGAAATACAGAAGGAGCAAGTTATACTAAAAAATTTCTCAAATAAATTTGCGTCCAGAGGAAGGATCAAACCCCTCTAATTCTACCACTAAACGTGTAGATCAATTGGTGCAGGATTATTTTAACTTAATCAGTGATTTCTGGTTTGAGTCCTGGACATGCAGCTGCGTTAAATATGGAAAGCTTTATTGTCCATGGTGATCCTACCTGACTCAACCAGAATTGTCTCCAGTAAAATTAATTATGTATGTTATTATTATAATACTAGTTAAAGTTAACTAGTATAAAATTATGTAAAATTAGTTATATTTGTTGTTATTATTGTAATAGTTAAGATAATAATTAGTGTAAAATTATGTAAAACTAGTTGTGTTTGTTGTTATTATAGTAACGGATAATGTTATTAGCATTTAAAAAAAATTCAAATTTACATGTAAAAATAATCAATATTTTTAAAAAAATATTATTTATTAAAAGTTAAAAATTTAAACAATTATAAAGAGAGAAAAAAATCCAGTCACCCCTTTAATAGGTTTCTGGATCCGTCCTTGTATTTAAGACATTTTTTAACATAATAATTAGATAGATATTGCATGAATTTTGTTAAGGTTAAATTAACATGTAAGATTCTATAATTTCACCTAACTTTTAATTAAGTCCCTCTAATTTAATTTTTTTAATTAAGTTCTTGTTTTTTTTAAATGAATTTAATTAGAATATTCAAATAATATAAAAAAATATAATATCATTTAATTATAAACTATCACATATAGTAAAATTGTTGACTTTAATTATAATAAATTTAACAGATATATTTAGGTTGTTTTTAATTAGTTGATAATGTAAAATATTTTACACTAAAAATGCATCAAAATTAAGTTCTTTTAAAATTTTGTAACTAAGTTCTTAAAAACTAACACTATTAAAAACATTACTCATTAGGTGTACTAATTGGCTTTTCTGATGTTTATGTTGATTAGAAATCTGTCAACAAAAAAAAACTTTCGATTCTATGGTTTGTATTTCTAAAACAATTAAGGATGTGTTTGGATAAACTTATCTAAAAATACATATAGGAAAATAAAATAAGAAAAAAAAATGAAAGAAACTTTTTTCTAAGCTATGCATACGTTAAAAATTAACTTTTAGAGAAGCTAATATGAGACCTTCTATAAATTAGCTTACGAGTCTGTTTGGATAAGTTTATTCAGGAGTACTTCTATGGAAAAAAAATTTGAGCTTCTCTATAAGCTAAAATTAGCTTATGCATAAGTTAAAAATTATCTTTTAAAAAGTTATATGAAAGAGCTTCTACAAATTAACTTATGCATAAGCTAATTTTAACATATGGAAAAAACTTATATCATTTTTCTCTTCTTATTTTCTTTTCCTAGAAATGTTTCTAGAGAAATATATCCAAACAGACCTATATATAAGCTAATTTTAACTTTTGGAAAAACATTTTTCATTTTTTCTTTTTTTTTTCTTTTATAAGTGTTTAAAGAGAATTTTGTCCAAATAAAACCTAATTTGTTGATTGACTTTCATTGTCAAGCTTTTTCATTGGAGTGTTGATAATTGCCTTATATTCCTACATTTTGTAGTGATTTAGGGGCAATTATTTGATATTTTCCATGCTTTGGAGTTTTGTTTATCTTCATTTTAGTTGAGTTTTAATAAAAGTTTAGTTTAGTTAGGAATTTCTAGCTTTTACCCTTTTATGCTTGATCTTGGGTTGTTTTCTTGTGTTTTTAGGAACTTTGTTGAAGCTTGGAGTAAGCAATGGGGATGTTCCAAGAGAGATTTGATGCGTTGAAGATCATTTGGGTTGAAGTTTAGAGCTTTGGAAATCTTGCAGAGGCAAAAGAGCATTTTTGGAAGTCCTGAGAGCTTTGCACACCTATGCAAACCAAATCACGTGTCTGTGCAAGTTTTTTAAAAGGCTTAAATATCTTTTAGGTCTCTGAAAAATTAGCGATTTTTGTTCTGGGTCCCTATAAATTTTTCCGTTGTTCTGGATACATGATATATTAAAAATTTTGTTTTGGATCCCTGCCGTAAGTTAAGTGATGACATGTCCGTTAAAAATTTTAAACTGTGATTTCTCAATAGATCCTCAACCTCCGGCAATGAGCGCATTCTCAAAACCCTCACAATCTCAACCCCCAAAACCATCCCCCCTGGCAAAAGGCATTCTCCGTTTCAAATTTTCAATCGCATTCTCAGAACCCTCACATCGTCAACCCTTCCCATCTCAGCCCCGCCACACTCTTCCCCAAACCCTAACCCTAGCACAAGCCTAAGCCCAATTTAAGCACCGAACCCCAAACCCCCAACTCCCATGCCTCCTAGGGGTGTTCACCGGATCGGGTAACCCGTGAACCCAACCCGATCCAACCCGACCCGATTAGTTCGGATCGGGTTTTTTTTTTGAGTTCGGGTCAAACCCGAACACAACCCGATCCAACCCGTTAGTATACGGGTCGGGTAACGGGTTTGCATTTTGAACCCGTGACCCGACCCGTACTATATTTTTTTTATTATATATATATATTATTAAATTAAAAAATACAAAACACTATATTTTTTTGCTAATTTTTAACCACACATGAATTATATTTCTCTTTTTTTAATTGTTTCTATTTTTTGTCTTGATTTTGTTTATGTTTTCTCATGCTAATATCTATTTAAAATAAAATATTTGTATTAGCATTGAAACCACTCATTTTATTAATCAAATGTTGTCACAATTTGGTCCTTTTGGAGGACATGTAGAAATTATATATGTGCAAAGCTCTAGGCAAAAATAAATTGTTGTTCTAAAAAATTCTAATTTTTACAAAATAAAAAATATTTTTTAAATGCCCTGACCCGATCAACCCGACCCGATCCAACCCGTTTTTGAACGGGTTGGATCGGATCGGATTTCGCAAAAAAAATGCACAAACCCGATCCAACCCAACCCGTAAAATTTTGATCGGATCGGGTATCGGGTTTGGCCAAACCCGGCCCAACCCGACCCGTGTACACCCCTAATGCCTCCCCAACCTCGCCCTCCGCAACCCTTCAACTGCACCTTTTAACGGACACGTCATCACTTAATTGACAGCAGGGATCCAAAACAAAATTTTTTATATATCAGGTATCCAGAACAACAGAAAAATTTTATAGGGACCCAGAACAAAAATTGCTAATTTTTCAGGGACCTAAAAGATATTTAAGCCTTTTTAAAATGTCTGAAATTTTAAGTTAGAGAGTTTGCACACCTGTGCATCGAGCTCTACGAGATTTATCTCTATTTGTCTGTTTTGTTATCTTTTGGGCTTGAACCCTTATTGGCCCATAGCTTTAAATAGGGATTTTCTGTTTTAGCCTAGGGATCCGATACTTTGTACGTGAAAAGAGACAAGAGCTCCAGGACGTGGGTTTAATGTGTTTGGTTTCACCCCTCATTGATCTTCTCTTTTGCTTCTTCCGCCATGGCTATACGTAGCTAAATCCACTTTTGTTGGGGTTTGATGTAATTGGATCATCTTTCATGTAATTCCTACATTATTTTCTATTCAATTAAATTCAGTTATTGTTTCTCTTCTACACTTATTGCTTGTTTTCGGGTTGATCACCCGAGTGCATGATTCTTTTATTGATTGTAATTGGGAAATTCATTTGATTTGCGAAGTGAAGAGAACAACCAATGAACTTTATGCCTAGGGATAGGGTAAAGGTTATTGGTCATCGTTAAAACCCTCGTTCTTAATGCAAGTCAATTAATTACGCTAATTCAAGGGATTGATAGTGTGATTAAGGGACTCGGGTTCTCTCGCTTAAGGAATTAAGGTTAGAATAAATTGTGGGTTGATGATAACATATGTATAATTGAATCGGAATGATAAGGAATGCATGTTAGGTTGATTCAATGAATTCAAACCCCGACAATTCTCACCATTGATATAAACCTCGTTTTCTACGCTTACAAAGTGTTAGATAAAATTCTCAAACCTGAATTCTTCCATTCTACTCTTTACTTTTATGCAATTGTCTTTAATTTTGGTTACTTAAATTTTCTGAATATTCGTAGTCTACTTAATTTACGAAAATTATCCAATTATCGTACAAGTCCTTGTGGATACGATATTCTACTTACCCTTTGTTACTTGCACGATTTGGTATACTTGCCAAAATCGCAACAAGTGTCTACTATCATTCCACGGTCCTAAAAAGCTTTTGCAAATCAGCATATGAACCAAAAAATGAACAAAAGATAGGGTAATGGCCTTTAATTGAATTTGGAATGCACGTATTTTTCATTGAATCATCTAACTAATTTGTATCGTCCCCAACTAATGTGTTATTCTATCCTTGAACTTAATCTGAAAGCTTCTTTGAGACTTAATGATTTCAGGAAAAAAATGGTTTTCTATTTTTACATTTAATTATAAAAATAACACTTTCTTTTTACTTTATTTTATTTTAAAAATTTGTATAGAAAACATTTGAAATCGAAAATAATAGAAATTTATTTTGTAATATTTCCTATACAAACTTTTAAAAACAAAAAATAAAGTAATAATATTGTGTCACTTTTATAATTAAAAATAAAATAATATTTTTTTTCCAATCAAACAATCCTTAAATTTTTAATGTAAAAATGTTGTATTGATGACAACCTACCTTTTTGCCTTTGCCAAAAAATCTAAACCACTTGGCACTAACTATAAGCCATCTTTTCAGTCCTTCAATGTACATAGTGCAAAATCTTTTCTTTATGTTAGAGTTAAAAATTAAAAAAAAATTAAAAATATTTTCTCAAATCAAGCAATCCTTAAATTTTCAATGTAAAAATGTTGTATTAATGACAAGCAACATTTTTGCCTTTGCCAGAAAATCTAAAGATTCTAATCCACATGGCACCAACTGTAAGCCATCTTTTCAGTCTTTCTATGTCCACTGTCCATAATCTTTTAATTATGTTTGAGGATTAGACTTAAAATAAAAATATTTTCTCAAATCAAACAATCCTTAAATTTTCGATGTAAAAATGTTGTATTAATCAGAACTAACCTTTTTGCCTTTGCCAGAAAATCTAAACCACATGACACCAACTATAAACCATCCTTTCAGTCCAATGTGCACTATCTATAACTTTTAGGCTATTACTTCCTGCACCCCACTTTTTCCTTCCTGCACCCCCCAGAAACCCCAAACAGATGGAAATACCCTTGCCTCCCACCTTCGCCCAACCACCCAATACCACTGCACCCCACTTTTTTTTTTTCCCGGAAAGGGAGTTTCAGAATGATTTTTTTTTGGAAAAGGTGTTCCAAAATGTTTTTTTTTTCTTGGAAAGGGGGTTTCGGAATGAATTTTTTTTTCTGGAAAGGAGATTCTGGAATTTTTTTTTTTTTTAAAAGGGTGTTTCGGAATTTTTTTTTCTGGAATGGAGGTTCTGGAATGAATTTTTTTTCCGAAAAAGGTTTTCCAGAAAACAAAATTCATTATGGAAAAGCCTTTCTGGAATTACGTAACATGGTGGTTTTTTCTCCGATTACAGTATTTTGTGCTTGCTTCCGTGATGTTGGGTGGTTGCGATGGTGATTTTGGGTGGCTGCGGTGGTGGTGTGTGGATCGGCGGGGGTATTGGGTGGAGGTGGGGCTTGGAAGAGGCAAAGGGTATATTGGTCTCTTTTGGATTTTAGGGGGTGCAGGAAGCAAAAAAGAAGATGCAGGTAGTAATAGCCTAACTTTTATTTATGTTTGAGGCTTAGAGCCCAAGACAAAAATTGACTTGCATATATTAATTTACTTAGTTTGGATATTTTTTTTGGAATAAAACATCATTTCAATCCATAAAGGTATATAGTATTGTCACGTTAGTTTTTGAAAATAAAATAAAAATTAGAAAAATCCCAAAAAATACAATTTGTAAATTTCTTTACAAAATTCAAGAAGTTAAAAAATAAAAATATTGAATTATAAAATTATTTTTCTTATCCTTATTATTTATTATTTATAATTGTAGTAAAACGTAAATTGAAACATACATGTAGCCGACTAGCCGTGTCAAATATAAATAACTTTTTGTCTCTTCCACCGACATACCACAGGCACCTCAGTTGCGAACTCATAATATGCTTTAACTATTGCCACACCCAAAACTTCTTATTAGTTGACGTAAATCTATTTCTGCCAAAACATTTAATTCCAAGAGCTTTAACAGTGACTATAAGCAAAAATATCTCAATAATAGCTTCACCATTGTTTAAAATACTTATGAATGCATGCTGCACACAAATAGCTTCACCATTGTTCAAAGTATGTTTAGAAAGCTCGAAAAACATAATTTAATCACAATCATATAACCGCATGCACAATAAGACTAGTAGAACATACGGTCAATGTATCAAATGTAACTGAAATACAGTCTCAAGTCTCAAAAGCAAAGGGTCTCAAAAGCAAAGGCAATTCCTGGCTCGGGAACAAGCCTAGTTACAAACAAAGCAGTCTAATTTAAGACACATTATAAGGGCTATACAAACACAAGTTCATGGCAGAGTGGCCTTGTAGCCGAGAGCAAGATCAGTAGAATTATAACTTTTCAGCTAGATACTTTGCCAGAGAATCAACTGGCTTAGTTGAATCAAAATTTCCAAATCTCTTATGCCGTTGCCTTATCTTTGTGCGAGCTAGGTAATCAACAGCAATCCAAGGAAAACTCAACATCACCGTACTTCCTAAACCATCAACCTCTTGGTTCTCAGGGGATTTATCTTGCTTATCAAGGGATTTTTTCACCCATTCAGGATGATATGTCACCTGATACCAGGCCGAAGCTTTCTGCTCATACAACATGTTTTTTTCTTCCTCGCTTAGTTCTCCGACATCTGAATTCAATTTCTCAAAAGTGTGCCTAAATTCTTTTTTCAGGGCACTGTATGAGTGCTTCAGCCTCTCCTTAAGCTCCCCTTGCTTCCTACTGTTGTATTTTGGCATGGACCAGATCTGTCCAGTAACAACTTCCTCTTCTCTTTTCACTTTGTATTGACCAAGTAGCCCACTCAACTGGCCGTCATATGAGCATTTTTGCTCCCACGCATCAGCAATAAAATCAGCAGATCCTGGAACCTCAAGATCTTTATCATATGGTATATCACCAGTCCTGAAGTTTAAATAGGGTGCATCAATATCTTCATCATAAGCATCTTTGATACGCCGGTAAAGTCTACCCAGGATTTTCTTTGACTTGTAAGACTGGTGCTGCTCTTTCCCCATGAAATCAGGGTACAATTTTGGTTTCAGATGAGGAGGCATAGTGACAAGCTTCCCGGTCTTTGGAAAATCAACAGCAGTGGCTGCTAGCTCGGCCAAGTGTATGCATTTCTCATCCAAGGCACCATAGTCACTGGAATCAGCATGTACCACATGCGCATTGCAGATTGCACCCAAATGTTCATTTACCATGTTTCGGACAAAAAATTCTATGATGTCCTGCAGTGTGGAAGACAAAACAACTTTAAATTGCTGACTCATTTTCGTTATACATAGTCAACAAGAAATATCACACCATATGTACAACAAGACAAGTTAGAGGACAATGTGCAGAGCATGTAAACATGTGCAAGACAACACATTTGCAACATATACCTCAAAACTCTATGATTGTATGTGACTATCTGCAGAATTAGTTCCAGCATACTCAAAATTTTATGGTTGAGATCAGATGAAATATGTCCCAATATGAAATGTTATTAGACTTAAATATGTTTTAGGTCCCTCATAAATTAGCAAATTTTGTTTTGAGTCCCTAATAAAATTTTGCTTTGCATTGAGTCCCTAATAAAACAAAAAAATTTGTTTTGGGTTCTTGTTATTTTGTCTTAGTCTTTCTAGTATATCATTTTTTCCGTTTGAGTCCCTAAAATATGTAGATAATTTGTTATTAGTCCCTATCAAATATTTTTCAAAGGGACTAATACAAAATATTATAAGGACTCAAATGAAAAAATAGATATATTAGGAGGACTAAGACAAAATAACAAGGACTCAACAATTTTTTTGTTTTATTAGGGACTCAACACAAAGAAAAAACTTATTAGGGACCCATAACAAAATTCGTTAATTTATCAAGGACCTAAAACATATTTAAGCCAATGTTATTACTATAGGCAAGTCCCTGTAGTGAATATGCCATTTGAATTACTAATCAAATGCATGATGCTATGAATAATTCATGTGAAAAACAACAATTAAATTTTAATATTCCCCATGTATATCACAAATCATACAGCTAGCTAACTATGAAACTTCATAGAATGAAATTCAAAAAGCACATACTCGGGTCATGACTTGACGTGTCAGAAGTTTGCTTTCTTGAGGGGCATACTGCATAGGTATCCAGCTCCTCTTACTTGGTGGAATGAGATTTTCATCCCATGTGACAAAATATAGATCCCCATCAAGGTCACTTCCAGAAGCTTCATTTGTATGAGGTCTGTCACCCTTTTGAGGGAAAACAAGGCAATCATATAAATGATGTAAATCGGGGGAATCAACTGCTTCCAAAACTCTTACATCTCCTGGATGAAGACAAGGATTTTTGGCTATAACCACAAAACCTTTAACTACATGCAGGTTCTTTGTCTCTGAAAATCTTGAGCCATGCTTTGAGAAACAATTTTCAAGAGAAGGAGTAGACACTTGAACAAAGCACTGCCCATGTTCAAGCACACCCGACTCATCTAAGACACCCATCAACCATCGCCCAGATGATACAAAAATCCTGGACTTTTCTCTTAGTCCCCAAAGCTGCGCAGCACGTGTAGAAGTTAACATACCTCTAAGATGAGGTTCTGTTAGGGGACTGAAGCCACAACTTAACATTATTGCTGCAGCATTCCCATGCTCAGCACATGATTTGGTAAGAACATCGAAAGCGATATCTGCATCCACAAGCATTTGATTTAACTTCAAAAGCATTGCCTCCTGCATTTGCCAAAATATTTCATCAGGCACACCCAGTGCTGAAAGCAATGTTATAATCTGCCTGTTAAGAAAACCAGGCTGAAACCTGGTCCAAGCACAGATCTCCAAGATAGTATGAGTTGATTGAAACTTGTTCATACTAGGCCTCAAAGAAAGTCTGACCCCATCCCCTTTAGCAGGCCAAGAGGCTACAACCCCTTTAAAACCAGCATATCTGATCTGGTAAGCAGAGGGTACATTGTCCAATTTCAATTTTTCTGCAACTTCCCTTGCAAGATCAGGAGTGATAATACCAATACCATCAGAGAAAATGTAATTGTTCCTCTCAACATCAGGTAGCATGGAGTTAACTTCATTTGCAGCAACTTCAACTGTTGCATAAGTAGATGAGAAGCATTGTCCCATCCTAGCAGCACATTTTGCAACATTTCTCTGATTAAACTTGCCCATCCAATTTCGTATATCATCACATCTTATTTTCTCTTCAGCAAAAAACCAAGCAGATCTATCTCTAAGTTGATTGGATGAAAAGGCTAAAAATGAATATTTTCGGCCACAAAAGTAAAATCCCTCTTCCAAGATAGTCTTCACCCTTTTATATATTCTTGTCTTTTGAGGGAAAGAGTTTGATGTGATTTCCTTCACTATAGGAGCAACAAAATAGTTAAGACCATTCACATTAATTGTCTGCATGCCTTCATCCATAAAGGTGACTCTCAAGAAACAATCTGAAACTTCTCTGAATTTTCTGAGAACCCTGTTGGACAATTCAACTTCAGGAGGTATACAATAGGCTTTTGAAGGAGTAATAACCAATCTTCTAACCTCAACAATATCATCCAACTGTTTAGAGATCTCATAAAGTTTTGGATTTCTGAGCAACCATTCTTGGACTATTTTTAGCCTCCCAGTTGCATCAAATACTGGGCGCTTGTAAGAACATAAATGCTTCAGGGCAGCCACATTGAGCTCCTTAGGTTGATTTCTCAGCAATTCAAAAAACTTATCCGACAAACTGTGCTGATTAAATATGCCTTTATGTACAATAGCATTGACCAAAAACATTATGTCAAAAGCAATGTCCTTCTGAAAATGTATATAGAAGAAAGCATCTGACACGGGCATGCCAAAATCAGGTTCATTCAGTGTCCTAAGTGTCTGTTTAAGTGGAAGTTCTTGCATTTGCACTCTTTGACCTTTCAGATAAAGCATGGCCTTCATCAATTTTGCACCATAGCGAGGCGGGATTGAAATTTTATAAAAATTGCATCGACCAATTGCCCCACTAGGTGTAAAATCAGTGGTTCTAATCCAAGGATCATCATCATCCAGCAAATCAAATGGTACTGATTCTTCAATGTCATCATCAGCAGTTCTGTACCAAACCCATGGTGAAGAAGCTAGGTGTAATAAAACAACAAAATACGATGTATCATTATATCTCCTGATCTCATTAATGTCTCTAACCAGAAATCCCACCTGAAAATCACACTTTATCACTGCTTTTTTTTCTATTCCTTTGAATGAGAATGCAGTATCTCTACTGAAACAAAACCTGCACATGCCATCAAAAGGATCCACTAGAAATTTTACACCTTTATCAGGTCCTCTCCAAGCAACAAAAAACTTCCCTGGGCTAACCAAAGTCCCAATTTCAACAAGTACATCAGACATCTTAAAAGGAGTTTTAGTTCTCCTCCTTTGGTTCAGGAAGTATGGATTTTCAGGCCCGCAGCTGACCTTTAAGGCTTGATTCTTCAAAAATAGATCACAACAACCTGAAGCATTCAGGGCTGCAGTCACAGATTCCGGAGATGCAAAATGCACAAAGGCATGGGGCGCCACCTTCTTATAGTCATCTGTTCTTCTAATCTTTGCAGTATCAATGATATTAAATTCTGGATATGACTCTGGAGGGGTCCAAGAAGTCTTCAACCTACATCTGTATACAAGTCCAATTTTATCCTCCAAGTACTTCACGAGATCACTTGCTTTGACCTCACTGTCAAATCCACCGATGCTAATCTGAGTAACCACTGAATCCTTTTCACTTCCTTCTAAGTCCATGTTCTCAACAGTCTGTAAATTCTAAACCACACAATTTTGCAAGTTAGATTAACCTTTTGAAATTGCCAACATAAATCAATATTTGAGAATTGAGATAAAAAAAAAAATACAGTGTGGGAAAGGGAAGCCTTCAATATTAGCCAAAAAATACTCATCTAATGAAAGATTCAAAGTGGGGGGTTTAGGAGCATGAAGAGAAGGCTAGCTCAAACTATCATCAGCTCTAGAAAACTTATAGATTAACTTTGGTTAGAAAAATATATTAAAGATAACTCAATAAATCAGTCATAAAAAATAGCAAATTTAATGGGTTTGAACTATGAACTTGGTTTGTATATTTAGTAAATTATGAGAGCATTTCCACAAACTGATTTTTTTTCTTCAAAGAATTCTATCAATGAAAACCTTCTTCTTCAGAGACTGTCACAACATATCCTACCCCGCCCCTTCTCCATTCTTTCCTTACTACTACTACTACTACAAATATATATATATATATATATATATGCACCAGGAAAACTAACCATACAGAAACAAATTGCACCAAGAACAGGCCACCAATGCTATGAGAACAAATTTCCCACATATCAGTTTATGGTGAAGTGGAAGAATGAAACAATTCGACACACAAATCAAGAAGAATTTGATGATAAATCAGAGAAATATTATTCAGCTTCAGATTGCTGCAAAACAATTACAAATCAGAGGCTTTAAGTATGTCTTTGGGTGAGCGTCTGCAAAATTGATTTTGAATGCAAGCCTTTAAAAAACAGTCCAATGTCAAGGTTTTTGGAGTCACCGCGGCCGCAATTTAAGTAGAATTCATAAGAAAAAGGAAACAAATCAAATTAAAGGAAACTAGTAAACTCATAACAAAACAGAAATTAATCATTTGAATTCAAACCCATTAACAAGTCTACCTGAGTTTATTCAAAAAAGAGTTTAACAGCGAGTTAATTCGTTTTTACTACCTAGAATCATAAAGTCCTGAGAGCATACGAGTTAACTCAGAAATTTGACAACAATGGCTTCGAAGCATTTTAGAATACCCACGATTCAAAACACAACCAAGCACCAAATCCGATGTCGAAAATAAAAAAAGAATCTTGAGGCAAAAGAAGAAGAAAAAAACAGAAGCACAAGCCATTAAATGCGAAAAGATTACCCAGTAACCAAACTAAACGCAAGAGAGCGTTGTGATCAAATGATGAAACTAATCCTCCTCACACGTATCAACAAGCGCAGAGTCTGAGTCGCAATACCCTTTGATAAGAAATGATTGATAAATTCAGGTTCACATTAGAATTAGAAAAGGGTAATAGAAATTAGAAAGTGATGTACCTGTGTCTGTGTTGGACGTATGAGAGTGGGAAGGAATTGCGATTGAAGAGTGCAAGATAAAGGCAGAGAGAGAAAATTGCAGGTTGACGGATCAAGTCTTTGCGGTGCCTTCTCCACGAAGTTTACATTTACATTTACACACAAAGATAGTGTGAGTGAGTGTGCTTTGTCGCTATCTGCTCTCATGTCGCTCTTTTGTTAGGGTTGAAAAAATAAACAAAAAAACAGAGTTTAATTATAGTTTAAAATAGGGGTTTCGCACATAGGTTTTTATCGATTTTAAGAAGAAAAAAATCATTAGATCCAAAAATTAAGACAGTAGCTGGTTTAGTTTTATTTAAATTGCTTTCTAACTGTTCAAGATCTTCTATAGTTGTCCGAAGGGGAGGGGTATTTGCAAAAGATATTCCAACGCTCAAGTCAGGTTTTGGCTCAGAGCATTTAATGTCCTTTACCTTGAGGGATGCACCCTTTTTATACTTATCTTATTGGGCCTGGACCCTTATGGACCCTAACCATTCCTTAATGACTGATCTATACTAATTAAGGTTACTTAATTATCTCCTAATCTTCGATTTACCTTGATAATAGCCTCTTAATAGGATCTACCTTATCCGAATACTATCCTTAGTATTCAGCCGTAGTGATGTCGAATACTCCTGCGATGGTATTTGGTGATATAGCTAGTTAAGCGTAAGGAGCAAGAGTGTTCGACCAGATTTAGGCCGAACACCTTCCTGTTCGTGAGGTGTATTCAGATGCTTGTGGTGGGGGGTATTCAACTATTCATATAGCCGAATACCCCACCGGTATACATGCCCCTCAGCCTCGAGTAATCAGATGTGACGAAGAGGCTTTGATTCGAAATATGCGCCTCGTTGTTGTGTCGTTTCAAATTTTGTCATTATGGCTGAAAAAAGCCGTTGAGGTGAAGGGATCGAAGCGTTGCGTATTTCTGGAACGTTAGATCTAGATTGATTTAACGGTTGGCAGCGCTTGGAACCCTTTGGACTGTTGTGGGCTTGGGTCCTATAAATAGGGTGAGGGATGTCGTCTTTGCACCCCTTATTTACAGTCTATCAATTTTTTCTTACTTCACTCTCGACCGAATACTCTTTCCTAGCTTCATTTTTTTCGTCTTAACCAAGGTACAAGAGTTCGGCTTTTGCCTTTTCTTTATCCATTATCATGAGTTCGTCTGGTCGTAAGCTTTCCAGGAATACCGAGGTGGTTGATATTCGGTCATCCTCCTCGGCTAGTGGGGAGTCTAGTGAGGAGTCTTCGACTTCTTCGTCTTCGTCTTCTTCTTTTTCATCTTCTTCCCATTCGGCATCCCCCTCTTCGTCCTCTGTCCGAGAGGGGGTGGGTGAAAACGTGGTGTCTCATTCGGTTGGAAAGGATACTTCCAGCCAAAAGCCGAAGCGTAAGCCACGGGTTACACAAAGGAAAAGAGTGTTCCAGCCGATTACCCTGGACGAGTACACATAGGTCAACGGGGAGGTCGGGTCCTACTGGACTTGGTATGATGATAAGCGTAATGTGTCCAATTTTGTAAACTATGTAGATGTATCTACCATCTTTGAGGATGAGCTTTGTCCAATAGCTTTACAATGTTGTCAGCGTGAAACAAATGCCGAATTCATTTTCATGGGAAAGGGTGAGTCTAAAAGGGACTTCTTTTACATGTACGATTGCGTATTCCGCAACTTACGTGTAACGGTTCCCTTTGACGACTTTACAATGGGGGTGCTTCGGATTTTGAACGTGGCACCCTCTCAATTGCATCTGAACGGGTGGGCCGCGATCCAGGCCTTTCGTGCCCTTTGCCTTTTCAATTTTATAGAGCCTTGGTGAGTGTATTTTTGTACTCGCCCCAAGAGTGGTTTGTGGGTATCCCTAATAAGGAAATCGAATAGGCCCTTATTTCAATCTTTTACTTCTTCTTACAAAAATTTCAAAATTAGCTTCTTTAAAGTGGTAGTTAGGCCGAATATAGGGGCTAACCACTTCTATGATAGTGGTGGGAAGCCCTTATTTCCTTTTTATTGGGAGAAAGCCCCTCAACGTTATGACAAATTTCCGAAGTCTATGATGACCAAAAGGGAACGCGGGGACCTCCTCTTTCTTGAGTCCCTCCCCCGAAAGCTTCCAGCTAGGTAGCTCGTGGCCTTATTTAATTCTTCAACTGTTTTAGCCGATATGTGTGGTAAGGCTTCGGTTCTTTCTTTTCTGTTGTTTTTATACTTAGTTCTTGTGAATGACTAAGTGTTTTGTGGAGTGTAGGTATTATGGCTGATGCTGGTGGCAACGTCCTTTCATTCCCGAATGCTCGGAAGAACTGGGCTCAAGCTGTTGGGAACACTTCGGGTATTGCTTCAGTGCCTCCTGTTGTGAAGCAACTGACCCCGAGACCATCTCCGATGGATACCCTACCCCCTCCGGCAGGAGAAAAGAAAACTAAGGATAAGGATCACAAGAAAAGGCACCGAAGTTGTAACGCCCTTCGTTACAATAACAACCCGTAATAAAATATTCTTTAAAACATAAATAATATAAACTTTTTGAAAATACAATGGTCTGAAATACCTCAAATTTTATAAAATAAGATTGAATAAATAAATCCTTACATATATAAAAACATTATCCTCAAATATGGGCATCTAAAAGAGTGAGTGAACTAACCACATCCGACCCTTTATACCAAAGGTATTAACAAAAAATATAACTAAAAAGAACTAAATCTTCAAGTCTCCGTCATCTCAACAGTTTCTCCCTCGTGCTCTGAAAACAACACTTTTAATAAGATAATAATCCCAGTGAATAAAACAAGTTCTAAAAAGGTTAGTAAATAGTGTTGTTCTCAGCCGGTGCGATAATCCGGAAAAACTCAACCATGGTACCCGCAATAATTTAAAATAAAATATTATATATATATATATATATATATATATATATATATATATATATATATATATATATATATATATATATATATATATATATACACTCCAATAGAAGTCAATTTAAGACAACCATAAATCACACTCATATCATTCTCATTAAGGTAAATATTTCAATAAATAAAATTAACACCTCAATGCATTCAAATAGATATCTCAAACATAAGTTAGTGATTCCCAGAATCACTAGATTAGACTATTTGGTTCCCAGAACCGGTGTGGATCTCATATTCGTAAAAGGTCTATGAGCTCATATCCATGCAATGGCGTCCCACTGCCTTCCCCATCTTAGATGGAGGTATCTGAATCTCTTTCCCATCCCAGATGGAGGTATCTCAATTCTCTTCCCCATCCCAGATGGAGGTATCTCAATTCTCTTCCCCATCCCAGATGGAGGTATCTATCATAAATCTCATATTAGAATGTTTACCGTCATTCCTTCCCGGAAGGTAATGACTTACTCAAGTAATAATACAATATATCATTCCAAATAGTTGCAAAATAAATTCTCAAACACATGTCAATCATAATTCTTAAGATCACACCATGCCAATATCATAATTTCATAAATATCAATTAACTACGTGAACAATACACCAATACATGTACACAATTTAAATTAAATTCATACATAAATATAGATAACTATACATGTACATATATACTTGTTTAAACGCAAGGCACAAGCACGCTGGTACATGATTCACAAAGTTAATTCAACGTATATGTACACAATATATATATAATTCAAATCCCAAGTTCGTACATATGCCATTCAAATGTCAATTTTCCGTTAACTATATATAGCCACACAATTAAAGAAATTACAATAAAGTCCTAGTCATAATCTAGAGGTATATATATTTTTATATATTTAATTTGAATGTAAAGAAAACTATAATGCAAAGCTAACGCAAGTTATCAACCAGGGAGATCGTAAAGGTGAAATTAACTTCAACATTTCCAATAAAGACCACTTTTGGCCAATTCTAAATTAATTGCAGTTATGGACTACACATAAGAAAATAAACCAGCCACTCAAAAGTTATTAAGAACCTTAAGAATTATATCCATCAAAATATACCATGGAAGGTTTTAGAAAAGGTTGTTTTACTCACCTCTTAAAGCAAAGTAATTCCTACTCTTATTTA
The DNA here is from genome assembly GCA_026413185.1 of Pueraria montana var. lobata. NCBI lineage: Eukaryota > Viridiplantae > Streptophyta > Magnoliopsida > Fabales > Fabaceae > Pueraria > Pueraria montana. The sequence goes on from CM048652.1 coordinate 10,610,127, forward strand.
TTCTTCATCTTCTCTTTCTACACGTCAACATGATCCACTCTATGTCTCCTTCTCCTCAATCCTCAAACTATTTACTAATTTTTCTATTTCCCAAAAGACTAACTATGCAATTCTAGAAGGAAAACTGTCTATCCTTATATAAGTGTAGTTGCACGTGATTAAGATTAAATAGCATAAGGTTTATTTTAGCAGATTTGGCCTATCAAATCTTTCTTTATCTTCTTCTACTTTATTATCTAGATTTATCTCATTATTAGCATTATCTACTATTTTCTTTTCTTTCAAGATATATTAAGATAAAACATGATAAGATTTAAATCGAAAACCCATTTAAACTATATATAACAAATATTTTATCTAAACTAGATATATAATATTATATTATCACTTTGTTAATTATCTTTTGCATAGATGTTAGATAATCTCAACAATTCTTATATTAATCACCTAATCTTATTATTGATAAAATAATTATTTAACTCGATAATATTTAATATATAGTAACTAAATAGCAATATTTTAATTTAATTATCTCAATCAAAGTTAATATATCATACTACAAACATTGCAAACAATATAATATATTAAGATAAGATTTCAATCCAAATAAAATAATATCATAATCAATTCAAATAACATATCATGATACAACATTCTAAATATAATATCATATTATATCATAATAATTCAATCCTCTTAATTCAAATAAATTCTTATACTAATAATTTTTATATTAAATCTCATAACAATTCAATCTTTTAAATAACAATAATTATATTAAAATTTCAGGATGTTACAGAAGTCATGAGGCCTCGAAGGAGGAAAAGGCCAAGAAGCTGAAACAACAAACTTTGGACTTTTCGGCTTTGGGGTCTTTGGCTTCCATCAGTGCCATGACTGCCGAGGGCTTCTTTTCGAAGGATTTTCGGCCAAAGAAGATGGTCAGTTCCAGTGACATTTCTGAGACTGGAAGGAACATCTTGAATAAGGCTGATGCTGCTTCCAACTGGTCGGCCTATTATGAGTTTCAGGCAAGGGCTTTGTTGCTTATCACATGTTCACGAATCCGCAGAAGGAGGTCGAGAAGCTGAAGAAAAGCCTGAAGGAGTCACAGGCTTCTAACAAACAGGCTCTGGAAGCCAACATAGTATTGGCAGATGACAACGCTCGTCTAAAGGACGAAGTGAAGCACCTGTCAGCTGATGTTAACGATTTGAATACTAAAGTCATAATGGCCGAAAAGGATGTTAAACTTTAGGCTGACGAGATAGAGCGTCTAAAGATGTTGTTGGCACAGGCCGAAGAGAAGAGGGATGTTGAACGTGCCGCTAAGGATTCTTCGGCACAGGACAAAATTTATGTCGAGCACAAGGCCGATTTCCTTCATGTTGTTCAGCAGATGCTGTATGTGTATGAAGTCCACAACCCTTCTATTTTTGACATGGAGAAGGATGTCTACCAAGGTCGTTTGCTTCCTCTTGATGATATTCCTGAGGATGCAGTTCTTGATAATCCTCTCTAGCCGTCGGCTCCGGAGGGTATTGAGGATGCAGGGGATAATGAGGAGGCTCATGCGAAGAATATGGAAGATGTTGATGAGGCCGTGGTGCAAGAGGATCCGACTGAGTGAACTCTTTGTACTTTGGGCCGTTAGTACCTTTTTGTTGTCGGCAACAAATTTAGTAAATGTTTCCTTTTGTGATTAATGAAACATGTTCTTTTTTCTCTTCGTCATCTGCTTGTCAATTTATACTTAGAATAATTTCATAACTTATTTGTGGCCGAACGCTTTGTGAGAATTGTTTCTTCTTAAAAAAAGGTTAGCGTACGACTCTCAGGAAAACCACTAAGTAGTGTCGCGAGTTCAAATGTATTTGTATTCTAACCAAGATATGGTTTTATGTATTCGGCTTGAATGTGTATCTCATCTGATACCTTGTTTTTATTGGTGGTGGATTATTTTGAAGAAATCAACACTTGAGTTTTTTGTAAAAAAATTCCGAATGGTGCATCCTTGGCCGAGCGGTAGTACTCGGGAGGGAAACCATTTGTAGAGAAATTTCGAATGGTGCGTCCTTAGTCGAGTGGTAGTACTCAGGAGGGAAACGATTTGTAGAGAAATCTGAATGGTGCGTCCTTAACCGAGTAGGAGTACTCGGGAGGGAAACCATATGTAAAGAAATTCGAGTGGTGCATCCTTAGCCGAGTAGGAGTACTCGGGAGGAAAACCATTCGTAGAGAAATCCGAATGGTGCATCCTTAGCCGAGTAGGAGTACTCGGGAGGGAAACCATTTGTAGTAGAAAAATCCGAATGGTGCGTCCTTAGCAGAGTGGTAGTACTCGGGAGGGAAACCATTTGTACAGAAATCCAAATTGTGCGTCCTTAGCCGAGTAGGAGTACTCGGGAGGGAAACCATTTGTAGAGAAATCTGAATGGTGCGTCCTTAGCCGAGTGGTAGTACTCGGGAGGGAAACCATTTGTAGAGAAATTCAAATGGTACGTCCTTAGCCGAGTGGGAGTACTCGGGAGGGAAACCATTTGTAGAGAAATCTGAATGGTGCGTCCTTAGCCGAGTAGGAGTACTCGGGAGGGAAACCATTTGTAAAAAATATTAAGTGCTTCATTTAAACAGTTATAGCCATGCTAAGAGATGTTTCATTAATTAAATTAAGGTGTGCCTTGTTAAAACCTTCTCAGTAAAAACCCTTTCACATTCTTATAGGAAAAAAAATCGAGTAAAGAAAAAGAGTACATCACCCGAGTACATAATCAACTGATACATAATAAACTGGAATAATATTTGAGGTGGGTCGAATTCCATGTTCTTGGCACCACCTTTCCTAATAGTTCTTCCAACTTTTAAGCCTCATTGTTGAGATTTTGCCGGATTCTGAATGGACCGTCCCAATTAGCTGCTAGCTTTCCTTCCCGGGTATCTCTTTGTTCGTCACCTTGCATCCTTAGGACTAGATCTCCTTCTTTGAAATCTCTAGGCTTCAGTTTTGAGTTGAACCTCCTGGTCATCCTCTGCCTGCATGCTTCGGCATTGAGGCATGCTCGGTCGTGTACCACTTCAATCAAGTTGAGTTCACATCTCATAGAGTTTTCATTTTTGGACGCTTCAAAGTTTTGTCTCCTAAAGGAAGGTTCTCCCACTTCTATCGGAATCATAGCTTCCATTCCAAACACCATTCTGAAGGACGTTTCTTTGATTGTTGATTATGGAGTGCATCTGTATGCCCATAGAATTTTAGGTATCTCTTCGGCCCATGCTTCTTTAGCTGCACACAATCTCTTCTTTAATTCATCCAATATGACTTTGTTGGTAGACTCTGCCTGTCCGTTCGTTTGCGGGTGTTCGACTGAGGTCACCCTATGTTATATTCTCAGGTCTTCCAAAAAAGTATTCAACTTTTTGTCCGTAAACTGTAGGTCGTTGTCGGTGACGATTACATACGAAATGCTGAATCGAGTGATGACATTTTTCCACAAAAACTTTTGTACATTTTAAGCCGAAGTGGTTGCCAAGGGCTCGGCCTCTATCCATTTTGTGAAGTAGTCGACAGCTACTATAAAAAACTTGCACTGCCCTTTAGCTATAGGAAAGGATCCCAAGATGTCGGTCCCCCAGATAGCGAAGGGCCAAGGTGACGAGATAGCATGTAGCTCGTCGGCGGGCTGGTGGATAAGGTTACCATGTTTTTGGCATTGGCTGCACTTCTTAACATATTCAGCACAGTTGGTCTTAAGGGTCGGCCAATAATACCCTGCCCTTAGTACACGAGTTGCCATCGTTCGGTCACCTGAGTGCATGCCACATATTCCTTCGTGTAGCTCTTTCGTGACGTATTCGGCCTGATCTTTATTAAGGCATTTAAGTAGAGGTGTGGAAAACCCCCTTCTGTATAACTCCCTGGCGATCAGGACGTACCTTGCGACACTGATTCGTAACTTTTTGGCCTTGTCCTTATCCTTCGGAAGGGTGCCTTGTGACAAATATTGTTGGATTTCGGTTATCCAAGTGTCTTTAGATACCGAAACCTGCATGCACTCTTCGGTAGTTACACTTGGTTTTGGTAACATCTCCTGAATAAATGTTCTCAGTTGCCCGGGTTTCTGCATATTAGCTAATTTAGCAAGCTGATCTACTATGTCGTTGTGCTCTCGAGTTAAGTGCTTTACTTGGACCTCATCGAATTCTTGCTTAAGCTGCATGAAAGTGTGATAATACTTCAGTAATTGTGGGTCTTTGACCTGGAATACACCATTGATCTGTTCAGCTGCTACTTGAGAATCGCTCCAACATTGTACTTTTCGGGCTCCCATTTCCCTTGCCAACCTGAGTCCTGCCAATAAGGCTTCATACTCGGCCTAGTTGTTAGATGCTTTAAAATCGAATTGCACAGACTGTTCTAGTCGTATCCGGTTTGGTCCCTCCAGTATAACACCTGCTCCGCTTCCCCTTTGGTTGGAGGAACCATCAACATGCACAACCTACCATTCGTCCTCAAAGTTCTTGGCAGGGTGCAGCTCATTGACGAAGTTCGCTAAACATTGTGCCTTAATGGGACCTCTCGGCTCGTATTTTATGTCAAACTCTGAGAGTTCTATTGACCATGCCATCATCCGTCCAGCTAGCTCTGGTTTCCTCAATACCTTTGCGATGGGGCAGTCGGTTTTGACAAACACTCGGCGTCCTTGGAAGTATTATCTCAGGCGTCTTGCAAAATTAACTAGTGCTAGAGCCGCCTTCTCTATCTTTTGGTACCTGGTCTCAAACTCTTGTAGTACTCGGCTGATGAAATACAAAGGTGCTTTACCCTCTTCATGTTCTTAGGCTAACACCGCACTTATGGCTTCTTGGGAGACCGAGATGTATAGCATAAGGTCTTTATGAGGGTTTGGTTTCTTGAGTATAGGCGGGGCCGAAGAGTTTAATTATAGTTTAAAATAGAGGTTTCGCACATAGGTTTTTATCGGTTTTAAGAAGAAGAAAAAAATCATTAGATCCAAAAATTAAGACAGTAGCTGGTTTAGTTTTATTTAAATTGCTTTCTACCTGTTCCTGTCTGAGGGTGCTGAGGTGATCTTCCGCTGATTCTTCTGTTTAAGATCTTCTATAGTTGTCCGAAGGGAGAGGGGTTCCTGCAAAAGGCACTCCAACGCTCAAGTCAGGTTTCGGCTCAGAGCATTTAATGTGAGTAATAAATACGGGTCAAAAGTCCTTTACCTTGAGGGGTGCACCCCCTTTTATACTTATCTTATTAGGCCTGGACCCTTATGGGCCCTGACCATTCCTTAATGACCGATCTATACTAATTAAGGTTGCTTAATTATCTCCTAATCTTCGATTTACCTTGATAATAGCCTCTTAATAGGATCTACCTTATCCGAATACTATCCTTAGTATTCGGCCGTAGTGATATCGAATACTCCTGCGATGGTATTTGGTGATATCGCTAGTTGAGCGTAAGGAGCAAGAGTGTTCGGCCAGATTTAGGCCGAACACCTTTCTGTTCGTGAGGTGTATTCGGATGCTTGTGGTGGGGGGTATTCAGCTATTCATATAGCCGAATACCACACCAGTATACTACCAAATCTAATTTCATAAAATGTGGTTTAGATTCAACCGAATGATTCGATTTTTATTCGGCATATCTTTACATACTTATATTGGATCTAAGAACATAGTAAAATATGATATTTTTTTATTACGAAGACAAATAAATGTCAATTATTAAAATCATTTGTTTTCACTCATGGAAATATTAGAGTATTTGATGCTAATAATAATACAAATCTTTAAATATAGACTATTAAAAATAAATTTACACAACTTGATTATTAATAATAAAATCATTGTTCCATTAATTTTAACTTTGTTTTGGCTTTGAATTTCTTTTACCGTAAAGTTGATATTTATTACATGAATCTTAATTCACATATTTTATTTTAAGTCAAGATAAAAAGAAGAATAATAAGAAATTTATTGTAATTGCGAAAATGTATGGAATGTTTATTTATATAGGATGTGTGGGAGATGACTAATATGTAGTAAATTGATGTTTTATAGAAATTTAAACAATAATTATATTAAATTACGATTTTACAGTATGAAATTTGTTTAGCTATATTTTTCTTAAGGGGACACATGTTACAAGATAAGAGAAATAAACACACTTTTTAATTTTATTATTAGTTTAAATGTTTTTTAGATAAATTTCTCCATAAACACTTTTAGGAGAAAAAAATAAAAATAATAAAATAATTTTTTTGACTTAAAATTAACTTATGCATAAATGAAAAAATAGTTTTTGAATAAGATAATACGAGAGAGTTTCTATAAATTTGCTTATAAATAAACTAATTTTACATTTTGGAGAAGCTTATTTCATTTTTCTTTCTTATTTACTTCTCTTATATGTACTTATAGAATCAAATAGGTTCAAAATTGTATAAGTCTTATTCATAATTTTATAATTTCAAATAGATTTTAATTAATAATAAAAATTATATTTAAAAAAGTATATTAAAAAAAAACATATTACTATCACTCTTCTACAAAACAAAGTCTAACAATTGAGATTTTTGAAGTAAGAATTATGATGCTTATTTAATAAAAGCAAAAGAACTTTACTTCTACATGAATATTGGGTGTGTTTGTTTAAACTTATTTGTTAAAAAGGTATTTTTTAATATAAAATAAGCAGTTTTCTATTTTTCTAGTATGTTTGTTTAAACTGTCTTTACTTAAAAATAATAATTTTCTGCTTTTTTAAGAAGCAAATCCTATATGCTTCTAAAAAAATCATTTTTTAAAAATTATATTTTTTAATTTTAAACAAACGAGTCCATTGTTTGAATAAGAAAACAAATGAAACCTAATTGATAGTTTTTTTGTTTAACTTTTACATCCAATAGTGAAAGAACTTTTGTTTGCTAGCTTGAATACCGGAGAGTCATCGAAGAATTTTTCTTTCAAATGGTATTTTTTTTTATTTGCTAAATCAATCTAAATCATTTTGCAATGGTATTTGCATCCTTACTTACTCCCTTAATTAGCAACACTCTTAATCATACTTTTACTATTATTAACATTTAGCACATGTTCCAAATCAAATTGTCTCTATGCCCTATACAGGTCTACCTCATCAAACTTCAAAGACACACACTTTAATAGTTAGATAAGTAAAAGGGTATTACCATATTAGTTAGAGCACATTTGGGGTACCGTTGAAGATCCCTCAAACTCAGTTTGCCCACAGTACCTCCCTTGTAACTTTTTCGTTTAGATGCATAGGAATTCGTGCAGCCAAGGTTTCAACAGGTAACCAAATGGGCACTTAATAGTTAACAAAGTGTGTTGTACAAGGAGATAAAAAATAAATAAATCAAAGCGAATAGATTAGACAATAGTTAATAGCTAAGGTAGGTGCTTAACTGAACTATGGCCCATGTTTCAAGGCCTTCAATTATTGTAGGCATTAGCTTATGTAGTTTCATTTTTTTCTTTCAGCCTTTTAGGCCCTTCACTCAATAAAAAAAAAAAAGGTATGTACCTTATGTTAGGAGTGTGAAATATTTCACACTGGGTGTGACTTCCCTCAACCTCATCCCATAAATATGGCATTCATAACTTGTCCAAGATGCTTCTTTCTTACTTATTTTGTTAATATAAATCCTAATTTAAACATGGAGGAGTTTGTTAATATTCCTTCACAAGGTGGAAGAGAAATGGAGGAGTTTAACCAATTCATTGAAGATATGGAACTCATCGACATTCCATTAGTAGGGAGAAATTTCACATGGTATCCAAATGGCAAGGCCAAAAGTAGAATTGATAGAGTGCTTGTCACTAGAGAATGGTTGTGTAGTTGGCAAGGATGTGCGCAATATATCTTGAATAGGAACCTTTCGGATCATTGCCCAATTGTGATTCGGAACAACCTTTTTGATTGGGGTCCTAAACCTTTTAGGATTCTCAATTGTTGGTTCCAAAATAGAAGATTTCATGATGTGGTGAAGGAGGTGTGGGAGAGCCATAAGGTGGAAGGGTGGGGAATTTTTGTCTTAAAAGAAAATTCAAGAGGACTAAGATGGTCTTGAAGAGGTGGAATGAGGAGGAATTTGGGTTCTTAAAGAAGAAGCAACAAAATATTGAGAGTGAGCTCAATGACTTAGATATCCGTGAGGAATTTAGAGCACTTTGTGAAGACGACTTCAACAAAAGATTGCAACTACAAGAAGACCTTTGGAGGGTGGCCAAATATAATGAATCTTTGCTTAGCCAAAAGTCAAGGGTGAAATGGATCAAAGAAGGGGATTGTAACACAAAATTCTTTCATTCTATCATAAATTGGAGGAGAAGGAAAAGCTTGGTGAAGGGAATTTTAGTTAATAGGACTTGGGAGGAGGATCCAAATGTAGTGAAGGTGGAAGTGAAGAAGTTTTTTTAGGCTAGATTCATAGAAGATAATTGGCATAGACCGAGGTTAGATGGAGTTAAATTCAACCAAATCTCCAATGAAGATAAACTTATGCTCATTGCGGACTTTCAAGAGGAAGAAATAAAGGAAGCTATTTGGGATTGTGAAAGCTCTAAGTGCCCCAGACCCGATGGATTTAATTTTCTTTTCATCAAGAACTTTTGGGAGGTTTTGAAAGAGGATATTATTCGTTTTGTGAAGGAGTTCCATTCCTTTGGAGTTCTACCGAGAGGTACTAATTCTTCATTTATTTCTTTGATTGCTAAGTGTGATAACCCGCAAAACCTAGGAGACTATAGACCTATCTCCCTAGTGGGGTGCATTTACAAGATTTTGGCTAAGTTGTTAGCTAGAAGAGTGTCAAAGGTGATGGGAGGGGTTATAGACCATAGGCAAAGTGCCTTCATTGGAGGGAGACAACTTGTGCATAGTGTGTTAGTGGCAAATGAAGTTGTTGATGATGCAAAGAGGAGGAAGAAGAATTGCTTATTATTTAAAGTTGACTTTGAGAAAGCCTATGATTCGGTCTCATGGAATTTTTTATTATACATGCTATATAGATTGGGATTTCATGAAACTTTGATTAAGTGGATTAAAGGATGCCTTGAATCTTCATGGTCATCGGTCTTGGTAAATGGAAGCCCAACCCAAGAATTCAAATGCAATAGGGGCCTTCGACAAGGAGATCATTTGGCTCCCTTCCTCTTTCTAATTGTGGCGGAAGGATTGACCTGTCTAATGAGAGAAGTGATAGGAAAGAATTTGTTTGATGGGTATCGGATTGGGAACAACTTTTGTGAAGTTTCCTTGTTACAATATGCCAATGATACTATTTTTGTTGGAGAAGTTAACGTCAAGAATGTGTTAATTATAAAAGCCATTTTGAGGATGTTTGAGCTAGTTTCCGGCCTAAGGGTGAACTTCTTCAAAAGTAGGTTTGGGGCCTTTGGTGTGAGTGATAGTGTGGTGGAATTATATGCCAACATATTGAATTGTAAAATCCTCCGAATACCGTTTGTTTACCTAGGGTTACCTATTGGGGCCAACCCTAGGAAGGTGGAGATGTGGCAACCCGTCATTCACAAATTTAAAAAAAGATTAGCACTTTGGAAACACAAAAATATGTCTTTTGCGGGGAGGGTGTGTTTGATCAACTCGGTCTTCCTTACCATTATTCTTCCTTTCTTTCTTCAAAGTGCCAAAGGAGGTGAGCTTGGTACTTCAAAGGATCCAAAGGAGATTTTTATGGGGAGGTGATGATGAAAACAATAAGATTGCTTGGGTGAAATGGGAGGATATTTGCAAGAGTAAGAAAATGGGAGGACTTGGTGTGAAAGACATCATGATGTTTAATGAAGCTTTATTAGGAAAATGGAGGTGGAATCTTTTTAATGCCGAGAGTGGATTATGGCATGAAGTACTAAATTCAAAATATGAGGGATGGCATGGTCTAATAGCGGAAGGACATTCTCCTTGGGAGTCTATTTGGTGGAGAGATTTGAAGAATGTATGTGGGTACCATAATAGGGAAAAATGGTTTGACAAGGAGATCATTTGGAAAGTTGGTAGTGGGGACAAATTTAGATTTTGGTGTGATAAGTGGGTGGAGGGACAATGTTTGGCAAACTTATTCCCTAGATTGTTCAGTATTTCATTACAAAAGGAGGAAGTTATAGGGCGCATGGGGTTTTGAAGGGGCAATGAGTGGTGTTAGGACCTAAAATGGAGGAGATCAACTTTTGAGTGGGAGAATGACCTTATTAACGAGCTAGATAGTCTTTTGAATAATGTGCAGGTTCAAAGAAACAATCTGGATGCATGGAGTTGGAAGGGCTGTCCCACTAGTTCTTTTTCTGCACGGTCTGCCCATAAGGTGCGCACATTATATGGAGCCGATGAAACCTTTGATGGCATTTTCTCAAAGGTGTGGACTATTGTTGTGCCAAACAAAGTTGCCTTCCTAATTTGGAGAGCCCTGAAGAATAGGCTGCCAACCAAAGATAATTTACAGAGGAGAAATATTATCCATAGTCACAGTCAACTGTTGTGCCCATTGTGTCATCAACAACAAGAGTCTATCCAACACTTGTTTCTGTCATGTTTTGTGGCTTTGCAAACATGGCACGCGTGCTATAGTTGGTTATCATCGGATTTTGCAACGGTGACGACTAACACTTTAGTGGGGCACTTTAATCAAATTTGTTCTTTGGAAGAAACAAAACAGAAGGACAGAGATGGCAAGTAATTTGGTGCGCTATTGTCTATTGTATTTGGAACAAAAGAAACAACTGTGTCTTTAAGCAGGAATCGGTGGATTGGATTAGTTTGTTAGAGAAAGTTAAATTTCTATCTTGGACGTGGCTCCACAACAAGCAACCAGGATTCCCATTCAGCTTTGTGCAGTGGAACAGCAACACGGAGGCATGTTTGTCTGGATCACCTTGATCAGGGGCACATAAATATAGGCGGGTGGTGTCCTGCAATATTGGGTGGAAAGCAATAACGGTGACACTGCTGTTTAAATGAGATACACAGGCTGGGAAGTAGACATGTGGTGGACTTTGGTGGATTATGATATTTGGTGATGACATCTACTTGTTTGGTGTGGATCATGGAATTTAGATTGGTGGTTTCGATATGGGGTAAATGGATGTTCGATGAATATGCTGAGCACTACAACCTATAAAGTTATGAATTTCGTGCATTCAGTGGCAAATAATAAAATACATCCTTTCTCAATGTCTGGCTATGGAATTGGGACAATTTGGTGGACATTAAATGTATAGTGGTTCATATGTCAAGATGGGCACGGAATTCACGGTGGATGTATTTTGGTTTTTGTTTTGAGGTGCATAGTATCTTCTTGGCTGATGAAAGAAATGTTTTACTTAGTTTTATGGCAGCCAGTGGTATAGTGACTGGGATTGTTTCTGTTTTAATTTTGGTTAAATACTATTTATACTATCTATTGGTATAAATATAGTTTAACCAATTGTGGGACTTTGTATACGGATTGTGGTACCCCTTGTACTATTCTATTTATATATACAATATTTTATTTGCCAATCAAAAAAAAAATTTAAACATGGAGGGCCATTGTAAATATTTGCCATGCACTCCCCGTTTAGTATTTAGAGTTATTAGGGGTTAGTAAAGAATGTTTAACTTAATTCTAATATTAAGTACGTGTTTCTTGTATGTATGCGTAAGATATTTATATTTTAGTATTTAGAGTTAGGGGTTAGTAAAGATTGTTGAACTTAATTATAATATTAATTATTAAGTATCTATTTTACTATGTTTCTCATATACTAGGTAAGAGATTTATATTGATAACCTCACTCTTACCATTCAATTACCTTTTACTAGATATATTTATTTCTAAGTCCATTGTTGGGTTGAAATTTTTCTATAATATATAGATTGTACATATTAAATCTTATATTAATCCAAAATCATTTAACATTATTATACTAAAAAGCTAATACATATTTTTATTATTTTTCAAGTTTTAAGAGTTAAATATGTCGGGAATCACTTCACATATACAAATAAGCAAATAAATAAGACTAAATATCACTTTTGGTCATATATGTTTTAGTGTTTTTTTTTCCAGTATATTAAATTTTAAAAATTTTATTTTAATTCTTTATGTTATCGAAAGTTTCATTTTATTTTTTTCGTTAACATTAGTATTTCGTTAACTTTTAAATTTAAATTTTAAATTTAAAAGGATAACCACCACTATCTTCTTTGCACACCCTGTTAAGCTTTTCTGAAAATATGCTTCCAGTAATGAATTGTTACTAGCAATGGATCTAAGACCTCTTTATGTTTCTATTTTAACTACATTTTGCCTAAGGTGTTTTACATTTTGATTGGAGAGGAGAGGACAAGACACCTCCTTTTTAGGGTTTTTTGCAATGGCCACACCCTTTCCATTTCCCTCCGATGCTCAGGTTCACTTCTAACTTCTTTTCTCTCATACCCTTTTGTTCAACCATTCTATTTTATCTCAAAAGTAACCTTTTTGTTTTGTTCAAGTTGATACTACCATGTTCTTCAAACCAACCTTGAGTTGATGTATCAGTTCTACTCCGATGCTAGCACCATACTACGCATCGATGGCAATGCCAAGGACACTGCTACTGCAACAACTTTGAGCGGCAAGTTAGCTGAAACTTTTAACAAGGCCACTAGTGCTACATGCTTCCCTGAAGATCTGACTTATTTAGCAATAACCTCTATGAAAGCTTAATTCCTAAACACCATATTTTCAAGCTTAATAAAAATGTGTGAAGAAGATAACGACATCACTATTTTAAATAAATTATTTTAAAATTTAAAAATTAATAAAAACACTAACGTGTTAAAAAAACAAAAAAATAAAATTTTTTATATTTAATGTATCAAAATATAAAAAAAAACACTAAAATATAAAAAAAAAAGCTAAATATATTTAGCCAGTAAATAATAATAAACTCAACATGAAAAACAACTTAAAATAAAATATCCTATAAATTTCACTGTAAATAATAATATTACCTCAATTAACTAATTTACACATAATAAAAATTAATTTATCTAAATATTAACATTAAATTAACTATAATTAAAAATTTATATTTAATTAATTAAAATACTTTAGTTACAAAATATTAATGCAAAAAATATTAAAACAAAATCTTAAAAAGTAAGAAAAAATTCAGAACAACACTCGCATAATGTAAAAAAAAGAAAAAAGAGTCGTACTTCAGGTTAGGGATCAGATAGGTATAAGGGAGAGGACGACTTCTACCGTGCCATAGCACTTAGGTCCTGCACCGTGCACCATCCACACTGTAGATTTAGCATTGCTATTTCCACCCCAAAAATTGCTATTCACATCTCCATGTGTCTAATTTTTTTTACTGTACGTAGGTTTTTTTTACTGTAGCAATATATATATATATATATATATATATATATATATATATATATATATATATATATATATATATATTTAACTTAATGGATTACTTTTTTTATTTTAAAATAGCAAAATTACGTTCAAGTCCTGGTAATTTACTTAACAGGTTACTTTTTTTATTTTAAAGCACCGAAATTATGTCCAAGTCCCGGTAGTACTATGAATTATTTTTATTTCCGAAAATATCTTTTCCACAGAATCATGATTCCATGGCAAAATACACTACGGAATCATGATTCCATTGTGCACCTGGAGGTGAAAAAAAATACACAACGAAATCATAATTCCGTTGTGTATTTTATCAACGGAATGACAATTCCGTTTCGTATTTTGCCCAAAGAATCATGATTCCAGTTCGTATTTTTTTGCACCCCCAGGTACACAACAGAATCATGATTCCGTTGTATATTTTATACAACGGAATCATGATTACGTGGAAATGGTATTTTTGATAAAAAAAAAAATTAAACACATGAGAATGTGAATAACAATTTTGGGGGTGCGAATAGCAATGTTAAATCTACAGTATCTACTTTTTGGCCATGGTGCACGGTGCAGGACCTAATCACTATTGCACGGTAGAAGTCGTCTAAGGGAGAGTGCCCAGTTGTCGTAACCAGGCTAGGGTGAACACCCCACTCGCATATTTAGTGCGAGATTTTACCACTCCTCATATCCCATTAACTGCCTGAAGGATCATAACTTGATAGAGCCTAAACTTTTTTCTCTTATAGGAGCTAATTTAGCTCTCTGTTCGAATATCGTTCGATGTGGGACTATAACAAAAATTGTCTATCACCGCTCACTACTTGCACTTGATAAACAACACTTACTCCATTTTACCCATACCACCTGCTCCAAGCTGTGCTTTTGGGAATCAAAGTTAAACATGATCCAATTTATGGGTGCAAATCAAGGTTCATGTTATTGTGTTTCAGAATTTTGCTATAATTTGGCTCAAATTCATGTGTCCTATTGTGTGTTTTTCATTCAAGTTAGCACTTCAATTATTGCCTGTCATCGCTTTGAAATGTAAACACATGTCCTTTTTGGAGCTCTATAAATGAAAATCCGTAGTCACTAGAAGGCTGCAAAATTGTGCCAGAAGTTTTTCAATTATATTTAGAATTCCTTTTTACATCACATAAACTTCATTGAATAAAGGTTGAGTTGGGTTTACTGCTCTGCACTAAGTCATCAAGTCATTAGCATCGAGATTATTCTTTAATGGATTAGCATAGAATTATTGGATGTTATGTGATCCATCAATTACCAACCCACAACATTCTGTTCCATTCACTACAGTGCATTTTATGACTTGGGCATCAAGTGAATTTTGTTCAATCCTAAGCATCGTGTAGTAGTGGTAAGTTGGACCAAGAGAATATTCTAACAAGGCAACTAAAGGAACAGAATAGAATTATACTGTTATCACTTACATAAAACCGGTGAAACCTATGCATATTGCGTGTAGAACATTAAGTATATTCTTACTTCAACATTAATATTCTAATTCCAGAACCCAAACAATAGCATTTCTTTCCCTTTATTTACTTTTAATCTAATCCACTCAAACTCCACTGATATCCTTGTGCAAAATTGAGTAATAGATCGATCATTAGTGTTGTTGCCATGAAGTTCTGGAAGATCCTGAAGAGCCAGATCGAGCAGACCCTGCCCGAGTGGCGTGACCAGTTCTTGTCCTACAAGGACTTGAAGAAACAGTTGAAGGTTATGTGTCCCAAGGATGCTCTAACTCCACCCCTTTTGGATGCTAACGAGCTCAAACATTTCCTTCGCCTCTTGGAGCTCGAGATTGATAAGTTTAATGCTTTCTTTGTTGACAAGGAAGAAGAATATATCATCAAATGGAAGGTAGGGTAACTATATCTCACAATTTCCTTCCCCTTTTTTTCGTTTTTATGAATTTAAGAGCAGTGGTTTGTGTTTGTGTTGCAGGAGTTGCAAGACAGAGTTGCCAGAGCCATGGATTCAAACGTGGAGTTGATGTCACTAGGGAGGGAAATAGTGGATTTCCATGGGGAGATGATTTTGTTAGAGAACTACACCGCACTCAACTACACAGGCATGTTCTAAGATCATGCGTGAATGATAAATGCAATTGTTGACTAGTGTTTTTCTTTAGGAATGGTAGATCATACTCTCTAATACTATCCTTCCAACACACCTTCTCTTATTAGTAAAAAGAGGAGTGTTACTAACACACTCTCTAATATACTTTTTACCATTAATTAAAAGTTATTAGAAACTACAAAATCATGAATAAAACTAATCAAATAAGAAATAGGATTCACAAAAATTTGTGATTTTTAATAAATTTTAGCTTATAGCAAAGAATGTGTTCAAAAGAGTGTGTCAGAATGTATTATTAACATTTCTCTTAGTTGAAATTCACTTTAGTATCACTAATCTAAGAATAAGATCCATATATTTAGAGGAACCCAGGTGAATTTAATCTGACAGTAGTGGAGAGTGCATTACGGAGACTCGAAGAGAATACTAGTGATGATAAGTGTATTGCTAGCATTTCTTGTGTTTTCTTTCCTTTATATATATACAGAGAGAGAGAATTATGAGATTAAGAGGGGGTTTGATGATGAATGTTTGCGCAGGTCTAGTGAAGATAATAAAGAAATATGATAAGCGAACTGGTGCACTATGTCGCTTGCCTTTTATCCAAGAGGTGCTGAACCAGCCCTTCTTCAAAATTGATGTGCTTAACAAGCTTGTAAAGGAGTGCGAGGTGATATTGAGTATTCTTTTTACCAATGATTGTCCTTCAATCAGTGAGGATTTTGAGGAGGATGAGTGTGGCTCCGTGACTGGAAATGAAAACAAAGAGACACTGATGCATGTTCCCAGAGAACTTGCTGAAATTGAAAACATGGAGAACACGTTCACCAAACTAACTTCATCAGCACTGCGTAGCTTGGAAGAAATTAGGGGTAGAAGCTCAACTGTTAGCATTTTCTCATTGCCTCCTCTGCATGACTAGGCTTTGCAATTGCAAGAGGATTGAAGAGAAAAAAAAAAAGCTGCACTGGCGAATGCAATCAAATAGGTCCTCAGAATAACATGGATCTTCTCGTGTTTATCATCAAATCTTGTGTACTTAATGTTTATTAGAAAAGAAATAGACTCAAAATTTAAACATGATTTGTCATGTATACAAGAGGATCCATTTCCTATTTCCCTGTCTCACTTAGATATTTCCATATGGAACAAAAGGACGGAAAGGAAATTAATGCATACTACTCTATATTACCGTGAGTATATGATTATTTCTTATTGTTTAGTTTTTTAGGTTTCCCCGTATCTATTGGGATAGCTACGTTTGTTTATTCTATTTTTGTTCTTTGTTTTCATCCTTCTTGTAATTCGTTGCTTTGACCTCAATCACCTTTCCTTCTTAGTCCAAGTATTTTCTTGTATCTTTCTTTCCCTATTTGGTTTTCTCTGCAAACTTTGTTTTCAAGCTTCCTTATCTATCGGCTGCTATTGTTATCTCACTAATCCCCTCTCAAATCCTCAAGGTAACAACAAAAATTTGAATGTTGTGACAGCTAGCCACAGTTCAGAAAGGGGGCAAATATGATACTGCATATTTCTGTTTATTCATTTTTAAACAACCACTATGTCTACAAGTGAACTGAGAATTACCAAATATAAAATCTACAGAGTGAAAGTATTTAAAGACACAATATACATTTGTATGTGAGCGTCCATATGGCTACAAGGACCTTTTTTCCTACTGATCATAAGTGCTCAAGAAGCCACCAACAAAGCCTGCTCCATTGCAATTCCCACATAACATCTCCTTCCTGCCTCTAGAAAGAGTGAGCAAAAAATATTGTAAGATAAGTCATGGAATCAATCCAATATGGAAAACAAACAGTTGTTTATTACACCATTGCCAAAATTCCCTGCTTCAAGAAGTGTTGCATTAAGAATTCAATAACAACAAAAGTAAAGTCTTATCCCCCTAGGTGGTTGTAGCAAGAATTCAAGAAGTGTAATTTTAGAATACAACTAGAATAGAAAGTAAAGTAGGTTTTTCTGTATCAGATAGAACACATAAATAAAATTATATAGTAGAATGGAATAGTTTATATAGGTACCCGCAAAGCCAACAAGAGTCACCGGCTTTAAACTGTCCATTGAAAATATCAACAGAGTTCACCCCACTTCCTTTGCATTGAGAGCATTGAACAGCTCCTGTTAATCACACGACACAACAAAACCAAATTTTCAAATTGTAGATACTTTCTCTTGTTTTTGTCTTCTTCAACGTACGATGTAAAAGGTGTTTGAATAAGAGACATTCACTTATCAGATAACCACTGCCTACTTCAACTTGACAAAACATGACTCTTTTACATGTTTTGGTTAGATCAGCATGTGTTTGGATATCAGTTCCATCCAATTAAACTGTTCAATATCAATTTAAAATTCACATTGCTTTTATGTTTGTGCATTGAAAAGTGTAAAACCTCCGTTCAACGTCAATCGACTTGTTTCCAAATACTTCCTTTACTTATGTAAAGGTGTCTGAAGAACAAAACCTCATGATTAACCCAAATACAAAAATAACAGTCCAAAATCAATAATTTATGTCTACAGTTGCGAAAAAAAGGAACAAGAAAAATTAATTTGCATCTACTAGCCACGTAAAATCAGGGGACAGTTACCATTTCCATCACAGTCAGCACAAATCACACTATTCGGTTTTGTGTTTCGGTTTGTGTTTTGGTTGCCTTTTGCAGCCTACATGAATAGAAACAGATAAGTAAGTTAGCTACTACAAACACAACTACTTAATAAGGAAGCCACATGTTAAACTAGTTATGAGCATGTATAAAATGTACCTTAGCAATGACAAAGCGATATTTGGTAGTAAGAGGGCCTTGAAACACATAATTGACTCCAATATGCTTTGAATTTGTATGACTCTCTATACCAATACCTAAGCATTCTAAAGTTTGAATAGAGAAATAGCTTAGCACCAAACCTTGAATAAAATAAGATAACACAGAATACAAACACAGGCACACACAAGTCAGGGGGCTCAACCTGGTGCTGGTGTAGTTCTGGGGGAACTTAGGCACAGGGCAGGGACCATTGGAAGATTTAGAGTATAACTAGACAATAATTTGTTCAAGTTGGCTGAGTAATGAACAGTTGAAGCAGTGAGGATTAGATAATCTGGTGTGCTGTTGGACACTCAAATTGAGGGACATAATAATGGATTGAGATATTAGTCAGATATTTTTTTTCTATGGTAAGAATGAGGGTCAATTATTTATGTCCAAGGCATTTTGTTATCTGGCATCATTTTCTGTCATATAGGGCCCGCTTTGAATGCGATATGGTATCAAGCTTTAAAATTTGAAGCTCAGTTACCTTTATTTTACGACGGCATTCGACAGAAACTAACCAATAAAACTGCTTAATTTCCCTGTGAATATGTAATGTATGCCTTGTACAAATTTATTTGAACATAAAAAAAATAGATGGAAATATATATTTTTTTTTTATTTCTTTGAGCCTTAACGATTTCAGAAAATATTTTTTAGTTTTGTTTTCTACTTTTATTTTTAATTACAAAAATGTCACTTTATTTTTTATTTTAAAAAAAAATTGTATAGAAAAGGCCAAAATAGAAAAGAATTAAAATTAATTTTTACTATTTGCGATACAAAATTTTAAACCAGATGACAAGCAACCTTTTTGCCGTTGCCACTTGCCAGAAAATCTAAACCAGATGGAACCAACTATAAGCCATCTTTTCAGTCCTTCTATGTACACTGTCCATAATCTTTTAATTTTTTTTTATTCAGAATTTTTTTTTTATTCAGATCCATAATCTTTTAATTATGTGTGAGGCTTACAGTTAAAATAAAAATATTTTCTCAAATCATACAATCCTTAAATTTTCGATGTAAAAAATTTGTATTAATGATAACTAACCTTTTTGCCTTTGCCAGAAAATCTAAACCACATAGCACCAACTATAAACCATCTTTTCAGTCCAATGTGCACTGTCTATAACTTTTATTTATGTTTGAGGCTTAGAGCCCAAAACAAAAATGGACTTGTGCATATTAATTTACTTAGTTTGGATAATTTTTTTAACAAATATTTATAAGAGAAAAAATGAATGAAAGTAATACAATAAGTCAAACTTCTCTCATCAATTAAAATTAACTTATATACCTCAATTTTTTTAAAGTTTCCTCTTCTAACTTTTTTCCATAAAATGCATAAAAATTATCAACAAATACTTTTTTTTTTTTAAAAAGATGATGTTTTATTAAGAGAAACTAGCAAGGTACTCGTACATTCGCACGGGTCATTCCTGTTTTGACACATATTCAAAAATACATTAATTTATAAAATTAAATATTTTTATTTACACAAATATAATTAATTAATTAAGTTCTCCAAAATAGCAAAAAAATTGAGAGAATGTATTCAAGCAGAAAAAATATATTTAGTTATAGTCTCACTTATACTTCTAATTTTATTTAAAATATTTATAAAATTGTATGAGAAATTTATTATGTATAAATATTTAAAAAGAATTTAACTTTTCTTAAATTTAAATATTTTTAATTTTACAATATGAAATGATAAAATAATTCAATTATTTCACAACTATATTGTAAATAAAAAATTTTAAATTTTATAATATTATAGTTTATAAACAATATTTTGAATAATTTAAAATATAAAATTAATTAAATTAGATGCAAACTATTGAAATCAATATTACTTAAAATAAATTATTATTTTAATCTCAAAAAGACAATTTATATTTCATTAGCACTTATGTAAGATGTATTATTATAGGTGTTTAGTATTATTTTCGTCCCGTGAGAAAAAATGTACTACATTACTGACTATTAAGTTCTCTAATAAATGTATTTTTTCTCCTTAATTAACATAATCATGCAATATTACTAATTACAAAAAAATATATTAGTTGTAACAAAAACTCAAAAGACTAATATTTTTGTCAAAGTATTTTGATCAAATTTTCATTAATGATTTATAATAATATTATATATCATAAGTATATTAAAAATAACAATATAAAATAAATTTAATTTCAAAATAAAGTTTTTTAATTTACAGCAAAATTATATATTTAAATAAAGAATAATATAATATAAAATTATTTTAGTTTCAATTATGGATATAGTTAATTATATTTAAGATTTAAGTAAATCATTGCATAATTATATATTTGACCAAATAAATTATAAATTAGATCAAATACGCTTATTCATAATTTGATTAATGATATTTAATCTCTAAATTAACATAATATTATTTATATATTTCAACTTAGTAATTTAGCTTATTTATTTCTATCTCTGGAAAGTTACAATATTTTCATTTAGATTGGGATTTACTTACCAATTACGGCAATTAACACAAACATAGAAACACTTCTCCTTATTAAAACACCTACTTGGTGCTATTACACTTTTTTTGTGTGGAAAAAATCATTGAAAAATACATGTGGTCCCTATCATTAAAAAATAAAAAGAATATTTAATACATGATATTATTGATGAAATAATTTAAATTTATTATTTTTAATAAAAATATTCTTAATAAATTAATTTTAATATATTTATTATATATATATATATATATAAATTTAACATTATTATATAGATACTAATCAGCAAAATTTTTGTATATAAAGTTATTAAACATAAAGTCAAAAAATTATTTTATAATAAATATATTAACTAATTAGATTTAAATTAATTTTCATTATAAAAATTTTAACCTCGCAAAATAAATATTATTCAACAAAATATTCATTAATGAAATTATTTGAAATTATTTTATACGATTTCTAGTAGAATTGATTTTATAAGATTTAAAAGTAATATATATATATATATATATATATATATATATATATATATATATATATATATATATATTGTTGAGTCTTAGACATGTAGTTATGTTAAATACTCGAAGAAAGAATTTATCGTCCATAATGGTCCTACCTAACTCAAATAGAATTGTCTTCTGTGAATCATACTTGTGGTCTTTGTCATAAAAAAAGTAAAACTAACTTAATTTATGATATTATTAATGAAATAATTTAAAACTATTTTGTAATAAAAATACATTTAATAAATTAATTATAATGTATTTGTTTTATATTTATGCAAAAAAATTAACATTATTATATACATATTAATCAACAAAAATTTTGTATATAAAATTATTAAACATAAAGTCAAAATATTTTTTTATAATAAATATATAAACTAATTAGATTATAATTGATTTTAAGTATACAAATTTTAACCTCATAAAATAAATACTATTCAACAAAATATTTATTTATGAAATTGTATAAAATTATTTTATATGATTTCTAAGTAAAAATAATTTGATAGGATTTAAAAGTAAAAAAAAAACACTGTTGAGTATTTGGTATGTAGTTGTGTTAGATACTCAGCGAAAAAGATTTGTCGTCTATAATGTTTTTATCTAACTCGAGCAGAATTATCTCTCGTAAATGATACATATTGACTCTACCATAGAAATATTTAATTTATGATATTATTGACAAAGTAATTTAAAAAAATTGTAATAAAAATATATTTAATAAATTAATATATACATATGAATCAACAAAGTTTTTATATTTGAAGTTATTAAACATAAAGTCAAAATATTATTTTGTAATAAATATAATATCTAATTAGAATTACATTAAAGTTTAGTATAAAAATTTAAACTTCATAATATAAATATTATTCAACAAAATATTCATTTATGACATTATTTAAAATTATTTTATACAATTTCATAGTAAAATGATTTTATAGGATTTCAAAGAAGAAGAAAAAATTCAATTAAGTCTTCAATATGCAGTTGTGTTAAATATTCAGATAAAGTTTTATCACTTATAATGGTTATACCTGACTCAAGTTAGATTGTATTCGGTAAATGATACTTGTGATTTCCACCATAGAAAAATAAAAATATGTTTTATGATATTATTGGTGAAGTAATTTAAAATTATTTTATAATAAAAATATGTTTAATAGATTAATTTTAATATATTTATTATTTATTTATTTAAATAATAATAATATTATTATTATTATATATCCATTTATGAAATTATTAAAGATAGAGTCAAAATTTTAATTTGTAATAAATATATTATTAATTAGACTTAAATTAATTTTTAATTAAAAAATCTCAACATCATAACATAAATATTTATATTTATAATATTATTATAAATAAATAAATTTACGTATCATTTAATATAAAAAAACATTAACAGAAAAAATAATGTAAAAAAAATAAAAAGAAAAGGAAAAAAGAAAAAGAAAAAACATAAAATGGAAAAGAATGAAAAAAAGAGAGAAGGAATAAACAATAGATAATAGAATGGAAAAATATAAAATCAAAAAAATTAAAAAGGAAAAGCTGGAAAGAAAAGACAAAAGGAAAGAAAGAGAAAGTTTTAAAAATTAAAAGATAAGAGCTAGGAAGAAAAGACAAAAGGAAAGAAAGAGAAAAAAGTTTGTTAAAAGACAAAAAAAAATCCAAAAAGATACACAGGTCATTCAATTAAGAAGGTTAATATTGTCTTTTCAATAACCTACAAAATTCTTATATAGAAAGTAGAAGAAAAAGAAAAAAAGTTTGTTAAAAAACAAAAAAGATCCAAAAAAATACACATGTCATTCAATTAAAAAAGTTAATATTATCTTTTCAATAGTTTACAAAATTCTTATATAGAAAGTAGATGGCCAATAGGCCTTACATCATCAGACACAATGTTGTGTAATTGGGGAGGAATTTCCTCAATCTAGTACATTTCCTTGACAGAAAAAGCTAAATGGGCTAATCTACCAGCAACCTTATTTTCCAATCTATTTACCTAACAAAAAATGCAAATTTCTGCAAATGAGTAATTGAGCAAAATCTTGGAGCACATTTGCAAAATTGGCCTTAATACAATCAGAAGCAGGCTTTTTCCATTTTTGGAATGTATGAACTATCAACCGAAACATGATCCTCATCATGTAGAGAAAAAATATGATATTTCTCAAGTAGCAGCCATAAAGGATTTTCTGTTTATTGAACACCCACTGTTTTCTGTTTATTGAACATTCAATCTACCCCCCAGAGGGAATGCAGACCAAGCTCTCTTGGACTCTTCACTTAACAGCAAAGTGTGCACAACAGTTTCAGGCTTTCAACACATAGACCACACCTAGGACATATTAGATCAATATTCATACCTTTCCTTACCAAGTTGGACTGATAGGGAGTATATTTTTCTATTTTCTCTCTCTCTTTCTAGGTGTATATTAGTATACAAGATATCCAAAAAATATTTCCAAAAAATAAGTTGGAGGCAAAATTTGTCAAAAAATAATAAGTTAAAGACAAAAAGTGCAATTAAGCCTTTAATTATTTATGTCTTTCAATTTATCCTTTTTTTTAAGTTAAATTTTAACATTTATTTAAAAGACATTATTAATAACTAAAAATAATTTTATAATACAATATAAATTTATTTTAAAATTTAAAAATAATTATTTATTAAAATTAAAATTATAATATAATTTATATATTAAAATAATTATTTATTATAAATTTTAATTTTAATTAAATAAAAAAAACATGTATATATCATATATATTGCAAGAGCGTCAATAAAAGTTGGTTCAATTGGTAAGAAATAGATTCATATCCTACAAGGACGTTCGATTCTCATCGTCAATGTAAAAATCTTATAAATAGGTAATATGTAAGTATTTCAATAAGTGCTCATTGAGCCTTAAACATGTTTTGATCCTGGTGAGTTTGAGACCCAATTCACTTAATTTTTTTAATATATATATATATATAGAGAGAGTAAAACTGTTAAACACTACTAAATATAATTATATAATTATAAATATATATACAAGAAGAAAAAAGAAAATTATAATTATAAATATATAAACAAGAAAAAAAAAACAAGGCGGTGGCGGCTTTCTATATAAAATGGCCTCGTGCCTCTTAACCCTATCCTCACTCGCTCATCCACTAACTGCAACTCGCTCATCCCGTGGAGGTTTCGCTCTCTCAGTTTCTTTTCCCCAAATTGTTTTTCATCTAACAATTTACTTTGCAGAACCCTAACTCTAGCCCTAACCCCCTCCCTTACCTTGTAACCTTCCTTTCGATCTTTCATCTCGCAGGTATTTCCCTCTTCCAAAACCCTAGATTTCCCTTTCTCTCTTTCTAGGGCAAAACCCTAGCTCAATTTTTCGGCTCGATTTCCCTTTCAAGTTCTGATTTAGTTGATTCGCAGATAATGGGAGAAACAAAGGACGAAGCATACGAGGAAGAGCTTCTCGATTACGAGGAGGAAGACGACAAGGCCCCCGACTCCGTCGGAGCTAAAGTCAACGGCGAAGCTACCAAGAAGTATGTGCATGATGTGATGTGTTGTTGGGTTAAGACATAATAAATCTACGTTTTTTATGTTATTAATTTTTTTTTATGTTGCAGGGGCTATGTTGGAATTCACAGTTCAGGATTCAGAGACTTTCTTCTGAAGCCAGAGCTTCTTCGGGCTATTGTGGACTCAGGATTTGAGCATCCATCTGAAGGCAAACTATCTATTTATCTCAATCTTTTATTTACAGTTATTGTTGTTGTTGTTGGCTGTGGCTGCAGTTAATGTGATGATTTTGGGGATTTTAGATTTGTAATTGTTATTAAAATTATTGTTTTGAAATTGTTTGAGTTTGACGCTCTTTGTTTTCCGTTACCGTCCTTTTGACATTTTGGATTTTGTGGGGTTTCAATTTTCAACAGAATAGTCAAATACATGTTACATGTCTGTCTATTGTATCATCCTTATGTGATTTTTTTGTTTTGTTTTTGCAGGTAATACTTGTATCACAATCTTGTTTTGGAGAACTAAATTGCTTTGGTAACGCTATCAAATGAAATTAAAAGCGTCAGAAAAGGTTTATTTTACTTACCCTCGGTTCCTTCGGCCCTGTTTTATTTGCTTCATCATCAGTGCAACATGAGTGCATACCTCAAGCAATTCTCGGGATGGATGTAATTTGTCAAGCAAAATCTGGAATGGGAAAGACTGCTGTCTTTGTTCTGTCGACTCTGCAGCAGATTGATCCTGTTCCTGGCCAAGTTTCTGCACTTGTTCTTTGTCATACAAGAGAATTAGCATACCAGGTATTCATGGGTGACTTGATACATCAAAGTTATGTAACTTGGTATTCTAGTTGGTTCTGATGATTTGCAACCTCTTCCATGCAGATATGCCATGAGTTCGAGAGGTTTAGCACCTACTTACCAGATCTCAAGGTTGCTGTCTTTTATGGTGGGGTCAACATCAAAGTTCACAAGGATCTGCTGAAAAATGAGTGCCCTCATATTGTTGTTGGAACACCTGGAAGAATACTAGCACTGACTAGGGACAAGGACCTTTCTTTAAAGAATGTTAGACATTTCATATTAGATGAATGTGACAAGATGCTGGAATCACTGGGTATATTTCATTCCTGAATAGTCAATCTACTGATTTAAACTTTACTTTTGATTTTTTTTTTTTAGTTATCGTATGGTTTTTATTGTTCCTGCTATGCTTTATGCAGATATGAGGAAAGATGTTCAAGACATTTTCAAGATGACTCCCCATGATAAGCAAGTTATGATGTTCTCAGCAACACTCAGCAAGGAAATTCGCCCAGTCTGCAAGAAATTTATGCAAGATGTAATGTCTCATGGCCAGTACTACTTGAATTAGAAGTCTCTTTTTCATACTGCTCAAAATCCCTGAGAGTTTTCTAGATATTTAGAATGCTGTGGTTTCATTGATTTTTTCTTCTGATTGGGGTTTTGTTTGTATAGTGTCTTTTATTCATACAATTTTTTACTGAAACACCCAGCTGGTAGGGTGGAGTGTGGTGGGCTGGTGGCTGGAGAGATTGGGTTAGAAAGAAGTTTTGGATGGGATGTTTTAGTAGTCATCCTGTTTGTGGCTATATGTACTTTTTTTTTCTCCTTACATGGTGTGTGTCAGGTATGGGCTTTTTGCTAGGTTTGGTATTCATTTTCTTTAATGAGGGGGAAGGGTGTGAGGGCATTTTTGGTTTTGTTTCTGCCAGTTTTCTTAGGGTGTGAGTGTCAAGTGTCGGTGGCACTTGCTTGGCGTGACTAAAAAAGTTTCTGCAAGGAGACAAAACAGATGGACAAGAACTGTCGTTCAAGGGATCTGCATCCATCATTCATTTCGTTGTGGATTCCATTAGCTTGAGGAAGGACCCTAATATGATTTACTGTGAAATTTGTTCCTTTCAGCCTATGGAAATTTATGTTGATGATGAGGCCAAGTTGACCCTTCACGGGCTTGTGCAGGTAGGCTTTTTGCAATTTTTTTAATTAAAAGTTAGTTCCTTCAAGAAAATTTGTGATCTGTATGGCTTACATTGATGACTGACATGGCAGCACTACATCAAATTGAAAGAGGAGGAGAAAAACCGGAAGTTGAATGATCTTCTTGATGCATTGGACTTTAATCAAGTTGTGATCTTTGTGAAAAGTGTTAGCAGAGCAGCCGAGCTGGACAAACTACTTGTGGAGTGCAACTTTCCATCTATATGCATTCACTCTGGCATGTCCCAGGAAGAAAGGTTTGTTTTGTAGATGTTGATGGATACTGAGGAACATTGTTTCCATTAATTTTTTTGATTGATGATTCAATTCTTTTTTTTTTTAATTGACTTCTTTCATTATGTTGTTCGATGTAATCTTTAAATCTAACTATTAATTTTTATTAGAGAAAAATTGTATTTTTCATGTGAGATATGGTGCGGTTTTAACAATATTTGATATGATCTTGCTTTTTGCTGAGGAATTAAATAAAAGGTAATAATGAACAGCATCTCTTTTCATTAAGAGGGTAAAACAGATGTGCAATATGTTATTGTATTGGACTAGGGGGAAGGATATTATGAAATTTATTTATATTTAGTAAACTACACTCATATCCTCTCGAGAGATGCTTAAATTACATTCCTCCCCTCTTATTTTAAACTCTTCCTTGAGAGATGGATGAGTTGCACTTTAATCCTTTTCAATATTAACAAACCACTTAACAGTGGTGAATAATTATGGAAGTGCCTCCGAATGATATTTTGTCTTCCTCTGCAATTTACAGTTACCAACAACTGATTTTGAGCATCCTATTATTGATTCTATTATTATTTTAGATGGTAAAATAAAGTTTAAAATTCCTTTCATTATCATCTTTGAAATTTCATATAAAATCATAGTTTATTTTCTGATGTCACAGAATTAAAAGTTGATGTTCAAAACTATCTATTAATCATGTCGAGGAAGAAAATTGAGAGGGAAAGGAAGTGTAATTTAAACATCGGGGAGGGGCCTGTGTATTCTTTAATGAGATTTTAAATGCATCAAGAAAATAGCACATTTTGTGTGAGATTTTAAACAAGTTTCAACTTCCAATGAAACTGACTGCCTTTGTGTAAAAGTTGATGAGTCTGTCAGTTGTGATTTTCTGAATGGAATTATTCTAGTGGCTGGATGAATTTGTCAATTATAATGCTCTACTTTGGTTTTTAATGTGCTAGAGCATAATGATTTTGGCCTTGTTTGGTGTGAAAAAATGAACCTATGGAAAATTTTCAATTGTATGGATGATAAAGGAAGGTGGTTGGGAAGGGGGCTACCTCCATGACTTCTTT
This sequence comes from Pueraria montana var. lobata, assembly GCA_026413185.1. Lineage (NCBI taxonomy): Eukaryota > Viridiplantae > Streptophyta > Magnoliopsida > Fabales > Fabaceae > Pueraria > Pueraria montana. Next base: position 10,638,394 of record CM048652.1, read on the forward strand.
TGTTTTGCTACTTCCATGGTTTTTGCTGAATAATAAAATAGTCTCCTATTCCTATTTTGTCATTAAAGTGTCATACAAGGTGCTGTTTACTTGTTTTTTTTATTCTGATACTGTTTATACATATTGCAGTGATGTGATTGTATGAGTTGTTGACATTTTTGTATGATCATTGTTTATGTTTTTTGTAGGTTAAAGCGCTATAAAGGTTTCAAGGAGGGGCATACAAGGATTCTTGTTGCAACAGATTTGGTTGGAAGAGGGATTGATATTGAACGTGTCAACATTGTTATAAACTATGACATGCCTGATTCTGCAGACACATACTTGCACAGGGTATGATTGGATAAGATCTGCTATTAGTTTCCTCTTTCAGTTATGTGTCACTAAAATCTAGTATAGGGTGGGTTGACTAATCTTTTTGGAGGGATTGTGCACAGGTTGGTCGAGCTGGAAGATTTGGCACCAAAGGCCTTGCAATCACATTTGTTTCTTGTTCTACTGATGTTGATGTTCTCAACAATGTAGGGAATTAATTTTGTTAACATTTTTCTAATGTTATACTCATTTGCATTTCTAATTTGTGTTTGGTATGATTTCCAGGTTCAGTCAAGGTTTGAAGTGGATATAAAACAGCTACCTGAGCAGATTGATACCTCTACCTATAGTACGTATTTTTTAATCCGTTGATTTTATTTTTTATAGTGGTACAATTATAATTTAGAATTTTAATTTTGATTCCAATTCTTTCAAAATTGAAATTGAATTAGAACCATAAATTCTATGTGTGCTTAGGGCATATAATTAGAATTTTAAATTGAATGCAAATTATTCTAGAAGCATTATTAAAATTAATTATAGTTCATATTAAGAATGTATTTAATTATCAAATAACAATTTAAAAATTATTTTAGTGCATTTTAATTGCTTATAATATTGATGAATCTAATAATATTAGTTGAGCACATATTCAGTTCCTGGATGTTCAATTAGCAGTTTTTTTAGAGTGTTACATATAGGTTTAACCTAGTTATTTTGTAATTCAATGAAATTTTATTGTGAAATCATGATTCTTATTTTGAAATGGCTTCCAAACATAAAAAGGTTGTAAGGTTATTTGAGGTTCTTGCTTCACCTTGCATACCGGGTTGAGTCAATGGTATACCACCGGGTTGTGAACATTCTTCTGACTTGATCTCCTTTACTCTGCAGTGCCATCGTAGATTTTTTTGGGAGCAATGTTAGGTGGTTGGTGGCATGAAGTAACAGTTACGCAGGGTAATTTGAAGGGTGCAGCTGATGATTAACCGTGCTGATAGATACCAGAGTCTGTTTACAGGCTAGGCCATTTTACCATTGGATATTTATCGGTATTAGATGTAGCAGCAGTGTAATGGCTTATGTATTTATGGGGTTTCACTTACTGTGTTCTGTGTGGCAGCTACGCTGTTTTCATGTTTTGAGTTAGTGTTACTGCGACTTTGATACTTGATACTCTTGTTGAATTCGATACGTGGTCTTTTTTGATTTATTAGTTTGATCTTTAAAATGAGGTATATTGTGCCTGTGTTTTGGTTGTCGTTTAGTCGGCGGCATTAGTTCGTTGCATTGAATTATTTGGCATTGCCTAGGTCTTTAAAGCATATAAGCTTTTTATTATATTTTATTAAAAAAATATTTCAAGTATTTTCCAGTGTGTACATTGGTAACGCATGATTTCTACCGGGAAAATGGAATGTCCGTCATCCATGTTTCACTTCATTCTGTTGTTTGGTGGGAGTTAGGAGTGTTGTGTTTGAACGAAGAATTTTAAGAATATCAATGGTTTAAATTAAATTATCATCATTTTTGTATGAATTAAGTAATTGAATTTCTTATGTCTGTTGCTATTTGCTATTATTATTTTGCGAAAAAATGTTATTCTCCATTAAATTTATTTTATATACAATTTTCTAGCATAATTTAAAACGAATGTAAAAAAAAACTATTTCTAACAAAATTAAGCATGTAAAAAATTAATGAAAAATATCTAAAATTTATTAATACATAACACCTGTAAATTGTGCCTTCATATTAAGATTGTATAAATTATATTTTAGATTTATTTATATTATGATACAGAATTATTTTTAATTATTGATAATTTATTTTAAAAATATTGAAAATAAATTTAAAAAATAAAGATGAAAATGATATATTTAAAAAACTAAATGACCATTTTGGTCCTTTATTTTATTTATTTTGTTCAAAATGGTCTTTTATCTTTTAAAAAGTTCACTTAGGTCCTTTATCTTATTAAAAATGTTCAAAATGATTTTTTATTTTTTAAAAAGTTTATTTTGGTACATCATCTTATCTTTCAACTATCTAAATATATTTAACTTAGTCCTTCGAATAAAACTAAGATAAAGACTATTTTGAACTAAGTTGAATAAATTATCATATTGAACCTTTTAAATAAGATGAGGTATCAAAGTGAATTTGTTTTTTAGTTAAAGGATTATTTTGAACCTTTTAAATAAGATAAAGGACTAAAATAAATTTTTTAAAAGATAAATGACTATTTTAAACAAAATAAATAAGATAAAGGATCAAAATGGTTATTTAGCCTATTTAAAGAGATAGGTGGTTAATATATAATAGACATGTAGCTCAATGAGAGTTTCTTAAAAACACTCCGATTGAAATAAAAACTCCTAAAGACTATCGTTAAATAATAGTAGTAATTCTTAAAATTATTCTCATTCTAAATGAATGTTCATAATATACGAGTAAATTTTTTTGGCAACTTGACTTCTCATGGGAAACAACATGCAAAACCCTTTTAACACTGGTTGACATAAGTGGTAGCGGCTTATGTTCCATTACTAAGTTGTCCAGGTTCGAATCTTGGCTTTGTATATAAAATAAATCATGTTGGGAGGGGAATACTCATCTTGTATACGTTCACAGTTTCCTATAGAGATTAGTCTCTGTTTCCGATGATGAATACTCCGTACTAATACCATGGTAAAAAAAAAAATACAAAACCCTTTTGAAGAATTAAAACATTGATTACTAAAAAAATATTTTAAAATAATTTCAAATACATTTAATATCCTATATTTGAATATTTTGATCATATTATGGAAGGTATTAATTAAAATTTCCCATATTTCATTAAATTTCAGTGAAATTGATCAAAATAAATTTATTCAATTAAGTGCTTAATTGAAAAATAATTTAATCAAATTATTTATCTAAACTTTCCTAAAATGTTAAAAGTCAATTTTATTTTTCTTATAGATTTTATTATTTATATTTAATAAATATTGTTCTTATCATCACTTTCAGTCATGCATTTAATTATATTATTAATTATTTCTAATGACAAATTGTTATTATTATATAAATATTAATATACTATCATTAACTTTATACATTTAATGATATTAGTAATTGTTTTCTAAGGTAATTTTATTATTATTATTGTTATTATTATTATTATTATTATTATTATTATTATTATCCTGAGGTACTGAGATCCATTTAGGGATTGACCTCTCTTAATATATGTTTTTTCATACGCACGGACCAGGGATCGAACAGATGACCACATGCTTAAATGACAAGATTATTTACCAGTCATGCCACGCCATATTGGTTAAAACTCATTTTCTTATATAGCTTGTTTATAATTATGATATTGATGTGTTTATAATTGAAACAAAATTATCAAGTAGAACTTGACGTGGTTTAACTTTACAAGATAAAAATATATATTATGAGCCACTGTGTTTTTTTTTTGTTTAATCTTCTTGATTTCTTTTTATTTGTTATTGTATAAGGAAAAAATATTTTTATTTACTTATGATTTCAAAGTCTAAATTGATATTAATCCGATGAATCCATGCACTCGTTGGTAAACACAGCGTGGGCTTTAATTTTCAAAAGAAAAATAGTTGAAAATTGAGAAATCCGGGAGATATTTATTGCTTGCTACTAAAAAATTCAAAGTGTTCATTTTCTTACTTGCCTAAAAGAGAGAGAGAGAGAGAATACAGGCAAGGACTTAAAAAATGGAATATGTGGGGAGAGTCATTTAAGGTAAGTTTGAAAAATAATCAATAAAGCATCATTAGTTAGTTTTTCATAACAGGTTCATATTAATCCATTAGAAATTACATGCTTATTTGGAAGAGGTTAATTCTGATTCATTGTCAATGTATCTGTCAATTAATAATAAATATTAAACTATTTAAAAATAGTACATGATTAAATGACAAAGTGTATTCCAATTACTATCGAATGTGTGAATCAACTAGCATAAGCATAAGTTATTCCAGCTTAATTAGTTGTCTCAAATTTCAATCTTGGATATGCAGTTGCCTTAATATTTAGAGAGAGAGAGAGTTTTGTCACCCATGATGATCCTACCTAACTCGATAAGATTACCTTTTGTAAAGAACACATATAGTCTACACAAAAAAAAAATCTATTCCAATTAAGTTCTACTTGAATTATCATATATGGGATGCACCTTAGTGATATTCTATGTGCTTGCTTTGCAAACATACCAAATAAAACATAATGGTTTGATACTAATTCATGGTTGTCACTTGTCAATTCATATTTTCCTCACAATCAGTATTCTAGCATTTCAATCCCCCCCCCCCCCCCCCCCCCCCCCCCCCCTCTCTTCTAACAAATTATGGCCTCTATTACTAAGGAAGAGCTCCATCAATTTCACAAATAAGATCGTGAAGTTTTCTCATGGTTGGTCATCAAATTGGCTCGTAACCCAGCATCCCTCTAGTCATGGCCTTGTGGCTTTGGCTAGAAAACATAGGATTTCCTAATGTTATTTCAAAATTGGTCAGTCTTCCAAACGCACTAGTCAATGCTCTGGCCAACGAAGCTGAGACTTGCTTGAAGTGGTTGCAATTAGAAAATGCTCGCATCCCAACTAATGGTGGTCTGCCTCTAACCTCAACCTTAATTCATGGTGAAATCTCTCTGCAGCTCTTTAGTCAAAAAAGGTTTACTACCATAGCTAGTATTAAGAGTATTCTCAATAAAATATGTGCTCGAATTTTTACTGATATTTTACAAAATATTTTGTGTAGCACTAGCACATCACTACCTAGCACTTATAGATCCTTGATTGTCCCTGGTTTTCCTCATCCACTATTTGGTCCTTTCATTATACCACCAATAAATCTTGAGGAACTAGATTTGTCTAGCCCGAGAATATGGGAAAATAAGGGACCATGTGATGATGTCACAGATGATGACAAAACTTTGTTTTTAACATTTTCTAGAGGATTTCCTGTTACAGAAGAGGAAGTGAGGCATTTATTTACAAACTCCTTTGGGGATTGTATAAAGGATTTAAACATGGCAAATGCAGACACAATTAACCAAGTTTTGTATGCCACAATGGTTTTGAAAAATATGGAAATGGTTGATCGAATTCTGAATGGAAAACATATTGCAAAGCTTCGGATCAATGAGAAACACATTTGGACTCGCAAGTATGAACGTCGAGACTAAAACCAAAGTTACCCACAACTAAAGACAAAACACATATTTTCTTTGTTTGTTTTTTTCTCTGTTTAATAAAATACTATAAGGGGAAAGACAATCTGTTACCCAAGTTTTGTATTGAATTAATTTCCTTATGCTATTATAAAATATTATTTTGTTACATCTTATCTTAATGGATGAAGCCATAGATGCAAACATAAAAAGCTTTTATGTGTTGCTTCAAAATCTTGCATTTGCTATTGCTACTTCAATAATCTTTTCAATTCATTTCAAAGTTGTCTTTAGAAGTTTGAACTAATTTAGATTGTTCATAATTGGTACTTGACTATATTCAATATATAATCATAATATAAAAATCTTTCACATATTAATATTTTAATGTATTTTCTTTGACAAAATTTATCGCATAATTATAAGACATACAATGTTCCATAGGATAATTATAAGACTATATCTTGTGAAAGATGTATGACATTATTACAGTCAGAGAAGAGATTATGTGTGTGTTTGAATTTTCGTTTAAAATCCTCTAAACGAAAGTTTGTGCATTCTGAAGCAATAAAAGTATAAGCAACTCCCTTGTTACTTTTGTGAGAATGCAAGTTACGTTCAATGTAACTTTTTCTCAAACACAGCGTATATGGTTTCAAAAGTCTAGATGCAAATGGATGACTTTTTGAGACAAAAATACTAGATACTTCCATGGCATTACTACCATCCAGAGAATAAGGAAGGGAATTGGGTTTCTGATAAAGAAAAACTAGAATCTCTCTCTACTATAAATCCCTCTTCATAGGAACTTCCCTTGTGATTCCTTTTTGTCTTTCAAGCTCTTTTCCTGTTCTTGATGAAGATGATCTTTCCATTCTAAACGCCCATAATATCACTAATGCTGAAATTTTCAATACTATAGTATGAATGATTTCAAAGCATCGGGTTTGGATGGGTTATAGGTTGTGTTCTACCAATCCCAATGGCATATTGTTGGCTCTAGTTTTTGTATGATGGTCAAAGATATTTTTTAGAATCACTCCAAGGTTCGGATTGGGAACATTAACCATAATATCTAAGGTGGATAATGTGACCAGTTTAAAAGACTTACTCCCAATCAGCTTATGTAATGTTAACTACAAGACCATTACGAAGTTGATAGCCCAATGATTACGTAAAATCATGGATAAAGTTATCAACCCTTGGCAATGCAGTTTTGTACTATGCCAGACAAGCAAGGGATAATATTATTGTTTCTCATGAAATCATTCACTCTATGAAAAAGAAGCGGGGTTTCAAATGTTATGGGGAAAAAAAAGTGCATTAAGTTTTTCCTGCTCCCACTTCTCTGACTAACGGGGGCTGCGTCCAAGTTAGGCAGTTATTGGATTTGGACCTTAACGAAATTGACCCAACTCATGATATGATATGACAGCCCAACAGCACTTTACAGTACACCAAGAAAGTCTTCTAATCATTCAGAGACAGTCTCGGATAGATGAATTACAAAATGTAGTAATTGTTCATTTGTTTGACAAAAAACTTTAAATTAATTTTAGTTACATTGTTAGTATTATTTGGCAGATCTCTTCATATTGTCCCTCGAGTCCTCAATAACAAGGATTATTTTAAAATTATTATAATAAAATACTCGATAAAAACTTAATCATGTAAATTATTAATATTAAATCAATAAAATATGATTTTAAATTTATCATTTAATTATTAAAAAATAAATTCTAAAAAAGTTATTTTATTTCATCTAATTAATAATTCGTTTGAATAAGTTTTTATTACTTTTTTATAAAAAAATAAATAATATTATTTGTTTTGAATATGAAAGGATCTTTTTTATTATTTATTTTTTATGTCACTCTAATGTTATTCTAAATCTTTTGTCGTTTAAAAATTTAATAATTTTAAATTCTTACTATAACAAAGGAATTTAGTTGTAATGTATTTATATAAAGTAGAAATTTTTTGTAATGTTTAACAAATAAATGGAGGTTTGTGTATTGAGACAATATAATAAGAGAAAAAAGGCTATGTATGAATAGTGTAAAATAGTTTTACACTGTTATCCAATAACAACCTACCATGTATGGTAAATTTATTGACTTTTACAAAATTATCTTAAAAGTCATATCATCAGTGATTTGTGATTGGATGATAGTGTCAAATTATTTTACACTGTCAGTGCATCACCATTAAATTCATAATAATTATAAACAATATTTTTTAAATTTCATACAAAAAGTAGAATTTAAGTTTAAATGTAACATTTGTAAAATATGAAGAGTTTTGTGAAAATTTAAAAACAGAGTAAATTTTCTATAAAAAAAAGAAATAAGATGCGAAGCTCGGGCAATTGACTGAAAAGAAAAATGCACGAGTCCTACTTTTTATTTTTATTATTCTTTCTTTATTTTTTTCATGTGATTCAAACCAGTATAGTTTGGCTTTCGAATTTTCACTTATCATATTTTTTATCCTTCGTTTTCGTGCTTTCTAAACGAAGTGTTAGTGTGTTCATTTCACATAATATAGCAATTTAGCATTTTGTTTAAGGATAATTCGAATTTCTTATTCTCTAGCTTCTGAATTAAAAAGAGAAAACAATCTGGTCCCCGGTGGGTTACCTAGCCAAACCCCATGAGGCCACGAGTAGTAGTTCTAACAAAGTTGGGTAGATAGTCGGCCACTATATTACAAATAAAATATATAAAATAATTACAATCAAATCACAAATCCAAAATGTATAATATGTCAAAATTCAAATGTGAATATGTATCACACTGTTAGAATTATCTTCTTCCCTATTGCGAATTCATGATTAGAGACATTCTTGGCATCTTCTTGTGGATATTCTTAATTGCCAAGCAATAGACAAAGCTTTATTTGTCGCTAATGACTCCCGTGTGCGCATCTATATATAGTTATTGAACCAGGATTTTCACTCTCTAGTCTTTACAGTAAACAATTTATTTTAAAATGAGTAATTTTAGTTATTGATAAGAGAATTAATCATTTATATTTTAATATATTTATGATTAAGTATGAATGTATGTATAATTTATTTACTCTTTAAAATAAATTTGAGCAAACTATGTTTTTTTCCCTAAACTTTTTCACATTTATGATTTTGGTCCATAAACTTTTTTATGACCGGTCAAAGTCCTCATACCTTTTTTTCATCCATGATTTTAGTCCTTTCTATCTATTTTGGACATTAAGTGGTGACGTTACATTAGTTTTATTATTATTTTATTTTATTACGTTTTCTGGCTGTTAAAAACCACTAGAAATTGCTTGGGTTACTAACAGTGAACCGGGTTGCATTTGACCCGCGAGAAGTTCCTTTTCGTTCTTGCAGCTCAGGCAACGAAATCAGTCATGTGAGCATGCGTTTTGATCGTCTACTCATGGGGAACAAAACCCCTCATTCAATTTTGAAGATTGTTGAACGATGAAGGAGAAATCTAGGAAGAACGAAATGTGTTTGCAAATAGCGCCCAAAATCGATTGTTTTCAAATAATCTCTCGTTTTTGAACGAAAATCCAAGTTTAAGTATGGGTTTTGCTCGAAATTAATAGATCTACTAAACCCCCCAATCAATTTTGAAGATCGTTGAACAATGAAGGAGAAATCTGGGAATAACGAAATTGTGCTTGCGAATAGCCCCAATAATCGATTTTTTTTTTCAAATAATCTCTCATTTTTGAACGAAAATCCAAGTTTAAGTATGGGTTTTGCTCAAAATTAACAAATCTACTAAAGCCCTCTATCAATTTTGAGAAAGGATTATCCATATGAGAGCAATTTGATTCGAAAGTTTTCGGGAATAGGTTTATGACCTTCCAAACAAGTGATCAAAGCAATTTCTGAGAAAACTTAATAGAATAAAATAATAATAAAACTAATGTCATGTCATCACTTAACGTCCAAAATAGATGGAAATGACTAAAACCATGGACGAAAAAATAGTATGAGGACTTTGACTAGTCGTAAAAAAGTTTAGGAACCAAAACCATAAATATGAAAAAATTTAGGGACCAAAAACATAGTTTGCTTAATAATTTATTATTCATTGAACCACCCCAACCCCAATCTTGAGCCATTTACAAAGCCGAAATGTTGATTTGGCTCTTACTGGTATATGCGTGAATGATTCGTGACTGATAGGGGGCTTTTCTTGCTATAAAATCTCGAAAGTTCCCTAATCCCTAAATCTAAATCTAAATCCAAATCCTTAACCTAAACTCAAGCAACTTATTCAATAACTATTAATTTGTTCATGTATAATTTTTTTTTTTAGCTAAAGAGGGCTAAGCTAGGACAGGTTGGTTGTTATGATCCCAACCAGGTTGGCACCACCACAACCAACAGCCCACTGCAGCATAACCCGAATTCATTGATAAAAAAGAGAAGCAAAAAGATGACAAGTTACCATGGGGGGACATGAAACCCAACCTATGGGGAGCAAAACAAACCACTACCTGAACCTGTAAGTAGGAAGAGGCAGCCTGTCCTACGCAAAAAACTGAGTAATAATGGTAGGAATGAAGTCCCACCAACAAAATCCATCTATACTAGTACCGTGAGAGGCTAACCTATCTGCACAAGTATTCCCCTCATGGTAAATGTGACCTACCAGAAAATTCATTGACTTGGTTAGCAGGACCGTGTTCTTCCATTTATTCTTGATTTGCCAAGGGATCAGTTGATCATTTTTAAAAGCATGCACCACCAATAAAGAGTCGCACTCCAGCCAAAGATTTTTCCAACCTTTATCATAGGCAATCTCAATAGCTTTGATTGTTGCCATGATCTCAACGTACAAAGCATTTTTTATTCCAATGCTGAAAGCAAAGCACCCCATGATATCAGCACGATAGTTTCTAAAAATACCACCACAGCCCGCAAGGCTCGAAGAACCTTTAGCCGCCCCATTTGTGTTACATTTCACCCAACCAAACTTAGGAGGGTTCCAGCTAACTTGTTTTATAATCGAAGCTTTCCTAGGATGACAATTAACATTAAAAGCTTTGAGCTTGTTGAATTCCTCAAATGAGGGAAGCAAAGAGTTTTTAGACATGTCTCCCGCCAACTTGATGTTCACCAAAAGAGTGACTGAGGCACGTTGCAAATCTATTTTTTTGTTTTGAAATTTGCTCTTGTTTCTGCAATCCCAAATTAACCAAACAGCATATGTGATAGTTGCTAGTCTAACATCATAAAGCTGGGGCGAGCAACTGGATTTCAGGAAAGTCAAGATATCAAGAATAGAGCTTCTGTTGAGCCTGGTTTGAAGCTTAGTCTCAATCCAATCCCAAATTTTGCTGGCAAAGCTGCAGTGTAAAAATAAATGGGCTGTTGATTCGGAGAAATGATTACAGAGCTCGCATCTTGATACAATATGGCAGCCTCTAGAGGTTAGGAAGTCGTTCGTAGGGAACTTGTTAAGGATGTACCGCCAAAGAACCAAAGTTTTAGTTGGCGGGATGCAGTGATGCCAGATCAATTTTGCCAGGGCAGCACATTGGGAGGATCTTACAGGAAAGAGTAAGCTTGTTTGAAATCAAGAGTGCCAGAGGCTGTACATTGCCAAATGGGACGATCTTCCGCTTCAAAAGATGGAATAACTGTGTTTTGTATTTCAGCAGCAGTATGAGGAGCTTTTTGAATGAGCCACCCAGGCAGATTCCATTGATCATGAAGAAGGAAGTCAGCAACCGAGGCCTTCAAGCTGGTTTGATGAATTTTAGGGATATTAAGAGCCAGGGCTATGGGTTGGGAAATCCATCTATGCGGCCAGAAATTGATTTTGTGACCATTTTCGAGCATCCAAACAGTGTTGGAGTTGATAGTATTCCAAAAGGACTTCATTCCAGACCACACAGAGGACTTAATATACGTACGGATCTGGAATCCGTCTTTGAACACTCTAGCTCTCAGCAGAGCTGCCCAATGGACATTTGACGAGACTAGCTTCCAAGTGAGAGAAAGCAATGAAGCTCGATTAAGAGATTTGATGGATCTTAGCCCCAACCCTCCTTCCTCCAGAGGTTTGTAGATTTTTTTCTAGGAGACTGTAATAAGTTTTTTGTTGTCACTGTCCCTAGACCAAATGAAGTTCCGGATGTGCTTCTCCAACTCCTTGATTAAACCAGCAGGCTAGAGGTAAACCCGAAATGAGTACAATAAGGTGCCCTCTATGACAGATCTAACAAGCTGCACCCTGCCCATGAGAGAGAGGAGTTTTCCTTTCCATGAGGATAACTTATGTTTAATCTTGTCAATTATGGGTTTGAGATTAATCTTTCAGGGATTTCCTTTGAAAATGGGGACCCCCAGGTAATCAAAAGGAGCTTTACTAGCCCTGAAGCCCAAGAGGTTGGATATGTGCTGAACTCGTCTGTTGCTAATATTGCCATGAAAAAAAAAAGATTTATTTTTGCTGATGATCTGGCCAAAAGCGCTACCATAAGCCTCAAACAAGGCATTGAGCGTGTTGATTTTTTTATAGTGCCCCTGCAGAAGATTATGATGTCATATGCATACATTACATGGCTAGGAGTGCAAAAAGATCTGGGGCTCGCCATGGGCTAAAGTTTCCCAGAGTCAACAAGAGCTGAATTTCCCCGGCTCAAGGCTTCTTCAGCTAAACAGAAGAGCAAAGGAGAGAGAGGGTCTCCTTGCCGAACCCCTCTTCTACAAGAAAAATATCCCACAGCCTTTCCATTCACAGAGATAGATAGCTTTGCCGACAAAAGAATATTATGAATCCAAGAGGTGAATACATCAAAGAAGCCAAAGCATTTCAGCACCTTAAGCAGGAAGTTCCAATCAATGGTGTCAAAAGCTTTTTTTATGTCTATTTTTATTGAAACGTTTTTCCCAAAACACTTTTTGTCCAACATGTTGATCACCTCAGAAGTAACCGCAATGCAATCAGATATCTGTCTATCTTGAATAAAGCCTCTTTGGTGCTGGGAAATGATTCTAGGAACAATTGTAGCAAGTCTGGAGGCGAGGATCTTTGTGATGATTTTAAACTGATAGTTCGCTAAAGCAATTGGGCGGTAGTGCTCAATCCTTTCCGCATTGGGAAATTTCGAGATAAGAATCACCACGTTGGAGTTAAGGTTAGGGAGGATCCATCCCTCTTTAAAGAACTGCAGGGTGGCCTCAAAGACATCATATTTGATAACTTCCCAGAAAAATTGATAGAAGTGGCCTCCGAACCCATCCGGGCCAGGCGCTCCAGATGCATTCATATAAAAAATAGCAGATCTGACCTCTTCCATAGATGGCAAGTTGGTCAGCAGATTGTTGTCTTCAGGCTTAATGAGTTTGGGAATAACTCTTTCAGCCAAATCATTGTCCTGCGTGTTGTTTTCCACAACAAATAGATTGTTATAAAAGCTCAAAATGTGTTGTTCTATATGTTGGGGGTCCTGCAAAATCAAATCATCACATTTAAGGGAAACTATGTTATTTTTCATGTGACGGATATAGACCATCTTATGAAAGAAGACAGTATTTCTATCAGCGTTTAAATGCCATTGCACCCTCGATTTTTCTTTCCAGTAATCATCTTGAGTTTTAAGAGCTCGTTGAAGGAGCACCTGAGCTTTAGTTTCCTGGGCAATGAGGTCTTCAACTGGGCCATGGGTATTGTTATCATTTTGAGCTATCTCTAGCATATCCATGGCTGCACTGATATTTTGATTAAAGTCACCAAAACAGACTTTGTTCCAAACTTTTAGAGCCTTTTTTAAGCTACGGAGCTTCTGGGCAAGTATGAACATAGGGCAACCAGAGATTGGGGAAGACCAGACTTCTTTAACTAACCTCAGGCAGTCGTGGTGAGAGGACCACATTTGAAGAAATTTAAAGGAAGAGGGAGTCTTATTTACTTGTTCCAGCAAAAGCAGAAGATGGTGATGATCCGACTTACTTCTTGGGAGAGTGCAGACAGAGACATTGTTCCAAAGGAACAAGCAATCATCATTGCAGATAGCACGATCTAAACGAATGTCAGTACGAGCATTACCCTTCCTGTTATTGGTCTAGGTGTAAGCAGCCCCTTTAGTGTTGATATGAGTTAAATTGTTGACATCTGTCCATGACTGGAATTCTTCATAAGCTAGAGCGCACGGGAGTCTCCCACCCTTTTTCTCCTGAGCTCCGATAATAGAGTTGAAGTCGCCAATAAAGATCCATGGATCCTTGTGATGATGCTGGAGATCTGTTAACTCAGACCAAAGAGTTTTGTGCTTGATGTAAGATGTAGATGCATAGATAGCTGCTATAAATGTCATTTGTTGACCTGAATTGATAGTAAATCAACCTGCTGTTCAGAGTAGACTAAGACAGAAGGGTTTAAATGCATTGTGTAGAGGCACCAGATGTTGGGGGTATTGTTCCCTCTATTATTAATAGCAAAAACTTTCATATTTATGTTCTGCCAAAAGGAGGAAGGCATCGCAGATAAAGCCATCATGGGTTCAGAGATAATGAGGAAGTCAGGTTTGTGCATAACACAAAATTGCTGGAGAACCAACCTAGAGTCTAGGTTTGCTAGACCATGAATGTTCCATTATAGAACCTTCATGATGACTGATGTTTGTTACCAACCGTCGTGCGGTTACTGGTGGGCTTATCCGTTGTTGAAGCTCTTTTATTGGCTTTATTTTTCTTTTTGGAAGACTTGGACTGGACCTTGGTGAATTGTTCCTCTTCCCTGATCTGTATCTCTTTTATTTCTTCCTCCACTTCGTCAACCCATAGCTTGGAAAGCATCTTGAAGTCTTGTTGTACCTTGACTGGCCACAAATTGGAATAAGAGGATTCCCCCAAGGCTCCAGGCTTGGGTGATGGTTGAGGCTGTTTTTCTCCAGAGATGCGTACCTCTGGGGATTCACAGATGAAACTAGGGGTGCTTGAGGAAGGACTATTTGGGTTACTGATCACATTGTCCACATCAATGTGATTATTGTTGTTTCCATTGGAAGGTTTACCCTCGCCGATATCATCAGTTGTTTTGTTTTCCACTGCTGGCGCTGGCATTGAGGTCACCTGTCGAACAGGTTGTGGACACTCTGACTTCTTAGGTTGGGGATCTTCACTTGTGACTGCATTTGACGTCTTTTTTCCCTAGCCTGAATGTTAGCCACCAGTTTGGGGCCAGATTGTTCTGGGATGTCCTTTCTTTTGCACTGGGATAAGTTGTGACCCACTATTTTACATCTATCACAGAAAGAGGGCAGCTTCTCGTACTCTACTCTAACGTAGAAAGTGTATGCATCTCTTTCCATGAGTATCTCCGAGTGTAAATCTTCTTTTAGGTCAATGTCAACTAGCATTCGGGCAAAATGCCCAAATGTCCTATTTCTTGTGGCGTCATCAAATGCTATAGGGGTACCAATCCCTCCGGCAATCTCAAACAGGAGTTTGGGGCGCCAATATTCCAGCGGCAAATCAAAGATACGCACCCAACACTGGGCGTGTGAAAGGTTCATGCTATTTGGGTTGAAGTCCGGAGTCCATTGCGATAGACGAATAAGCCCAGGAATTAGATTCCATGTGCCTACAGTCCACACGCTGCGTAGATCTTCTAGGGACGCGAAGCTAAACTCGAAGAATCCTCTTCCAAGCGGGACCAGCTTCCATTGACTAATGTGACGTTGTGGTTTTCCTAATTGTATGATTAAGTGTTTGACTAATAATGTAAGAGAAAATTAAAATTAAATTATGTTGAAATAATATAATAATTAACTTAAGTTCTACGTTGTGCTATGTGTTGTGGTATTACTCTTAGATTTTCATGAGGTGTTGGACTTAGAGTGTGTGTTGAGAGATTTTTGGGATTTTACGTGAGTTCCGTAAGTTGTAGAAGAAAATAATAAGAGAAGGGAGTGTCCTTAGAGGAAGGGTGGATACAAATAGCAAAATTTCATGCAAATCTCTTTATTTAAACGTGTCAAGCTTCCTATCTCTTCCATTTCCTTCGTTCTTATCTTTCTTCCTCTCTAAGTTCTCTTTTCCATAAATGGAAGTTTGATTCCTACCTCAACTTGAAGTTTGATTTCTTCTTCCCTAGAGATTTCTTAGTTGATTTTAAGTGGTAAGTCCAGTTCCTCCTTATTCTTGATTTCTAAGTAACTTTCTCATCTCTTCCCAAGAACATGAGAAATAGGTCTTGGTTAGATTTTAAGAGATGAGAGAAATCTTGATTTTGAGTTTACTTTGATGTTGATTTAGGTGTCTCCTAGTTGATTTTGTAACAAAACTTGAGGACAGATCACTCGAGAACCTCAAAGTTATCATCTCTAGCTTTTTCTCCACGGTTTGAGTCAAGAAGTTTAGGTAAGGGAAGCTTTAAACTTGTTTGAATGATTTGGTGGTGTTTGGTATTTGAGTTCTTCTCTTTTGGATATTCTTTGAGATTTATTTTTATGACACAATGAGTTTTTCTCTCTTTTGTGTTTTTGATTAATTGGTTGAATTTGTGACTTAAGTTGAAGTTAATATAATATCATGATGTGTTGTTTTGATTTGAAATGATCTTGTAAGTGTTGTGAATTGTCCCTAAACCTTTTAGGCATGTTTTTGGGTGCTTGGGATCCTTTTGGAGGCCCTGGATTCTGCAGAAAATCTTGTTACGATGTTCTGTTAGTTGTAAATTTTGTGAGAGTCCGATTCTGCAGACTTAGCGTCCAGTAACCCACCCAGCGTCCAATGACCCTCTCAGCTGACCAGCGTCCAATGACCCTCTCAGCTAACCAGCGTCCAATGACCCACTCAGCTGACCAGCGTCCAGTAACCCACCCAGCGTCCAATGACCCACTCAGCTGACCAGCGTCCAGTAACCCACCCAGCATCCAATGACCCATTCAGCTGACCAGCGTCCAGTGACCCACCCAGCGTCCAGTGACCAGCGTCCAGTCAACTCTGGTTAACTCTGGTGCTTTTGTTCAGCTTTGAGTCCAGGACCCAATTTTGTTATGAATGTGATATATATTCATTTTCTTATATAAATAATTATTTTAAATGTGCGATTGACATTCTTTGAGATGTATAATATAATTGTGAGTGTAGATTTGAAATATTGAATGAGGATGTTGGATAGGCTACCACTTTGGTTCTAGAACTATGTTAGGAAATTCACCCTTAGTTAAATTTAGTGTTGTGTTGTGAGTAAGGATTCGAGGTGTGAGAATGCCTTACTTGTGCTTACTGAACTGCTAGATTGGGTTCATAAGCGTGATTTGAGAAAAATGGTGAATTTATAACATAGAGGGAACGTGTGGCAAGCTGAGTTGTTTGGTTTGTGCGTAATATTGCATGCGGGTAGGCACGTAAGTTGAGGGTGCTAGGTGGGCTCTCAACCTAGTTCTAGAGGATTTCGTGATGGCCAATGGTGGGCATATAGAATAGACAAGTGGGCGAATTCCTAAAGATGGAAGGTTTTGCAAACCTGACAGAGGTAAGCCAATACCAACACTTGTCTATATTCGATTAAATTCACACTTCCTCCACATGGTGGCTCAAGGGACTCCCTGAATGGTCTAAGGTGAGACTAATTGTAGGGGATGGGGCCTATGGGGACCGCCCGAAATTTGTTGAAATCTCCATGGAGTCGAGTCAGCATAATATTGCATGATGATATTGATGTATGGAGTGACATATGAAATGAACTGAACGTTTAGTGTGAATGATGTTGATTGTATCTTGTGTATATTCTATCATTCTTTTTATAATAAGATTACCCTTGTAATTTGTGTTTGTATTGTATTACTGCAATGATTGTGTGTTGACACGGGAGCAGGTAATAGTGATGGTGCAGGCTCTCATGCTAGTCAAGGTTGAAGATTGGACGATCCTTTTGTTCCTTTGGATTGGACGATCCAAAGATTGGACAATCCTCCAGTTCTACTATTTTTGTTCCTAGTATATATGTACATATTATGGAGACCAGCTTAGGACTTATGTATAAATATTTATATTGTTATAAATGTCCTTTAAAAGAGGACTATATTGGTATTGTAGGTATATATATACTTAAATTTTGTAAAGCCAGACTTAACACTTTCATGATGTGATGAAGTACATTATATGTAGGAAAGCATGTACATATAATATGTGTTAAATATGAAAAAAATTTCTTTGAAATTTCATATGATAATATTTAGGCAATGTTTTAGTATAACAAATCTGTAACGAAGATGGGTCGTTATAACTAACGGGTTTCCAAAGCTTCAGCAACTTATCTTTGAGCTCAAACGTTTTGATGGGAGAAGATCCCTTTGGTAGAATGATTCTACCATGGAGGTTATTTTTACAGTTTCGGAGGCTCAACTGATATTCATCTTCTGAGATTTTGATGGAGACTGTGTCCCATTTTTTGCAAGGTTTAGGGAGAAGGCTAAGGGGGATGTCACAGGAATTGTTCAGAGCTTGGGCAAAGGAGAGCTTTTGCAGTTGTTTGCTCGTGGAAGGGGAGCTATGGTTGGGAGAGGGCTGTAGGAAGCTCCACGGACAGATGGGGGTGTTCTCTTCCATGGCTGAGAGACAGGGAAGACCACTGTGGCGGGGTTGTACGGAAACCCTAGCGGAGCGTCTTCATTTTCTATGCTAGTGCCTAGTGCAATGTCCATGTATAAATTTAATTAACTCGTTTAATTATAAAAATAATTTAACTTGGATCCTTATTTACAATTAAATAGATGAGGCGACACTACAAAAATCCCCCTCTATCTCTGTCAAAATAGATTAATCTTGATTAAAAGAAAGTTCTTAAAATGCTATCTCCACTCTTCCTTTCTATTACTCTATTTTACTACTTTACTATATAATTTTATTTTACTGTATAAATACAAGAAAGTCTCAATAGGTCACGTGTCAATCTTATAAACATTTTTCCAACTCAAATGATGACCATTTTGGTCATTTTATACCGGCTCAATTTTTATATACACACTGCCCTGCAGGGAAAAGAAAATCAAAACAGTGAACCAAAAACAATCCATTCTAAAGGAAAGAAAACAAAAACTAAAACAATGAATGGCGGAAAATTACATAAGCAATTGATACGTGTTCTAAGTTGGACAGGTTAAATATATATTGAGATCCCATTCTTCGTTTAGAGCTTTCTTAGTATTGTTACTACTCTAAGTTCATTTTTTATAATATTTTCTTGTGTGATTAAAAATTTATAATATGTAATTTATAAAGATATAACGATAAAACTAAAGAATAATTGTGTACGTGATATTTAGAAATAAAAATATATTATTTATATTATAAATAAAATATTATTTTAAGCATAAAATTGAAAATAAGGAAACATGTGTATCTAAAATGTTTATAATTAACCAAATAAATTTTAACTCTTCTAATAAAAATGATATCCAAGATTTACGATTCGGAAGATAACAATTTTAAGATAAAAAAAAAAATTCCTTATCAAACGTCTTCTTAGAACAATAACGGATTTCGATAGAATTTTTATTGATAGGAGGTTAGATTAGTATACATAAAATCATATGTTCGAACTTTAGTGGGATCATTATAAAAAAAAAATAATAGATTCGTTATATATATATATATATATATATTTATTGTAACCATTATAATTATGATCTTTGATTCTCCAGTAGAATCTCGAAGTATCCTTAAAAACTTTGATTCTTTGGACCGATCATGGGAAATATTTATTCTTATTGGTGAAAAATATTAATCGAAGGAAATACAAGATTTCAAATAACTTTTTATAAAGGAAACATGCTGAAATTGATTTGGCTAAAATGCAATTTTCGTCTCCCTATTTTTTCAAATATGAGATTTTAGTCTCCCGATTTTTTAATTGAGACATTTCGTCCCCCACTTTTTAAAAATTCACAATTTTAGTCCCTGTGGCCAATTTCAAATGTTGACTGTGTATTCCGTTAACGTTGACTGGCACATCTATTTATTAGCCACATGACAATTTTTTTTAATTATTTAATTGCTGATAAGCTTAATTTATAAAAAAAATAATTAAAAAAGTACACAGTCAACGTTGAAATTAGTCACGGAGACTAAAATCGTGAATTTTTTAAAAGTTGGGGATAAAATGTCTCAATTAAAAAATGAGGAGACTAAAATCACAAATTTTTTAAAAGTCAAGGACGAAATGTCTCAATTAAAAAATGAGAAAATTAAAACCACAAATTTAAGTAAATAAGGAGACAAAAATTGCATTATGCAATTGATTTTGGCGGAGGGGGAGAATGAATCTATAGTAGTGTTTTCCGATTGGTCCAACCGGAATCCGGTGGCTTAACCGGTTCGGTTTGATGAAAGGACTGAAAATATATCTGACCCGATACGACTTGAGTTGAATCGGCCAGTGACCCGACGGGTCTTTGGTTGAACCGGGTTGTGGTGTATTTTTTTTTTTTTTGGAAAAAAAAATGTTGAAACAATGTGTTTCAATTATTTTTTTTAATTTTGTTTGTGTATGAAACTTATTTAGGGACTTGTATTGTCATGACTATTGGTTGTTATTTCTTATTTGGAATATTAGGTACTTTATAATTACAATGATTTTTAATTTGGAGTGTTGAATGATTAAATTATGTTAACTATATTATATTTTTTTTAATTTTTTAATATATATTAAATCAAACTGGTCTGACCAATGATCCATCAATTCAACCAATGATCCATTAATCCGATATCTCGACCAATTCGATGACCAATCCAGTTCTTAAAACATTGATATATAGTATGTGCTACGGTACGATGTCAATGTCAAGAGTAGCACATGGTCTTAAATTTTATTTGAAAAAAGAATGGTCTTTTTTTGGAAGCCCCGCCCACAGAAAGCATGGGCCATTCTCACCTAACACACGGAAAAAAATATTTCAGCATAAAGTTAATTAGACCCGCGGAGGCATAAATAACTCATTACGCACGGAGTTTGGCAAAGAAAATAGAATTAGTAGGGTTGAATTTTATTTATAAGCAGCTTGCTTTGGCCATTACCATTTGTTTGAGGTAAATGATGGTGCATTGCAATTAATGAATGAAATTAAGAAGGCCATCGACAAATGGTAAGAAGCTACGCGTCACATTGGTGTTGAACCCAACATTTGCGCCTAAGAACTCGAAGTGGCCAACACGTTCGCCATCTTTGAGGGTTTTTTATACTTTGATAACAAAATCAATTGGTCAACAATGGTTTTCCACAAACTTATGACTTGGACGACTTAGCAATGAGTTTGTTTGTGCATACTCGTCTTATCCCGTGGCTTCACACCTCATTAAGTTTTGCATATTATTCCTTCAGAAATTGCATTTGTATCACGTATTTGTATCATATTTTATATTTATATAATAAAAAATAGGTCAAAATAATTAATGTGATGAACAAAATAAAGAAAATTAATGTTATAAAAATATTATACATTTTTTTTTCATTTGTTCAAACTTGAAATTAACTAATATATTGATCAGAGTTGTTTAATGGCTTATCCCATTATTGGTAGTCTCTAGTCTCTAGTCTCTAGTCTCTGTACACACCAGAAATATTTAAAAAATTCAGCTGTGCCCGCGTATGCGTTGCTAGTTGCTACCGACACCTATGGACATCCATCAAATTATTGTATTGTATACAAAATTTAAAGATAATAATACAATTAATCAATTAATAATTGGTTCAGTCCCAACATTTATTTGTAGAATAAGAATCTCTTGTTCATCTGTCCAATATTTAAGATAAGTTTCAAGCTAACTTCTTGATTATATGCACTAAAAACAACAATTGTTATAAAAAAAATGAAGATTTCATTGATTAAAGAAAACCCTAAGACGCAAACAATTATTAAGGAAATATTTTGGATATGATATGATCAAATAAAAATTTGAAACGTTTTTATTGAATAACTCCAAATAAAATTCTTTATTGATAGTCTTGACAAAAATATTGCCATTGATAAATATGTAAAATAATTCTTTTTTTTTTTTTGTTTTAGATTGGACTAAAGCTCAATCGCTGAAGAGAAGTCTGACTATGCTCTAACACATACCTATACCTTGAACGGAATACATTGTGACTTGCAATGAACCCCTATAACTATCAATTGTTAACAATATTTGAAGTTCAACAAAAGTTTCGGGTTCGATTGTCCAAACTCTAATTTTTATAAGAAAAATTCGCTTTAATTGATTTCGAAAATTTTTAATTTATAAAAATAAGTGTGGGAACAAATTTAGGATGTAACTATTTTTAATATTAAAAAATATATATATTAATATTAAAATATATATTATACGATTTAGGATATAATAAGATATATTTTAATATCTGGACCAGTCTCTAAACCCATCGTACAAATTTAGGATGTAACTATCTGGACCTGTCTCTAAACCCATCCTATAATATATATTTTAATATTAAAATATATCTTATTATATATATAAAATTATATATGTACATGGTTTGACTATTTTTTTTCTCACACTTTTTTTATAATTATTAAAAATACAAATAAATATTATAATAATTAAATTAATTAAATAATTTAAATAAGAGTAAAATAAGATATATTTTAATATTAAAATATATATATTTTGTAATTGATTTTATAATTTTTAAGATTTTTATTATTTATTACTTTTATATATCATATAAATTAAAACATATTTAATGTATAATTTATTATTTTCATTTCTCCAAAACTCATCGTGTTCTTAACGACGAGATGAGTGTTGAAAGGACAAAAGACAATCTTAACTCATCTTATTGCCATGTCTGGACACAATATTGTAAGAATTGAACTGAACTAACCGGTCAAATCATTTTAATTAGGAATATACATCAACCTAATTCATTTTAAAAAAAAAATCATTTAATTACAAAAATCAGTCTTGTGAAAAATTGGTGTGTAATTGATTACTCGGTTCAAAATTGAAACGACCCTTGTGCCGGAAAAAAAAACTTTTTTATTTTCTTATTAAAAAACTCAATATCGTATTGATTGATTCAATTCTAACCCAATAATAATAGGTGATATCAATTATACTTTTTAATTTTTCATTAATATTATTGTTTATTGTTAGACTTAAATTTGTTTAAGAGAAACTTAAATGTTATCACCTATTTAATTTAGTTTCATTTTTAATTTTATATATTATGAATTGTGATATTTATAATTAAAGTTTAACTTTAATATTATAAAATATAAATATTATATGTTTTTTGACACAATATAAATATTATATTATCTTTTGTTTGAGATTATATTAAAAGATTAAAATAATATTATTTAATATTATCAATTCAACTATAGTTAGAGCATTAAAACACTTTAATGAAGAATTAAGATCATCTATAGTTTTGTAAAGAACTGCGTCGATCTATTCTTTATTTATTTAGGTTAAATTACTCTTTTGGTCCCTTATCTTTATTTTAGATTATAATTTGATCTTTTATTTTTTAAAAGTTACAAAATAATCTTTTATCTTTACTTTAAGTTACAATTTTGTCCTTCATTTTATAAAAGTTACAATTTTGTCCTTCATTTTATAAAAGTTACAAAATGGTCTCTTAAGTAATTTTTTTATAACATGTTTATCACATATGTATTTTTTAATTTTTTTTATAAACATGCTATAAAAAAATTACTTAAAAGATCATTTTGTAACTTTTAAAAAAAATCAAATTATAACTTAAAATAAAAATAAAAAATTATTTTATAATTTTAAAAAAATAAAAGATCAAATTACATCATAAAATAAAGATAAGAATTATATGAATAATTTAACCCTTTATTTACTAAATGACAATTTTATCTTTTAAACACGGACTACGTCACTGTCTCAGCCACGTCTCGGTTATCTCATGGTTTTTCACAGTTTGCGGATCGTTATTTATTATTTTATTTGGTCAGGCCCACTAGCTTTAGCCTAGCCACAGACAGCCACACAATTAAATCACGTTGACATTAAAAATAAATAAATAAATCTCATTGAAGTGTGGAATTTGTAAGAAGATGTAGTAAAAAGATTTAGAATTATTTAAACAAAAAAAAAAAAATCCGTGTAATAAACAAGACATGCATTAACACATTTTAAAAAAAAAATTGCACGATACTACTTTCTCGTTTCTTTTTAAGTGTTGATTTTTTGGAAAAAAATTATTTTTATTTATCTGTCATTTGTAAAATTCAAGATCACATTAATTATTCTTTTATCAATTATACCCTTACTCAATGGCAGATCTAGAATCCTGGATAGGGGGCAAAATAAAAACATAATAGGATAAGAGAAAAATAAATTTTAATTCTATTTAATATTTGGTGTATATCAGATAACAAATCAGATAATTATAGGATATTTTTTTTACTAGTAGATAATGATAGGATATTATATAACTTTCTAAAAATTAGATAATGATAAAATATGATATAACTCTCCCCTTAAAATAAAAAATAAGATATTTATTAATTATATCCTATTGACAACGCAACAAATAACCAAATATAATAGGATATGATAATTATTTTATCTTATCCTATCCTATTGTTGAGTCAATTGAAAAAAAAAGACAAAATTAAACTTTTAAATTAAATATTTAAATAAAATAATAAATACATGAAAGGAGAAAAAAATTAGAAGCAAAGGGTTTATAAAATTAAGCGGGGCAAAATATACACATTAAAGATATATATAAGTAATTTTTTAAAAGTGAGGGGGTGCAAGTGCACCTCCTGAAACGTACATGCGTCCATCACTGCCCTTACTTCTCTTCTAATTTTTAATAAATTTACACATGCATTTATTGTAGAATAGAAATAAAAAGAGGGTAAAATAGGAAATCCCATAATTACTTTATTAGAATCAAGAAAATTTAATGCATTCATTGATTTCTACAAATAAACTTTAAACGACTGATAAAAAGAAACGGATAGAGTAGTAATAAAGTATATAGATTTCTGGCATGGTGCGAGGATTATGAAAAGTGAATTTCAGTTTTTCAATCCATTGTCTTTTAATATTATTAACAATAATTATGATTTTCTTCCTAAAATATTGAGATTCACCATCCATAATTGTGTCCCATATCGCACTCAATAAACGACTTTAAATGTCGTTGTAGTGGGTTTCCCTATCCCTAACATTAAAATTTAAAAGAGTAAATTACACAGACCTTCCTGATAGTTGCTCTTATTATATCTGATACCCCTCAGTTTTTAACCCTACAAAAAATCTTATAATTTTTGGGCTTTCGTTACACCAACCCCCTTCTTAATTATAAATTGTTACACTGACCTCTCTCCTAGGTTTGAAAAACCTTAGACTAACCCTCCTTAGGGTACTCAAAGTAATGTAAAAAATGAAGAGATAGCAAGTATAATAAGAGTAAACGGTCCATATAATTAACTCAATTTAAAATGACACGTCAGAAACCTACGAAATACGGGTTTGGTGTTGACTTCATTTGGAATTGACTATAGCTTTCGTTTTGCCCCATAATACATATTACCATATCACATAAATAACAATAAATTTAAATTTCACTTATATAAGAATAGAATAAAAGTTTATTTTCTAATTTGATTTTTATAGTTATAAAAACTTTTTTTCGCTGTAAAAAAACTTTTCTTTTTAATCTCTATACTTAAAATTATCATCTTTTAGTTTGTATGTATATTATTTTTAATCATTTTAATCCTCACAATAGGAAAAAAAGATATTAAAATGATATGTATAAAAACTAAAATGAATTAAAAATGATATTTATAGAGACTAAAAGAAATTTTTCTAAGTATAAGAACTAAAATATAAGAATTGAACAAGTAGTTAAACTTCAAATAAATTTAAATTTTCTTGTAAAATCTTCCATTTAATTCCTCTATTTATTAGATAAATAAAATATTAAATAGTTTTTAAAGATTTCATGACATTAAATATATTATTTTTTTATTTAATATACTTCTTCATAAAATATTGAAAAAATCATTGAAAAATTTGTAGAAGAATATAACATTATTCCATAAATAATATACATAAAAAGAAATAACTTATATCCAAATGTTGACTTGGCATGGGTTGCTTTTCCCTAATATAGAAGCATTTTAAAATAATACCATCTTATTGAGAAAATTATGATTTGCTTTCATATGTTATTATTAGAATGAATTTTTTCTACCAAATTTATCATGTCTTTTCTATAATAATATCAATAATTCTATATTCATCTATTAGGTTTAGGATTGCCATAATCCTTATATTTTTCTTATCTTCACAGATCAAACGAATAAAACTTGTATCTTTTATAAAAACAAACTGAAAAATAAATTCCGAACTCATATCTTTCTGTATAACTTAAAAAAAAAAAAAATCCTTATCATGATTTTTCATTTTATATTTTCACTAACAATGTATAAACACACATATTAGAAAAATCAATTTAAATTAACCAATAAAAGTATCCTACCATCTTATCATATACTCAATAGTATATCATTCAAAATTCAATCTAAACTCACTAATAATATTATCCTATCATCTTATCATATCCTCAATACATTATTCACCTAATCAACATATTGTGGTATCTTTTAAGCACATAGTTAAGAGTTTAATTTTCATGTTTGTGTTTAAAAAAATTTCAAGAAATTAATTTTTTACTGTTGGTTGAAAAATACCCTAGACACTAAAAAAAATGCTATATTATTTAATTAAACTAGTGTAGTCGAAAAAAATATGATTGTATTTTTATCCATATATAAATAAGATAATACATATTTAATTATTTACAAACAAAATACAACAGCTAATAGCATAGTTTTAAAACCCGGACCGACCCGGCCGGTCGGACCGGTCGGACCGGGAACCGGTGGTCAGACCGGGTCGAGTCGGTCATCGGACCGGTCATGCTATCGACCCGGTCAAACCCGGTGTGACCCGGTCAAACCCGGGGTTGACCCGGTGACCCGACCCGGTCATCGACCCGGTCGCCCCTTTTTTTTTTTTTTTTTTTTTTTTTTTTAAAAAAAATTTTAAAAAAAATTTTAATTTTTTTTTAAAATTTTAATTTTAATTTTAATTTTAATTTTTTTTAAATTTCTTGAAACGACGTTATTTGGATAAAAAATCAAAAGAAAGAAAGGTTTTGTGACTGTGACCGTTTGTCAAAACATTGCTTGTTGTGTCGTGTTTGTGAGTCTGTGAATTTTCTTCTTCAAACTTCAAAGTGCACACACATAAACCCTAATGCCATCATTTCAACCACATCGATCCACACCACATGATTCTATTTAATCCAACTTGAATGTTATTTTTAGTTAATTCTGTTTTTATTATTTATGAGTAGTGATTCTTAGGTAATTGATACTGTGATTCTATCACTGTGATTTTGTTTGAAGAAGTGATGGTACAGTTGATAGTGTGATTCTATTATTTTAAATTCTGTTTAAACTTTAAAAAAGTTTAATAAGTAATTTATAATGTGATTTTATTACTATGAATATCAATAGATTTGAACTTGAAAAATGAGCTTGTGGAATTATATTAATTTGTTATGTGATTTTTTTTTTTACTTTTTTAAGACAGATATAAAATTTTCAAATTTTTTAATACAGACCGGGTCATGCGGATCAATTAGTGACCCACCGGTTCGACCACTGACCCAGTGACCCAGTGCCTTGACCGGGTCGGTCACCGGGTCGGTTTTTAAAACTATGGCTAATAGTCTAATACCGAGTTGTTTTTTTAATATTTAATAATAATAATAATAATTATATTCAAGTAGAGCGCATAAAAACTCTCAAGAAAGCGTCGTGTTCTGTGGCTGGCTGAGACAGTGCATCCCATCTTCACTTCCCTTGTCTCTCTCTCTCTCTTGCTCTGACCCGCTCTTCCTTTCCGCATCTAATCTCATCTGCAACAATGGGCAAAGGCGGATCTCTGAGCGACGGCGTGGTGAAGAAGATCGTGCTCTCGTACACCTACGTAGCAATATGGATCTTCCTGAGCTTCACGGTGATCGTGTACAACAAGTACATCCTGGACAAGAAGATGTACAACTGGCCATTCCCAATCTCCCTCACCATGATCCACATGTCCTTCTGCGCCACCCTCGCCATCCTCCTCGTCCGCGTCTTCCGCCTCGTCGAGCCCGTCTCCATGTCCCGCGAGGTCTACCTCTCCTCCGTCGTCCCCATCGGCGCCCTCTACTCCCTCTCCCTCTGGCTCTCCAACTCCGCCTACATCTACCTCTCCGTCTCCTTCATCCAGATGTTGAAAGCCCTCATGCCCGTCGCTGTTTACTCCATCGGCGTCCTCCTCCGCAAAGAGTCCTACAAAAACGACACCATGCTCAACATGCTCTCCATCTCCCTCGGCGTCGCCGTCGCCGCCTACGGCGAGGCCCGCTTTGACCCCTGGGGCGTCCTCCTCCAGCTCGGCGCCGTCGCCTTCGAGGCCACCAGACTCGTCATGATCCAAATCTTGCTCACCTCTAAAGGGATCTCGCTCAACCCGATCACTTCCTTGTACTACGTCGCACCGTGTTGCCTCCTTTTCCTCTCCGTACCCTGGATCTTCGTCGAGTACCCCGTTCTCAGGGACACTTCCAGCTTCCACTTCGATTTTGTCATCTTTGGCACCAATTCCTTCTGCGCCTTCGCGCTCAATCTCGCCGTGTTTCTCCTCGTCGGGAAGACGTCCGCCTTGACCATGAATGTGGCGGGTGTTGTCAAGGATTGGTTGCTCATTGCCTTCTCTTGGTCGGTGATTAAGGACACTGTGACTCCGATTAATTTGTTCGGCTACGGGCTTGCGTTCCTTGGTGTGGCGTATTATAACCACTCCAAGTTGCAGGCGCTGAAGGCTAAGGAGGCGCAGAAGAAGACTGCGCAGGCTGATGAGGAGGAAGGGAGCTTGCTCGAGGACAGAGATGGAGATGGAATGGGCAAGAGGAACGACCAGCAGAATTAATTGATTTATTTTATTAATTTCCTGTTTTATTCTACACAGATTCAAGACCAAAAAAAATTAGACAGTACGAGGAAAATAAAACGAGGAGGAGGAGGAGGAGGAAAAGGTTTGGATTTGGAGGCAGATATGGAAATGTCATCATCCTCTCTGGGCGAATTGCCGGTTCGGTATGTTTTTTTTAGTTTATAGATCTTCTTCACGTTGCTAATGGTGGCGGTGGATAGTTAATTAGTAGATTTGGATTTGAGATTCCTGCATTTGTTGTGCTTACAGAGAACAATTATGTGTTACAAGAGCGAGAGTCTCCGATCCTTTTATTATTATTATTTTTTTCTTTCTCATTCCCGTTTTCGGTGGTTTAGTTTTATGTTATGTTATTGTAGGAACTCGATTTATGGACTTTACATGCTTATTAATTCACAGTGCATTTCAATTCTGTGTAAGTATCTTCTCGTTTTGTGAATTTGGGATTTATCAGCTGTCTTACAAATTTCACTTGTCACTCAAAGCTAATAACTGTAAACGGATGGCAATGGTTTAACTTTGATGAGATCTTAATGTTCCGAATTACTCTGTTCCGGTCGGATGTGATGTTCACTGTTCGTTCTGCGTTGGTTTTTAAATTATGTTGAGGGTTTGAAAAAGTAACTTATTGATCTCTTGCAATTATGGTCCTTTCCCTTCTCTATTGTATGGTTCCGTATATACTCCTAGGCCCATAGCAGTACTGGCCCGGTGATCTTTTTTGCCCCACATCCAAGCCAGTGACTAGGTCAGATACACTGTCGGTGGGAACGTGGTCATATGAATATATTGTCATTGGGTTATCGTGAGAGAAATTTAATTAATCTGTTTTTGAATTTTGAACAATGATTCAAGACGTTGAGTGTGATATAAACTAGTTTTTAATATATTCAAAACGCGTTATTGAATTAACGATTATGAAATGGACGCCTGATGTTGCACTCGGTCCTTGTTGGTATCTACATTTTCATTATGCTTGATGATAATCTTCTGACGACTTTCTTTCGCTCTCTTTGCCGTTTTTCCCTCCTTCCGCCTAATTCCTCCTAGTAGGACAAAATTGCTAAAGTCCTTGCTAGAATAGATGGGGAAATGTTATGTTCACTGATATTTCGATGTCCATGTCCATCAAACTGAAAAAAGTTTAC
Source organism: Pueraria montana var. lobata (assembly GCA_026413185.1). Taxonomy (NCBI): domain Eukaryota; kingdom Viridiplantae; phylum Streptophyta; class Magnoliopsida; order Fabales; family Fabaceae; genus Pueraria; species Pueraria montana. The sequence continues at coordinate 10,668,073 of CM048652.1, forward strand.
ATACTTTTCTTTAGTGAATAATGATGGAACTGTTAAAAATACCTTTTTGTTTACAATATTGTCTGCCTTTAACGGCACGCAGTGTGATCTACCCAAGTTTGCGCTGTGTCTGTCTGTCTGTCTTATTGTCTGTAGCACCGCTTGTTTTAAACCTGCCATCAGTACATGTAACTGAGAGTATTGTATTGTATTGTATTGTTTCTCAACTGAATTAATTGAGTTACAATTGACAACAAGAACATTTTAACTGAAGTTTATCAGCTGAAACACTCGGATTCATGTACCCAATATTCCTGCTCTTTCTTTGGTTAGCTAATAGCCAACACTTCCGCTCACTAGTTCGCCCTCACTCATGATCCCAGAAGAGGAAATATTAATTACTAGACAGTGGTTGGTAACCATTAACACTGCATTACCATTTATGGAAAGAAAACACATCTCCCATCAATGAATTCATTTCAGTGGTACCCAACTACGCATGTACGTTTGCACCATTTCAAACACACTGAGCTAGTGTTATGGGCGTGATTTTCTCAAAGTGAGTGATCATGGGCCATGATCAACTATAAGGTTGTGGTGTGGCATTAGCTCTAGGTTAGGTGCACCAGACAGAAGATTCTGGACCGCGATGGTCACTGACAAATAGGACTAGACTAGACGTGAACTGAATTATAAAAATCCATGTGTGTATATAAATATAAAAACAACTTATTAAGTTACGTAATAAGCATAAAATATTTGATTAATTCAATGTTTGATGTTGACATAATTTGTGAACTTTAGAGTCAAGATAAACAAAAGAGGGAAAGCTCAATTTCTTATATAGGTTGGCCTAAGTTAGGCTTAGCCTGACTCTCCTGCGTTTCCAACAGTTGTTTACTAGAATTAAATGTTTGGTATTCAACAAGAAAAAAAGAATTAACGGTTTTTGGTAAACAGAAATAACTTTAGCTTCAACTTAATGAATGCCAGCCTAATGGAAATGTGATCGTCAATCTGACTCTCAAGTATATTTAATTTTGGTTTCCCATCTACGCATCCATTCTAAAGCAATAAGGCATTGCTTTTACGTTTTAGAAGTGAAATCAAAGGTAGACGTGCGTAAGAAAATGCACAAGCAAACACACAGTCCCTGGAATCCTTTACATCCTTTCATATCCATCTCTATAATGTTAGTGTAACGAACTATATTACCACAAGACATTTGCCCACTATCACTATATTAATATCAGGAAAGAAAGGTCCCTCTTCTCAACAAAACCAAAGGAGATAAGAATTTTGGGAGTAAGAAAAGTGTGGTCACGAATATTCCTTCTCTGGGTTCTGTTTCTCTTCTTTTTTATATGATTCTGTAATTATATTCTAGTTTGCTTGTACTAACTGCTACGGACCTACTCGTGGACCAAAATAAACTCTCCTTGTCTTTCTCCTAGCACATTTGAGACATGTGCTATTGTACTCTTTATCTCGTTCACACACTTTGACCCGTGAATATTGTCTTCCTTGTTCTTTTACTCAAGTAGCTTCAATTAGTTCGTGACTTTCCTTTGTCAAAAACTTCCGACCAAAACATTTTGACCACCCAATTCACCCCTATGAAATATACAAATCGGAACAGTTTTTGCTCTCATTCATCGGTGCTTGTTGTCTTACACCACATCGAGTTTTTGTTCTTCTTGGCTCCAATTCGTTTGCATTATTGCTATTCTTTTCTCTAGCTCCTGCTACAATTTCTGTCGCCATTTCTTGCCAGCTATATTCAATTTTAGCCTTTTTGATAAGGACGAATTCCATTGCATTAAAATTTAAAATGGTCCATCTCTCTTTTACTTGAGAAAAAAAATTAATGCCCCTACCGTCTTGCATTTTTAATTAGTTTGTCCCCTTTTGCGTCATAGTGAAGACTAAGCTCCCCTTTCTCCATTAGAATTATTAAAGATAGTTTGTCCCGTATCGGATTTTGCACCACTAGTTGGTATTGCTATATTTTTATTTATTACTCAGTGGCCCTCCTAAATACATCCCAAAAGTGATTAAGACGTAGGCACTATCATGGATTTGAATAGTCTCCTTTTTCTTAATTCATTTTGATTTTTGAATATAAATGATAGCACCATGCTCCGTGAGAGTATGTTACACATTTTCCATTACCTCATTCTGATAATGTAAGCTGAGAGTAACGTATAAATATAATAGAGTAGTGATTACACAGCGTTTGTGGACGTCAGTAAGTAGCCATCTTCCGTTCAAATGCACTCTATGTTTCTTTCTTTGTTTCATACCTTTATTTCTCTTGTAAACATGTTGATAATGTTGGTGTTTTCAGTTATTCTATTATTTTTTTTCATAGAATGCTGAAAGTCACAATTTTTATGTTTACAAAGATTTGATTGAGCCGTGTATATCAGAGGATTAAGAACTATGAGGTTGAGTAATCCGAGAGAGGGATTTCGAGAATGTGGTGCCATCTAGGGGTAGTGTTAGGAGAGGTTACGCGAGAAGTTGATGAGGAGGGTGCGGAATGCAGGTCGGGGTAAGGATTTGGTGATGGAAGATGGGGTGAGGATTCAATTGTAGTAAATGGATATGGATATAGAGTAGATGGGACATTTAGAAATTTGTCATAAATTGATAATACACATAGAAGCGGACTTTGTTGTTTTGAGAAGTTGTCTTTCCAAGAAGTGCGTAAATCCTACAAAAGTCCTCAATATGATATGACCATCATCACCCAGCAATTTAAGTGGTTCAATTATCTTCTTGTTGGTGCCATTTAGAAATTTTTGTAAGTGTCGTAGGCCCAAACTGTTTAAATGTGATGATGGAGAAATACTAAGTCTTGAAGTTCGTTTTTGAATTCCAGAAAATCGATAAAAGGGAATGATTGTAGTGAATCTGATTTCTATCTTGGACATATACGATAAGTATTTGTTCAACAAATTTCTCGAAGACAGAAGTAGAAGTGTAGATGCCCAAGATTAGATGAAGAAGAATATGCTAAGTGTGAAAGTGGTCAAAGAGATCAAAGCAATCGAAGATTTTGAAAATTTATGAGATTTTAAAGTTAATAACACATGAAGGAATTACACATCAGTTTAACAAGCGGTTATCAAAGATGTACATATTGAGATAGGTGGTGACGTCCTAAATAATTGATCCTAGGCAATTTTACATGTGTATAAATCTTATTTTTCGACCGTTAGGTGTAAAATTTATAAACAAGGAACTTACCCTGTGTTTTTGGATGAAGGAATTTAATAGAGTAATTCAATTTTTTAAAGAATTTAAATTGCTTCTTAGTAAAATAAGGTGTTTGGATAAAGAATTTAAGAAGAATTTGAAATGTTAGTATTTTAGTAAGGTATTTTGATTAACTAAAATCCTAGGATTTCAAATTCCTCCAAAAATTAAAGAAATTGAAATTCTTTATGCGGAGTCACTCTGGACTTGGTACGCTCCGCTTCTCTCACCGTTGCAACCAACACTTGCGCTCTCAGTCTTCGCTTCTCTCTCACAATTGTCCTCTCGCTCCTCTCTCTCTCTCTCACAACGACGATCATTCTCTCACTCCTTTCTCTCTCGCAACAACGATTGCTCTATCGCTCCTCTCTCTGGTTCAAAGAGCACTCAATCTCTCTCTTGGTGGTTCATCCATGTTTTGTTCTTGTTCATTTGTGTTTCAATTTTGTTTTCACTATTTGATTTCATTAATTTGCATTTCAAGTCTATAATCTAGGGTTTGAACGTTGTATTTCCACCAAACTATGTTGGATTTGCATTTGTGTTTATTTGATTTCATTGTTGATTATGAATGCAATTTGTGAGTATACTGGGATTGATCAAACTCAGAGCTAGTGTATATGAGGATGTAGGAGAATAAGGCTAATGCTCAAACTAAGTATATGACCTGTAACAATTTTACTTGAAGTTTTCAAATTCTAATGTTTTTGTCAATGTTTTCCTGAACTTTTTTTTTTTTTTAAAGCTGGCATGCAAAGACCATGCCCAGGATCTAGATTAAAATAAAAAGATGAACAGAAACATGGGGGGACATGTACCAAAACCCATGGAAGGAAAGATCACAGGAACCTATAGTTAGGTAAACCTATTCTATTTCTGCAAAAATCCTCACTAATAAACTGAGGAATAGTATCAGACAAAAAAAAATCATGTACTGAAATAGCAAAGGAGGCAATTTTGTCTGCACAAGTATTACCCTCCCTATAGATGTGAGAAACTCTAAAATTCATGTTAGAGCTGAGAGTTAGGCAATTGATCCTTTTAGATTTGAGTCTCCAAGGAACTATGTTAACATTACTAAAAGCTAGAACCACTAGTTGAGAATCACATTCAAGCCAAAGATTTGTCCACCCCTTAGCAAAGGCAATTTCAATGGCTAACATAGCACCAATTAATTCAGCTTGAAGTGAGTAGTTAAATCCCAAATTTTTTGCATAACAACCCATAATAGCCCCACGAAAATCACGAAACAAACCGCCACAACCAGCTTGGCCAGGGGCTCCCTTCGCAGCTCCATCAGAGTTACATTTGAACCAATTGGGGAGAGGGGGATACCAGATAACTTCTTTAATGTTTGGAGCTTTTTTGGGATGACATTTAATGGAGAAAGACTTCAAAATATTGAATTCCTCTATTGATGATGAAGTGGTCCCATTGGACAAATTACCAGTTAAGCAAACAGCAGCATGAATGAGATTGAGAATCTGTCTAGGAGGAGTGCTAATGTCTTCAAATCGTAATTTGTTTCTAGAAGACCAAATGCCCCAGAGAACATAAGTAATGGCTGACAGAATAACATCCTTAAGTTGAGAACTCCAATTTTGATGATAAACTTGAAGAAGATTATGGATTGAAGACAAATCCAAGTTTTGCTGAAGAATCAAGCTGAGCCAATGCCAAAAGTAAGCCGCAAAAGAGCATGTTAAGAATAAATGGTCAATTGTTTCAAAAGCTGAACCACAATGACAACAAACAGATACAACACTTATGCCTCTACTTCTCAAATTATCATCAGTGGGAAGCTTATTAAGCAATATTCTCCAAAGCAGAAAAGATTTAGAAGGTGGAATAAACTGATTCCAAATAACTTTTCCCCAAGAAACCATCTGAGAAGAGGGAGATAAGAAAAGATACGCATCTTTAAAAGACAATTCTCCTTAATCATTGCTGGACCAATGCATTGTGTCATCAGCTGAAGTTAAAGGAATAGAAATTTCCTTTATGCGGGCAGCAATATTCAAAAATCTTGAAGAAATCTGATTTGGGATGTTCCAATTTCTGTTGTGAATGAAATATGCTACAGTAGCATCAAGAGAAGAATGCAGAGATAGCGGAATTTGCATCAAATCCACTAAAGGAGCTTCCAACCATCGGTCTTTCCAGAAGTTAATATCATGCCCATCTCCTATTTGCCAGGCCATGTTGCAAAGCACAGAACTGAAATGATAACTCACAGAAGGCCAAATTGAAGATTTAACAAAATAGCTTTTAAGAGTATTATGCTTTAAAAATCTAGCATGCAAAAAGAGGGCCCAAGGGTTAAAAGAAGAGAAAAAATCCCAACAGAGTTTAAGGTTGAACTGTTGAACTGTTGAACTGAATTGATCTTAAGCTTAAACCTCCTGCTGAGGAAGGAGAGCAAATTTTTTTCCAAGCCACACTAACTAACTTCCTAGAAGAGATGTCCCCAGTCCAAATGAAATTTCTAATGTATCTGTCAATTTCTTTAAGCAGGGCAGCAGGCCACTTATAGATTTGAAAGCTGAAAAGCAGCATACCGTGAATAATAGAAGAAACCAATTGGACACGACCCATGTAGGATAACATTTTTCCTTTCCAAGAAGCAAATTTGTTTTTGACCCTGTCCACAAGAGGTTGAAACTGAAATCGTTTTGGCTTGCCTTTGAAAATAGGAATTCCCAAATAAATGAAGGGAAGATGACCAGCAGAGAATCCAAGGATACGAGACAAAGTAATTCGTCTAGAAGGAGAGATACATCCGGTGTAAAACTTGCTTTTGTCAAAGTTAATTTTTTGACTGGATGCTTCTTCGTATCTTTTAAATAGAGACATGAGTAAGGTGATATTATTAACTATACCCCTACAAAAGATCATAATATCATCAACATAAAGAGTATGAGATGGAGTTTGATAACCTCTAGGACCAGCCATTGGTTGGATAGATCCTTGCTCAACAAGCTTAGTTATGCCTCTACTGAGCACATCTTCAGCTAGACAAAAAAGTAAGGGGGACAAGGGGTCCCCTTGTCTGACTCCCCTTTTGCAAGCAAAGAAGCCAACTGCCTTTCCATTAACTGAAAATGATAGTTTAGAAGAATGCAGAATGGTATTAATCTAGCTACAAAACTTTGGAGCAAATCCAAAAGCTTTAAGCACATTGAGGAGAAAATGCCAATCCACTGTATCAAAGGCCTTCTGGATGTCCACTTTGAGAGCTATGTTACCACCAAAGATTTTGCTGTCCAACATATTAAAAGCCTCTGAAGTAATGCAAAGACATTCAGAAATATGTCTGCCCCTTAAAAAACCTCTTTGATGCTCAGAGATAATCTTGGGAGCTACAATTGCCAACCTATCGGCCAAGACCTTGGTTATAATTTTATACTGAAAATTAGCTAAGGCAATGGGCCTGTAATTTTCAATTCGATCAACCTTTGGGAATTTGGGGATAAGAACCACAAGGCTGGAATTTAAATTTGGCAGCAACCAATCCTGAAGAAAAAATTGAGTAACAGAACTAAAGACATCCTCCTGAATAATATCCCAAAAAGAATGGAAGAAACTGCCTCCGAAATCGTCCGGACCAGGGGCACTAGAAGTACTCATAGCAAAAATAGCATTCTTGATTTCTTGTCTGGTCGGAATATTAGTCAGCATACAATTGTCTTCTGAAGAAACCAAGGAAGGGATAACCTCTTCAATAAGCCCATTCATAGTGCAAGAGTTATCAGAGGCAAATAGATCTTTATAATAAGACACCACATGATTTTCAATATCATTTTGATCATCAAGGAGAGAAGACCCATGTCTGAGAATTGTCATCTGTTTAGAGGCATTTCTGATCTTTGCAGTTTTGTGAAAAAAGGAAGTATTACGGTCTCCAAAAGCATGCCATTTAACCTTGGCTTTTTCCTTCCAAAAAGATTCCTGAAAATTCAAAGCTTGCTGTAAACTGATTTGAGCCTTTTTTTTCTTTTTCAAAAAGTTCATCAGTGTAGCCAGTAGCATTTATATAAGCTTGAATTTTTTCTACTTCACCCATAACAGATTGAACATTACGATTAACATCCCCAAAGACGTTTTTGTTCCAAGCTTTGAATGCTATTTTCATGTTTTTCAACTTTTGAGAGAGGATGAACATAGGGCAACCATAACAAGGTTTCTGCCAAACTTCAGACACCAGTGTTCGACATTCAGGATGTTCACTCCACATACTAAAATATTTAAATGATGAAGGATGGTTGCAAACCTTATCAACTAAAGAAAGGAGAAGAGGGAAATGATCAGATTTTTGTCTAGTAAGGGTGCAGCAGGTGATGTTTAACCAAGAATCTAGCCAAGAGTCATTGCATATAGTTCTGTCCAAACGCTTTTCACAATGAGCTAAACCTCTTCTGCCATTAGACCAGGTGTAAGGAGCTCCTCTTGTTAAAAGATGAGTTAGATTACAATTTTCTGACCAGAGCTTAAAGTCATCACAAGCAACATAAAGAGATGGAGAGCCTCCACGTTTTTCATGGGCACCAAGAACTGAGTTAAAGTCTCCTATGAAGCACCAGGGACCAGGATGGTTTTGTTGATCAGAAGCAAGATCCTTCCACAAAGATCTCCTTACCAGATAAGAGGTACTAGCATAAACTGCTGCCATATAAACTTTTTTGTTATTCACAGAAAAAGAGAAGGAGATAAATTGATCAGTGACTGAGATGATCGAAGGATAAAGATTAGCAAAGCAAAAACACCAAAGGTTTGGGATTCTAGCATTACGAAGATTAGCAGCAAAAGGCCTGACATTTAGCTGAGACCAATAATTTACTGGAATTTTATCCAAAGAGATCCACGGTTCCGCAATAAACAACAACTCTGGTTTATGAAGAGAGCAGAGTTTCTTAAGAACTAATCTTGTATCAAGATTAGCAATGCCCCTGGCATTCCAATACAAAGCTTTCATGAGTCAGGGTTGATGGTATCAACCCTTAGACGGGTAACTGTGGCTTTCTTGTTTGCAGAGCTACTTGAACCTTTTTTTAGTTTCTTCTTTTTAGACTTTGACAGAACTTTTGTGAACTGATCGTTATCAGTGCTCAATGGATCCTGACTAACTTCTTGGTCTTCATCATCCTCACAATCTCCCCAAAATTTGGAAAGAACCTTGAGGTTGCTGGTAGCCTTTTCACTGAGAGCAGAGTATGCATTATGCTGGATAGATAAAGGAACGTCCACCAAATTAGTATCAGAAAACTTTGGGGGTGGGTCGGAGTCAGAAGCTTCTTCAACCAAAACCTTTTCTTTGTTTTTATCTTGTTTTTGCAAGGAAATCATAGAATCTTCAACAGTGTTAACCATGTTATCATCTGGCTTACCTTTCTCCAAACTGCCGACATTAATGTCTTGAAAAACCATCAGTTCTGCTTGAGGAGTTGAAACTGAAGCAGTTCTGGTAGCATCAGGAGGTATAGTGGAAGGCTTTTGTTGTTGTGTCTCCAGCCGAGTTTGCTGAGTTTTTTGCTGAGGACTTCTATTCCTCTTTTTGCATAGATTTGCATCATGCCTAATGGTATGGTAGTGCTCGCAAAACAGTGGTAATTTCTCATACTCTACACCAACATAGAAGGCAAAATCTTCTCTCTCAACCAAAATCTCATTATGCAACTTCTCCTTTAGATCCACATCAATTAAAATTCTAGCAAAATGCCCAAATTTTTTACTCCGCGTAGCCTCATCAAGAATAATAGGAGTACCTAAACCTGCTGATATTTCAAACAAAATTTTTGGCCTCCAATATTCTTGAGGCAAGTCATAAAGTCTGACCCAATTTTGGGAGTGGGTTTGCTTCATATTGTTGGGATTGAAGTCCGCAGACCATTGAGAGAGTCTTAACAACCCAGGTTGCAGATTCCAATCCCTTACTGCCCATACACTTCTAAGATCCTCCTGTGAAGAGAACCCAAATTCATAAAAACCTCTGCCAAGGGGTATTACCTTCCACTGACCTAGAGGCTTCCATAACTTTATTAGTTTTGACCTGAGATCTTCAATCTTTAGAGGCGTCTCTCCTTTAGCTAGAGTAATTTGACCATGTAGATGATTCTTGCATTCTTCAAGCCCTATCTGATATTCTGCCTCAGAGATTTTAATGGAAATCGAGTCACCCTTTACACATGGACGAGGTAAAGGGGTTAACGGAAAATCAAATGAGTTGTAGAGGGCTTTCGCAAAGGACTTCGTGAAGTGAGAGACAGGGGGATTGAGGTTGCTGGAGTAGTGGGATCCAGCCGCTCGAGGAAACTCCATGGACAAGGGGCAAAGGTTTCCATGACGGCGCAACATTCGATTAGGTCTAGCAAAATTCTAACTGATTTGACGAATCCCTTTCCTGAACTTGTCATAAATTAATCAGCCTAATTTCATTTATGATCCTTACAAAAATCCTGGCCTCTATGCTTCAATCTCTTCAATGGAACATTCAATCAAAGGTGATTGACTTCACCTTGTTACATATTAAGCCTCTTATGTTGTAGAGTAGGATCTAATGTCTCATGTTATGATTTCACTTTTTACATTTCTATCTCCCCTGTTTGTTACTGATATCTATTGTTTATGTTTATGGAATAAAAGATGTTTCTAGGTGATTTTGAATTAAATGAATGAGATATCAATTGGTTAAATGGTTATGGCTATGTTTTTCTGAATGCAATTGGTGCTCTGTGCAAGAATGTTATGTGCAAGTGGTGCTGTGAGATAGAGCTTTATACTATCTACAGGATTGGTGCACCAGTTGGCATAGGCAACAAAAAATGTTACTACCACTAAATGAATTGAAGTAGAACACAGAGAAAGGACTAGCAGAAAATGACATATAGCTAAGCTGTGATGTGTGATATTTGAGTTTTCTTAAATTCTTTCTAGTCCCTATTTACTTTAGGTTCACTGTATATAAATGTGTCCTTGGTAATGCCTTTTATTCTTCATTCAATGGATCTTATTGAATTGGAGCTCCCCTTTCCATAGTTATGATGAGCTTAAATTTGTATGATTTTAATCACTGTCATTACTGTTATTCCTCTTATTTTTTAATGACTAGTTTGAATATGAGTTTTGTGTAATGCCTTTAAAGTGTCTCTATATTATTCTGTATGCTATAGGATTGGTGGATTTGAAAGCCCCTTGAACTCTTAATTAGCAAACCCCATCAGTTTTCATTTGGAGATAGCTTAAGTTGAATTAAAAAAAAAAGGAATATAAATCTTGTCTGGATTAATATCTTGAAACTCAGGATGTAAGGCAATATGAATTGGTTTGAAATACTTGGGGTTTATGACTGTTTACATGCCAGGAGAGAGAAGCCCTATTGCTGATTTGCTCACTAAAACAGTTTTCAATTTGAATTGGTGCTTGTACATAGAACTGTCTCTGGCTTGCATGAGATACTTGATCCTTGTACTGTTTTTATAGCTTAGAAGAAGTAATAAACCATTATAAAACATTGGCATATGCTTGAGGTTTACGCCATGAAGTTTATCATTTTGATTCATGCATCTTTTCTTGATAAGATGATTTTGATATATCATGTTATTGAAACTTTCAGGATGTTGAAGATGAGAAGCATATGAAGAAAACTGATGCAACAGTTTAGGATGCCTAATTACTTTTGATTGAGACTGAAGTAAAAATGAACTTTGCTGCTTGCAACTATCCCCGAGATATCACTGAACCATAAAGACAAACGGTTGTAATAGCCTAGAATTAAAGAAAAGTGGTTGTAGCAGTGTGTAGATTTGGTGAATTGGTCGGAAAAAACTGAAAATTTGGTTTAATCTAGATGCCAATTTAATTCTTTTTTAGTGGTCATAGTTCTTGTAAAATCTGTCACAATTTAGGGACATTTGTAACTCAGTTTCATTTTAATATTGAAATTTCATTTTTTAAATATATATTTAAAAATAAAATTTTGCATATGGAGGAAATTGAATTGCTTCATCCAAATTAAAAATTTGAAATCCCAAAAATTTGAATTGATTCATCCAAACAAATCATTTGGAAAATGAAGGAAATCTAAATAAGAGCAATTTAATTCTCTAGTATTTCAAATTCCTTGGAATTTTGAAATTCCTCATCCAAACACAAGGTTAAGGTAGCTATTTTTCTTTAGTTGAAACATTTGCAATTTACTTTACTCATTATATGACGAACATTGCAATACAATTCATAACATAATTTTACTATGGAAATGATTTATTTACTAGGTGTAGGGTTAATAAAACTCATAATCAAGAGACCCTTAACTATACCTTCGATCCCCTCCATTGACAACGACACTGTTTGCTACCCATTAAAGGCAACGCTTGAAACAACTTCGTTCAAGGCATAACTCCGTTCAAAAGTGTTCCATATACAGGAGACAAGGTTTGAAATAACTATGTTTAAGGCACGAGTCTATCCAAGGGATAACAGAAATTTCAAGGTGCATTTGTAAATGAAGGCACAATGCAGCAATTTCATAGTGTATACATTATACATTATGCATGTTGATTTCATTTCAATTTCATAAGGTACAACTTTATTCAAGGATGGGAATTGCTTTCACAGTTTTCTTTTATTCTCATTTTGGTTTTCCTTATATTGAGTTACCACATAAGTCATCATCATTTTCCTTTCCCAAAATGCCTTTGTTGACTCAACAGGACGTTCATCATTTTCCCTATAATATTCTTTCTCATGTTCCTGTCTTTTCTTTGCTCTAGAACGTTACTTATGCACACTTGGCCCGTCATTTAGTTTGAGGCTATGTAGTATGGCAAAGAGTTTTGGGTACAATCATCAATTTTACATGCATGGGATTGTAGGTTCGAATCACATCTGAGTTTAGGTAGCTAGTTAGCATGGGATTGTAGGTTCAAATCACATTGATATCATTGTACATGCAAAAATATCCGCAAATCACAGGAATCTGGATTCCCTGCATTCTTTTTTCCACACATTCATGTATTCGATAATTTTGTAACCGTTGGATGAAGATCGACAATTCATGTTTTACTCCATAAATCATGTTTAAAACACACAGTCAAATCTAAGTAGTCCAATTTTCATCCTACGGTTATAAATGCTCTGCCTGTGTGAATCAGTCAAAAATTGACTGCATTGAATCCATAGGTTGGAGCTGATGGCAATGTAAAATATTGGATTCTTGGTAAGCAAAGAAGTATGATTTAGAAAATATTTGTGGTCTCAGTATTTCAGGGGCTGCACTGGAGCCTCTTGTCCTTATCTTTCTTTCCGCATATCTTCATTTTCTTTGGGATATCTTGCTTTGAGATTGCGCGTGCACCTCTCTGCTTATTCGCATAATCAGTTTGATTTCCTCTAAAAAGTAAAAAGTTGGGAAACGAGGGCCTGCAAATATGCAATAGAAGGTACTGTTTGAAAAAAAAATAAGTGTACATATTATATATCATATTAGCAATTTTTTTTAGTAAAAATTACATTAAATTGAGTAATTTGAATTAAGAGGCAAAACTCTCCCAATTATGGATGATTTTATATGAAAAATCAAGTGCATTTAGGCCAATACATTATTAACACATTAATTATTATAGTTAATCATTACTTGATGGTTTACCAATTATTTATTAGGTTAGTGGATTTAACTTTGTGCATTAGGTTTATGTAATATTTTTTTTTTTTTTTTTGAAATGGAGATCATTAAAAGTGAGCTTTATCTCACCCAACAAAGTCTTTTTTATATACAGTACATGACAAAAAAATAAGCAACATGTTTAACAAATTTAACTATTTACTATATATGCTGTGCATTGTTGGTGATTAACTTCCCCCTAAATAAGGTTATTTACTCTCTTTTTTTATGAACAGTATGTAAACGTGAGGATCGGTTTGATAATGCAAATTGAATCTTACATCATTGTGCATAAACATTAGCAGAGAATAGGAAAAAAAAACAAATTGGATCCTGCCTGACGCCTCATGCTTATGCTACGAACTGAATTATTTTTTGCCGTCATTACTTTAGAAAATTATTATATATGGGCCTGAATTTTTATACGGTAATGAGCTTATGTGCTTACTTGCACCACTTGAAAATTAACACTTCGCCACTAACTAAGAATACGGTTATTCTAAGTATCTATACTGCACTAAACTGCTCAGTTATATGACTGTCCTTAATTAGTTGATGAGTTCCCCACCACTTTCTCCTCATATGCTAACTTTGGCGTGCTTAATATGCTCAATTTTTATGGCTGCAACATATAAAACTTAGTGGTGGGTGTATCCATACTGGTTGTTGAACTGAAGTCTGCGACGACCCATTATGTAATATCCACTCAAACTAAATACAATTAGGCGAGACCTTGCCAAAAATGGGGTTGACCCAGTGGACAATTCTAAGCCTTATCTTGGTTGACTAATCTTAAGATTAATTAATGGTTAAAATCCATTGTACATCGTGATTAATCTTCTCTGTTTCCTCGTAAAGCTGACTGAATCAAATTTGGTGATGATATTGGAACATCATATCACTTGTTTCCTGTATATGTTCATGAATTAACCAAGCCCAGCAGAGGAAATGCAAGAATGTTCAATATGTTCCCAATACCAATCCACTTAGCACAAGATAATTAATTTCTGAAATTCTGACCAAGAAACATTTTTTTTCCTTCTGTAAAACGTGTTAGTATTGGTATGTGATTTAAGTCATTTAACTCACAAACATCGCATAAACTCTTGATTTTTTTTTTTTTTGGTGTGCAACCCTTAATTAATTTAACTATACATATAGCATGTAAGTATATATCAGTTAAAACTTCGTGTCTAGAGTTTCTTTTCTATACATATGGAAACCTCATTGCGCTTGAATTCATCCTACACTACTCAGTTCACTAATTAATTAATGCGTAACGAAGCAAATTTGTAACGTATTTAAATACATATAATCATTTTTTTTGTTAGACAAATACATATAATCGTATAGATATTTATTATATTTTATCATGAATTAAAGAAAGAATTAGGACTAAAATTTTGTGACAATGGAGAAGACTTCATTTTTGTTCAATCCTTGTTAATTAGAAATATAGGAAAATAACTGACAATGTGAGAATTACTACCCCTCTCTAACATTTAGGATTTACATGTTTAATAAAATTGTCTTAGGGGAAATCATTTTTATAATCATATCAATAAGAATAGAAACACCTCAACCCGAATATTATATGAATGATTCAATCCATGTAGATTATTCATAAGATTAAAAACCATACAATCTACTATTCTTATTAGTATTTTCGTGACCTTTTTTATACATGTTCAAACTATCTTAACTAATTTTCTTTCATTTTTTTTTCTTAATTTGCACTTCTAACAATCTCTCCCCCTATACAATCATGCCATGTCCTTTGTGTGATCACTCATCAATTGTAACATTTTCATTTCTTTTACTCTTACCTCTTTCTCTTGTTATTCCTTTAAAGTCCAATATTTACTATAATAGAGTATAGTTGGACATATAGTAATACTATAAAACTTGCCTTTGAGTTAATTAAGTAGGTATTTTGCAATCATAGATAATTTCTTATGGCTTTTTCCAATTTATCCATCTTACTTGTATGTTTGTCACATCCTTATTAACTTTATTTCAACAATGACACAAACTCATAAAGCCTTGTTTGTGGTTTATTTTAACTGTACAAAAAGCATCGTTGTCGACCTCGTTGCTCTGAATTCTTTCTGCACTACTCAGTTCACTGATTAAGTACGTAAAGCCTATTAGAAAAATTGTAGCACTAGCACCAGAGACAAGAACATCATGTTCATCAATCTTGGTAACGTAACAAAGCTTCAGGTTAGTGATGGACTCATGACGCTTGGTTCTTTAGTTTTAGATTCTTGTTGCGCATGTCCAATTCTTATTTCAAATACACTGTAGCGACTCTAGCTAACCATTCCGGCATATGCATGGTAGCGCCAGAGACAAGAACATCATGTTCATTATTCATTAATCACTATCATTGAAATAGTAGCTAGAGGGTAAAAGCGTTTATTTTATTAGATCAATGCTTTGGCTCCAAGAAGCAAAATCTTGCTTACTACTGAACACCAATAGTTTATTTTTATTGAATATTCAATCAAGTACATAAACTTTGTAACACAGCACTCCCACATTCTGTTTTGCATCACATTCTGCTTCGCACCACATTCTGCTTTGCACTTTTCTTCAACAAATCACCAGCTTATTCCTTGATGATGTTGTTTATGAGTAGTACACAGGGTATGGCGTCTGACTTGAAAGTCATATCCTGTATGAACAACATTAATTAAATTGATGACATTGGAGGATCAAGAAGATTATATAAAAGGGTTTAATTGACTTTTTATTTCTTTAAATTACACCGTATAGTTTTGATTTTTCTTTTTTTTTTTTAGTTAATTAATTAAACAAATATAATTTTCTATCAGATTTCTTTTACGTAAATCTCTCTCATTATTATTTTCTATTTAAATATTTGGGAGTTTATGATAGATATGATTTTGGAATGTAAAATAATTTTAAATGTTTAAAAGTCAAATTGGTGAAAAATTGAAGTAGTTTATAAAATGTGAGATCGATTATGATTTGAAAATGAGAAATTTTTTAGACACTTTACATTGCGTGAAATTTGATGAGGTAAATTCGTGAGTAAAAGAAGATTCTGAGTAGAAAATTGGTGGAAAAAGTAAAATTTACTTACTGGGTATATTCAATATTGATTTTTGCATGAGGGAAGCGTGAAATAGCTGCAAAGGCATCATTTGACATGAGGAGGGTGTTGGGACATGGTGACCTTTGACAGGAATCTACCACCTTAACATCAATACTGCCACCTTTGCATGGTCTATTGTTTCCACTCACACACCTTATTCTGTATCTCCTTCCACAGGCTGCTCCGTTATCCCATAACCCTTCATTCACAGCCACAAATAGATTCCCCGGAGGAAACTGCCCTGGCCTATTCCCATCGCAAGCAGTAGCTGCCACAACATGAATTATATATATAAACACTTAATACAAATAATTAATTTTGTGTCGACGCATGCATGCATGTTAGATTGGAGAAAATTAAAAGTGAATAATTATATATTGTTCAAACTCACGTATGTATGGTGGTCCATAAGAAGCAGCAGTACCAACGTCTCCAAGAACTAGGCTCAATTGTTTGAGCAATAGGCTTGAAAAGATTACAAAGAGAAAGAGCTTCATGATGATTTGGGAATCAGGACAAGATTACCCAAGCTAGGATTAACTTTGCTTAATGGTATATCCCGATTCCCGTGCGCTAGCTCTCAATTTATAACCATCAAGCTGAACAGCTGATATCTTACTGTGTCAAGTTTTCCATATTTTTCACAATGTTATTGCATTAAAACAACTAAATTAATAATTACTTTTAGGAATATTATACCAAATCATATGACACGTACGTCCACGGTTCAATTAATTTAGAGTTCTAGATGAGCTTTATGGGATTTTTATGGCTGAGAGTTTTCCTTCATGTTCGTAGCACACTAGCACATCCCATTTGACTCTGCCTAGTGGTAAACTACTCATACAGGATCACGATAAGACACATTAAATAACAAATGAGCCCGTGTCTATGTGAATGCCATACTTCAAAATTCGTACACGTGTGCATCCAATTTCTTGTATCATCGTGTTCGTGATCATGGAGAGTCGCTTGAATCAATGATAATGAGATTAATGTCTATAACTTTTTTTTTTAATGAGAAATTAGAGTGTGACGCCATACAGGGCAATTTCAAACTTCCATTTCCATATCTTTTACTCCATATAATAAAGACAAAAAAAATTTGACTAATTTTTCCTACCAAATAAAGATATTTTAGTCAATTTTTAATTATTATTATTTATTTATTAAATTATATTAATTATTGGGACATTTAATATATATATATATATATATATATATATATATATATATTTTAGATTTTTAATGCACACTTATCAAATGAAAAAGTAAAATAATATTTTTATTGTTTAAAATAAAATATTGTTTGAAGACTTTTTCCTAATCTATGTGTTATTGTTTAATAGGTCATTGAAAGTCTTCATCATTGTAATTAATGTATTTCACTTTCAATAGTTATTTAAAATAATTTTTAAATAGAAGGCTTTTTGTAATCTACAATTTATCGTTTCATGAGTCATTGAAAAGTCTTCATTATTGTAAAAATCGTGGATAAAAAAATCGTGGTTGAAAAGAAAAATCACACTAAAGATGACCAATGTATGGTGACTAAAAAAATATCCTATAAATTTTAATAATTTTTACATATATCATATACTCATTATTATGTTCTTTTTTTTTTGGTTTAGAAACTTAAAAGTAATATATTCTGTATTTTAATTTTAATACATTAGTAGGTCTATGAATTTTTTGAAATTTTTTAATTAGTTTACTAAACTAAAAAATTGTAATTGGGTTTTTTGTAATCAGGTCCGGAGTTAGTTTATAATTGCTTGAAATAATAGAAAAATAACAATTTGTGGCGGTTTTATTAATTTCAAAGATCCAATTACAAAAGCTATAGAAGTTCAAGGATTAAATTACATTTTTTTAGTTTAGAGACCTAATTAGAAATTTTCAAATAGTTTAAGAACCTACTGATCTACTATTAAACCTTAAGTTTATTGTTATCAATATAATTTATTATCGTATGCGTGCTTTTTTTCAATATAATGTTGTCTACTTTATTTCGTGCATATATATCTTTCATTAAAATTTATTGAACATTCTTTTACAATTCATTTATTTACCATACATTCTTCTTATCATATCTTTATATTTTTTTAATTTTTATCGTATTATTTATGTATATTAAATATAAAATCTAATTCAACTAACTATTATAATTTACACTCAATATAAAATCTTTTTTTTTTGTTTTGAAAATGAATATAAAAGTATTTTAAAATTGAGTTAAAAATCATTTCAACTCCATTTTTGTAAAACATGTGTTTGTTTTGAAAACTAGATTTAAAAATAAAAAATTAAAATCTTGCGACCATTCCAAACAGACCCTAAGCTAATGTGGGTAGTTACAGTACATGTTGTGGGGGTGTAAAGGGGCACAAATAATAGAAGACTAGGAAGCTACAACAGGAATTTAAAGTAGAGTCAAATCTTGGAAGAAAAGTTTATATAATTTTAGTCTAATTGGGCCTTTGTTAAGCTTTTTATATTTATATAATTTTATTTGTTTAGTTAGGCTTTTTATTGGGCCTTCGTAATGCAATGTAGGCATGGGCAGTTTTCATTTCAAAGATTGCCATATGTAGAGGCGGGGAACGTTTTGCAATTTGGCTGTAATATGGGCATGTCATATACTCTTATCTAAAATCAATAAATCTTTAGCTTATAAAAAAAATGTTTTGTATCATCATATTATTAGTTTTGATGTACAAGACAAAAAATATATTATTAGTTTTGACATAGTTCAATAACGACAATAAAAATCTAATAGTTAAATGCTTAATCTTACCTACAAAAGAAAAGGTTAAATGATATAATTTAATTTTGGAAATCTAATAAAAATGTAATATTATTAGTCCCTAAATTTTAAAAAATTTGCAATTTTTGTTCAATTATCAAATTTGCATATGTTTTATTTTTTTTTATTTTGATCCAATTGAATCCTAATTTAACATATTCATTTAAGGTACAGCCAAAAAATAATTTAATTAATTAAAATATAAAAATGTAAAAAATAAATGTATAAAAATTTGAGAATTGGACAAAAATTGAGAATTTTCTAAAATGTAGGGACTAAAATCACGGAAAAAATAAAAGAACCAAAATTGCAGATAAAAAATTAAAGAGAGACCAAATTATAATTTTGCCATTTTTTTAAAAGTAGTACGAAAAATAAGAATTTCAATAAAATTACAATTGTGTCAAAAATAAAACAAAATACTATGGATATACAAAGACAATTTAAATGATAAAAAATAAAGTAAAATACAACTACTATTATAAAGAATAGAATAGTATAAGAATAAAAAAAAATAAGTAAAGAATAATAAAAAAAAAGAATAGAAGAGTATAAACGATAACTACCAAAAAAGAATAGTATAAACAATAAATGCAAAGGTCGCCGGCCGATACGAGAAAGAACAACAAGAAAGGGAGTCAAACAACGTCAAAAATCCAATCTCTTTCATGAAATTGAGGTTTTTATTGAATTTTGGTAAGAGCAGCGATAGCAACATATTTATCACATTTTTTATTATATTTCTGTGAGAAACAACGTATTTTTTGTCATTAATGAAAGAAGAATTTAGAAACACACTCTTTAGACTTTAATACATTTCTTTTTAACAATTTTTTTTAGTATTAGTTAAAAGAAAAATGCTAACAAAACACGCTTAAACAAATTTTTTCTCACATATTTTTTTACTACGGTCAAAATTTGTTAGAAATTATAAATTGTGAGTGTGACTCATTAAATTTGAAGTGAAATCCACAAAACTTTTTAATTTCTATTAAATTTTAACAATCATAAATAGTGTGTTAAAAAAATGTATAGTAAAGAGTATGTTGTTAACATTTCTTTTAATTAAAATTTGTTGTTTTACAAAATTATAAGTAGTGTTTATTAAATAAAAAAGGATACCCATAAATTTTTATAAATTTTAAGTAACGATAAAATATATAATTAAAAGAATATATTTAATGATATATTTTTTATTTTAATATTTGAGAGTATATTACTAACATATCTCTTTATCTCTTTATGTAAATATACAAAATTGAGGTTTAGGATTCGGTGGCAGAGCAAAGCAACATTAAAAAAAGAGCAAGTACCTAACTTCTCAACCCACCAAGAGGCAGCTGAACTAAAAAAAAGAAAGAAAGAAAAAAACAAACAAACAGAACGAATTTAGATATTGTTATATTAATGTAAGAGTATGACTCCTTGTGTTCAAAGTAGAGGAGAAGGGACACAGCACACACAACATCTTCAAAATAATCATTTATTTTTATGAATTCTTTGAGAGAAATAAAAAAAACGTATTTATTTTAAAATTAATCTTAAATATTAATAGCAGAAGAATTATAAGAAATAAGAAATAATTTATAAAAAATAAAAACATTACTCCCTCCATTTCATATTAATTGTCGTATAAAAAGAAAAAATAAGTTACAAAATAATTATCATTTTAACTTTTCAATGTAATATTAATTACCATTTTTTACTTATATCCTTTATAATATTAATTATGGGTAACAAAAATTATAAATAAATTAACGATTATAAGGTTAATTTTGTAAAATTATCACTCTCTTTTCTTTATTTATTAGTTTTTCTTGATCTGTGTAAAAAAAAACTTAGGATCCGTTTGATTCGCTAAAAATTATGGTACTGCACAGGACAAATATTTTTGTTCCATGTTAGATTTGAAAAAGGATTATGGGACAGCACAAATTAAATAGATGAGGACAGGACAAAAACTCAACTTTTTGTTACTCAGAAAATCATGGGACAACTTTTTGTTCCAGGTACAAAGTATTCAAAAGACACATATTCCCTATTATCTACATTTGAATTTGAATCACTACATTTGAATTCTCATTATCTGCTAACTACAACAACCTTATCATGCCATGTATTTTGAATTCACATTATCTACTAGCTGCAACAACTTTATCATGTCATATATTTTGAATTCACATTATCTACTAGCTAGCTTACTTGTATATATTTTTTATTTTGAATTCACATAATATATAATAATAATACAAATTATATTGAGATAATTAATATTAAAAAAGGTATTTTAGTAAATTTCATATTATTTTACTTGTGTTGTCCATTGTTCATCAAACAATGTACATGATAAAAGTTGTCCAGTAACTTCAATACTTGTTCTGTACTGTGTTGTCCAGTACTATCATTTTAATAAATCAAACGGACCCTTAATATGACAAATATTATGAGATGAAAGGAGTATATGAAATAAAAAAACTTATGAGATGAAAAGAGTATATGAAATAAAAAACTACTGTAAACACATAAGAGCCTCTTTCTCGGAGCACTTTTCAGTTTTGATATCCGTGGTGCGCCGTGGTCCAATTTTGGTGCTCGTGGTGCATTTTCGGCATATTGTGCGATTTTCGTGTGAAAATAAGACTTTAGGGTTTTGATTCCCCGTGATCCCTGGTGCATCCCTATGCATAAAAATACAAAAGTGCTTCGAGCCTTATGATTTTTTATGCATAAGAATGCACCAAGGATCACGTGGCACAAAAACCTAAAAGTCTTATTTTTACACGAAAATTGGACCATGTGCCAAAAATGCACCACGGACACCAAAATTGGACCACGGGGCAGCACGGACCTCAAAACTGAAAAATGCTCCAAGCATATAGGAGAGATCAAATTACACCGGTGTAACTTAAACAACTATTACACCACTCAATAACTTTCAAGTGGATGATGTTTTCTTAAAACCCACCATTGGATTGAAAGTTCCTTTCACATAGATCATGTATACAAAATTTCAAATTAATCCAAAATTATTTGCTACCTCATTCATATAGATTAAAATCGACGTAATATAAACTTTTCAAAATATACTAAAATATGGATCATTTGATTACCTTCCTATTGTTGTTCAATTTTGACAAAATTTGACACAAACAATCTTGACATTATGTAGATATAATTCAACGGTTTGATCAATAAAAAATTTATTCTATATCAAATTATTAAAATTGTATAACTATGTTAGAGTTACACTGGTGTAATTTGATCTCTCCTCATATATATATATATATGTATATATATAGACACACACACGAACAATAAGAATTTCAATAAACATAAAATTGTATACAAAATAAATTAATATAACATAGATATATAAAGATAAATAAAAAAAATAAAAAAAGAAGACTTTTTTTTAAAATACAACCGTTGTTATAAAAAAAGAATAGAATAGTATATACAATAAATGCAAATGTCACCGATGGGAGAAAGAATAGGAAGAAAAGAAGTCCGTGTCAAAAAAAAAAAAGGAAGAATAGAAGTCAAAAGACGTCAAAATACATTCTGTTTCATGAAATTGAGGGTTTTTTTTTTTTTAATTTAATTTTGATACGACGAGGCGAGGAGTCATGACAACGCACTTTTATTATTTTTTAACACAATTTTTATTTTTTACTACTTAAAGAGGAACTTACACACCAAGAAGTTGTTGGTCCGAAGCTTGGAACATAACTGAAGCATAAAAAAAAATGAAAACAACTCTAAGGTAGAGGACTCTCCAATGCGTAGAGTACAACATCCAAAACTAAATATTCTTCTTCAAACTCAGATGTTACAAGGGAGTTGACTGAAATCCAAGACAAGTAACGCGAGGACATCAGAGACTCAGATATCAGCACAATAGGACTTGAAACAAGCAGAGGAAGAGCCGACGAGTCATAACTTCCAACACTCCCCTTCAAGCTAAAGCTTTCTACGCTTTTAGCTTGTTACAATACATTATCCTTCAAACTGATTAGATGGTTGCTGAAAACAATTGGGATAAACTGATATCCATGGCAACAATGGATGAGACAGGTAAGTAGTTGCTGAAAAAAAAATGATTCTTGACCAGATCGAATCCCAAGGACAACAATTGAGTAATGATTGAGACAATGCTAGTGCAACTGGGATAAAGACAAGGCCAATTACAGGGACAAATATGCGACCAATGTAGCTAAGACAAAGACAGGGCCAGTGTAATTGGGACAAAGACGGGGCCAGTGCAACTAGGACAAAGACGAACCAATGCATCTTGAACAAGGACGAGGCCAATGCAACTGGGACAAAGACGAGGCCAGTGCATCTGGGACAAGGACAACTTAATCATCAAGAGCAGAAGCTAAACAATGCTTAACCACTAATGACAGAAGCAAATCATCTCAAAGCTTAACCACTAATGACAGAAGCAAATCATCTCAGAGCTTAACCATCTTGTATGACAGTAGCTAAACAACCAAACACTGCTGAAAAAATGGTTCTTGACCAGATCGAACCCTAAGGACAACAATAGAACTAGGAGAGGCTGACAATCTTAATGATGGTGACATGTTGGAGAGTATGACGGTGGCTAGCAGCGACGACCGGCAACGGCGAGTAGAAAAGTCATTGAAAAAATTGAAAAAGATTTCCTTAAAACGTGCGGCGAGTAAAAGGGTCCACCGGGGACAGTGGGTCCCCGGTGAAGCACAATTTTCGTGATACATCAGCCTGACTCTGATACCATGTTGAGATTAAAGGACAGAACTGAAAATTTGTGTATTTCTCATTCATTGACTCAAAGAGTGTATGAATATATATAGATACAAGATAAGATAATAAAAAGGAAAAGATTAATCAAATCTAATCTAAATCTTAGAGATATAATCCTACGAGATAATGAAAGATAAAAAGTTTCTTACTTTCCTAGAAATAGGCTATCATATCTCATAAATATCTATTATATCATATCTTATGATATATCCTAAATCTCTATCATATTATATCTTAACAGTGTTGAATTTGGTTTCCTTAAGTAAGATATATGATTTCATCGACAGACGATAAATACTTCGTACCAATAATATGGTAACAAAAAAAAGAGGAACTTACACATTCTTTAATATATTTCTTCTAATACATTCCTTTTAATATATCCTCTTTCTATTAGTTAAAGAAGAATATTAATAACATTATACTCTAACATGTTTTTTTTAACACATTTTATGCTATTAGTCAAAACTTCTTGTAAATTATAAAATTATGAGTGTGATTTATTAAACATAAAGTAAAATTCACAAAAAAAATATGATTTCTAATAAATTAAAATTGATTTAAAACAATATATTTAATTTTACTCAATTCAAGCAAAGTTATTTCTAAAAAGAATACATGTAGTTTATAAAAAAAATAATATATTTAAGAGTATATTACTTGCAAATCTCTTTCTATTTTTTTGATTGATGCATATCTCTTTCTTTAAATATACAAAATTGAGGCTTAGGATTCGCCGTGGCATAGCAACGCAACATTAAAAAAAGAGCAAGCACCTAACTTCTCAACCCACCAAGAGACAGCCAGCTGCGCTGAACAAAACAAGAAACAAAACGAATTTAAATTGCGCTATATATTCAGTTGACAGTAGACGAGAAGGGACACAGTTCACACATTAACATTTTCATTCCTGAACCCATTTTTCTTTATAACTTTATTCTTTTGATTCTGTCTTAGAATGACAATTTCACGATCTCTCTGAAAAACCATGACTGTGTGGGACAGTCATCATTGAGCCCTAGCAGAAAGCAAAAAACACTCTTTACCAGAAATCACAGTTCACAAAGCCTCTGTGGTTGATGGGTAGAAGGGGAATCCAATTATTCGATGACAAAAGAGACGTGTTTTTCTCTGTCAGCAATTTGGGGTTTGAATCTAAAGATGGCTGCTATCAATTCGGAGGTTTGTTTGCCAGTGTTAGTCAAATGGGAATGGGGGTTGGCGTGCAACCCAACGACCCTTCTGACTCGCGAGACAATGGTGGCATGAAACTTCCCTTCAATGAATTGTTCCTCAAGCATGAGGGGAAGGAAGAGGTTGTTGAGGAAGGAGTTCAGGGGGAGAAGAAAAAGGGTGGTGGTGTTTCACTCAAGCTTAAAATCAGGAACCCTTCACTGAGGAGGTTGTTTAGTGGGGCAGTTGCTGGGGCTGTGTCTCGAACTGCTGTGGCGCCTTTGGAGACTATAAGAACTCTCTTGATGGTGGGGAGTAGTAACCATTCCACCACTGAGATGTTCCACAATATTATGAAAACTGATGGCTGGAAGGGATTGTTTAGGGGTAACTTTGTTAATGTCATTCGGGTTGCGCCTAGCAAGGCCATTGAGGTAATATACACGCTTCTCCAGCCTCTTTTATCATTTATCCCTGTATGATGTTTGATACTATGCTTGATTTTTTTTTCCCTTGGGTTACTTGATTGATATCATTTTGGTATATTTATTCTACAATTATAAATCTATCTGTTATTTGATCAGTGATTTTGATGCCAAGAGTGGGGGTTTGCTTATTTTATTTACTTTGTACTTGGTTTGTGGATTTCTTTATAGTATGGATTGGATTTTCAACTATTATAAATGTTTGTTTAAGGAGGGCCAAGGGCTATTCATATTTTCTATGTAAAGAAGAGTGTTTGCAAGATTCTTGAATCTATAATTTTTTGTATTTTAATGTTGTATAGAGTTCCCAGGAATTAGTGAATTAGATAATTTTTGTTTTCTACAGATGATAAAAGGAGTTACAATGAACTTTTACAAGTGCTAAAACGAATTTAATTCACCAAAGCTTTGGGTTATACGTTCTGGATTGGAGCCAGGATGGAATTGTGGATTTAAGCAGGTTTTGCTGGAGTCTCTTGTAGATTTAGAGATGATTGAGCATAGGTGTAATATGATCACCCTTGTGATCCTCTTCTAGAGCCATTCACAACATCTTCAGGCAGCTATGGTGCCTGGAGCTTCGTCATACTGTTAGAGAAGAAAATAGAGCTTCAGATTGGCTAGCTCAGTTCTCTCACTCAAGGGTACGTTTTGTGTTATCAACTCCATCAAGCTCCTCCAAAGGGACTGTCAGATTCTGCTTGATGACATGGGGGGAGTAGCTTTTCCTACATTAGTACATTAGTTTCTGTTCTATTTTCTAGGTCTTTGAACACTTTCATGTGCCCCAAAAAATAAATTTAATGCATCATTTTTATATGGAGAGAGAAATTGAGTGAGTATTAAGTATTTGCTGATTAGCTATGATACACAATTGTAAAGGTCATGATTGAACAGTAATACAAGTATACAACACATCTTAATAGGTAGTTTATGTCAGTTTACCCCTCAAACCCTTTTCTTTTCTGTTGTAATGTTTTCTAATTCAGGTGCAGTTGGTTCTTTTCGCAGAAACAACCTCTCCTCTTATGTTGGGAGGCTCGTGCGCTAGACCACCTTTTAATGTTTTCATCGAGAGATCTACCAATTGAAACTATGTGCAACCATTTCTTTTCATGATAGTGTCCGCCTTCAACTGTTTGCTCCAATATTTTTGCTTGTCTTTAATAATTTTTTTTTTTTTTTTTATATTGTCTTTGCTGAAAAAGGCAGCTTGAATTTTAAAGTGACAATGTCTGTAAAGTGCACAAGTATGGTAGATTCACCTTGAATTTTAGTGAGTTGAGATAACAATTTAATTTAAATTAAATCAAGGGTAAATACACCCTTGTGAACTTTAGAGACAAGTTCACTTTAGATGTGCTTTTTCTTATTTTAATCTACCATTTGGCCATGTTTCTTTCTCTGGAATGATCTTCTTGACAAATACTTTGGTTTATTGCTCTCAGAATTCAATTACTTTTAAGTTTTATTTGGATGCTTTACATTTGCCTTACCCTTTTAATCCTGTAACAGTTTTATGGCTTAATTTGCTTTGATTTATGTTGCTAAAGAGCTTTCATATGATAGTGCCTTGTTCTTGTTTTCTTGTGTTTTAGGTGGGGGTCTTATATAATATATATATATAAATGGCCCTTCAGGTAAGTCAATGTGCAAGTATGCTTTAGTTTAATTTTCGCAATTTTCTGCATGTGAACTTGTGAATTCAATTTTTAGTAAGTCAGGCAAACCCTTGTAATCAAATGACTTTGATTCCCATACACTGTGTTTTGAATGTTTGAAAATAAGATATGATTTGATTTGATTTAGGAATCAAATTCTATGTTTTGGAATCCTTTATAAAAAATGGGATTTGAATTGATTAGAAATCCAATCTTATGTTTGGACTTCATTGAAAATGGAATTGATTTGATTTCATTTTATTATTGGCTACTTAGTAAGAATAAAATGTTCAATCTATATAATTAAATATAAAATCAAATTAATTCCCACCAAATGCTACCAAATTAGAAGGAAAAAAAATGAAATCCATGGATTATAGACATCAAATCATTTCCTATTTTTAACATTCCAAACACACTCATAATGATTTCTATGAGGTCTCTGCCTCTTCGTTTATGGGCATGAATCTGGATGTGTTTAACAGTTCTATGGGTGCCAATTAGTATGGCTTTTGATGACCATGGTTGTTAGTAACAATTATTAGTGTCTTCAGTGAATATTTTCTTCAAGGCAAATGATTATGCATATATTTTCACCAAGCATGATAAGCTTCCTTTATCTGATTTAGGGATTTAATACTAATCCACATACATCATGCAAAATCCCTTTTTGCATTGAAGGAGTATTCTAGAGTAGCATAAAATCATATTTTTAAATTCTAAGCTATAGAAATTTTACACCTATTTGCTTTACATTTCCTTCCCTGATCCAATTTTGCATGTACAAGAAACTGTCATTGATACTATCCGATTTTGCACAGAAAAAAATCCTTTTGTGCTTGTTAACCTTTTGTTGGAAAATCATGCTTCCAAATGTAAAAAGCATTAAAAATCTATCATGGTAGTTTTTATGTATCTCAATATATTTTCACCTGTTTCTGCAGCTATTTGCTTTTGATACAGTAAACAAGAACCTATCCCCAAAGCCCGGGGAGCAGTCCAAAATCCCAATTCCTGCATCATTGATTGCAGGTGCCTGTGCTGGAGTGAGTTCAACAATATGCACATATCCTCTTGAATTGGTCAAGACTCGACTAACTGTCCAGGTATGTACATAAAATACAAAAAAGTTTGCTTTCCTATATTTGTTTTAGACTTTCAGCATCCTATCCAAAAATAAAAGGGAAAACTAAAACTTGATTAGTGATTTTGCAGAGTGATGTTTATCATAGTCTGGTTCATGCATTCGTGAAAATAATTCGAGAAGAGGGTCCTGCTGAACTTTACAGTGGCCTGGCAGCTAGTCTTATCGGAGTTGTCCCGTATGCTGCTACCAATTACTACGCTTACGACACTTTAAAGAAAGCATACAGGAAAATTTTTAAACAAGAGAAGGTTGGCAACATTGAAACCCTTTTGATTGGTTCGTTAGCTGGCGCTTTTTCAAGTAGTGCAACTTTTCCACTTGAGGTGGCTCGCAAGCAGATGCAACTTGGATCTCTCAGTGGAAGGCAGGTTTACAAGAATGTGTTTCATGCCCTTGCATGCATATTTGAACAAGAAGGGATCCAAGGTTTATACAGAGGGTTGGCACCTAGTTGCATGAAGTTGGTACCAGCCGCTGGTATCTCTTTCATGTGCTATGAAGCATGCAAGAGGATATTGCTAGAAAACGAAGAGGAGGATTAGGACGAGTCAAAGAAGAAAGTACTTTGTTTCCATTGAGATCAAGAAGCAGAACTGCATACTCTGTTTATGCATACTCGAATAACTTATTTTGGATTTCTCTTATATTACTGAATTCTTTTTACCTCACAAATCACATTTATAAGCAATTGAGAATGGAATATTGGTTTTGTCCTTTTTATATGTTAGGCATTTCATTGTCTCTTGGCTTAACTGCTCATCTTCACGGTCAAAATCAACTATTGTTGTAATCCTATTCTTGTCCATTAACGGAATACAAATCACTGATTATTGGCCTATTTAAATGTATGTGTTCATTTTCTAAATGATGTCAAAAAAAATTTAGCATATGCAGCATTTTTTTTCCGGTCTTTGCTGCGACATTCCCAACTTTAGTTCTTATGCAACATTTTCCCCCCTTTTCTGAGGTCAATCTCTGAATTCTAATATTTTCCTAGCAATGGTGGGGGAAAATATAACATAATCTCACACTGTTGGCAGTTAAATTTCAAACAAAATTGACTCATGCAGTTTTATTTATTTATTTATTTTGTTACTAGGGAAAGTTCCCAGCAGCAAGCAATAGGTAAGTGATGTTAAACACATTAATAAGGAATAACACCAAAGTTGCATTATCACTAAATTCTAGAAGAAAACAATTGTGATAGCGGCAAGCGACTGCCTATTCTTCTAGCTGTTGCAGACTATATAAACTTTACAGCAAAGGATCAATTCGCTAAATTCATAGTAACATCATAACACTGCGCATCATATATAAGGCATCTTCAGTAATGGTAGTCACCAACTCTTCAAACTTGTGATTTCCCCAGTAATTTTAAAACCTAACGAGTCCAAGATAATTGCTTTTATGTAGACTAAAGGCCTAAACCAAAGGTTAAAATAAACATTTTAAAGAGGACAATTTACCTTGGCTTTCTGAACAGGTTGCTATCCTGGTCTCATGGCGACAGCAGAGGTATTGATCACAGTATTCATGATATAATAACGTAAAGCCATCATCAGGCCATTATTCTTAAAAATTTCGGCAACAGTTACAACTGTAGCAAAGTGACAACAGTTTTTATGATTACAAAATTAAACGTAATTTTTTTTATTAAAATATAATATTTAACTATTTTATCGTAATCTTCAATAAAAAAAATTAATAAAAACATTATTTCAATAATTGGCATTAATTTCTAAATTAAGGACATGTTGGATTCTTGCACCGTCCTAGTACTGCAGTCTGGAGACAGAGAACAGTTAACAAAAAAGAGGACATGTAAAAGAACAAAATATTCGCATAAACAAATTTATATTCTGTGGGGAAAAAATATAACATACACCTCAACATGACTATTCTTGTAAGGAACATGTAGATAAATAAACAATAGAAACACGAATGCTACAGAGAGGGCACATTCCCATCTATTTCAGGGGTTCAATCCTCCAGACAATTTTGATAGGCTGAAAATCCTTGCTATATACACGACAGCAACCTTGAGTATCTCCAAACAAAAGGGAATAACAACAGAAAATGAATCTTATAAGAGAACTAACAGTTGATGCCACATTGACCATTGGTTAATTTGTTGGAGTCAGAGGTGAAGGGATCAATCCTCACCCACAGCAAGGAGAATATTGAAGCAAGAAGAATGGACCAAACAATAACAATGGTTGGAGTACGATTTTGCCTTCCCAAGAGACCCTTCAAGAATGGGTATAGATGGGCAATGACCCAGATAGCGAAGAACAGCTTTCCAAATAGTGGACCCCAAGACTGGTAACCACTGTTTATGGCATAGGACACACCAGCCACAATACCTACTAAATTCACAATAAGCACCGTTGTAGGAGGGATGAGAAGTGATGTCCATTTAAACACGTAAAGCTCAGCAAAGTCCCCATCCTCATCTGATGCCTTTGATGTAACAGTAAAATTTGTATCGATCCCAGCAAGCACTTTTAGAAGCCCCTGGAACACAGCAAAGAGATGCGCAGATGTCCCACCGATAACCCAGAATTGTTCATTTCTCCACCAGTCTTCTATACTGACCCCACTCCACCTAAGCTCAAGAATTGAAGTGGTGAAAATGGAGACGAAGAGAAGAATGAACCACATACTGGCAAAGTTGCTTATCTGCATAAGATTAACCAAAATGTTATTGGACTTCCAAAATGTAGAAAGTTCACATTGACAATTAGATCACATAAAGAATTATAAATTTATCAGCAAAAAATGAGATGGAAATCATTTACCTCAGGAATAATAAATTTATTTGTGAGAAGACAAAATGCAGGAAGCGTACAGTAAGCAATCAATGGGATTGAGGTAAACGGGTAGACAATGGTGTTAATATAAGCAAGCCTCATGAGAGGCTTCAACCTCCCATTGTAGCCATACCACAAGGGACAATGCCTGCTTAGAAAGATCTCAATTGAACCCAAGGCCCACCGAAGCACCTGATTGAGACGATCAGAAAGATTGATAGGAGCAGAACCCTTAAATGCTGGGCGTGGTGGCATGCAATAGATGGAAATCCAACCACGAGCATGCATCTTGAACCCAGTCAAGATATCTTCTGTCACAGAGCCATAGATCCATCCAATCTGGTGAAGCCAGAAAATGTTTAATTAATATCTAAACAAGCTACTCATTAATGTTGCATCTCATATTTCCTTTTAATACTAGAGGACAGGAATGAAGAGCACAATGATAAATTGACATGCTCACCTCTTTGCCCCATTCTGTCTTGTCTTCATAACCACAGCTGATAACATGGATTGCTTCCTTAAGAAGAGTTGCAGGGTTTGTTGAAGGTGGAATGCCACCCTGCTCCATGAAAGTGGCTGCAATAAAAACTGGAGACTGACCAAAACGCTTCTCCAAGCTCTTTTGAGACATAAGTAGTGTCCTTTCATCATCATAACCTGAAAAAGGACACATTGCATATCACCTAGGATAAGACATTGTCATCTTGTTTTTCAGATAATTCTGTATACATATTTGGCAAACAAACTTTAGCAAATTCGTGTATATTACCAGTGAAGTTGATCAATGGGATACAGGGAACAATAAAATCACATGAAATCAACATACAAATTTGTACATGCATAAAACAACCGTAAACAAGAGTTTTTTCATAACAGCATACCTTCAACACCCTCCTCTATGTCTTCCATATTAAATATGGGTACAGTGGATTCAGTTCTACCCATTGCCCTCTTCTTGTCACTGTACTTCTTATTGCCACCCTTTCCCTTCTTTCTAGAACCCCAACAACTCTTTACAATAATGTTAGGTTCCAAATCTTCCTCAGTCAAAACAGGATCATAACCATACAAAGCCTGCCTATTGAAACAACAACCAGTTCCCACATAGACTGGGCCCTGAACACCATCCTGACCTTTCATGTTGATCTGACAGGTACAAAAAAAGAAATGAAATTTAGCCAAAGCACTGGAGAGCAATGCAAACAAAGAAAATATTTTCATTGTTGCAACTTAATAAAATTACACAAAAATAAAGTGAGACATACATCAAAGAACACAATATTGCGATTGGCATATCGATCGTGCATGTCAATGCCATCAAACCTCTGAGGAAATTGCACATAGCATGTCTTCTTTCCAAGAACAGGATCCATCATGAAACACATGGCTTCTTTAAGGGCTTTGCTATTATTGAAATAGTGATCACAATCGACATTCAGAAGATATGCACCATTGGTCAAGACAGCAGAAACTCGAATCTACATCACACAAGATAAACCAAGGTTAGATATGCTCAAAACATATTTTCTGGTAAATAAAAACCGCAAGCATCATACCCAACCATGGCACAGTAAAGGAAATGTATAATTGGTTTGCAGAAGGAACAATAATAATTTCCTCTACTAACTCAAATACAAAATCCACATGATCAACTACCAACATCATTCACATCCTAAAGAAGATTAGAAAACTTGTTACTAATAGTTGCTAGTCCATCATTGTGCCATGTTGAATCACGGGATCAGTTTGTACTTTGTAGGTTATTTTCCATATCTATTCAGTTCTGACATAAGCACAAGTAAAACCCACTGCTACATAAAAGTCATACACTTGATAAGAGTGAAACAAGACACAGGGCAAAGCCATTAAAAAAAGTATAAATCAGCAATTTCATAAAACATAAAATAAGAAGCTTCAGTTTGACAAACCAAAGCATTCATAGCTCCAGCCTTCTTGTGATGTTGGAAGCCTGGTCGCTTCTCACGAGAAACATAAACAAGTCTAGGCAGCTCATTTCCATCTGTATCCAGCCCCCCACTATGACCTAAAAACACCTGCACAAAGCAAAAATTACAACTTGAAAATATAACAAAGGCAAAAAGATTATTCTTGCACTTCGAAGAAAATGGTAATACCTGAATCATTCCCGGATGATCCCTAGGATTATTTCCAGGCCAAGCAGTTCCATCCTGCATTGTCCAACCTTCCTCTGGCATCTTCTGAGCTTTGGCTACAAGGGCATTGATCCGTACTTTGAATTCTTCATATTCTCTCTGATAAGCATAAAAATATCTATATTTAATTTCCTATACTCATGTACCAAACTACAGGCCAGGGGTGGAGGGGAGTAAAGAAGATTTTACATGCTCAAGTTATGGAACAGCATGCTTTGTTGTCAACAAAGTTTTCACTTGGTACATTAAAAATATCTAGATATAAATATTTAACTGGAAGTGGAAACACAATGCCTCAAAGAACAACCTTCATTGCTCGTCGCTCCTTTACAAACGAGGGCTGAATCTTGTCCTTCAAGTAATCAATCTTCTGGGCAAAATAAAACTCTGGGGCTCTTGGTTCAATATTGTGCTTTTTGCAAAAGGGCACCCACTTCTTTGCAAACTCAGCTGTTTCTGATAGTGCTTCAAAGGTCAACATAGCTGAACCATCATCTGATACATAGCAGGAAACTTTGTCGACAGGGTAATCAACAGAAAGTATAGACAAAACAGTGTTTGCAGTTACAAGAGGCGGCTCTTTGAGGGGATCCACTGTACTAACAAACACATCAACAGGAGCTAACTGTGATGGTTCTCCTTCACGATCATATCTAAACAAGACATGCTAAGATTAGTGACATAGAAAATGACACATGATAGTTAAACCAAGATGCGAAGCCCAACAAAACACGAATAAAATGAGCAACACAGACCTTAAAGCAAGCCGTTCAAGATAAGTCTCACGATTAATGGGAGACCATTTTGGAAACTGATCCAAGAGCCAGGATAAGGCAAACCAAATCTCACAAATAACTGATGTCAACCACAGTGGGTATGCATCTTTCACAGGGTGAGTTACACGATATTGTAAGAAGAAGCCAAGAATAATCAGCCGGAGTATGATAACAACACGATAAGGCGTCAGCTGAGATGAAGGAATTGGCACAACACGACTCATAGGTTGTCGAGCATCATCTACCCTGTCAGGAAAAATAAATAAATTGACTATGTAACTTAAAATAGTAGAAAAGAAATTCAAACCGCATAAATAATGAAAGCTTGCATATTCTGCCTGCAACTTATCAATTTCATTAAAAAAACATCTAGACCGATAATCCCCCCACCTCAACTTAAAAAAATAAATGATGTAACACTACCACAAGTACTAATCTATCCTACAATGACAGGGAACTAAAATGCAATCTTTGTAACAAAGAGAATGCAAATCACCTTTAATGACCTTGAATGCTATTCAAAGAAAAAAAATTCATTGTCTAACTTACATTAGCAAAGATTTCTGCAATACTTTCCAAATTTTCCAAATTATGATATAGTCATTAAACATCAATGAAAATGGCATAAGTGGCTTACATTTGAAGCTCTTCTCCATTAGAACCAGTCCCTTCAACATCTCCACCTTTCCCTTCAGCGTATCTACCAGTCATTTGCACCATATTTTTCTCCTGCTTGAGCTTCCAACCTTCAACCCTTTCTTTCCAGTCAACATTTCCCAGACCATAAGAATTCAAGTCCTTTGATGGGTCCACAATTCTTACTGGAACTGTAATAACAAAGATTTGGTCAATATAAATTTCATAATAATAACCATGAAATAAGAAATATCATGTTGTATCATCACTTCAAGTCAACTCTATACCTGGTTGCCTTGGATCAACATAGGGAAGTGAGTGAACCTTTTCAGATGGGCCCAACGGACCTGAAGTAGTTCGCACAGATTGAGTATCAGGTGTGGCACACGGAATCTCACCAGACATCTGACCGTATTAAATTAAAAATGAGATCAGAGGGTTATATTACTCTCCAGCCAGCAGTCAGCATTAAAGATAAAAGAAAAATGCATGCAATATCTAGGCAATTGAACACACTTGAAAAAGCAATTAGAGTAAGTAATAGAGAGATCAATAGTTTAGGCAATAATTTGAAACCAATGTAGCATTATATCCTAGCTCTGCTCACCACCCTTCTTTTTCTGCACCCCCTTACATCACCAACCAAATTAAAAATATGCAGACAAAATCTAAAGTAAGATCCACATATGGAAACCATAAAACAGTTTAATAGATTACTACCGTTTGACCATTGGTGAGGAGGGGAATTGGCTGTTGAGATTCACGTCTAGAAGACGATGACAGGTCAGCATCTTCTTCCCACTGCCGCCTGGCCTTGGCTTTTCCTTGGGCATAATTGAACTCATTCTCGATATCATCAGAATCATCTTCATCTTCATCACCCTCCACTCGAGGACTCCCTAATAATAATATCCACAATCATCTCATTCAAATCAAAATTCAATCACAACATCATACCAAAAACCAAAAGCAAAACAAGTAAATAAGCTCACAAACCTCTGTGCCTCTTGTATCTAGTCTTGCACTGCGGACAAGACTGGTTCCCATCCTTTCGCTCATATTCATAACAAGGACGACACACAGGGAAAGCACACTCGTTGCAAGCAACAAACACATCACCAGTCGCAGTTAATCCAACAGTATCACCGCATATTTGACAGATTTGCCCATTCAAATTCTTCAAGGGTTTAGACTACAGATTACAACCATCACACTAAGTCAGAATTGTTTAATTCCTTACTTAATTAAATAAAAACTCGAAGATCGAACTAAGTAACGCAAAAAAACTCTAAAGTGAAAATCAGATCTGATGCAGATGTAGAAAACGAGAACAACATTGTTACGGAGAGAGTGTTAGACTCACCCCGCTGTCAGAAGAATCGTGGCGAATCCGAACGAGCTCGTTCCGCTTATGCGAACCCGCGACCATTCCCGCACTTGCTTCCATCTTCTTCACAGAGAAAGTGCTTCAGATCAAAGATCGTGACAGAGAGAGATTAATTTGGAGGCAAAAGCGAAGCGTGAAAATCTTCGCCCATTCAATACGCCATCGCTCTCTCTCTCTTCATTTGCAGACTCCAGCTAGCTAGACTCTAACACGCTCGCTCTCACTGTCTGTTTTATGGTTATTACTTTACCGGATGAACCCGTTCCCGGTGCTCTTCCCAAGCCGTTTAAGCTCTGGCTTATGCGGCTAAGCTCAGTTTATGCATTGTCTTCTTCTGAATGGTCCAATCACGTGCGGACACGTGTTAACCGCTGTGAAAGAGACGCGAAGCGAAGTGTAGTTTGGCATGGGGAATATTTCCTGAAGTGGCACCAGGCTGTCCAAGTTATTACCGGTTTTCCTCTCACCGGCTGTCGGTGCCACACGATTTGCAAATGTGCTCCATCGTCGAGCAAATTACAGATCTGACCTATTACAAATATAATAACTGGACCGTTACAACTAACGCTGAATAATTTGCTGACAATTTCTTGTAATAATATTATGAGCGACCGACAAATGAAATTATGTGTCAAATTAGTGAAACGATATTTTTAATATTTTTCTTATTATTATGCAGTAAAAAAATATTCTTCTTATTATATCTAAATTTTATTAAATTATATAATATTATGTATATAAAATTTTATATAATTTTAAATATATTATTAAATAATAAAAATTATTTGCATAAATAGTAAATATTTGTTTATATACAATAATATTTACAACTTCTTTTTTATAAGTTCACAATTCACATCACGTATAATTCGAATAGAGATTTTTTCCGATAGAGTTCATTCATGTTGTTGTCAGAATGATGCTATTTAACAAAACCCAATGTTCTCTATGGAGAAAACCTTATTATGCGAACCAGCCCATTTAAAACTAGTTTTATTTTCAGAGTGAAAGCAAAATACAAAAAGAACATCTATAATTTCTAAGAATGTTTGCTTGTGTACTATTAAAAAAAACAATATAATAAGGTTGTTGAATGGAGTGCTGCTTGAAAGAATTTCGACAATACTTTGGTAAAACATTATATTCAGATTTCTATCACCAATTGCACTTTACACAAATTCAAAAAGGAGCTTACACACCCTAAGAAAAGAAAAGAAAAGAAAAAAAAAAGAGCTTACACGTTTAAAATTATGCCCATTGAAAGCATATGTAGGATTATAATATTAAATTACATACGTCAAAAGTAGTTGTGCAATTTATATCATTGCATTAATAATTGTATTCAATAATTTCTTCTAATAAATAATTTATTTATGCCTTGAAATATTCATTTTATTATCTTGATCCGATCATGATTAGGATCTTCTATAGTCAAAAAATAATTATTAAGGATTTAAGCAGTAAAAAAAAAGCTTTTTTATAAAAAAAAAAATATAAAAATCTTTAGATATAACCGCTGGATTTAAACTGCATAGAGGTGCAGTCACATTTGAACTCCATAGAATCCTTTTTTTTTTATTTTTTATCCGTAACTCCATAGAATCTTAATCTAACTATATGTTTCTCATATTAGAGTTACGTTCAAATGTCTCCCTACGTCAGGTTAATTTTTAAGGATGAGTTGTTTCCGCAGGACGAGTGTACTTCTTAAAATTGCCCTAAAAAATTGTTTAAAATTATTTCGTCCACATTAGATTTAAGAGATTCACGAAGATACTTTTATTAAAAATCAAATATGTAATTTTTGTTTACTCATAAATCAACATTGAGTGATTAATTTATCCTTCAAAAGTTTTTGTAGCACAGGTCAAATTTTTCCCATTTGTTTTGCCCGTAACATCTTCATTTTATTTGATATAGAGTTAAAATGAGTAATAGGGATCACAGCAAAACTTTAATCATTAATCTTATAAAAGTGAAAATGTATGTTACAATAATAACACGCCCATAATTACTTGAAGCAGCACATCTCTATATCTGCATTTCTGAGGCAGAGAAAAGAAAAGGTGGATTATATATCATCTGAGAGGAGTCGGTGGAGATTTCGCCAACACAACTTTTTCAATCTACTGTGTAATTTGATATTGGGGTAGATGCCATCATGCCCTTGGGCAACATGGCGTAATGCTTAAGAATAAATTATATTGATCTTGCTCAAAAGACTATTATATGACAAAGAACTAGAGAACCCCTTCTTTGACTACTTATTTTAGTATTTGAGATAAGAAGCAAAGGAACAAAAATGCACATCAGGGGACCGCAGCCCCATTTCCAATAGCCAGTGTCATAACCAATTATCACTTTTGTCACTTCTTCTATTTCCTCGCATAACTAACCCCCAAAACATGACCAGGGTTGGTGAAAGTGAAACATAACTTCCTATACAATTGTAACATTTCTCACATAGCCTACAATATAAAAACAGATCAAAGAAGCTAAAATCTTCAAGCAGTTTCAGGAAGAGAGCGCTGGTAAGGAAGACGGCGATCTGGAACTCCCTCCTCAGCACGTTTGTCTTCAAACCACTTAACAACTTTTTTTCGA
Source organism: Pueraria montana var. lobata (assembly GCA_026413185.1). Taxonomy (NCBI): domain Eukaryota; kingdom Viridiplantae; phylum Streptophyta; class Magnoliopsida; order Fabales; family Fabaceae; genus Pueraria; species Pueraria montana. Next base: position 10,706,539 of record CM048652.1, read on the forward strand.
GGAATGTTTGTTACATGTACGATACTACTGATCATTGCATTCTGTGATTCAAGGCAGGCAGAAATGGGTACCGAAGTTAAAAATAAAATATGCTTCAAGGAAAACTACAAAATGATAATAATAAGGACAAAATCTATATGCAGTTGCTTAGGTGTTTTTAGTGTTATTCTCCGATCACCAATCAAAATAGAGTTTCACTTCAGTAATTTATGTTGATTTTTAACACAAACCTTTATTATGCAAATTACCACAGTAAAACTCCAATTTTGATTTTAAAAACAACACCAAAAACACCTAAAGAACATTTTTATTAGTAAGTAGTAGTAATGGAAATTGGAAAACAGAGCAGTTTGATTTGAGCAGTCTTTTCTTTTCTTTTTTTTTTCTTTTTGTCTGCCCCTTTGTTTCACTTTTATTTGGGGCAAATAAAGATAAGAACATGTGCATATGTAGTGATTATGACAGAGACGGAGTGAAGTCTCTATCTCTCTGATATTAACATGGAACATTTACCTTTGAGCACTGAGAATGAGAACCACTGATTGACTTTCATTTTAGCAATTGTAGTATATGTCATAAAATTTTCCAACCAAAAATATAACACAGAATCATGAAACACAAAGGTACTCAATTACAGTATTACACATCTTAATTGTTTTGGTACAGCATGCATTATTTGAAGTTTCTCCCTTAAAACTATTGATTCAAGAGGAAATTGCTAGTAAAAGAGAAAAAATGGAGTAAATAAATCAGAAGATTAGTTATGGAAGATCTTCTATCACAAAACTTGTAATGTTGAAGTACGGCAAACGTTACTTACAGTGGGTCGTTTTGATCTCCTATAAACTCTCTCCAAAGTGTCAACATGGGCCTTTTTCAATCGCTTTTGAGCATACCAATTACGTTGCAAGGTATGAACAGGTACTTTAGCCTTGGGTTCAAATTCTGCATGATCAATACTTGTTTCTTTATGAAGAATCTCACTAGGCTTAGTTTCAAGTGATACTACAGTCGTTGTGGGTTCATCAGGTATTGATAGACTCATCATTAAAAGATTTGGAGGAGGGTCACGAAGCAATTGAAGAACAAGAGCCCTATCAAGACAAAGATCCGCAGCAAGATTTTTTATCTGCAACAAGTTAAAAAGTGAATTTGAGGAATGGAATCCTGAAGTTGATATAAGGGGCTGTCCTAGCAAATGACAATGGTGTCTTTCATGTTAAGTATGCATGACAATAAAAAGAATTCACCCATCTATGATAATCCCTCACATGAGGAGAAAACAAAAATTTCAATCAGAAAAATTTATCTTATCTAAACCTTTTGGGGAGTAAGTTTTTGACTTGGTTCAACTCAATATACTCTTTAATCTTATTTTATCAATCTAGTTTAATCCTATTTTGACTGATCCATTAATCCGATCCACTTATATATTTTAATCCCACAAGTTTTTTAGATGTACTGAAAAAGAAAACTTCTCTTTCTTCTTCTTCCTCCTCCTTCTTGCATATTGGGTTAACAAAATTATTCTTTGCAGTTCTGTGAACCGGGATTTTTCACACCTCAGGTTACTGATTTTCTCCTATTTTTCCAGCATCTTCATCATATGAACACATAAAAACTACCTTTAAATTTGCTCCCTTTCAAGCAAAATTGCCACGATTTTAATCTCAATATTTCAACAAAAAAAGGAAAATAAAATTTCATGTTGAAGTTAAGGGGCTTGCAAATTAAATTGGGATCCTCTGCACTAACTAGTATGAATTGCCCCTAATCAGAACCCCACAGGTCATTCAGGAAGCAAGCAACCAGACCTGGCAAGTCTCAACAATCAATCAGGCTAAAGGAAGCTTCTACCTACCGACTATCAAGAAGAGGCAGTAAAATCAGAAGACGCATCATATTACTGACAATGTTGGAATAAAAGGCTTAAACAAATAATTGACATTTTTCCAGACAGATTTTGATTTATCAAACACATGCAAACCATACAAGCACTTCAAGTGGGGAACAAATCGGAATGCTTAACCTCTGCCAAGGGTAACCATAAGTCCAAAACAATCCCATATACCCTTAGGGCCTGTTTGGGTTAACTTATCCAAAAACACTTCTAGAAGGAAAAAAAAAAAGAAATGGGCTTCTCCATAAGTTAATTTGTAAAAAGTCTCACATCTTCTAGAAAAGTTATATGAGGGAGCTTTTACAAATTAGCTTATACATAAGCTAATTTTAGTTTATGGAAAAGCTCATTTCATGTTTTTCTTCTTATTTTCTTCTCATAAAAGTGTTTCTAGATAAGTTTAACCAAACAGACCCTTAGTTATGGTCCAGAAAACATATTTTTATCAGTTAATTACCCTTTTCAGAATAGATAGCTAAATAAGTACAGAAACGAAATTGGAACAAGGCAATTTCTTAAAATAATGAGTAAGACACTTACACTAGTTTTGCGGCGGCCAGCTTTTAAAGCTCTAGCCAATTTCTTCATCTGCCAATTCCTAAGGTTCAGTGACCTTTCATCTCCACCATCATCATCATCATCGTCAACATCATCATCATCATTTTCTGGATCACTACGAGTTTCCACCTCAATTACATCCGAGTTCAACAATTCAGCATCAAAGTCCCCCAAAGCATTTTCCAACTCACGCTCAAGCAATGCCATGTCTTCTTCACTTATCTCATCTTCACCATCATCTTCTGACAAATCACCGCGTTTGAGATCTTCTTCGAGTTGCTTGAACAGCAGCTCAAACGCGTCCACGTCCTCCTCGTCGCCCTCAGTAACATGATCACGAGACAATTTTTTCTGTAAAATATAAAGCAATCAAATTAAATCACAGTGAAAATTAAAAAAAAAAAAAAAAAACTTAACACAAAGAGCGAAAAGCACTTTACTATACATCCAATTAATTAATTTAAGAGATAGAAGCAAAAAGGATATGGCAACATAGAAATGACCTTGTTTTTCTTCTTTTTGGAAGAAGCAGCGACAATTGAAGAAGAGAGGTTACGAGCGCGAAAGGAAAGAGGGAGGGAGCAAAAATGTGGTTTGCGTTGGAAAGGAAGTGTGAGGGATTGCCTTGCTGTGAGGAAAGGCTCACTCCGAGCACACGATAAACACTGAAAAGCCACAGCCATCCTTCTCTTCTTCCGGGTTTATCCGCTAGGTGGGAGCGACGAGAGGGAGGGTTTTGATATTTATCTACATTTTATGGAGTAAACCACCAATTTTATTTTTTTAGTAATAATTAGTCTATTTTTAAAGTACAAATATATAAAAAAAAAAAAAAATTGTTAGCCTAAGTGAAATTGGATTCAATTCTAAGCAAGTTTTTAAGTTCAAGTACCTCGTAGATGAAAAAAATATTATTAAAAAAAAAAGACTCTACTAAAAGCAACAAGTTTCTTTCACTAGATTAGTTATTGATAAAAATCGAAAAATATTTTATTCCAATAATATAATGATAGTAAAAAATAGTGAAGTAATCTTAAAAAATATTAAAAGAAAATTATCTTCACAAAAAAATTTAAAAATTATGTTAATTAATTCTTAAATATTAAAAAAACTTTTAAATTAATCTATAAAATTTATTTAAAATATATCAATTTAAAAGACTAAACTGAATGATATTTAATATTTCAAAATTTATTTAAATAGTTGTGTTATTCATATTTTATTATAAAAAATGTTGCATAAACTTTATATTTAATTATTTTAGTATTAAATCAAAGAAAAAATATACACATCACTACAAAAGTATATTGATATGTAAAACTTTACAATGAATTCTATTAATATTTAAATTTAAATTTAATTACAAGATAAATATTTGTATCATAGAATATGAAAATTTATTTATATACATATTAATATCTATATCAAATAAACATATTTATAATACCACACTTAAATAGAATTTTATATAATACCATATTAATATTTAAATTATATAAGTAAATTTTATATCTTTTAAAGCATAGTCTATGGTGAACTACCTTAACAGGTGGTCCATAATTTTTAACTATTGGATTAATCTTGTTATCATATGTTATCCAACACTAGATTCCTTTAACCCTTCCTAACAACTCTTCGACCACCATTCGTTGTCACCGGAGATGATTTCTAGCCATGAGAGAAAAAGGGTATGCCTCTTCGCACTAGAAAGAAGGACACGAGAAAAAAACCTAAACATGGGTCTATTAATGTTTCTTCACCCTCATTTGGTTCTACATTTGCCTCTTTCCCTTCCTCTAAGAAAAGTTTGATTTTGATGTTGACGCAAAAGGATGGTTCCAATCAAAACTCAATGGCTTCGAACAACCCTTTGCCTCCTTGAAGAAAAGGGTTGTTTGTGGTTCTCTTCGAATAATTGTTAGGTGGAAGGTTGTCACCAAGTTGACTATGACTATAGTAGATTCTATGTTGGGGGGTGAGAAAGTTGCACATGTGAAGAAAAATATCAAAATGAAATAAGGGTGAAGCAAAATTATCAATTAGGTTGTTTTGGGAGCACTAGATGTAGTGGTTGGACTCCCTGGTGATGATGTTGTAGATGGTGGTGGTGTTGTAGATGATGAGAGTGGTGGCCATGGAGCCAAGGTTGTTGACGACGATGATGTTGAAAATCATTGTGTGTGGTTGCGAGGAATCGATAAAGGGTGGAAAGAGAAATGATTGGGAGGAATAAATCTAGTATGGAAGACATATGATACAATCCTGAGCATTAGATGGATCTAACCTTGAGCATTAGATGGATCCAACTATTAATAAGATTGGTTCACCATAAATCACTTACAAAGTTGGTCCATTGTCGCCTTCACCGTCTTTTAAAATTATTCCTTTTTTATATATTATGAATTTAATTCAATAATATACTCAAACATTTTAATTTTTTATTTAACATTAGTGGTCACAAAGTGTGAAAGTGACACATGTATAATTTCACTAACGTCGTTATGGTCAATTAGATAGAATAGACAACAACATTGATGCGTTTTTAAAAATTAAGCGATTAAATTGAACTTTTTATTAACAAAAGGACCAAATTGAATCAATTAAATAAAAAGATAAAAAAGAAGAAGTAATTTAACCTTTTTTTTTTCCTTAGTAGGGTATTTAGTCTTTTATTTTTGCAGTAAAGACAAATTAATAAAAAAATATATGAAATAGAAAACATAAAGTAGCGGAAATTACAAATGGATACACTTACACTGTTACTGTTAGCTGTCACAGGGAAGAGGTTCGACAGCGTCGAGAAGCTTCAGATCCTCCGTCTCCACCATGGCGAAATGGACCGACAACATTTCCTCAATAGCAGCTCGCATCTTCTTCGTCCTCATCATCTTTCAGATCCCTCTTTTCAGGTACTCCCTACCCTTTTTTCACATCAACGTGCTTGCAGTCGTTCTTCGCGAATCTGCTAAAAAAAAGCCCATGAAAAACAATACACATGCCTCACCAATTTATGCACAAATATTGTGATTACTTCCGAAATCATCTTCATCCAAGACTTGAATTGTGACCACGATTGACATAATAAAAAATAAAAAAATTGGGAAATAAGAGGGAAAAAAAACATATGTGTTCGATTCGACCGAAATCAATAATTGATTGATGGTTTCCTTTATGTTAACTACTTTTGTACTTAAACAGTTAATATCAACTTTCAAATCATTAACCATTTGATGGTTGACTTGGATATCTTAATACATGCTACCAATTTTACTTAGTTTCTTCTGCGATCTAATAACCTTGTTATTTATATTGTTATATGGTAGTTAAATAACTTAATTAGGATGTACTGATAGTGTGAAGGTTTTTTACATTATTATCCAATCACACGTTGTCATGTAAATTACTTTAATTGTGATATACAGAGCAGAGTGATTTCTAATTGGGTTGACAGTGTAAAAAGCTTTACATTCATAATATATGAAAAATAACTATACTATAGGTTGTGGCAATTAGCTTGTTTGAAATTTATTCTTTTTGGTTATTTTTACAGGGTAACTTGCAGATCTGGCATGTGTACAACCCCTTTGCATGTCACAGCGTCGCAGTTAATTGCAAGTGAGATCTTTCCTGTTGTTGTTGTGAAGGGCCTTCTGTACCCAGGGGCTGCAGTGAACGGCCTCATCCAAAACATGACTGTTCCGAGTTGGGATAGTTTGTTGGACTTGTATAACTTGACCAGTGTGAAGGAAGCTTCTGCAGTAACTGATCTTCAGCGCTTGGAGGTTAGCAAATTTAACGCACCCTACACTTTTGTCTTCTGGTTATTGAGGTCTCTTGTTTTGGCTTAAAGGTTAAATTAAACCTCCTTTCTCATTCTATGGAGTTGTTAGTTCTCGTCAGTTACGACCATGTTTTCTAATTTGAGCCCTACTCTTGTCAAGGATTTTTGGTTGACTGTATTTACTTTTGAAATGTTGATGTCTTTGCTAAGTTGAATAGCTAAATAAAAATTGATTATTAGATTTCTAGTTTTACTTGCTAAGGCCATTTTGTTTCCCAAGGAAGAAAAAAAAAAAAAAAACCCTCTGGCCAATGAGAATACTCTGTTGGTAAATTAAAGAGGCATTACATTAATTCCTAATAAGATGTGTGCCACAGTTGTTCTTGTTATTCTTGTCTATTTGCAATTTGATATACCTTCATTTGCCTTGTGGATTTTTCAATTGATTTTTGTAGCACATGATTCCATTTTCCATTGGGTTTCTGTTTCTATGTTTATTTTGATACTTTTAATTCCTAGAAGTCACATAGAATGCGCTCCATAATTGTTCCTCGTTATTCTTGTCTATTTGCAATTTGATATACCATCATCTGCCGTGTGGATTTTTCAATTAATTGCATTGTATCACATGATTCCATTTTCCATTAGGTTTCTGTTTCTATGCTTATGTTGATACTGTTCATCTAAATATACATAAATTGTTTTCCAGGTTCTTGCGGGGAGCTACTTCTCAGTGGCAGGAGCACTTGTGGGTATTCTAAAACCCGGGAGGATGAGCATGTTTGGGTCCCTTCTTATAATTTGGGGACTGGTCAAAGAAGGGATTTTAGGAAAGCCAGTAAATTCTGATCCTTCAAAAGCTGTGTACGTCTACCCAACAATGGTGATCGCGATGATATGTGCTTTCTCATCTGTTAAGTATGATGTGAAGAAGGTTGTTAGGTCAGCCCCTGTCAGGTCCTCTGCTAGACCACTTCAGAGCTCATCTAAGTCTAAGCTGAAATAAGTGATTCTCATGTTGACCAGTTAAAATTGTACGCTTTCCTCTCAAATTCATTTTGGAACATATAGTTCAGTTTTTCCAGAATTATTACCATCTCATTTTACTATATTCCTATTAATTGATTGAGCTTGTTGATCCGAAGAAGGGAAAGAAAAGAAGCTTAACAACTTATATAGATATCAAGCAATTGATCAAAGTGGTTGTTATATTAGAATAAATAACTAATCATATGATTTTTTTAGTCTTTGTTTTGTGAATAGTTTGTGGCCGTAGGTAGACGAGTGGATATAGGAACAAATGTCTCAGAAAGTTGGAGTTGTAGTTATTGGAAGTCTGGGAAAAGATAACAGAATTCTCCCAAAGATGGTTTGATCACGTGACGACAGTCTGCTAGAAGTGCCAGGAAAAGTTGATAATGTGTAAGACAGCTTGCTGAACAATGAGGAAGAATAAAAGATAAAGCAAGCAGATATTATGATTTAAAAATACAAATACAAGACTATCCAAAATCCTAATCAAAGCATTCGGTTAATGAAGTTTGCATTAATAAAATTTCACTATTTTACTAGATTAGAAACACAAACTCTTAAATGGTATCTCAGTAATCATAATAATGACCATAACAAAGCTTGACCACATAACTGGTCCAGGGAATAAGCAAACTTCAAACACAGGTCTTTTGCCTCAATTGTACTTCAATGAACTATACACAGCTGATGTGCTCTCTGCACACCTTCGCTGCTCTCTCCAATAAGCTAATACGAGACAAAAAAACAAAGCTGGTAGACCAAAAGCAGACCCACCATTCCTTGACCCCGAATCACGATTCTATGAATGTTACAGAATCCACACAAATTATTATTTGAACATATGTAAGCTGTTATGTCTCAAAAAACGAGTCCAAGATGAAGTGTGTTTAGTTTTTTATTAACAACTTAATGTAGTAACTATTTATTAAATCATCGTTAACATGAGACAATTTGTTCTAGCGGAAAACCATTACAACTATAGCAAGGAGCCAAGGGCAATGATGATTTATATAATTGACAATTGCACCGGTATGCGTGTCCATAAAAAATGCCCATCGATCATGTATTTTGAAGGGAAAAGTTTTAACATGGTGACACTTGGCAGTTTGGCTGAACACTTAAATATTATAGATGATAGATGATAGATGATGCCAGGAAGCCACAAAACTATGAAGCCGAACAGCCTATGACAATTGACAAATATTGACAAATACCTATAAAACTCATAACAACAGACCATTAAGCCTTGACAAAATTATTTTTGTGCATAACCAACTGATTTAGATGTATGGACTTGTGTGTATTGAGCTATGCTTTTGCGAAAGTAGTAGGCTGTATATAAATTATTTTCCCTGTTGGAGTCAAAATGATTTGGGCATCATGACTTGACTGTTGTATGGGTATTTTGGTGGGGTGGCTAACCTGCACCATCTTATGAATGATTTACACATGGATCAGTTTAAAAAAGTTATTGGAAGTTATTTTAAGTTTTTTCTCCCAAACTTTAGTCTTTTTTTATATATATTTTAGCCTTCCAAATTACTAAATTGTACTTCGGTCTTTTTATGTCCTTCCTTCTCAACTAGTTATTGTGGTTGTTCAATGTTCACTCCTCTGGTTTGCAATTAGACCACTTTCATATACAAACAGAAACACATAAAGTGGAATTTCCAAAATGCTGATACTTGTCGTAGTCATTCCTGGGCATGACAAAGGTTGCTGCAAGGAATTGAAATTTTAAAACATAGTACCTACTACCTGGTGGATAGTTGCTAGTTAAGTCCGCTAATATCTCAACTTATGGTATAAAAGTTCCTATTTCATGTTTGTTCCCAAGAAAAATGTTTATAAAATTTCTTTATATAATCTCACATATAGTAAAATACAGATTATTTTATTTTTTATTTGATGAAGATCAAGAATTATGACATACAGAAGTTTTATGATATTTAAAAATTGAACAAGAAATATCAGATTTGCCAAGAGAAAAGCTAAACAATCAGTAATTTAAATTAAAGTTTGGAAGAAAGCTTTGTCCCTCACTTGAATGTCATCTCTAAATCAAGTATACTTCTCAACAAAAACCAACTTCAATAGTGAACTGCAGCTTGAAGATTGCATTTCATCTTCTTCAATAGCAGATATGCATATCTCATATACTAGCATTAGTGTAGAAACAAAAGAAGTCAGCAAACAGAATTATAGAAACCACCTACTAAATAAGAAAATGAAAAATAGCCAAACAAACAAAAACAAGAAGACAATATTTGTCTTAAAAAAATAGATCTATATTGACACAATTAAATATAATAAATTTGAGTAAATAATTTAACAGAAATAGAGTATAAAAAACATAAAAAGGAACATGATAAGTCTACTGTAAAAATAAAATGAACAAAAAAATAAGAGAAACCGAAGAAAATGGAACAGTTAACAAATGACGGTGATTAATATTTTGTTAAGACACGTGGATTGTTTTTTTTTTTTTGAGCAAATATCAAAACAAATAGTAGTACTGAATATTCTCCAGCATAGTTTTAAAAACTAAGCAGTCATACCAGAAATCGGTAGTTCGAGTGATCGGATATATCTTTAACCCAATTTAGACCGGTTTGACCCAGTCAATTTTACGGTTGTGGTGAATAAGTTTGCTTGGACTGGTTGAACTAATATTTAATATATTTTTTTTATTAAAAAGAATACTAATTTCCAAGTAAATAATCCAACAATTATTGGAAATTTGGAACAGACCCCTTCATGTAATATTATCAGACTCGGACCGGTCATCGATTCGATCAGAGTACTAAATTACTGGATTAGGAATCAACCAAGTGAATTATTAGTTGACTTATTTGAATAAGTGTAAATAAAATAAAATAAATATATATAATATATATTATATTTTACATGTAATATCTCAATATGTAATATAGCCCAGTGGTAAGTTCATTTGTTTAAGCCTCCAGAGTCACTGCCTTTGATTCCCACAATGAAATCCGTTTCCAAATGGTTCGACCGGATCCGAGATAACACTGCCTTCATGACAATTACCTATGAACATTTTTTTCCTGCTAAGTGCGAGACCGGGCCAACCCTACTAGAACTAATGGCTACTTTTGCTGCTTGTTTCCCTGTGGAGCACGTGTCGGTGTCCATGATGCATTGGACATAGACCCAGAAAATGCTGGTAAGTGGAATAGTGAAAATAATTATCGACTCGTGCTGCGTATACTACACAGGTCTCCCCTCTCATTTCTCTCTATCTATCACCGCACTCGGAGAAGATCCAAATTCTAAAGTCAGCAAAGAGAAGGAACTTTCGCAGCAGGGACTATTTAATCGAAAGACAAAAGGAATAGGGTAATATCTTATCCTCCACTTTTAACATTTTTTGGCTTCTGGTTACTTGGAAATAGATCACTAGAACGATGAACCAGGAGGATAATATTGTGAACAATATTGACGCGATGCTGGAGAGGGCAGAGGCACCCGTAACTGACGACTGTTGCATCTACAGAGTACCCTTTGATATCCGCAAACTCAACGAAGATGCCTACACTCCAAAGGTTGTTTCTGTAGGCCCTTTTCACCACAACCGCAATCCTCGCCTCCAAAACATGGAAAGACACAAACTCGTTTATTGCAACGCATTTCTCAAACGAACCAAAATAAGTTCGGACAGCTGGATTAGCTACATAAAAGAGGAGGAGCCCAAACTTCGCAGCTGCTATTCGGACACCCTTGAGTTCAGCAAGGAGGATCTGGTGACAATCATCTTTGTGGATTCTGGTTTTATATTCGAGCTTTTTTGGTGTTTCTTTTATGATGATTGGTCAGGGAAGAATGACAGGTTTCTCTTAAAACCTTGGTTGGCTACTAATATAAGATTAGATTTGTTGTTACTTGAGAACCAGCTTCCTTTTTTTCTTCTTGACCATCTCTTTAATCTGTCGGTGCTCTCTTACATCAATACATCTGGCGGTGGTGGTAACCAAATTATCCCTTCATTTATTGTCTTTGCATTTGACTATTTTGCCTATTACAATAGATCCAACTTGAAATCTGATAACATTAACGTAAAGCACTTCACGGATCTCATACGAACTTTTCACTTGCAATATCCTCTGCATTATCGGACTGGGATGGATGAATCAGCGATACATCTTCCCAGTGCTACTGAGTTGTCAGAAGCAGGAGTGAGGTTTAAGGTAGACACTAGAAGTGACTGCTTGCTAGACTTGAAATTTTCAGGACGGGTTCTTGAAATCCCGCAGTTCAGAGTGGAAGATTGGACTGAACTTTTGTTTCGTAATATGGTGGCTTTGGAGCAGTGTCACTATCCTTATCAATCCTACATTACAGACTATGTTGCTGTTTTGGACTTCCTTATAAACACCAGCAGAGATGTCGATATACTTGTTCAAAAGGGAGTACTAGTTAACTGGCTAGGGGATAGCGATTCTGTTGCTAACATGTTTAATGGTCTTTGGAAAAATATTACGCATATAAATTTCAGTTTCCATTACTTTCATCTCTGCCAAGACTTGAATGCTTTTTGTAGAAACCCTTGGCATAAATTGAAGTCCACTCTGAGGCGGGATTATTGTAACACTCCTTGGCAAACTGCTGTTTCCCTTGCTGGAATTGTTCTCCTTTTTCTCTCTTTGGTTCAATCAGTTTGTTCTGTCTTGCAAGTCATACAACAATACGATGATGCCTCCTCACCCCCAAAGACTTGGTAAATTCAATTATTGTCAAATTGCTGAATTATTCTGAATTTTGATTATTATTAGTTTAAATTTCTACTGTTTCTGGCCTTTTGTTTGAAAATGTTTCAATGGTTCCTTGTTTCATGTGTTGTAACAGATTAATTTAGTCATTCACAAAGTTACTCCATCTCGATGGGATGATTGGTATGCACAAAGCTCAGTGCTGCTCTTGAAGTCTATGGTGCAGAATATGATCTAATGAAACTAATCCGAACCCAGCCCCAGAGTTGTGAGTTGAAGATATAATATGCATGACCAGTTTAATTTCATTCCTCTTAGTTTGTTTCCCAAACAAACCTGGGTGTTGTATATTTCTAGGTTATATGATTTTCTCTTGATAACTGCTATAAACCAATTGTGTACATTTACCCAACAGTGGTAATTGCCTTGGTATGTGCTTTTTCATCTGTCAAGTATGATGTGAAGAAGGTTGTTAGGTCAGCCCTTGTCAGGTCCTCTGCTAAACCACTTCAGAACTCATCTAAGTCTAAGCTGAAATAAGTGATTCTCCTGTTGACAAGTTAAAATTGTAATGTATAATGATTTTTAATTTAATCTCAACGTCTTTTTATTATTACAACACTTTCGATTGAAATTAAAACATAGCAAAGTGTGAAGACCAAACTAAAAAGATCAAAATCAACACATAACTAAACAAAAACACGAACGTGGAAAATGAGAAATGCTTACCAACAGTTTCATTGATATCTCGCATTGAATTCATGAGAAACTAGTGAGGAGTCACTACAAATCCCATCAAAATTCTATCCTACCTCAAACTTCTTCAATCAACAAAAATAATGCTTTTAGCAAACGCAGGAGATAAAACCCGCAAAAAGTTTAAAGCACATAGAATTTGTATATGATATAGCCAACCTCAAACATTCACAATATTTTATGAGACACTTGGGACTTTATTACAAGCTCTTTTGTGTCTGGTTGATGATAGTGTCTTCAGATTGCCATTTTCCTGTAGAGGGCACTTTAACCGTCAATTTGTTTATTTGTGTGTGTATAAAAAGCATGAACCATGAGGATCTTGTTCCATATAGTAGTAATTTGATGGAGTATTGGTTGTATTCTGTAAATGCAGTATTATGGGATTGAATTTTTGCCTATCATCAAGAACTTTGTCTTTATATATTCTGGTCTATTTAAGCAGCCTTGGCAAGCACAAGACTCAAATCTTGGCAGCGAAACATTCACAATAGCTGCAAAGGGACCACCATATCAAAACACATAGATGTTGTTGCTGCATATATATCATACAAAATGAGGTTCCGTGAAGTTTAAAAATTTGCTTACAGTTTCATTCAAACACTCCTCTTATAGGTACATCCTTTAATTAGTGTCATCTTGAACGTCCGTGGTATGGTCCTCTGTTGCTAAATAGCAATGACAATGTAGAATTGAGTGATGCAACGAAACATATAGAAGAAGGAACATTAAATATTTGATAGCTGATTAGTAACATTTAAAGAGAGAACAAAATAATAATAGACTTTTTTTTTTTCATCATGGGTTTAGGTTGGTTGGATTCCTGAGCTTATTGTCTTGTTATCATGGACACTTGCAGAATGTAATGAAGAGATGAAAGGTTCTATCAAGCTAGGAGATTCAGATGTATCAAATTTTCCTGTAGCCACTGAAGCATTCAATTTCATGTCCTTGCCCTTACTCTGCTAACGCTTTGCCAATTCCAATTTCCATACCTGTAGTTGCAGAACCAACAAGCAGTGTAGAATTTGTGAGGCTATTTAAATGGAACCAAAAGCCTGATGTCTTGAAACCTGTCATGGGTTTTCGCATAGTCTTGGAGGAGGCAAGGAAGTGATAAGTTCAGAGGACTTGGCCATTTCCTCTTTGCTTGGAGCCCTCTCCAAAGGAGTTAGAGACACTAACTGATCTTTCTTTCTTTTTTTTTTTTTTTTTTTTTTTTGAAACACACTAACTGATCTTCTGAAAAGTGTGCACACGAAGTGGCAAGACACACCAAAGACAACTTAGCATATGTCATGGTAAAACAACTAAATGCTGATAAGTTTACATGGTACAGATTCTTGTATAGCCTATGAGAAACATAAGCAGCACGGGATTGGTGAGGTAGAAAGTTTTTTTTTTTTTTTCAAGAGCTCACAAAAATGACATTAAGTGGGAGATTATGAAGGTGAGTAAAGCCACTTTTGTGGCAAGAGTAAAAAATTGAAGTACTAAGGGAAACAAGTTTCTTACCTATGTGTAAGATGGCTAAGGTAGAGAGCAAATGCTTGCAACTATATTTCGGTGAATTAAATGATTCAACTCAAAACTTGCCTATAAATAGAGTTTTCTCTCATTTAGTGTATCCTTCAATTTTGGTAACATTCTAACATTGGAGAGAAAAATATTCAAAAGGAAGATAGTCTCATAAGTATTCTCCTATTTTTAAGAGAGTATAATTAATCTCTTCTTGCATCTAGAGAGATGTCGAAAATATTTTTCTACTCTTACCTGTGATTTTTCCTTTATACGTTGAAGAATTTTCACCTTATTTCAACTCTAATTTTAGGCGCGTGACTCAACAAATAGTTATGATGCTATCCACCATAGGTATTTTTTGTGGGATACATTGAGTCCATTAGCCAGACAAGAGAGTTACAAAGTGACACAGCTGCTGAAATTACGAATACAAAACATAAGCAGTGCTTTTGTCTTGGTCAATCGTAGACAAAGACATAGTACAAGAGATGAGATTTTCGTGGATTGCGGAGGGGTGGGTACATAGCATACCGAAATTCACATATTGACTACACAGGTCTCCTCTCCCCTCTTATTTCTCTCAACCAAATCTAGCTAACTTAACCTAAGTCCTGGTATAATATAATAATCACGTAAAATGTGACCAATCCTAAAAAGTTAAGTGCTAATTCTAAAAGTAATAATCATCTAATGTCCTTGCCATGTTCCGTAGTCAGATTTTTCACCCAAGGCATTCTAGATCTGAGCCGTCTGAACGCTTCAGATTCGCTCGCTAGGTCAGTAAGACCATCTCCAATGGTGTTCTTGTGTCTGGTTCTTGTATCGTTACCATTGGAGCAGGATGACGTGGCTGTCTGGGTATAAGAACGGTTCTTCTGCAAGAACTCCTAAGAACCCGTTCCAAGTATTAAAAAAATAATAATTATGACCAAAACAAAAGAAATACCTGGAAAATAGACGCTATATGCACACAAGACAAATTCATCAACAACTTCAAACAGACTTGGTGGAGCATATTTGGGAACGTTTCGGTTACGAGAATAATGAAATTTAATTTTTCTTTCTTAATCTCAATGTTATGCATTTTTTTTAATCATCAATGTTATATATTTCTCATCAATTTAATATTTAGTCACAAATAAAATTTTTAAATTATTAATATTTTTTATATTACTTTTTAATTTTTGTTTCATAGTTAAAATTTATATAAATAATTATTTAAATTTAAATTTAAAAATATTTTTAAATAAAATTATTAAGAATTTGGGGTCCAATGTGGGACCTACAAAAAGCAAGTTAAGAACCCAAAATAAGTTAGCAAAAAATGAGATGAGTTCTTGTATCCTATGTGGCACTGTGGGACCCACAAAAAGTAGTTTAAGAATCCAAAATGAATTCTACCACTAAAGATGCTCTAAGTGCAAAGTCTGACTATACGGAATCCTGTTCCAGTCGCTGGATTCCTTCCCTCTCATGAAAGCAAAGAGAAGGAACTTTCGCAGCAGGGACTATGAAATTTAATCGAAAGACAAAGGAATAGGGTAATATTTTATCTGCCATAATTCATAGGTTTCTCTTCATTTTTTCTTATCTGAATTCCTCCACTCTTAACTTTTTTGGCTTCTGGTTACTTAGAATGATGAACCACAACAATGTTGTGAACGATATTAAGGCGATGCTGGAGAGGGCAGAGCCACCCGTAACTGACGAGTGTTGCATCTACAAAGTACCCTTTGATATCCGCAAACTCAACGAAGATGCCTACACCCCAAAGGTTGTTTCTATTGGTCCTTTTCACCACAACCGCCATCCTCGCCTCCATAACATGGAAACATACAAACTCATTTATTGCAACGCATTTATTAACCGATCGAACACAAGTTTGGAGAGGTGGATCAGCTACATAGAAGAGGTTGAGCCCAAATTTCGTAGCTGTTATTCAGACTCCCTTGAGTTCAGCAAGGAGGAACTCGTGAAGATCATCGTTGCGGATTCTGGTTTTATATTTGAGCTTTTCTGGTGTGCCTATTATGATGAATGGTCAGAAAAGAATGACACTTTTCTTTTAAAACCTTGGTTGACCACTAATATAAGATTAGATCTCTTGTTACTTGAGAACCAGCTTCCTTTTTTTGTTCTTGACGGTCTCTTCAAGCTATCCTACCCCTCTACGTCTGGCGGTGGAGGTAACAAAAAGAACCCTTCATTTACTGAGTTTGCATTTGACTATTTTGCCTATTACAATAGATCCAACTTGAAATCTTTTGATATTGACATAAAGCACTTCACGGATTTGATAAGAACTTTTCACTTGAAACATCCTCTGCAAAGACGGATTGACACTGATGAATCAGGGATACATCTTCCTAGTGCTACTCAGTTGTCGGAAGCAGGAGTGAAATTTAAGACAAAAACTGAAAGTGGCTGCTTGCTAGACTTGAAATTTTCAGGACAGGTTCTCGAAATCCCGCAGTTCAGAGTGGAAGACTGGACTGAACTTTTGTTTCGCAATATGATGGCTTTGGAGCAGTGTCACTATCCTTATCAATCCTACATTACAGACTATGTTGCTGTTTTGGACTTCCTTATAAACACCAGCAGAGATGTCGATATACTTGTTCGGAAGAGAGTACTAGTTAATTGGCTAGGGGATAGCGATTCTGTTGCTAACATGTTTAATGGTCTTTGGAAAAATATTACGCATATAAATTTCAGTTCCCATTACTTTAATCTCTGCCAAGACTTGAATGCTTTTTGTAGAAACCCTTGGCATAAATTGAAGTCCACTCTGAAGCGGGATTATTGTGACACTCCTTGGCAAACTGCTGTTTCCCTTGCTGGAATTGGTCTCCTTATTCTCTCTTTGGTTCAATCAGTTTGTTCTGTCTTGCAAGTAATACAACAATACGATGATGCCTCCTCTCCCCCAAAGACTTGGTACATTCAATTATTGTCAAATGCTGCATTATTATTATTATTTTCAATTTCTACTGTTTTCAGCATTTTGTCTGAAAATGTTTCAATGGTTTCCTTATTTCATTTGTTTCAACAGATTAATTTAGTCATTCACAAAGTTACTCCATCTCGGTGGGATGATTGGTATGTACAAAGCTCAGTGCTGCTCTTGAAGTCTATGGTGCAGAATATGATCTAATGAAACTAATCCCAACCCAGCCCCAGAGTTGTGAGTTGAAGATATAATATACATGACCAGTTTAATTTCATTCCTCTTAGTTTGTTTCCCAAACAAACCTGGTGTTGTATATTTCTAGGTTATATGATTTTCTCTTGATAACTGCTGTAAACCATTTGTGTACGTCTACCCAACAATGGTGATTGCCTTGGTATGTGCTGTCTCGTCTGTCAAGTGTGATGTGAAGAAGGTTGTTAGGTCAGGCCCTGTCAGGTCTTCTGCTAGAAAACTTCAGTTTTTTCAGAATATAGTTTTTTTCAGAATTATTACCATCTCAGTTTACTATATTCCTATTAATTGATTGAGCTTGTTAATCTGTAGAAGGGAAAGAGGCATAGCAACTTATTTATAAATATAGATATCAGGCAATTGATCAAAGTGGTTGGTTGACTGGTTGTTATATTAGAATAAATAACTTATATGATTTTTTTAGTCTCTATTTTGTGAATAGTTTGTGGCTGTAGGTAGACGAGTGGACATGGGAACAAAATGTCTTAGAAAATTGGAGTAGTAGTTATTGAAAAAAGATAACAGAATTTTCCCGAAGATGGTTTGATAACGTGATGTTAGTCTGTTAGAAGTGCCACAAGTTGATAAAATGAAAGACAGCTTGATGAGCAAAGATAGAGGAAGAATAAATGATAAAGCAAGCACAGATTATGATTTAAAAATACTAGAGTATCCAAAATCCTAATCATAGCATTCGGTAAATTATGTTTACATTAGTAAAATTTCACTAGATTAGAAACACGAACTTTTAAATGGTATCTTAGTAATCATAACAATGACCATAACAAAGCTAGACCACAACTGGTTTAGGGCATAAGAAAATTTAAAACCCTGGGTTTTTGTCCCGATACCGAGTTATACTTCAAAGAACCATACACAGCTGATACGTTATCTGCACACCTTCGCTACCCTCTCCAGTAAAAGTTACAGAATCCACACAAATTAGAGTAAATAGTCAAATTGGTCCCTGAATTTGTCACTCACTCTCATTTTAGTCCCTCAATTTTACAAAATTAAAAAGACATCCCTGAAATTGTTCTCTGTTACTCGGATTGATCCTTCTGTTATCTCCACTATGTTAACTTTAACACTGTTCATCTTTTTTCTTTTTTTTTTTTCTTCTTTCTCTCTTCTTTTTCCTTGCCTCTCTCTCCTCCGTTGTTTCTTTTTTTGCCTCGCTGCCATTTTCGGCAGTCTCACCACTGCATTAGTGCAACATGGTTTCTCCTCCCGCTGCCTCTCTTCTCTCTTGCGTCCCCATGAACACCCTCTCACGCTACTGACTTGCAGTGCCCACTATCAATACCAAATATTGGGAGATGTGGAATGCAACCGAGATAAAAAGAAGCAAGAACATGAATTAAATTGAAATTGGCTTATAATTTTATCCCATATCTTTTGGAAACAATTACGCTCTTCAATAGTAACATATATACCCAACTCCGATTGAGGATGTTCTTCAATAATAAGTTTATCCAATTGTGTTTCTTCACTGACAGACAAAAAAAGAAAGAGCCGATGACAGAGAAAGGAAAACGAAGAAGAAAGGGGAAGATGATTTTAACGTTAGTTTCATTTTGTTGCCTCCTTCCGTTAGTTTTTTTTTTTTTGAAAGCCAAAGAATATATATATATATATATATATATATATATATAAAGGAGGAAGAAAGGAACAAGAAGTGCTAAAACAGTCACCTAATCACAAGATGTGAAAAGGGACACAGCACCAAAAGAACAACAAGCAAAAGAAGGTAAGGGAGAACGCAGCTCCCACCACTGTCTGGCGTACCCTATGCAGCAGAAAATCATCCACTAACAAAGTACAATTCATAAGTCATCATTTGCTCCAATTTTCCCAGTAAGATTAATATATATGTATCTTCTCCCCCTAGGCCTTAGCTGTATTCGCCAAAAAATGTGTATATACCCTATCTGCCTGCCGCTTTACCAATCATATGTGCGCCCATCCTTCGAGCTATATGTATACCATCTACCTTATAACTGTTGATTCTCTGTCCCCTGTATCTATTGTTCATGCTACTTCAGCAAGATCCTTTAAGACACAGTAGTGGTTGTGATTGCCATTCATAAAATGAGAAGCGAGCTTTATTAATTTTTGCTCTAATCCAACACCATGATCTATATATTACCATGTCAGCCACTTTGTAGATTGATATTTCTTCTCCTTTAAAGATCACCTCATTTCGGTGTAACCACAATGACCAGACGCATGCCATCCATATAAGCATCCACATCCTTCTAAGTTTGCTTCCTGTGACACTTCCATAGTGCTGCCAAAAGTGACCCTGCACATCATGTGGTAAGCAAATTTGTAGCCCGAGCCATGTATAGCATTTTTGCCAAACCTGGTAAGAGAAATTGCAGTAGCAGAGAATATGATTAGAGTTTTCTGGTTCCATGCCACACATTGAGCAAGTCAGATCATGTGATTCAGGGATAATATTTCTTCTCCTCAAGCTAAGTTTTATTTGAAGTTTGTCAAGGAATGATCTCCACACAAATACTGCCACCTTGGTTGGTGTTGGGGTCTTCCACAGAATTTTAAAAATTGCATTATCAGCACTACCAGTCTGCCCTTGTAGCATTCTATACACATTTCTCACTGTATAGCCTTCATGCATTGCTGTCCCCAACCATCACAACCCTGCCTCTTTGGTGTTGCATTGTGTATCACCTGCATAAACTCGTCCAACAGCCTTGTCTCCCATTCCGTACATCTTCTCCGCCACTCGAATCTCCAAACCCATATATCACCTTCCCATACACCCATGTTTCTCACTGTTTCCTGTTGTTGATTAGAGATGTTGTAAATCCTTTGAAATCTATCTTTGAAGCTTGTAGTGTCCATCCATATATCATCCCAGAATTTAATGTGCTCCCCATCACCAACAGTTCTTATGACATTAGATTCAAACCAACTGCCCACCCTCCCACCCTCAGTCAAGCTGCTAACCCCTTTCCACCAGTTGGATCCCATCTTGCCCTGTCTGTTAGTAAGTTTGTGACTTATTTGTCCATATTTTGCCTCCAAAACCTTCACCCACAAATACTGTCTCTGTCAGAATCCTCCACCTCCATTTTCCAATTAAAGCTTTATTAAAAACCTCCACATCTTTAACCCCGAGACCTCCATCCAGCTTTATTAAAGACTGTCTCTCTGTCAGAATCCTCCACCTCCATTTTCCAATTTCAAGGATGTCTTTTTAATTTTGTAAAATTCAGGGATTAAAGACAACTTATTCACCATCTCAATAATTGCTTAAAACACGTTCCATCAATTCATTTCCACATGAGATATAGGTACAGGAAGAAGTCCGTGTCACCACATGATTTAAAAAGGAACATCATATGTAGATACTAATTCACACGAAATTAATTGACTCTAATAAGAACTGAGATACTTTATCCACAAGAATAGTAGGCTACTCAAAGTAGACTGCTTGAAATGTGTCCAAATGACTCATGCCCACAAGACAGATAGTAATAGGGAACACCCTATATCACTACACAATTTGAAAAGAGGAATGACATACAAATAGTATTCGCTCACAAGAGATTGAGACAACTTTATATCGGGAAAGAATAGCTTCATCGCCAATTATCGACTACTCCATCACACTCAACCCATTATCCCTTATAGGTGGTAAGATCCTAAGAATTTCTCAAGATAAGGCATAGTCTAGGGAAAAGACTTTATCTCTTAGCTGTGCAACATCTAGCTAATCTCACACTTCTATCGGCAATTCCAATTGAATACTAACACATCCTTAAGATGTCGACATTTCTTTTAAACAACGTCATATCTAACTAATTCCATACATAGTCTAACTAATCTCACATTTCTACCCTAGTAGTCAATGCAAGAACACTTTGTCACAAATAGTTTTACATCTTACACCACTACCAATGAATAATCAATGCAAGCTCACACAACATACAATTCCCATTTCACACCTCCATCTTTCGATGGCAGATACAAAGCAATCTATACCAACAATTTCTATCTCACATCACTGTCTTCCGCAGATGATGCAGGAACACACAATTCATCTGTACTACCGTCAAGCGATAGTCAATACCAGATCACACACAATACAAGCAATGGCTAAGTCCATACCCCAGTCTTTGTAGGACGAACTGCTCTGATACCACTAATGTAACACCCCTTTTTACTATTAAATATTTTCTTATTAATTAAGAAATTTGTGAAGTAATTTGATATCCAATTATTGAAAATAGCCTTTAAAATACAGGAAAATTTGTTTTTCCTTTAAAAAGGTTGTTACTTAAAACTCCAAACAACAATCATCCACAATAACTTATTAATATATAAAAAAATTCATTTTAATGAAACATCGGTCTTAATAAATCACACTCATTTTATAAGGCATTAACTTCGTTGCAAACCATGAAACATAACAAAATCTTCTTTAATTAAAAACATCATCAGATCCATCATTATACCATTCTATTACGCATAATATACTTATGCATTTAAATTCTTAGAATATAACATATTGT
Source organism: Pueraria montana var. lobata (assembly GCA_026413185.1). Taxonomy (NCBI): domain Eukaryota; kingdom Viridiplantae; phylum Streptophyta; class Magnoliopsida; order Fabales; family Fabaceae; genus Pueraria; species Pueraria montana. Next base: position 10,728,560 of record CM048652.1, read on the forward strand.
ACGTTTGAGCCACATATAAACAGTTGTACATCATAATTTAAAATCTAGTCTACCCTCTTTTATACAAGAAAAGACTGAGACTCAGAGCAGTGACTCAAAGAAAATTTCAGAATACCCAATTAACCCAAGTAGCATCCTAGAAAGATCCTCTTCTTTCTCTTGAAACATCCACTTGCGTTCACAGTGCTTGTTGTAGTCTTTCATTCCATCTTCGTTGTTTGCACAAGATAATTTGTCTAAATCTAAAAAATAAAGGTGTATGGAGTGAGTCTCTTTCCTCCTCTAAACCAACAACCAAACGACCTTCCGGTCACAAACAGTCACAAGCACACAACATCAACCACCTCGATGTGGTACTCTCACGGGTCTTACTCGTAACCCTAAACACATTTCAGACTAGTCCTTAACCCATCACATCTCGGGCCCGTTGCCACTGGAATTCCCAAAATTCAGTGGACTTACATAATTTAAGTTGGATGACTTGCTGGGAGTACACCCTTCATTACGATATAATGGCAGCGCTCTCACCAACATGGTTGTGCCTCGCATTTGTCGGGATTGCCAAGTCGGCACTGTGGAAAACGCGACTACAAACTTGGCGCCAGATCCTTAAGAAACAGCAAGTCAACAAGCACACCTCAAGTACCACTCTGTATGGTCATCCAATCTCTGAGGATTGACTCCTCAACCACTCTCCCTATCGGGATTCGTCTTTTACAGGTCCGTGTGGACTTTTCTACCAAAGGTACTCGACGACGGTCCTCAATCAACATATGTCCCAGACATACAACATGGAGATCCAATTCCCCCACTATCCCAGTGGTTAAACATTACGACCCCGTCATCTCACAAGCACAATGCTTACCGTAGATAAAGCCTCCACATGACCTATTCCACAATTATCCATTCAAGCTTTTTCCACGAACAAATCCATTCAACCGTCTCACACGACTTAGTGCTGGAGGTTCCTTCCTCCTTTCAGTTCTCACCACGATTTGGACAATCACAATTCATAGACTTTCAAACACATGTGCGTATCGCACGTTACCCAATTATGACCCACCTCATAATTCTTAATTGACTTACTTTGTTTTATGGAATTCCTCACCCACTCTCACGTTTTATGCTTACTTCAGTCATTTTGTCCAAATTCTTGTAAGGGTCCTAAATTTCTTTATAAGTCCATTATTCGATGTCCTCCGTGTGCATAGGAAATTCCTAGTTACTATCTCATAAGATTATTAAGTTCCCGCTCTTTAATTATAATTAATTCACTATTGCACATAATGAATGAATGTTCTTAAGTACTATGATAATTTCTCTAGTATCTACAGGTGTACTCCGTTTGGAGTTCACTTGTTCCCACACAAGAATGAATTATTCTTGTCCCCACAATCACAAACATTGCAAACAAGTCACATGCACAAGAAATTTTCAGCACTCTTTGCCCGATGATCACTTTCTTCTCGGTCTCCAATTTACAGGTAATGGCATAATAATCATTAACAAACAATAATTAAATAATTCAACATAATCTATTAAATAATATTATACACACATTTTCTATAGAAATTTCCCTTTTGAGGTGAAATATCCATTAGTAAATCCAATAAAAGATATTAGGCACAATTAGACAGTCACATAATTAAATTTCATACACAAACCTATAGTTGTACATACATACCAAAAATTATTTAACTTAGCAAATTAACTTAGAATTTCGTGAAATTTTACAGGAACATAATACATCATGTATATTTCATATAAATTTTTATTAGCGAAATTACACCTTTAAATATTATTTTTAAATTAATTATGATTGCTGGACATGCTCTGCAAAGTGCACTTTTACATTTTTGGCAAAAAGCAAATCAACTTTTTTTTATGTTCAGCTTTACAGGGTATGTCCCCAACATGTGTCATAGCATCTGGAATTTTCTCAGCACCAAATACCTAATCAAGATACTTTTTTTGTATTTTTAAAAGCATTTCTATTTCAGAACAGAGCCTCCCATGTAAAAACATAAATAATTACCAACAGTGTCTAGAAAATTCCAAGAAAATTCACAGATATTCCACATAGTCCAAATAAGGTTAAAAAATTTTCCCATAGCCAAATTCTTAAAAAAAGGATATTTTCTCCATTTAAATTCCCCACTGTCCAGTTTTCATTTTTCACAACAATAATTTTCTAAAATTACTTCCCGACTTTTCCTAACCTTGAAAAAATTCAGAGATGACCCTCATGATACCTAAAATTAACTCATAGTTCCATTTTTCCAAAATCATGTCCCAAAATTTTTGTAAAAATCAAAACAGTCTCATTCTCAGAATCAACAGTTTTCGAAAATAATTCCGGTAAAAATAGTTACAGTGCTAAAAAAATCTGAAAAAAAATACCACGGAATCCAGAGGCATCAAAACATAGGAAAATGTATTTACATCCTCAAAAACATACACACAAACTGAGACAAAAAATCCAACACAGTCACAGGACACAAATCACAACTAGCTCATTTCGGGTTTTTCAAAAGTTCTTGCAACAACCATGGTATCTACAGACCATCAACAGCAGCCACAATCAATATTTAACAAGAAAACAAGGAAATTGCTTAGAGAAGAAAGAAACCCCTCCATACCTCCTAGTTTCCTCCACCAAATGCAACAAAAATGGGTTGGTTGTGTAGCTCTAGTCTCCCTCTATGATATATCCAAGATTAATCGGTAGAAACTTTGATTTGAAGGTTTAGATTTTAGAGTGAAGGTGCAGAATATTTAGAGAGAAGGAGGAGAAAATGGAGGAAACTTGGTGGAGAAGGAGAAGAATGAAGAAAAAGACACATACACACTCTTTTAAGAGAGAGAAAAGTGAATAAGAAAAAAGCATTTGCCCGTTCTCTCTCCTCTTGGACAGCCACACTCCTAAGCATTAGGGGTCATGTTGGTTTTTAAATTGGGCCCATACGAGGCCCATTAGGGTTAGGGTTAGGGTTTCTCAGGGTTAAGGTCTCTGTGTATTTTTGGTCATCTGGGTCACTAATAATCACGTAAATGAAATTTTAATTAAATCTCACTTTAATTATTATTTTTCTAAGACATAAATTAATTAATTAAATCCCTAATAAAGTTATTTCCATCAATTTCATAAATTCTTTAATTAATCAGTCACTTAGAACTAATTCAACAATGAAACAATTTAATTAAGTCATGTAAACCACTAATTCTATTTTTATTTCTATCTAGTCCTTTCTAGACTTGAATTAATAAAAATGGACTTAATTAAGTTTAATTACCTTAATTAGAATTTATGAATCACTAATTACCTTAAAACATTTAATTTCACTAATTAAAGTTACTACCAACTTGTTAGTAAATCATTTGTGTCATTAAAACTCTAATTTTTCATTCTAAACAAACGTTTCACATATTTACCATAATGGCATTAATGAGTTGACTAAAACTCTTCTCTTTGACTTTTTACTAAGATGAGTCTATCTTTGACTTTTCAAATTTTAAACTTCTCTCCACAAATTTTTTAATGTCTCTACTTAACCATTATTAAGTAATACTTATTTTATTTATTCTCCATTATTTTTCTCAATTACTTAATTAATCACTAATTATATTTAATCACTCAAAACATATTTTTCTTATTTAAAAGAAATAAATTCCGATTAAAACATGATTCAATCACACAAATACATATTTATTAAGCTGTAATTTTTAGGGTGTTACACTGAACCTGTATATTATACTTCTCTTTTACATAATCATCAAAGCCCTTAACAGTTAACCAACCATTGATCACCCTAAATGGTTTTGCTCCCCAAATCACACTTTTGCATTTCAGAATGATTGGGCAGTGATCATAGATATCACGCATCAATACCTGTTGAACACATTCAGGCATTGATTCCAACCACTCTGATGACAAAAGGAACCTATCTAATTTGCTACATGTTGTTCCACCACTTCTGAACCACGTAAACCTTGTGCCCACGCATGGTACCTCTAATAATTCCATAGCATCTATGAACAGGTTGAATTCCTCCATTTCACGCCTTTCCGATGTTGGTTGTCCCTGCTCCCCTCTCCTTTCCTCCCTTACCCGCACAACATTAAAATCACCTGCTAGGATCCACTTCTCAACCAAGTACCTCTCGCTTTCAGCTTTCAGTGATCTCCATAGCTGTCTTTTCCCATCCATACTGCAAGGTGAATAGATATTTACAATGACCTTGAGCCCCTATTCTTCCTTCCACCTTCCTTGTAATCCTAAGTATCCATCTCCAGAAAAATAATCAACCACATCAAAACTGCCACAACTCCATAGGCAAAGCATACCCCTCCTGTGTTAACAGTTGGGACTTCCCTCCATTCCACATTTGACCCCCCCCCCCCCCCCAAATCACCGTAGCCAGCCTACTGTCCACTACCTGCATTTTGGTTTCCTGCAAACAAACGAACTCCACACTCTCTTCTGAGATCAATTTCCTTATCCTTCTCCATTTAGGTTTTCCACCTAAGCCCCTAGTGTTATATGAGAGCATCTTCAATCTCCTTCCGTTAGTTAACAAAAACAAAGTTAATACCGGGACCAATTTGAGAAACAAACAACAATTTCAGGGATGCTTTTTTAATTTCATAAAATTCAGGGACTAAAATGAGAGTGATTGACAAATTCAGGGACCAATTTGATCATTTACTCACACAAATTATTATTTGAATATATGTGAGTTGCCCTGTAATGTCTCTAAATACGAGTCCAAGATAAAGTGTTTAGTTTTTTTGTAATGAATTAATGTAGTAATTAGTTATGAGTTTAATGGTGATGCACCGACAGTGTAAAATAGTTTTACACTGTGTCATCCAATCATAAATCACCGTTTGCATGACTTTTAAGATAATTTTATAAAAGTCAATAAACTTATCATAAATGGTGAGTTGTGATTGGATGACGGTGTAAAATAATTTTACACTATTACCATTTTTCTCGTTAGTTATTATTTCTTCGTTAACATGATTGACAATTGTGCTAACGGAAAACAATTACAACTATAGCGATGAGCGAGGACAATGATGATTATATAATTACCATTACCAGAGTGAGTACCCGTGCAATTCCACGGGTGTGTCCATCAAAAATGCCCATCGATCATGTATTTTGAACGTCAAGAAAAGTTTAAAATGGAGTATTATTAAATATTAAATTAATAATTTATTATATGGTTTTTTTAGGACTTAATTACCAAATTGATCCCCAAATTATTTAAAATACTTCAATCCGGTTTCCAAATTTTAAAACGCATCAATTTGGTTCCCAAATTTTAAAAAATGTATCAATTTGGTCTTTTCCGTCCAATTGGAGAATTGACGCCGATAATAATTTAGGATCAAATTGACGTGTTTTAGAATTACATTATTGACGGCGTCAACATCAATTGGACGAAAAAGATCAAATTGATGATTTTTTAAAATTTGATGACCAAATTGATACTTTTTAAAATTTGGAAATTAAATTGAAGTATTTTAAATAATTTGGAAACCAATTTGATAATTAAGCCGTTTTTTAGTTATCATGACATTGGTGTAGAGGATTCATTGTAGCTGATGACTAATATCTCTAAAAATCTGACTGACCATCTTTAATAGGATTTCTTCTTCCAAATACATTTTTTTCTATCTATAAAAAACGAAATTGAAACTCTCCCAAAGAGATTGAACCAGTTTTACACGGATAAACAACGTGTTGGTATTTATTATGTGGTCTATCCAATCTCTACTGAATTTTTTTTTTCATAAATTAAAAAAAGTAACTGCATGTCATCTAAAGACTAGTTTCAAATTATATAATAATAATAATTTCTGTTATGGTTAAGATATTAAAACAGGGAGGGAAAACGGAGAGATAGTGAGAGAGCTGCTGAAATTAGGAATACATACCCAGTGCTTTTGTCTTCGTCAATCATAGAAGAAAAATATGAGACATTGGTCCATGTTAAGAGTGGCAGAGATGCGTAGCTTCACAGACATTCGTACCCGTAACTATTCTGATGATTCCCTCTAGAATGAAGCTAGGTATTCATACCCGTAATTATTCTGGTGATTCCCTCAAGAAACACATCTCGCAAGAGAATGAGCTTCCGAAATTTAGTCGAAAGAAAGGAATCAAATAATATAATATCATATCATCTATCCTACTTATATTTTCAGTTTTTATCTCTCACACTAGCGTCAAATAGGATTGAGTGTCCAGAATCATTTCTGTATTCTCTTGCCAGTTTTCTTTTCTGAACTCTTTTCTGGTCAATTAGATGACTAGAACCATGAACCACAACAATGTTGTTATCGATATTAAGGAGATGCTGGAGAGGGCAGAGCCACTCCAAACTGATGAGTGTTGCATCTACAGAGTGCCCTTTGATATCCGCAAACTCAACGAAGATGCCTACACACCAAAGATTGTTTCTATAGGCCCTTTTCACCACAACCGCCATCCTCGCCTCCATAACATGGAAAGACATAAACTCATTTGTTGCAACTCATTTCTCAAACGATCCAAAACATGTCCGGAGAGCTGGATTCACTACATAGAAGAGATGGAGGCTAAATTTCGTAGCTGTTATTCAGACACCCTTGAGTTCAGCACGGAGGAACTGGTGAAAATAATCTTAGTAGATTCTGGTTTTATACTTGAGCTTTTTTGGAAGGACTATCATGATGAATGGTCAGGGGATGACAAGTTTCTTTTACAACCCTTTTATGCTGATACTATATCAGTGGATTTGTTGTTACTTGAGAACCAGCTTCCGTTTTCTGTTCTTGCCGGTCTTTTCAATCTGTCATTCACCACCACTGGATCTGAGTCATCATCTGATGGTGGTGGTAACAATAACATCCCTTCATTCATTGAGCTTACGATTCGCTATTTTAATTATTACAATAGATCCGACTTGGATTTTAATAATGCTAGCATAAGGCACTTCACGGATCTCATTAGAACTTTTCACTTACAACATACTCCGGAAAGACAACCACATAGGTCTGAGGAATTTGACATACATCTTCCTAGTGCTACTGAGTTGTTGGAAGCAGGACTGAGGTTCAAGGTAAACACCAAAACTAACTGCTTACTAGACTTGACATTTTCAGGACAGGTTCTTGAAATTCCGCAATTCAAAGTGGAAGATCGCACTGAAGCTTTGTTTCGCAATATGATGGCTTTGGAGCAGTGTCACTATCCGTATGAATCCTACATTACAAACTATGTTCAAGTTTTGGACGTCCTTTTAAACACCGGCAGAGATGTGGATATACTTGTTCGAAAGAGAGTGCTGGTGAACTGGCTAGGAGACAGTGATTCTGTGGCTAACCTGATTAATAATCTTGGGAAAAATATTACGCTGTCAAGCTTCAATTCCCATTACATTCGTCTCGTACAAGACTTGAATGTTTTTTACAATAATCCTTGTAATAATTTGAAGTCGACTTTGAGGCGTGATTATTGTAAAAGTCCTTGGCAAACTGCTGCTTCCATTGCTGGAATTGTTCTCCTTATCCTCACTTTGGTTCAAACAGTTTGTTCTGTCTTACAAGTAATACTACGATAAAATGCCTCCCCAGTCCCCTCTCCCGAAAGACCCAGTAAATTCAATAATTGTTAAATGCTGAATTGTTCTGAATTTTTTGTTATTATTATTTTCAATTTCTACTGTTTCCGTTTGTTTGAAAATGTTTCAATGCTTTCCTTATTTCATTTCATGTGTGTAAGTTGTAACATATTAATTTAGTCCTTCACACAATCATTCCATCACGATGTTGGTACGATTTGTATGCATAAAGGTATATATTTGTATGGTTCTCTGTCATTGACAATAACATAAAACGACTTTCATAAGTACCAAAAGAAATTTTCAACCTCATGAGAACACAAATGAGTGAAATTATTCTAACTCGTTTCATTAAAATATGTTTAACTAAATAAACAAGTTGAAGTTTAAAGTTTTGTTCCGTTATTTAAATAAGTTAAATTCAAATTTTATAAGTGTAACGTTGATAATTTGTAAATCGTTCATGTAAAACATCTGATTCATGTAAATCGTTCATGTATATATGTGTGTGATTAGCTGAACAAACAACAGGCAATTGGTCTCAGTTGACCAGTCGATAAGTTGACACCCGGGCCCCATGAGATGTCAAACCAGACAAACTTAATTTCTCCAAGTTAGAAATTCTTAAACATGCTACTGGATTTTGATTCTAACAATAAAATGAGTCGTTGAAATCATGTACTTTTTACTCCAACCACATCCATGGTCTCAATTTTGACTTTCCCAAGATACAATCAAATATCAATGCCACAATATTCTTTAGCAGAAAATTCAGTCTGTATTACTTATTTTCTTTACTTCTATAAGTTGTTTCTATCTATTATCATACCCAACACACGTGTGTTTGATTTCTCATCACGTCAAGTCGGATCCATGTCACAGAGAAGCTAGCATTTGTTGCTTCTGCGTATTTCGATCATTTTAATGTGATTTTTATGGTTAACGCACGTATAAAACGAAGAAACAAACATGTGGGTTGTGGCTGTCCTATGCATGCAACTAGAGCCATATTTTATTTGATGGATTGGGAGGAGGAAGAAATTGAGAGGGAGAAAGACATGAGACATCCAAGCATGAGAAAAGTCCTGCTGCCGAGTTCATGATTATGGATTGGATCGTAAGAAACTAAATTATCAAATTTAACCTTGGTAAATAATAGAGGAAAATAGGAGCGCCCTGTTTCTTTTGCTAGTTTTGCTTTTTAACCTTATTCCGGCAGCTGTTATAACTTCCTAATTCTTCTTTTGATTTTTTTTTTATTTCAATTTATGGGGGAATCTATGCTTCTCTTTTATTTGTGCAATTTATTTCAGGTCTGAATTTTTTTTTTCTGTTGATGGCCAACTTTCTTGGATTGGATTCTCTGCAGTTGAAATTTCAACTGCAAAATCCTCATCATCTAATTTTTTTTATACATTAAATAATATAGCAAAAATACAAATTTATAAATTGAAAATGGTAAAAGATGGAATTGCATGAGCCTGCAGTTAAATCAGAACTCTAGACAATCCTGTTTCCAACTTTCCAATGTTATGCACTACTTTGATGACACTTCTCTTTTGGCATTTCTAGGATCTAAGTTATTAATTTTAAAAAGTCTTTCAAGCAAGTTGAGCACGAATTATATAGCTAGATTGATTTGATGTAAGCACCATGGTCTCTTGCATGTATAAACAAAATTACTAAAATGTATTAGGATAAAATTTAAGCACAATACTATAGGTGTTTGTGTTGTTATCTAATTACAATTAGAATTTTACTTTAGTGACATACACCAACTTTTATTACGTGAACTATGAAGATAAAACTCTAATTTTAATAACAGTAAAATTCCTATGATATTGCAACGAAGTTCTTTTCCAATGTATTGTGATGACAAAAGGTTTTGTGCAGAGCAAAAGATTTCCCTATCCTCTCTGGGGCCTATCTTGTTGTTTCTGTTCTTTATTATCTAACTCTAGATCATAAACATCTTATTCTTGTGCATCATTGCATAGCTTTAATTCATTCGTTTTATTGCCCTTGCTTTTCTACATGGTCTATGTATATGTATGTGCTTATATTATAGTATGTGATAAATTCATATCTCATGAATTTATCTGGGTAAATTTAAAAAAGAAACTAGAATTGATTGAAATGTAAATAAGTAAAGTCAATAAATAAAAACAAAAGATTTTGAGCTTCAATGAATCAAAGATCCATATAAAATTTAGATTTTCGCCAAATTTTTCACATCTGTTAACTACAGGGAAACAAGAATGTGGAATTTCAGACCTGGGAGCTTTAAGCACCAAGACTGGCACTAAACACCAAAGCAGAGGTAAGAAGATGTTTAAATGCCAGAATCACCCAAAAAGCCCTGGTCCAAGCACTAGAAGTGGATTATTGTATTTATAGTTTCTTAATAATTTTGTATTTATAGTTTATGAATTATATTATTGTATATCACAGATGCAATGTAGTTGTATTACTATTTAAAAAAAAAATATTTCCTACACTGATTATTGCTATACAACTAATGTAGAAAGTCATCGGTTTCAGAATTAATATAGAAATTATTGACTTTGATTGATACAGTCTGGTTATTTTCGAAAAAAAGTATTTATCGATGCTAAAATAGTTAAAGATGAAAATGGGGGGTTTGGGTATAGATCCCTAGTTATTTCCCACGTAGCACATATATCGATCTCAATAATATAACTTTGGGAGAGGTAGTGTGTTTGACCTGTAAACCAAAGCTAAAACCATTTATTTCAAAGGAAGGAAAAGGAAACCTTTAAACATGGTTGCTTGGGTTGAAAAGAAAGGAAAAGGGAAACTAAAGCTTTTGAAAGTGTATCTCATTTTTTTCGTGCATTGAATTGGATAAAAAGTCCTCTTGTTTTTGCTAACCTTGACTGCCACAGTATAGGTTTCAACCCACTGGTTTAGTTTTGATGGTGTTTGGGACCCAACTGAAATTACAAATCCTCATGATTAAAGATGTTTTTGTTCTGCTTTCATGAGCAAGGGTCTTTCGTAGGTCTTGTCTTTGTTACATTGGCATGAAACCAACAAAGTCGCACACAAACACTCATCAAAAAACAATTAAAAGCATGTGCAGGCACACCATTTGTTAGTTTCCTTGTGGTGAGGAATTAATAATTATTCTTAATAACTTAAAATAACGAGAAGAAAAAAAAAAACTCCTTAAATGTTTAAAGGTTGAAAATTAATTTAAAAATAGCTTAATTAATTAAATCTCTTCCCATGAATTTCATCAACCGTGCGATCTTTAGCATAATGAAATTTTTTTTATTCGTAGGAACTGAAGACAAATATCGAAGGGTTTAAACAATTCATACATCCCCCTTGGTAGCATAATGAGATTGTGATTTAAGCCTTCATGTTATGGTGGGGAATATGCAATGTACTAAAAATGGCTCAAACCTCAATTGCATATAGTTGGAACCCCAAAGCACATGATTGAGCAAGCGAGCGAGAGGTACTTCACCAAAGCACATGATTGAACAAAGCACATGAAGTAACATAAAGCTTAGACTAAAGTGAATTTAAAGAATCTTGTTAAAAGCTATATAATGGAGTGTAGTAGCAGACACTAATGAAGTGTGGTTACTTTTGACCAATGAGTGTTGCTGTTAAACGTAACCCAGGAGGTCAATGGGGAAATCCATGAAATGTATCATAAGCTTGTAAAGTTTCGGAATCCTATGTCAATTGATGCCTTAAAAATTTTAGTTATTCTTGATCTAGCTTTAAAAACCAGGGTGCTTGGTTTTATAATTAATTAAGCAAGGTAATTAATTAAACCCCCTCCGTTGATCAATAGAGAAAATTGGTACTTTATTAATAGAAGATAAGCACTACTTTAGAGCAAAGGATTTCTTGTTCAACCAATCAAAGCTTTTAAATGCCTTTCGTAGAATCTTAACATCGAATCGTTTCTTTTTTCAATGGGAAGGAACTTTAAGCTATTTCTGATGGATTGTTTTGAGAAATGAGAGTATTGGATTATCAGACTTGAGCACCAAGTAACGCTACTAAAAAAGACATAGATCAATGAATTAAGCTAGGGTATAAGAAAATTCTAAGTTGCTGATTAAATAATTGGATTTTCTTTTATCATATTAATTTAAAAAATGATCATATCAAACGTAGAATAAATTAAATAGTTTTTTATTTCCATTTTGAAAATTTATGAACTTGTGACATAAAAAAGGAAATTTTATGAACATAGTATTATGGGGATGGAGAACAAACTTTCAATTCAATTATAAATTTTACAAAAAAAGTATCTAATAAAAAAATAATCAACTTATATAGCAAAACAAGAAAAAATAGTTAAATTTCAAAGGTTTGCCCCTTTCTAAACTAGAAAATTCGTATTATAATAATAGAAAAAACATAGTTGTTAATTAAACTTGTTCAATTTCTTCTAATGAAAATTGATGTGTTAGTATAAATATTATAGGTTTATACTAATTAATGTTATAACGTATCGGTAATATACACCATTTTCTAATACAAATGGATAAAGAGTAATTACTGAGGGACAATTTTAGTGGTATAGGGAATTAATGTATACTATTAGTATATATATTATATCATTGACGTAAATTAATATTTATACTAATAGATTGACTTTTAATAAATAAAAAATATTCTAATACAAGCATACTTAACAATTTTTTCCTAATATATTATTTTTTTAGCCCTACTTGAGTTTATTTGTATGCTTATATTTTTTTTGTGTGCTGCTTGAATTTAGCTATATACTTGTGTGTTTTTCTCAGTTTACACATTTATTTTCTCACATTTGTTCACTTCAAAGAAAGCAACTTCACACACACAAGTAGCACTACTAAATTCAAGCAAAACACACAGAAAAACACACAAGTATGCAATTTATACATGGTCCCCTTAAATTACTTCTGTTAGTTTTGTTATTGAAGATAACTACTTTTGTTACAAGTACTTACAACAATGGGCACAATTATTCTTGCCCGAAGGGAGCTATATGTGCCAATAAAGAAGAAAAACCATTAAACAATTTCATATTTCATTCATAAAATCATGAATACTTTTTTATTTGAGAAAACTGAAAATAGAAATCATAAAAGGGAACTAACAATTGTTATTTGATTTAAAAACAAAAAAAAAAAAAACAAATTTATTCCAACATAGAACTACCCATAACATGTTGGGAAAAAAAAAAACTCACTCAACAAAATTACCTACACGTCCAAGAGATCTTAGATGAAACACACTCAAAACAACAGCATAAGTAAAAATAGCAGAATAAACAAATTTAATGTGATTCAGCATTTCTTGTCTACGTCCACAGGAACATTCCAATAAATATTCATTATCTTAAATAAGATTACAAATTTGTTGGACAAACTTAAGAAATCCTCTCATTTCAAGTTTTTTGGACAAACTTAAAAAACTCTCTTCATTACATGAACTCCCACTTGCTTGGATGATGCTTCTCTCTTCATAAAGACCCTTTTTTATACTTGCATCGATCATAATTTTAAAAGAGAAAACAAGTCTCTAAGATAAATATAATATCTATAAATCTAAACAATATCTTAACCATTTTGAAATTAAAAATTTGAATGGATCTTCCAACAGAGAAAAGTGAGAGAAGTGTGATTAATTGACACTTAGTATAAGTCTTGACAAACTTACAAAAATAAATTTTATCAATTCAACTATTGTATTGGAAAATATGTAAATTTTACAAAGTTTCACATCATTCAAAATATTAATATTTTATTACACCACTTTATTTAATTAAACACATTTATTATAATAAAGTAAATGTGATATTATTAAATTATATATTCATAAATATCTAAATTATCTTAAACTATATATATAATCATCGAAACATATATAATGTCACATGCATATTGATCGATATAATTAAATTATAGCTTTTATTATTTTATTTTTCTAAGGGTCTCCAACATTACATAATTATTTTTAACCTAGTTAATCAGATCCATTACTATTTACATTTTTTTTCTGATAAAATAGAAAAAACATATTACTTATTTTACCCTCTTTTTCTATTTTTCAAATCATGCGGATGGGCAAGATTTATTTTCCTTAAATTTGTGTGCACAAATTAGATCAATTTTTCTACAAATTAAAGGATTGAAAAGGAGTAAAATATACACCAAATTTCTTTTCTTTCTGTAACTGATCAGTATTAATTATACCTATTGGTCTATTACAACAGTAATATAGTGTCATTGCCATTACTAGCTAGCAAAATGTTCAGGGAAATGGTACTATATATAATTTCTTCAACATAGGTTTTAGAACTTGCAGCTGGCTAGCTGTTCCTTTTCTTTGTTTGATCTTGATCGTCTAAAGTATTAAATTCACCAAAGAAACAAAAATAAAAGCAGCATATATATATTGTTGAGTTTTGCCTTGACCTATGGTTACATTAAATGTATCAGCGATGCTAGCTGTGAATTTTTCACCCCTTTATTCTTCATTTCAAATGAGATACCGCGCGTGTTCAGTTCTTTTTAAAGAGTAAGATTATGATCACATACATGCATGCATACACATGGTTATACGCAAACTGCTAGGTGAACTTTGTTATGATGGTTTCGTCCCGCAGTGGTCCTTATATTAAAGAACATATATGGGTTATAACATTGAGTTTTTACGACTACAGTTATGAATCAATTATTCCTTGGACCACGTCCCCACTATAAAGCTATATATATATGTGTGTATATCTGAGAGTTAAAGAGAGAAAGACAGAAGCAAAGAGCATCTTTTTCTGAACACATCTCGGAGAATTAGATAAAGAACACTTTGCACCAAATCATATAGTGAGGCTTAGAAGCTAGCTAGCCCCCTCTAGCTCGAAACACATTAACACTGATATTAAATTGTTGATACTTAAAAAAGAACATGGGCTAGCTGCTGAGTCATATACCAGAACCACTCAGGGCCAACAAAACCTCAAAATCATAATTCACCTAAAGCTTCCTAGCTGGAAGAAAATCAAAAAAGCAAAAATAAATATCCGCATGAGATGATGAAGAAAGTAACAGATGGAAGCAAGAGAACAAAAAAAAAAAAAAAGTAACTATCACTAGGAAATAGGGATATATAGCCTCTCTCGATTCTCTCCTTGGACAGCAAACCTGTAAATGAGAAAAGAAAGGGGGTGATCAGTGCATGTAACACTGTAGCTAATTAATCTACAAATATATATAATTAGATAACTATCAAGTTATGCAAGAAAACATATATAGATGATTACAATTACCACATCGATCCAGGAACTCTACGATGAATAGGGAGATCTGCCACTACTAGAGTCCCTCGGTGCATTGCATCGGTAGCATTCCATTCTATTGGCGAAGTTGTGCTCGTTGCATCCAGACCTGCAAATTTTAATCACACTCCATCAATATCATTACTGTTTTATTTACTCAAACTTGTTCATTTTTTTTTTTAAATCATCCTAATAATAATAAAAAAGAAATAGAGATAATTATGTAATATTTTACTTATTCAATATTCAAATAATAAATCTGTAACATATATATTTAATTATCACAAACTAAGATACAATATGAGATATATAACACAAACACAGTAATATGACAAATTTTAAAAGTTACATGACATGACACATCTGCCATATAATGTATAATTTTAATATTTCTTTGGTTACAAAATTTAATATAAACTTAACTTAAAACACGAATCCTAAATAAATAAATAAAATGAGCATAATTAATAGTGATTTTTATATGTATTGATATAATAATTTAAAAATAAAAATAATAAAATTCAGTTAAAATTATTTAAAGTTTTCGTGAACTATTCAATATATATACGTTTGTATCGTTTTGAAATGCCCCTTTTAATATCCTATCTACCAGACAAAGCAACAAGTGATATACGAGAAATTCTACTGTATCCTGAAAATTTAAGGGTCTTAGTATTGCTTTCTCAAAAACTTTTTCTTTCTCTTTTTTTTTAGCATGTTGAAACTTGAAACTCACTAAACAATTGACTCATAAACAATTTATATTAAAATTGTTTGGGTAGCATAACAAAAGAAATGAAGTAGTGATACGGACCTGGTGCATATCCAGTCACCGGATTTCCAGCCAGGGCGGGCGGAGGTGCCGCCGCCGAAGCCGTAAGGTCTCATTCGAGGCATGTCGGCGTCGTATGGTCCGGCGGAGGAGTCCTCCTTGGGGGCACCGCACTTGAAGCAGCTGGAGCGGCTGGCGAAGTTGTGGGCTCCACAGTTTCCGACGGTGCAGTACCAGTCACCGGGGCGAACGTCCGGGCCAGTGGTGAAGCCAAAGGAGGAAGACCCTCGGCCACCGAAGCCGCCACCATAGTCGCCGCCACTCTTCGGCTCCCCGCATCGCTGGCACGATTCTCTTCTCTGAAAGTTGAGGTGGTTGCATGTCCTGCAGTTCCAATCTCCTGGTCTGCTCATTTTCCCTTCATAGTTTCCAAATTCCACACCATGCATATATACATAGAGTTATTATATATTCTCAATAGTAAGATAGAGTACTATTTTTTTTCAACGAAAGTTAAATGCAAAAATCTTCCGATTAGAATTACAATTTCATCTCGATATATAATTCAAGGTAATGAAAGTTTTTTTTTTTAGGAAACATATATAAATAAAAGTTAAATCACTTGTAGGTGCATGTATTCTATATATACCATAAGGATAATATTAACGTAGAAAAATGCCAAAGTGAGCAAGGAAACGTATGCATGGGAAAAGCGACGAGAATTTAAAATGAAAAAAAAATAAAAATTAATTTGAACTAGGGAAGGAATGATATTCACCTTTGGAGTTTGGAGACTGAAAATAAATTGAAGGTAGCTAGTGGGTGGAAGTAGGTCCACAAGTTGAATAAGGAGAGATTGTTGAATTGTGGTTGTGGTGCAGATGAGTGCAGAGGCTGAGGTGGTTTATATACTGCCAATTAAGGCCTCGAAAATCGAGCAGATCGAAGTAACTAGCTAGCCAGTGCGCAGGCAGGGCAACGGGGTGCTTCTTTTTTGCTTCCTTCAACCCAATGTGATATCATCATAAACTATATTTGGAAAAAGGGTAAAAGGAATTTTCCAAGTGCCACTCCATACACACCATATATATTCATTATTAATTATATAATAAATAAAAGGTATAATTGGCAATAGTATTTTTTAGGGTTTTTGGAGATTACATATATCACTGATTTGCGTGTGTATTTTATATAGAAAAATATATATGCTAAGAAAAGGGCATGTTAAAATAGCAACATCTCATCATGCACGTAAAAAATAAAAATTGATTATGGAAATTATAACTAATTTGTTCAACTTTGTCAAGCTGCTCTTTTTTGTCCCCACATAAAGCAAATTAGCATGCATTGTAACCTCTAAACACCACAATGCCCATTGCCCATGCCCTATCTTTTAAATCTTGTAGTCCATAAATGATAGCAAAAGACCTTTTTGACTGTGGATATGTGTTAATTGGACCCTCATTTATAGTGAAGTGGCGGGGAAAGAATCACAATAAAATGGTCCTTATTATACCTTACGATCACCGCATGGTCTCCAAGTGCTTTTTTTTTTTTTTTTTTTAATTTTCCTCTTTTTGATGTTATTGATCAATGAGAGGATTGGATAAGAAGGACCGAAATTCATAGTTTATCACCAGACAAAATGAATATTCCTCACACTTCAAGGAAAACCTTAAGATCAGAGATTGTTGACCCCAGTGCGTTGTGGCCCAGCTTATTCCCATATACATAAATAAATATTGCCAAGGAGGTGTCATGTCTTACTTTCAATATTATACTTTCAGAACCTGGCCGGGAGTTATAAGGGTCGTCACAAACTAGATGGTAAAAATCGGTGCTGCTTTTCAATTTTGAATATTCCTCTTTTGTACTTGGGACTTAATTTCTTTTGGGCGTAAGTCAAAACGATTATAATATCACATAACCTTATTATGTAATGTTCTTTTTTTAAAATATTTTTTATATTTACGTGAACATTTGTCCTAGCTACCTACTACCTAAAATTGTACTATATTTCCGCTCCATCATACTAACCTAATTAATGATCAAGATCATGGAATATAAAATGTCTACATAATTTCCAATCGTCCTTTACCAACCTAATTAATTAAATGAATTTTAGGCGTTTGTTCCCATTTCCCAACGTACTATAAAATCATTAAACAGAACGAAGATGTGAAAAAAGGTTTATAATCATGTTGGGAGTTATATAGGTGTCAGTTAAGCAATATTAATCTATTAATCCTACTCTTTAAAGTGGTCCCAAATAGTAATTCATGTTTAGCGAATTGTTTGTAACACATAAAGACCCTTTAATTTGTCCCAACCATAGAATATGAAGAAGGATTTAAGTGATGATAGTGGCGACGAGATTTTGGACCGCGAACATAAAAAACTGTGTTTATGTGTATATTATTATTATTATTATTATAATGAAAAAATTCAGCATCACTCGTGCATGTCAGATGCTGAAGATCTAGAGGGTAAAATTATGTATAGCTCCAAGACGTAGGCGATGTTAAAGTAAAAGTTGCATGGCCATTACTTCAAGGAACGTCCTTGGTTCAAATTATTGCACTACGATGCCACTTAGTGAAAGAGAAACGATTCTCATTGATGACCAAGTGTTGATTGGAATTGAAGGAATAGTTCAAAAATCAAAGAAAGGAGCAAAACTTGGTAGAGTTTCGATAAAGATAGTCGAAGTTGATGATGATGGAAGAGAAGTCTTCGAGGTTCAAATTTTGACCATCTTTTCTTTTTCTTTTTTCCCCCCTTCGTTACACTGATATGGCTTTTTCGCTGTCGTGTTCTTTTCCTTCCTCATTATCATCGCATATTCTCTCTCTCTCTCCGCGAGAAAGAAAAGGGGAATTAGCCATAGCAAAGAGGGAAAAACATATAGCAAAAAAAAAAAAAGAAGGAAAATATTAAAACTAATAGAAATCACCCACCATTTTTCTTGGGGAATGGTAAAGAAGGCTGTAGCAAGCTGTGAAAGCAAAAAGAAAGGGGAGAGGGAGAGAGTACTGATTCGATTCTCTTATTGGGAAATGCTTCCATGCATGACCATATGACCAAACCCTTGGACGCCTAACGTATACTTCTACTCTTTACTTTATCTTTTCATTTTATCTCATTATTATATACACACTACAACAGATATATATATATATATATATGATTCTCTCATTTCGTACACATCAACAAAGTTAAAATTGCAAATTTTTATATATCTAAATTAATTAAGGCTTTTAAAAATTAACCTAGCTACATATATATCAGCCCACGCTTTTGCGCTTTATTAACGTACATGTGTACGTGTAATTCTAAAATTTGCATATTCATCTAATTGTACCCAATCTACTTGATTTGTACCTGGCAAATAAATAAAGAAATTAACAAAGACACTACATGCACTTTATTTTAAGAAAAAGTCTAATTTCACAAATCATAATATTGAAAACACTGTAGTTTTAACTGTTTCCGAATTTGTCTTCGTCTGTGTTATATACACACAACCTTTTTTTGTTACAATACACACAAAACCAATTACAAATATTGAAAAATATAATCTTAGAATAAAATGTATGTATTATTAGAATTACATATATAATTCGTTTTTTTATGGTTGCATGCACGTGAGTTGGTAGAAAGATGTGAGTGACGCCATTAGAATGATAAAAGTTTTCTCTTTTCTTTTACTTTTTAGACCTCCAATATCTTTTATAATATGCTCTGAGAGTCCCCAAATGTCCATCTTCTTTGATTTTACACAGTTTTCTACCAAAATTACTTGAAATATCATAAGCTTTAAATAACATTTCTCAACTCTCAAATATACCAAAAACTACCTAAAATGTTATATATTTGGTTTTTAATGTTAAATATAATGTGTATATATATGATTACAGATGTAATTGATCTATAGAAAAATTAACTAAAATAATTTCAAAATGAGATGAAATAAGTAATTTATATACACAACTCTCAAAGGAAATAGATTAGTCGCTGGATAGCTCAAATTCAAACTCAATGGCAAATAATACATACATGAATTAGTTAATTTTTCATCATATTTTCTGAGGTCAACATAAAAATTCAAAGTGTAAAATATAAAACTTCAATGAAACGCGTATATGAAATAAAATGTTTAAATGAGTGTCGTATTAGCCACTTATACAACGAAACATACACCCTTATTAATATTATTGGTTTGGTTCGATTTGGATCAATTTTGAAGACACCAACTGAAAATGAAACCAAACCGGTCAATTAAAACAAAAAAATTCTAAATAAATCCAAAAAAATCTATTTGTGTCGGTTTTCAATTTTTGGGATCGGTTTTCATTTTTTTTATCAGATTGGATTTGAACACCCTACTTGGGTTCTAATTGTGCGAATTGGATTCTCTAAATATTGTAATTGAATGATTTTGATCCCTCCATCAATCTTTTGTTAAATATTTGACAGATTTTTATCCCTTAGTATATATTTATTGGATAGGAAAGGTCGACCACTTAAATGGATCTCAGTACCTCGAGGGATTAGTCTTTAGCTTTTAGTCGAGGGATATCCTGGTTCATAAAATATATATATATATATATATATATATATATATATATATATATATATATATATATATATATATATATATATTCTAGAAACTAATTTTCTGAATGTTAATTGAAGGCTTTTGGAAACTAATTTCCAGAATGTTAACTGAAGGCTTCTGAAAATTAGTTTTCAGAATTTTTTGATTAACATTTCGAAAACTAATTTTCAAGAAAGGTATTTTTGTTAAATAAAAATACAAAAATGCAAAGGATGCGCGAAGAAAAGAAAGAAAAGAAAAAGTGTAAATAGAATTTCTCACAAGAGGTTATCATGTACTAGGGTGAAGGGGAAAAAACCACTATCACTAGCCCAGTATCTGTTTTGGTCGAAACTAACCCGATATCAAAAATAGCCCAATTCTTGTTTCTTTTTGAGTTTCAATCAATACCGATGAGCCCATTGCAGTTTGCAGCTCAAATCAACCATATTGCAACCTTGTTTAAAAATAGCGGTCGTATGTTTCAGTTGTTTTGTTATTTAGTTATTGTATATATTTTTGTTTTAGCAGTTATGTTATTTTTTATTTTTTTGAGTAAAACCGTTATGCTATTTAGTTATTGCGTATATTTTGGTCTACTATTTTTTTTTTTCCATTTCAAAATAAAAAAAGTTTAGACAGTAAAGTGACGGATATTACAACCTCATTTAATTCAAGGGATTTTAAGGGGCAATTCAAGGTCAATTTTAAGTGAAGTATTTTCATCTGTATTTTTTAAAGGCTAAACTACACTCCCCTCCCTCCCCTTCCTAACAGTTTTTTTATATGTAATAATCCAAGACAGGTGTTGAGAGGATTTACAACAACTCACGTACTACCTTGTTCAATCAACTGAACTATTCCTTCATTAGTTGAGTTATAACTTTTGAAGTAAACACAACTTTTATCTAATAGACTATTACATATATATTTATTTAAAATCCTTATTACTACGATTATTTTTGTGTGTACACTACGAATTTGTATATAACACCCACCATCTTTGATTTCCATTAAAGTTCTTATTTTTCATTTTTTAATTTAATATATATTCAATAACACGTAAACACATGGGTTCATACTGTACCAAAAACACACATGGGTTCATAATGCATTTATATAAATAACTTTCCTAACATTTAACATTGTTGAGATTGATTTGTCCCAAACATTAATGTCTTATATTCAATTATTCTACAATAAAAAAATTAGAATAAAATTATGAAAAAATTATTTATTGTCTTTTTTTTAAGAAACTTATTATTATCATAATCTCCGTTATGAAACCAAATATTTAATTTCAATTAAAAACCTTATTGAATGTATGTTTGATCTTCAGTTGAGAGGTTCCAACATCCCTTCAAAAAGTAAAACTTAAAAAAAAAATAAAAAAAAACTCTTATTTGATTTTCAGTTGAAATATGGTTATAAATTAAGTTTTACCTTAATTTTGCCTTGAAACTCAGATTGAAGTTCAAGTAAAGAAAGGATTACTTTTGCAAACTTAATTTGCAAAATAAAATTCATTTAAATTTACAAACTTTAATCCAAACATAATTAACAACTTTAGGAAAGTAAGCATTTGTTGAATGACCTTCTCAAGAATAAAGAGGCAGGGTCCAAATTGTTTGCAGATGTTTTACGTTTTACAGAAACAACATTGTCATCATTCACATGCCCCCAACAACCGTAGGTTTTTGCTATTCATATATCTATAATAAAATCATAGGCAATATTTATAAATACTACTATGACTTATTAAAATTTGAGTTTATTTAGACAAAATATGAATACAGAAAGCAACATACATATCCATGCCCGAATGAAATAAACAAAATTTGCTGGATGTAAAAGAAACTATCCATGTCCTTCCACCAAAGCATTCCCAAATCCCAAAGCGATAAAGATAGTAAGTGACCCTTGAATTAAAAAACATTTATTTAGTACCATGAGAATATAAGAGAGAGAACGAAGCGGCTATACCATTACCAATATACCCCACCACACCACACCACACCACACCACTATCTATTCTATAGCCCCTCTTTCATTGCCTAAAACTAAGGTTTTATATCTATGGCCTCCTTGAGTTGAGCTTTACTTCTCTAGTTCAACCGAAACCCCTCCAGTCCTAAATTTGCAGTTAGCCACCTGCAAACTTCATCAGTCTCTTCAGGAACTGTATAGTGACCCAACCTACAAAGCAAGAACATATTATTCATTAGACTAATGTCATCCACAAAATATGATAAGCGATAACCTTTGCAGAACAAAGCAGAATACCCATTGTAGCTCCTAAATATAAGATTCTGGAATCCTGCTGAACTTAAGGTCATTGCAGACCTCTCTCCATGTTCATATGCAACCACATCATCACCTGCAAAAACAATTCAAACATTGATCAGGGATAAAATCAGTTCCATCCTGCATGATCGAAGATTTTATCATGCAACTTCGAAGTCTGAACTACAACAGAAGATGAAACCAAAGAATATTGTGGCTACTGGCTACTACTACTAGTACAAACTTGTATACAGATGTAAAAATGAGCTAAATTTTTGTTAGAAGTTCAGATAATTCACAGAAACCAGAAAAATGCTAAAAAGTTGAACCAAATGAAGATCTTGACATGGTGAATAAAAGAATCGGTGAATTTCAGAAGTGAGTTTCAGAGTGGTAATTGCAACATGTGATAAATCAGTACAAACTCAAACAAGGAATTCTACACATGTGAGAACTGTTTCGCTTCCCCAGTCAGTATTAAGAACCGGTCAAGAGTCTTGACCAGTAACTCCTACAAGGAATTATTATTGACCAGACAGAACTACAGATTATTGACCAGAGAAAGCATAAATCTAGTATCTCAACTTTGATATACATGAATCAAGAAAGATGTTTAATTCTGAAATATTGATTAAAAAAACCAGTAGTGCACAGGCCTCTGAGTGGAAACTGGAATGGAAAAGATTCCCAATAATAACAATTTAAACTTTAAGCTATAATGATAAATGATAGAACTTATGAATACCTCTTCCATGGCAGAGAAATAAGGGCAATGATGCTGCGCGCCTTATGCCATCACGTGATCGTTCAATTTGGTTTTTCAAGGTCCTGGGTCAATTAGAAGCTTCTGAGTGGATTATATAATGTATAGCTTAAGGAAATGGAAACTATTGGTTCATGTGCCATATTAGTAGATCATTTACATATTCACTATGACAAATGGTAGAAACCGAACCTTGAACAAGGAAGCCAGCCACTTAAAGAAACAATAGCACTTAAGTTGATAGGGTAAATGTTTCCATTCCCATAGTGCCCCAAAACATGGCATGTAGCTGAGTAAAGTGCAGTTGCAGCACCCATACTGAAGCCCCCGATACCAAGTTTGACTGTACAGTAAACAGTAGAATTTAAGTCAAATTACAAGCAACTTTAATTTAGTTAAAAGTTAAAACATTCCCATGAATACAATATAAATGTAATAACTGGCTTTGCTCTAATTTATTAATTTACTAAATATTACTTCAATCAATTCACCCAATATGTAGAAGTATATAAATCTAAACACCTTATTGATAGCAAATGTGAAAGGTTATTTCAAAGGCTCAGGAAAGCCTTATGGAGTTGTTAGCTTGCAATTTTTTCTTGTTATACCATCATACCAAATTCTGTGCAGCTGAATGACAAATAGAGATTTTTTTTTTTTTTTGATGAATAGAATAATTTTCTGTTGCTACTGAAGCAGACATCTGAACAAATTCTTGTGGTGCTTATTGTTCTACAAAATACAAACAAGGAAACAATGAAAAGATAAAATAAGTTGTTTTCTTAACAAAAATGCTCTATATCTTTTCCCCAAAGTCCCAAACAAGTATGCATGTAATTAGACAGTACTCCCAGTATGAATTACTTGCCAAAGGATAATCAATAGAATGAATTGCTCTATGGGACAACTATAATACTATATTGAATTTTTAAATGGTATGTATAAAAGAATATTTAGAGCATAAACATGTTGATTATTTCAATAATCTTCAAATCTTGTTTTATAATAGCTCACTTCATGTACCCAGCCATATATGGCTGAGGAGATTGAGAAAACTTAGATTAAAAATTAGCAACTACTTGTATTTTGTATTTGTGATCTTAAAAACTAATATCACAGTTTCCGTTATGACATTTCCTATTACCGATTTAGTTAACGTAGTGAATTTGGAATGGATCCTCTCGTGTTCAAATTTCACATGACAAGGTCATGTGCAAATTTCGTGTCAATCTCTTTCATGACAGATATTAAATAAGTGGGGCCCTAAAAAAATTAATAAGGAGAAAGACACATACAAAACTTGTACATGACCTATCATGTCATATGAGAGGATCCTTGATTCCTTTCCCGTAGTTAATCATACCCTCAAGCAAAAAAAGTATGGCAGATCATATCAATGAGTTTCTTAAGTGATCATGGAAAACCTACTATTTGGAGGCTCTGTTGACAAAAGATTGGCAACGTGTGCTGCAGAAGCATCTAAACCCTCCAAATCATTAGGAGCATCTTCTGAAATCTCCCCAGCATCAAACCCTGGTAGAGATCCCTCAATCAAATTTAGACTATTCTTAACAGTTAAAAACGAGTTGACATTATAGTTCTACACTGAATATACAGTAAGTTAGCAAAGAAAACTATATATATCACTGCAGTGTAGAAGCAAATTTTGTAGTCAAAAGGAAAATGGTAACAGAACAATGGTGTTTTCAAGTGAATAATGTAGAATTTCAAGCATTGAATCTTACAAGCAGTGCAAGGAAATCCGCCAAATATGGCTACAGGCCGTGTAGGAGCTGTTGGGCAAATCCATTTAATCTACAACATAAATTTCAAGAAAATAAATGGCAACTGATTATCAAGTACATGTGCTTTCCAAATATTGCATACTGGCATGTGGTGCAACATCAGATGTGCAGTAGCTACTGAAAAATTGCCAAAGTATGCTTATTCTTACATTTGGAAGAGGAAGAGTTTCCAAGAGCTGGGACCAGCTGCAAAACAAAATAAAATCCATTTTATTCACCATAGGCTAATTTGGAACTTCTCAACTAGCTGTACAAACAAGTTAAAGTAAAAAAAATATTAGAACTATTTATGGGCCAAGAGTTCTGCTAGTACAGATTAAATACACATTAGAATTATATCACCCCTACCTAATTTTGGGACCACATATTAATAAATGGCATAATTTGTATTATATGAATATAAGCACTAATCAACCTGATTTCAAAATTATGAAAATCAAGAGTTTATTACTTAAGCATTGGGTCTATACATATCCTTTGGTGATTAGTATCTACATGCCTTTATGTTTTGGTAACAACATAGCTACTAGCTAGTCATGTGGTCCCCTTTCTATTTTTTGGCATATAAAAACTCAAGAGTCAAGGTTTCCTTTACTGCAAACTTTCAAGCTGGAAGATGAAATAAAATTAATTTTATAGTACTTTTTTGGTTGGCAGTACCTTTGTGTCATCCCACCAAATCAATTGGCAAGAATCTCCCAAAAGAGGATATGAAGTCTAGGAACTTATTTAATAAACAAACTTCACCAGGAGAGGACAAGATATTGACATTCCCTTACTCCCTCCATTAAATATATTAAAAGAAAACAAATCCACCACCACCATTTCTTTGAAGGCATATTCTCAAACATAAGGAGAAGGTATCCACTCAATTAAGTTAGCCAATAAAAAAGGAATAAATCTATACGAATATTAAAATTCCAACAATCAGTCACTCCAAACTGTTCAACCATGCAAATTGACAAGGATGGTCATGAGAAAGTACATGACAGTTTATTGCTGTGAGTACAATGAGATTTTCAAATTATAGCCTTATAATTCCATTTGCCTACCAGCTCAAAAAGAAGAAAACTTTTCCCTTAAAAAATCTCTAGATGTATTCCAATTCTAATAAAGATAGTATCCCTCATTAAACCATGACTGCATAAGATATTCATTCATGTTATATTGTTATCAATATACCTTGAGCCATTATCACCAAGGCCATGTAGCCAAACTATAGTTGCCTGGTGTTTCCCTTTAGGTCTGACCACATGGGTCCTTCCAAACTCAAATGTCCTTCTAGAAGCCCCACTACCTGAAACATGGCAGCAATAAAGTTCATTTAAAAAATGCCAGAAATCCTATATGCTATAGTTGCTAGAAAGGTTCACTTGTAAATCAATAAATGCAATGTGTAGGGCAATGAATTGAAAATGGCATGGAAATGTGGAATCACAACTGACCAGAACTCGTTGAGGAGCCGCTGTAGCTCATATTTTCTACTCAAACAGATAAATGCTCAGGTCACTGCCACAGTGCTTAAGATGAGCTTCTGCAATGAAGAGCACCAACATCAGCAATCTCTATTTATAACCAAACGGGAGGGTGGCAAAGGAAAATAATAATATCAATGAATCTGCATCAGCTACCCTGCTTACAACAGTAGCCAAAACCTCGTTGAAAATTGACAGAAAGTGAAAGGCACTCAAGAAAAGGAGATAGTAACATAAGGAGCCAAAAAATCTTCTTTAAAAAAAAAAAAGTCTTAACCCTTTTATGAGCAAGAATCCACAACCAATGTAGCACAAAATGCAGAGAAGGAGCCAAGGTAAGTATTTTTACTTTGTAACACACAAAGAGAATAAGATTGGAGAATCTATTCTCGTGGAAATTGAGTAAAGCGAGGAAGGCACTTGGCCTAAGACAACAAGAAGAATATTTGGTTATTAAAAAAATCCTTTTTTTAGCCATTTGCCATCTTGAATTTTCCAAAAGATATAATGTTCGAAATAGCATTAAGTGAATGAAGTTGAAAGCTTCACTTTGGAATGATGTCATTCATACTTGGTGGTATGAACTTGCTGGTATATTTCTCTTTTGTATAATATATATACCAGAATATTGCATAAAAAAGAAATTAAAAGAAAAAGAAGATTGAAAGGTGAAAAGGAAATGGAAAAGTGAGCAAAGTTTTGTTCTTTGCACAAGCAAGCACAAACCTAAACAACTCAAGCTGGTGAGAAACAAACCCAAAAAAGCATACGGGCTTTTTCCTTTTCTCCTTGATTTGTCCTTGTTGGCTTCTTCGTTCCCACGACTTTCCGTCAGCTCTTTTTGTTTTGTTACTTCACTCTTCACTCTTCACACTTGCACAACACAAAACCCCAAGCATACAGCTGCTTGTTTTCTTACAACCTTTTCTTGACCATAATGCCCCTTACTCGGTACTCATCATCACATTCACACCCTAAAGAAAGACTAAAGAATTGGTATAGGTTTATCTTTTTTTATTTATTTACTCTGAAATTTTGATGATTATTTAAATTTAATTTAATTAAAATCTAATAATATATGAAACAGAATCGAGTGAATCCAATTTATTTACAAAATATATTAAATTTAATATTATGTTTAGTTATTTCAAATAGAATTAAAAAAAATATATATTAGTATTTAAAAAAATTAGAATTAAAAAAAACTCTATAATCAAAATATATTAGTATTTTAACTTGTACATTATATCAGATAAATGTTTTATATAATTTAAATGCATAATTAATAAATATTTTTTAATGCATAAATTATATTATATTTAAAATTCATGATAAATAAATATTTTTAAATATATACATTTTAAATAATAATATAATAAAAATTATTATTTTCTGGTTAATTTTAAATAATAAAAATTACATTTAAAATTTTTAAAAATATATTTTCCGGTTAATTAAGTTTAAAATAAATATATTTTATTTGTTAAATTAATTCTTAAAATCCACGAGTAAAGATTAATTTAACAAAAAAAAATATACAATTCAAATTTTAAATGTAATTTTTATACTAATATATTAATGGTTTAGATAATTTTAACTATTTATTATTCTCTATTCACGTGCGTACGTGAAAAATATGGCTCACTCGCACTGATATATAATCATTTGGTCATTATTAGTGATATCAGTTCTGCAAAGGATCGTTAGAGATATGAGTTCATCATACCAAATCACATTGCAATTTTAAGAAACATCTCGTGAAAAACATGAGAAACTTTGACTTCTTGAATTATTGATGACTCTTGCCTCGTGATTGTGATCTTAATTTTGTACTCGTTATAACCGGAATCGTAAAACACATGAGAAACTTTGACTTCTTGAATTATTGATGACTCTTGCCTTGTGATTGTGATCTTAATTTTGTACTCGTTATAACCGGAATCAGCTGCTTGTGTAGACTGTAGTGTTCAAATTGTGTGAACTAAATGTAATTTAGTCTATATGTAGTTTTAGTCTCCTAATTTTAATTAGGTTTAATTATTCTGGAGGTCCCTATACTTTTACCAAATTTTTAGTTATGTTTTTGAATTTTTTTTCTTTTAATTGGATTCCTAAACTTTTTTTTTTTTTTCAATTTGGTATCTGCACTTTTATTTATTTTTCAATTGGGTCATTTCGTCTAATTATCATTATGAAAAATTAATCGCAAACACCTAATTAAATGTGCAGAAAGTGGATTGATGCTTTCTGGAGTGTGTTGTAAGCACAACTGAGTTAATTGTGAGAGTTTTTTTGCAAAGTTTCAACCTTCTGCAGAGTCAAATAATTGTGAAAGAATACCTGGGTTAAATTGACATGTAAAGGTTGAAACTTTACAGAAATATCTCAAAATTGACTTAGTTGTACTTACAACACATTCCAGAAGCATCAATTCACTGTCTGCACCTCTAATTAAGTGTTTACGGTTGATTTTTCATAACGACAATTAGATGAAAGATCAAATTGAGAAAAAAATAAAAGTTCAATAACCCAATTAAAAGAAAAAAAATTCAGAGACCTAATTGAAAATTTAGTAAAAGTATAGAAACCTACAGATTAATTTAACCTTTTAATTATTTGCATTTAATTTTATAATTTTTCGATTGATAAAACTAAATATCTCACCCTATATTTCATGTAATAATAATGGAAATATAACAAAAGTGTAATGTAACATTAATTTTTTTAATTAACAAAGAAAATATATATAAATATGCAAATAAAAACAAAACAATGTCCATGATCAGCACTTTTGAAGCCATTTTAGTTTTAGTAAATGTGTTTATATTTTTTTCTTTAATAATTTATATTTTTTTGTCACCATAACATTGATGCGAAATATTGACAAATTTTTTTCATTATCAAAATTTGAACCCATCATTGCTTAAAGGAACTACGCCTAGTTTCACTTGAATCAATAACCTGTTGATTTTAGTAATACATAGAAATCAATGTTTTATTATACTTCTATTATTTTTCTGTTAGCTATTGAATGTGAAATAGATGAGTTAATTTTAATAATTGAGGAATTAGGAAGAGTATATGTGAGTCATTAAAAGTAAAGAAATCAAAATTACACAGAAGTTAAAGTATAAAAATTAAAAAAAAATTACTGCAAAATTAAAAAAATAATTAAATGCTATCTGTGTGAAATATAAAGAAAATAATTCAAATTAAGTATTTAATTAACTTTATTATTTGGAAATCAAAATGTTTTTAATTAAAAATAATTAAAGTGGTTATATTGAAAAAAATAATTATTAATTGACTTGGCTATTTAGTTGTTTATATTAATTATTAAAAAAAGGTAAAAATTATATCTAAAGTACATTAAAGTTGATCAACTTTTGTCGTTTTCTGAAACAGAAACCTTGGATAATCTTCTTTTCAACGTTGATTGTTGAAAAGTAAAAGCAGGTTTCATCCCCCAAGGGCGTGGTAAAAGGACACGCTTGTTGGTTTTTCATTATGCATTACCGGATGAACAAAAGTAAATTACACATATCTTTCTTGAATTTTGAAAAAATTACATAGATTTTCTCTCTATTTTTTAAATTTACAAAATCCTTCCTAATTATTAACTAAACATTACACTGTCCTTCCCTCACTCACTAGCGGCGTTTAAATTTTTCATGTGCATATCACATGACTTTTAATGAAATTTGTTTACAAAAATATCCTCTTCTTCAACCTTTAAACAACTTAACTTTTTTTTTCTAAAAAAAAAAAAAACCAGATCGTGGTCATAATGTTGAGGTGCCTGAACTTTTTTTAAAAAAATAAAAGAAGCAGATCGTGGTTTTAAGAAAAAAAGAACTTTCAAAAGCAAAATCCACAAAGCTTTATAATGTTGCGGTGCCTGATTTCAATCAAAAAGCTTGAATTTCATTTTGAAACAAATCCGACAACCGTCATGTCTGCATTGTTCTCCTTCACCGTCACTCTCCCCAACCCTTTTTCCGTTCGCAAACAAGTTTGAACCCGTACAATAGGCACCGCTAGCACCGACAGAAGCTCCCATCTTACTCCCTCCTCTTCCGCCACTGTCGCCGTTGGCGTGGGTGCGAGTGTGGGACGTCTCCCTCTCCTCTCTTGTTGTGCCCTTCTTCTTGTATGATGGGTACAATATCGTTTGAATGAGGGAGAAAATTATTGTTGGTGTTCCAGATTCACGTTCTCACACAGAAAATAAAGATTTTTTTAGTCTTTTCAAGTTTAAGTGTAGATGTTAATTAACACAGTTTAAAATAGGAGGGTTAAAGTAATGTTTAAAAATGAATGAGAGGCGAGTGTAATTTCTTTACATCTTATGGGAGATTTGTGTAATTTACTAAATGAACAATTGCTTTTGTAAATAATTTTTTACAATTATTTACCATCATTAGACTGATGAAAAGAGAATAAAAAATATTACATAATATAAATGAAATAATTAAAAGAAATAAATATTATATTATAAAATTAATATATGAAAACTATCATTCTTGTCAAATTATCAAATTGATATCTGGTTTTTACTTTCTTGCTTATTAATTAATTTCTAGCTGTTAATATTTTTATTACTGAATCAGTTTTATTTTTACAATTGAAATCTTACACATGAAAATGATGAGTTTGTCATCTGTTAACCATTAATATCGATTATAAATTAGTCATTGCAAAAATTGTTGTTAAGTGAAAATATACTATTTTGTAAATAAGCTTACGTCATTGCAGGTTCAATACAAATTAGGTCATGGATTCTTATTCCTAATGGATTGTTTGATTTATTCTTGTCACTGTTTATTGCTAATAAATATGTGTTGTTAAAACAAAAGTCATGTTATTAAGTGTAAATCAAGCATAGAATTTAAAAGAAAAAGATATATATTTTATAAAATAGCAGCACTCTTTATATATACTAGAGTGGGTGACTCGTGTCATGCACGGATAAATATTGTTAATGAACATTTTTATTAAAAATAGAAATATTTTCTTAAATTTATATTAAGAATTATTTATAATTAAAATATAAATTTTTTTAATTATTAATTATTGGTGTACATTATAGATATATAGTTGATTATATATCTGGTAGACTATGATTTTTAAAATACAATAAATGCTAACAAAGGTTGGTCCAGTTAGTAAGGAACATACTCATATCCCACAAGGACGTGGGTTCGATTCTTGCTGCCGATGTGAGAACCTTGGTGAAAAATATGTAAATACCTCTGTAAGCACTCATTAAACCTTGAGGCCTGCCCTGATCCTGATGAGCCCCTGGGACCTAATTCACCTAAACTTTATTTCAAAAAAAAAATTACAATAAATGGGAGAAATAAAAATTAGTTATATGTTAGGTAACATAGTAATTTAAATAATTATTATGAAATAATATTTCAATCAATCTAAAGTAAGAGTTCATAGTTACAATAAAAAATGATTTTTTTATGAAATGACATTTTTAACTATATATTTTTAAATTAAAATCTAAATTCAAGTAATGCGTGCCATGTACGATACATATACTGATAAGGATGACAATATGTAGGTCTGGATAGGGTACTATAGTACCCATCCCTATACTCGCACTTTTATAAACTCTCCATATTTAGACCCGTACCCGTTGGGTAATAACTTTAATACCGTTGTCATTTCCCGTTGATACCTAAATGTTCATACCTATACATGCTAACTGCACTTTAATTAATATAAAAAATTGATAAATAAATAATATTAATTAAAAATACTATAATAATTAAATTGAAATTCATTCAAAGATCTTTTATACAACATAATCATAATCATAAAACATCATAAAAATTAAAATCGTATTCAAAAAATTAAATTCATATAAAAGTATGTATAAAAATTTAATTGGAAAGTAGTATTACTTTTGTAACATAATTAACTTCTTACTTAAAAGATATATGATTCTAATATTTAGATATTTACCATTAGCACATCAACATTTTAAGAAAGGGATATTATATCACCTTATTATTTATTATAATAAACCATTATAATAACCTTTAAATTCTATTTATTTAATAAAATTAAAAAGACTTTAATATTTTAATATTTTTCTCTCTCACTTTTTTCCTTCCAAATTAAAAGAAAGAATTTTGGTACAATTATTTATAATTTTTTATAAAATGTACTACAATTTGTTTTATTTTCCAACTAAAATATACACCAAAAAGAATTGATATAAAAAATAAAATAGAAATTAAATTCATATAAGAGTATAGATAAATTTGTTAACCACAAAATATTACTTTTATGATGACATAATTAGCTTCTTACTTGAAAAGATAGATCATTCTAAAATATATATATTTACCATTACCAATCAACATTTTAAGAAAAAATATTATATCACCTTATTATTTATTATTACAACAATAGAATAACATTTAATTCTATTTATATAATAAAATAAAAGACTTTACTATTTTAATCTTTATTTTTTTTCATCTCTCACTATATGTATAAATAAATTTCCAAGACTGAGATTTTATATATTCTTCATAACATTTGATATTAAAACAATGTTTAACTTGATTTTTGGCTTATTCCCATGAGTAGTTAACATAGAAGAATAAGGTGATAAAAGTTATTCGTGTACATCATTAACGAATATCTTATTAATTTTGACTATTAAAAATTGTTAGTTAAATGAACCAAAATTTATTTATGAAAATAACTTCTTATCACGTTTATTTTGATGGAGAAAATAAAACCTGATAATTATAAAACTCTCGTATAATGTATTTCTATTCTAATGTAATAAATATTTGCGAAAGAAAAAATTTCAAATTTCAAATTCAAATTTAGTTATTTAAAACTAATTAATGTAATAATTATAATCACAATCACAATAAATCCTGCAATTATCCTCATCAACAAAATATTTAATATTAGCCAGTATGACAAAAGTCAAATCCTGCAAATATTCATTTAATAGCAACCAACAAAGAAATATGTTGTGAAAAAAATATTTTCTTATTCCGAATTAAAAAACGTTCTACAATACCTCTTTAGAATACTTGATATATTTTTTTTGGTAGGCTTCCTTCATTGCCTGAATAGTAGCCCTTGGTGTAAACTTAAGGAGTTCATCATCCAATCTCATCTTAGATTCATGTTGCAATTGGCTTAATCCCTTAATCGGAGTTTCTATTGTGCCAACCATGTTGATTTAAACTTTTCAACCTCAGGAATGTTTGGATTCAACATCAATCATGAAGTACAAGTGGTGCTGATGGTTTTATTCCCTAAAGACAAATAAAATATAACATAACAAACATCGTTAACTGTTAAAAAAAAATGAGATGCAACATATGTTCGAATTGAGATGACAGCCAAATTTAAATATAATGAATAAAATTAAAATTGAAATTAAATTTAAGAAATCATATTTAATAGAAATAAAAAAAAATTAAGAAAAATAAAATGCTTAATTCATGAAATATAATGTAACTTAACATCAATTACACGTAAGACTAAAAAGGTAATGTGAGGAACTAAAACATATTTAAAGAAGGTGGTGTAACTTCCACGACCTATGCCTTCATGCTCAAATATCTTGGAGTGAATTAATTCTTCAAATATTTAAAGAAGCTAAAATATCTGCATTTCAATTTGAAGTAACTAATACACAACGTAAAAGGTGACTGAGAACATAAATTTCATACGATATTAGCCTTATAAGATTAATACCAATTCGTAATTTCTATGGGTACATGTGATGTGAGGAACACCCGATTTTATCAAGGATAAACACCTATGACCGTGAGTTCAGTAGTATTAAAAAAGAATCTTAAACAATTACATAGTTTAATTTGTATATCTTATAAAAAAATAAATGAATTTAAAATAATATTACTTTTTTTTCTCACTGGTAACAATTTGGCACGTATAAAAAGTTATTACCTTTCTATGTTCTTACCTTGCAAAAGAGCACCACAATATCTCTATTCAATCAATCAATAACTCTAATTTATATCAATTACATTTGAAATTAAAAATAATGTGAACCATTTACTTTTATTATAGGTGAGTGATATCAATCTGAACTAACTGTTGAACAAAAAAAATATCCCTAATTATCCTGTCGTGATTTATTTAATAAATTATCATAATTCAAATTTTCAAATTGTTACCAAAATAATTTTACCATTAATACGTAACTTATCAGAATTCAAAATTTATAATTGTTACCAAAATATTTTTATTTCAAATCGAATAATATAATTATTAATCTGGTTGCATATGCATATGCTAAAAAGAAAAGTAATAGTTATTAATTAAGATAAATATTCAGTTTTGTGGAACAAAAAGTAATATATCTAATATATTTTTAATTTCTAAATTTTAATATAAAAATAGTAAATCTAAATTTTATCAGTAATATTATAATATCATCATTCATTTTAAAAGAGTCATTATTTTTTACTTATTTAAAAAAAAAATATTTATAACAGAAAATTAAATTAAATAATTTAAAAGTTTAGTAACAAAATAAATTTATATTAAAAAAAATAGCTTGTAATACAGTATCTCTATTCAATCAATCAATAACTAAAAAAAATCAATAACTCTAATTTATATCAATTACGTTTGAAATTAAAAACAATGTGAACCATTTAGTTTTATTATGGGTGAGTGATATCAATCTAAACTAATTGTTAAACCAAAAAAAATCCCTAAAACAATATCCCTAATTATCTTTATCATGATTTATTTAATAAATTATCAGAATTCAAAATTTCAAATTGTTATCAAAAAATTTTTACAATTAACACGTAACTTATCAGAATTTAAAATTTCTAATTGTTACCAAAATAATTTTATTTCAAATCTAATAATATAAAATAAAATAAAATAATTGTTACGAAAATATTGTTACCATTTACTTTTATTATGAGTGGGTGATATCAATCTAAACTAACTGTTGAACCAAATATTGGCACCCGAACCAAATATTTACAAAGCGTCATATCATGACACGTGTCATTCGAACATCTGTGTAGTCGACACATGTATTCCAAACCTTGAAAGTTTCTCTTGAAGCGTCACGTGGATTCTAAACCTGTGAAATGATTCACAAATTTTATATTATTAGATATATTCTGTTGTAATAAATTCTAATTAATTTTTTATAAAAATATATATAACTTTATGAAGTTTATTGCTATGCTAAGACTTATGTCTTAACTTTAAGATGTTATCATCTTTTTACTTACAGGCATCTCTTTTTATTAAAAGAAAGATTTTTTTTTTCTCACAAATCTTTCACTTCCACTTTTCAGGGGAAAAAAAACTTATTTGGATATATAAAACCTTTAAATGAAAATTTGTTTAATTCTCACTTGTCTTAAGTTAATGCAGAACTGTTACGTACTACAATAATTAGATAATGTGCAGAACCATTCCTGGCCTTATCTTGCTAATGTGCAGCAAATTTCATTGAAGCTTTTATTAACCTATGTTACAGGATAGATATCCTGTAACAACCTGTTCTGAGTTAGAAGTTACATAGCCATTTTTCTCATATATCAAATATAAAGTACCCGCAATTCATTTTCTCTTTCAGAAAAAATGGAATCTCCTTTATAAAATTTGTACAAACTTTTTAAGTAGCCAACTCCACAATCAGTAAAAGGAGAAGTTAACCAAAGAAATCCAAATTCATTGCGAGTGATTGGAATAGCTGGCGTACGAAAAGCAAGGAAAGGCATTCTTGCCTTCTTCTGCATCAATTATTATTATTTTTTAATAACCTAAACCTAGTGTATTGATCGTGTAACATATAAATATAAATTAAATACCACCACTGTCTCAGAACAGTTCGAAAGTAGAAATTCTAGCTAGTATTTTTAAATGGTATGTGTCGGGCATCTATAGAGATTTAAAAATTAAAACTATTATCATTTATCACGTCGTTGA
This sequence comes from Pueraria montana var. lobata, assembly GCA_026413185.1. Taxonomy (NCBI): domain Eukaryota; kingdom Viridiplantae; phylum Streptophyta; class Magnoliopsida; order Fabales; family Fabaceae; genus Pueraria; species Pueraria montana. The sequence goes on from CM048652.1 coordinate 10,765,146, forward strand.
TATTCTGTATGCCACTTACACAAATTCAGACATATTTTATAGGTATCGAAATTAATATTTAAAACAACATTAAGATATTGCTTTCTCAGTGGGCTAGGGTAGAAAAAGCTGTGAGGTAGGCTTCAAAAAAGCTATTACGGGATGTTGCTGCTTTGCTGTAGAATATATTGGATGTTGGACAACTTTTATTACTTCGGAGACTATATTTTTATTTAGCTATTTTAAAGTCGGAGATTCACCTTATTTAGAGAAAAAAAGTGAAAAATTATAATTATTAATTAGAAAATTAAAAATTAAAATTTAAATAAATACATATTTATTATACATATATGTATATTAAATCATATATTTTTTTTATCTATAGGAATCGAAAATAAGTACTAAGAAATTTACAACAATTCACGTACTATGCTCAACTAACTGAGTTATACTATATTTAATCATATATAATTTGAATCGTTAATTTTTTTAATCAATAATTATAATTTTCAATTTTTTTTTAAAGTGAATACCATAGCGGTAGGTGGATGCCTTTAGGCCGAATAGGCGATTTCATAAGGCCCAATGATCTGATCCAAGGATCCAAAAAAAAATATACCCTTCGAAATTTTATATATTGTCAGTTTAAATTATTAGTGATGAGACTTGATATTTAGTTTAAAAAATTGTATTAATTATTTCTATACATATTACATTAATCCAGTTATTCTAACCAATCAAATAGAACACACACGAAAAAAAAAAAAAGTAAGCATCGAAACGTTGCTGAAAACTCACATGGAGGAACAATGGGAGGTCAAGAGTTTGAAGATGAAGGGGGTGGGGGGGTGTGAAGAGAGTGAGCCGAAAGTTGAGGACGGAAAGGAGAAAGTTTTTTAAAAGGAAGGTGTGAAGAGAAGGGTAATTTGGGTATTGTAAAAAATTCAAAAATATTGAAGGTGTGAAGAGTAAAAGTGGTAGTACAAATAGCAACCTCCTAAACAAAGTTGGCCTCGAAGAAGAATGGAGAATACTCGCGTACAAGGGTCAAGAACGCCAAGGGGCTATTACTTCCTGCACCCCATTTTTGATCCCTGCACCCCCTAAAACCCCAAAGAGACGAATATACCCTTTGCTTCTCCCAAGTTCCACCTCCATCCAATACTATTGCCGATTCAAACACCACCACCGCAGCCACCCAACACCACAAAAGCAACCGCAAACACCGTGTAATCGAATGATCGAAGAAAATACCACGATTACATAATTCTGAAAAGACTTTTCAGGAATGAATTTGGTTTTCTGGAACCCCCTTTCCAGAAAAACAAATTCATTTTGGAATACCCTTTTCGAAAAAAAAATTCATTCCGGAACCCCCTTTCTGGAAAAACAAAATCATTCTAGAATACCCTTTCTGAAAAAAAAAATTCATTTTAGAACACCCTTTCTGGAAAAAAAATTCATTCCGGAAAGAAGTTTATGGAAAACAACATAAAATTATTTTGTCTTTTACTTCCTGCTCACCCCTTTTTGCTTTACGCACTACCCTTTTTTCCTGGGAGTTCCATAATGGTTTTTTTTCGGAAAATGGGTTCCAGAATGATTTTTTTTTCCAGAAAGAGGGTTCCGGAATGATTTTTTTTTTCTAGAAAGGGGTTTCTGGAAGTATTAAAAAAAAATTTTACTTCCAGAAAAGCCTTTCCGAAATGAGGTCAAATTTTATACCTCTCTTCCTCCAAGACTCCATGCGCGTCTTCTTCCTTATGCCATAGTCATCGACAGCGGTGTTGGGCGACGGTGCTTGTGTGTAGCGGTGGTGTTGGGTGGTTCGGCGAAGGTAGGGCTTGGTCAGAAGGAAGGGTAATTTGGTCTGTTTGGGGTTTTTAGGGGGTGCAGGAAGTAATAGCCAGGCTAAGGTAAGGTTAGGGATGGCAAAGCGGGCAGGGCCGAACCAGGCGAGCCGGCCCGCTAACATTTTGGCGGGGCGGGGTGGGGTTTCCAGCCCGCCGGCCCGCTTTGGCCCACCCCGCCAGGCCACAGGCGGGGCGGGACGGGCCGGCCCGCCAGCACTTTTTTTTTTTTAATTAATATATCTAAAATAATATAAATTATTAGGGACTATTAATATTTTGTGATGTATTTTTGAAAGACTATTAGTTTGTGGTAAGCCTTTTTAAGATATTATTCATGATGATGTTGAACTTGTGGTGTTAAAAGACTATTAGTTTGTGATTTATTTAAGAAAATGAAACAATATTGCAATAATTTTTAATTGTATTCGCACTTCACAGTAACAAAAATACTCTCTATTGTCCTTTTATGATATAAGTGATGCAAAATTATATTATTTACAATAAATTAAAAAAAAAAAAAACTGGCGAGGCGGGCCAGGACAACCAGCCTGTGGCAGCTAGGCGGGCCAGCCCGGCCCGCCCCGTTTTCGGCGGGCCACAGACGGGCCGAGCCAAAACGGGCCGGTCCAACCCGTTTTGCCAACCCTAGGTAAGGTACCGCATTACCCAAAGTAGAGTAGTGACTTAATATTTTGGATAAATTAGCATTATACATGGAATTAGTACCTTAGTCCTAATCAATTTAGTCGTTAAAATTATAAAAATGTTATTTTAGTCTCTAAAATTATTAAATATTAATATTTTAGTTATTGTAATTTTGGGTGTTAAAATGATTGTCACTTAATAATTTTAAGGACTAAAATAACGTTATGATTTATTAATTTTGAGAAATGGATTTTTATTTTATAATTTTAAGGATTAAATTAATTAACATTCGTAACTCTCGGAACTAAATCAGTATATTGCTCAGGTAAATTAGATAGATACCTCTAACTTATTTTTGAAAGGGTACCTCTAACTTATATTGAACTATATTATATATCTCTCCCTTTTTATACGAGGTCCCTTAAATTTACATAACAAGCATAATTTATTAATAGAGGAAGGCGAGGTTAAAGAAAGAAGCCTTAATTTCACCTAGAAAAATAATATTTGGACATCCTAAATGCTAATTGACACCTAGTAAGAAAGAAATGAAAAAAATATATATTATAGATGATAAGTGATATGATATGATAGGAAAAGAGATAAAGAGAAATAATGAATATTAAATAAGTGTTTAAAAAAATAGTTATCCAAATATTATAACTCTTTGACCTTAATGTTAAAGATGTGTGCATAATTTGTGTCCCATAAATTTTTACACATCATGGAAAATAATAACGTAATCCAATTTTTGGACACTAAATAATCTCTTAAAATATAAAAAAATATATAAATACTTGATCTTTCTTAATATATATTTTTCCATATACGTGGACGGAACCACATTCTTAAGGGTATAGTTATATGCACTGACCAGAGGATCCGATTTTACACCATGTATTAGCCTCATATATTTGTATATGAAGCCAAAAGTTAGCGTAAGATTACAGAAACATATTTGTTATCCATGAACACAACTGCAAATTAATGAGGAGATGATTCAACATCTCAATTCCATCAAAGTTAAATAAGAAATTATTACATGCTTAGGACTACCATCATCTTAATTGATCTCCACCCCACGTAACACGTAATTAAATGTTATTAATTTTTTCTCATAAATTAAAAAACTCAAACTACTTGTCATATTGAAATTGATTGGAACGATCAACACAAGGTAGTCTAAAACTATCTAATAATCTCCGAACCATGCAGGGAGCATACTTCCATATCAGAGTCTAAGCTCACCTTTGCCATCTTCCTCATCAACAAATCCGCCTTGTCTCGAACTCTCACAGAACCCCTCACACAAAGATCAGCCAACACGGTTGAAAATTCCGGCAACATAAAAGCCTCCATGACACAGTCTTCACTGTCATCAAAAAGGCGAATAAGGATATCAGCTGCACCCTCCTTACTCAACAAGGACCTCCCTTTCATCACACTCAACATCACCTTAACAATCTCATTCGTTCTCTTCAAACCATTCAACCCTTCATCAAACCTCGCGAGGAGACTAAGAACAACAAGAGAAGTTCCAGCCAAGTCCTCATTATTATCAGTGCCCTTCGCAACCCGAAGCAGCACCGGCACTGCCCCAGCTCGCACGGCCAAAGTGCAGTTTCCATGAAAGTGAACAAGCTCGGCCAGAGAACTCAAAAGGTGGTTTGCATCATGAGAGCCTTCAATGCCTTTCACTAGCAACTGAACTGTGCCTGCCACCCCAAATTTGGCCTTGTTTTTGTCATGCATGGCCAAGCTGCAAATCAATGAGGAGGCCAATTTGGAGGAATCAAGGGAACTTGTTGAGGTGATGAGGGAATTGAGGTAGTAAATGGTTTCCATGTCAGCAAGAGATTGCTTCAGATCAGGATTGAGGGATAGATTGAAGAGGGTCAACAAGGAAAGTGTCTGGATGATAGGGGAGGGAGAGTTTGTTAGTGTGGCTAATGTTGGGATGGCTCCATCTGTTTGAGCTAGCATGGTTCTGTTTTGGGGACTGACCTTGGTTATGGAAGCCAATGTTTGAAGAGCTTTTTCCTGAACTTCAATTGAGTCTGAATGAATCAAGGAGACACATTCACTAATGGTGTCAAAAACACGAGATACTGATGATACTGACATCTTTTCTAGGCTTTTGATCTATAGTGTCAGTATAGAATTTCAGGCTTTTCAGCTTTCAACCACACCAAACTTGTGGTCTTTTGAATTGAAGTAAAGCTTAAACGTAAACTGTAGTACATCTTCGGTTATGTAAATTATGTGTGTAGATAGTTTCAATGTTTTATTAGCATTGGGAATTGCTTCACTTCTTAGGTTTTTGTCCTACTCTTGGGTGTTCTGGCACATTTAATCTATATCTTTGTCCCTTCTCATTGGCAGGGAACGGGATTAGGGAGATCGGTTTAGAAGTAAACTAATGCAAGTGCTAAGTTCCATGTTGGTCCTGCTAAGTGCTAACACATGATTATGGACCATTTCAAATGCTATAAGCAATATTATCTCGGGCCTCGGGGAGAATCAAAACCTCCAACAAAAATGAAATTATATACTTCATTGAATATTCTAATGTGGCAATGTGTCTAAGAATCTGTTCGGAATACCAAAATCATAGTTTGAGTGAACTAGAAGAGACTGGTTTTCGCCCAAATTATGGTTCAGAGCTTTCCAAACGATAATTGGAACATGCGCACGTGATGTGAATTTGACCTATATGCCAGTTTAAACTGTCAATATCACTAGCCCTCGAGATCATACAAGCGATTTTCCTCAAAGCTGAACGCAACAGGACATACTCCATTTAACGTTAATTTCGAGCTCATTACACTCATGAATAGGAATTTCTTCCTTGAGAATAGGGAAAGGAGATGTTACAAAGATGTTACTGCAATCTAGACCCAATTGATCTTTACATGACATGTAATGTTAAGGACAAAATAACTTTTTTAGTATTTATATTTGACCTCAGATATTAAAGAAGGTATTTCCCTAAGCTTAAATCCTTTTTTTAAAAAAAACTAAAAAAAATGATACGTTTCTTTAAAAAAATACTATGTTTAAATTTCAAAGAAAGCACTAAAATAACTTTTTTAGTATTTATATTAGAAAATATTACAAAAAATTTACTATAATTTTACAAAGTTTTTAATTAAAAAACGAGTTTTTTTTATAAGAAACGTACAAAGCCCAGTTTTACAATTCTTTTGAATCTTGGAGGAGAGGTATAAAAATGGTCTAGTGAAGCTAGACCTGATTTTATAAATTATAAATAAATTCAACTCAAATGCTTGTCCTAACCAACGAAGACATAACTAGAGCAACAACATCCGAGTCTCCGATTCCAACAAATACCGCAACAACTTCACAACTAAGGCTGCATCCTAATGTCACAGGTACCATCTATTGTCTAACTTATTCTAGGACTAGAATATTTCAACATGCCATTGCTGTCTATAAAGGGGAAAAAACAAGTGTCATTCACGAATTCCATCAAGCAATGTAGGCGGTGAAGTTCAAAAATTGAAGCCTGCAGCTCATTAAAGGTTACAGTAACCCAAAGCCCTCCGCACCACATATTTTACCTTTCACCTGAGTATGGAGAACCATCACCATATGAAACCAAGCCTTTCTTTCCATCTGGGCTTCTGGACGATGACCTGGACCTGCTGTCTCTATTTGCTCTTGGAGGAGATTCCACGGATGACCTGGACCTGGACCTAGACCTAGACCGGGATTTCAATGGACTCCTGCTCCTGCTCTGAGAAGAAGATGCATGCCTCTCCACACGAGAGGGGCGGGATCGATATGGCTCAACTGGGGAACGACTGCGAACTGGACTCCTACTACGAACTGGGCTCCTACTTCGGCTATATCGTCGAGCTCGATAACGTGGACTGCGTGAAACAGATGGCGTCCGGCTCCTCCTGCTTCGATACCTACATACAGGTTTTCAAATAATCATGTCAACTGCTAAGATATTGAACACATCGACAAAGAACTAGAATGGCATTAAAAATCTCCAATGAAAAAATTCATGATAAGAATTAAGATACAAATAAAATAAGATACACTAATATAACTTAAGCAAATACTATGAAGGGGCCAAAAAAAAAAAACCTTGGGGGAGTTCTTCCACGTGGTGGTGAGCTCCTGAAACGCCTAGGGGAATACCTTCTGTAAGTAGAATATCTGAGGACAAAAAATGAAATGCTTATTCTGACATTCAATTCTTGAATCTCAATAACCTTTTAGTGCAGAAAATTACTAGAAACTACACACAATATTACCTGTCCCGGTCATTTCTTCCATTGTAGCGGTATGACCTCACAGGAGACCGAGAGGGGGTTCTATACCTTCTTGCATAAGAGTATCTTTCACTGAAACCTCTTCCCCTTCTGATACGCTTTGGCGAAGCATCAGGTGATACGCTCTTTGACACACTCCTCCCACGAGGTGTCCTTGTCCTACGAACAGGGCTAGGACTCCTAGAATAACTGCGGCGATTGCCTCTACTAGGTGCTCTGACCGGGCTTCGGCTGACGCTTCTCTTTGAAGGAACTCTGCCAGAGCTTCTGCTTAAACTTCTTGCAGGTGATCTAACTGGACTGCGGCTTATACTCTTTCTCAACACTCGTACAGGGCTTCTGCTGATAGTTTTTCCTGATGGTGCTCTAGGAGAACTCCTGCTCCGGTGGCTTCGAGAATGGGATCTTACAGGACTCTTGCTGACACTTCTAAGAGAATGAGTTCTCACAGGGCTTCTACCGACACTTCTCCCATTCCTGCCTCTCACTGGGCTTCTACTGACACTTCTCCCATTCCTGCCTCTCACTGGGCTTCTACTGACACTTCTCCCATTCCTGCCTCTCACTGGGCTTCTACTACCACTTCTCGCATTCCTGCCTCTCACTGGGCTTCTGCTAACACTTCTCCCATTCCCACCTCTCACCGGGCTTCTACTGATGCTTCTGCTCGGACTCCTGCTGATGCTTCTAGCGGGACTTCTGCTCAAACTCCTCTGTGATGGAGGAGGGCTTCTAACACTTGGACTTTTGCTCAATCTCCTTTTTGGAGTAACACTTGGGCTCTTGCTCGCATTCCTCCTGGGACTAATACTCATACTCTTACTCATGGATCGCTTAGGACTCACGCTTCGACTCCTGCTCATCAACTTTCAATAAAATACCAGATCTGGAAGAAATGGTAAGCATAAGAAATAACTGAGGTGTGACTAAAGAGGAAAGTAGACCTAGTTTTGCCTGAATGTTCATCCATAACGTCAGGCTGCCTCTCTTCACTTCTGTCAGATCCGTAGTCAGCTCCTCCAATGCCATTGCTACGTCGCTCTCCGTTTTCCTTTGAAAATTTTTCCTCGTTCTCTAGCATACCCACTTCCTCCTTTTCATGATGCGCAGGAGACAAATCTTTCTCCACACCTAAGGGAGACTTTATTTCAGCTGCCACAAAGTATGGAAGGAAGAAGTTTCAAAAAATTGTTGTACATATTACCAAAGAATCAAGCAGAAAACAAAAATGATAAACTCTTGCAAAATATTTCAAGGTGTTTCATTGAAGACAACAAAAGCTCACAGACAGAGATTTATTTGAGACAATTAAGTAAATTAAAAAATTACCATTTTTCTGAGAATGATCTTTACGCTTCAGCCCCATATGTTGAGCACCAATACCTTCACCTTCAGAGCTACTGCCACTGTTACTCTCACTATCTGAGTCACTGCCCGATTCCCTGATAACATCAACAGATTCAGTGACGACCATGAAAAATGAGCAGATTAAGTATGACCATGTGTGAAAAAGTAAAGTTCACAACAATAATATATTAATTTTTTTAAAGAATAACACATAATGAGATGCTCCTTACATTAATTATCTGAGAATGCCAACAGATAGTGATAAGATCATTAAAATCAGAGATCAAATTCAGAGACCTTCAACCACAAACATGTTTCTAACTGACAAGAAAAAAAAAATCATTCACAATGAAACAAGGAAAAGAGTCTACTCCTGATAATCCATGTCAAGAGCAATGAGAACAGCTAAATACACATAGTAACTACAACACTCATGGACATGAGAAATAACTACCTCTTTCATAGTGTATTCACATGCAACAATATTACACAACAAACACAATCCATCCTTCCTGACATAATAATGGCTATTTTAAGTTCATCACAACAAACAGGAAAGTAACAAGGATAGCTGACTGAAATCTGAAATTCATAAATCTTAACCAAAGGTTTAATCAAATATTAAATTAAGTGTTCAATACCTTTTTGATTTACGCTTTGATCTCTTATCCCTTCTCCTTCGCCTCTTGTCACGGCGTTTATCTCTTCTTTTTCCCCGTCTATATTTATCTTTCTTAGATCTCTTTCTCTTCCTTCGCCTGTCATCACTAGAAGAACTCGTGTAAGATGATGAGGACATATCTGACTCAGAATCACTATCAGTTTCCGAAGATTCCGTATCAGAATCTGAAGAGCTCCCCGATTCAGATGAGTAGTATTTTCTCCTTTTCCTTCTGTCTTTTGAAGATTTTTTATTCTTTCCCATTTTTGATTTCTTTACCTTCTTTCCATCTGTAAGTATAAGGATTCAAATCCATGTCAAGTGAAATACTGGACCAGAACAACATACATTCAATTGAAGAAGAAAAATAAACACAAAATTCATTATGATCTGGCATTTACAGACTTGGAGACAGAATTCTCAGCAAAATTATTTGGGATTTAATCATCATCATATGTATTAGGAATAAAGTCTAAGTATTCTCCAAATGGACTAAGTAATTCTCACCCTCACTATATTCACCACAATTAATGATTTTAACAGTTACAGTTGGATGCCCTTCTTCATCACCCACTTCTTCAATTTTCTTCAATACATTATGCCCTTGCACAAGCTTCCCAAAGACTACATGCTTCCTGCAAAATGGCCACATACACTGTACAGTCAGGCATTTACCTTGCTGACCACCACAAGCAGAAATATAAATAGAACACCCATGTAATTAGTAAAATGCTGCCAACAATTAACCAACCAGATACACAAACCTATCAAGATGATGATCAGCTTTCAAAGTGATTATAAAATGAGAACCAAGTGTGTCACGGTCTGCAATTGCCATTGATAAAAGGCCAGTAGCATCATGCTTTAGCCTAGGTGACTCATCTAAAACAAATCACAGATACATACTACATTAATTATAAAATATAACACTACTGTAGTATAAACAATTCATAATGCAGAATATGATCTTGGGAGTGTGACTTAATATTCTCACCTGGGAACTTTGAACCATATATGCTTTCTCCAGCGGTCCCTGCAAAACATGGAAAAATATCATGCAATCATTACAGGAAAATAAAGAATGATACCACAGGGGGGGGGGGGGGGGGGGGAATCAATACACATCAAGGAAATTTATGAAAAAAATGCACATGAACCTGGACTAAACTACTAGTAATAATTCGGAATTAGGAAACACCAACAGAGATCGGAATTCGGAAGTATATTATTTTATCAGCTACAATACTTTCAACACCAAAAAAATAAGGAATGCAGGCAGCCAATGACTAATGTGAATTAAAAATTAACATATTCACAAACTTATTGATATTAACAGTGATAATATCAAAAAATAATCCAAAATTAACAAATCAAAAAACTTTCATAGCTTTTAACACAATAACACCCACTCAATAACAGGCCAAACTGTGTTGATGTAAAGGAACTTTGTTAATCATGTTCCTAATTGACTTAGAAAAGAAATTACCATTGTCACAGGAAACATGCAAATGGAACAAGGCTGGCAACCCGGACAACTGAATGATCAAATAATAAAAACATAAAGAAAGTGACTACATATATAGTATCAAATTGCAACCTTCAAAAAAGGGATAGGTAAGGTAACTCAATGACATGCAATGTATCAATAAAATACATACCATTTCGATTGACAAAATCTCCACCCTGTAAAACCAAAACCAGTCGTTAATACACATAATCACACTACAATAAGGCATAGAAAATGGGCTTGGGCTTCATGAAGCTTATTAGAATTAAGCGGATGAACAACTTAGTAAGTACAACCTTAAAACTATATCACAAGAAAAGCAGTCGTGACCATCAGCCCAGTGTATCCTACAGCATAAACAAGGGTAACGGGGACCACTACTAAGCCATGTTCAACCACAACAAGACATTTTTATATAGAAGTAGAACTACCATATAGCAATCTAGATACAAATGTAAATAGAACAACATACCTGCACAATGGAACCTTTTATGATCTGATGGAAGAAAGAACCCTTGTAGTGCAGTGATTTTCCAGTATTTGGACTGATACCTTTTTCTCCTGAACACAGAATGAAAGTGAAAATTTGATACAAATACAACAAGGCAGAAATTAGTGGCTCATTGATCAGATAAACAATCTTTAGCAAATTATCCACTCTCGACCAAAAGCACATGCAAGCAAAGCACACAAGCATGTCTAAGTACATGTTTCATTGTTAAGTAACTGTGATGGTAGAAAATGCCAATTATGAAAGGGTAAAGGAAAGGTCCAATAAACAAAAGTTAAAAATGATGAAATTTCCCATGCAAATCAAATTTATAAATTATAATACCTGTACATAATGCACGAAAGTTTTCTGCAGTCTTGGGAGCAACATCATAGAAAAGCTGCGAGGGGAAATGCTCATTAGGTTGAACATTGCAAAAGTTGCAGCATAAATAGTAACGTAAGAACAAGAACAAAAAGTACCTCAAAACCCATCCTTTCAACAGGATCCCCATCGATGGACACATCCATAAACACCAGGGGATTCTTCTTCTTTGTCATCGTCTTTGCCTTACTTTATCAAAATTTAGAACAGTAAAACCACAGACCTGAAGTAACATAGCATTATTAAACAAACACCCAATTATTCATTGATTTGAAGTAACAATGCATCAACAGGGAACAAAAACTAATTCTAGTTACATGTCAAGAACACAGAAAGTTTCGAGCTTGTTAAAAATAAACTTTCCAAAAATCTACAACATTTCAAGTCAAATTTTAAAGACAGGAAAATGTGGATCCTATCGAACAATGGTAACATGAAGTTATTGGTATCCATCCACACGAGTAGTAGCAAGTTAAGAATTGCGCTGCGGCATCATCACTATACTACTGTACACCTTAATTTTCTCCCATTATAAGTACACAAACAGTGTTCAAGTCAAGCAGCAGAGTCGTCGCAAAAAACGCTTTGAAAACAATAACCGGTTCGGTTCATATCAATCTCAGACACCAAATCAAATCCAAACATATCGCACCAAGTGTTACTGATGAAATCGGGAAGATAAACCGCAACAAATTCCACTAAAACCTCGGAAGGTTGAGAATTCCAAATCAGCCGGAGAACAATAAACACTAAATCGAACCAATCAGCAAATAGGAAAAAGCATTTAACATAAGCCCAGGAAGACAGAACTAAGAGCATGGATATAGCAAAGAGCATCAAATTAAGTCGCAAAAGCTAAACCCTAGCTAGATTCCGGGAAAAACCTCAGAGTAGAGCTTTTGATAGATCAGTGCTATGCTCCGATTAGATGAAGAGAGTGATGAAGAAACGCATGCGTTAGGCGAGATTTGCAAGGAGTGAGCAGAAGAGAAAAAGAACCCTAGACTCTTACCCGAGTAGAGAACCACGGAAAGGATTCATTCGAAGATGATGAGAGAGGAGAGGAGAACTTAGGCTAGCTTATATATAAAGGCGTGGCTTACGAAAGAGCCGAGCCGAGTCTAGCTGCTTCCATTGGAGAGTGAAGTTACCGGAATGTCCCTGCTCTGCTCTCTTGAACACGTTGCCGGAATATGTTGATGATTCGGCAAAAGAACAAATGCCCCATAGACGAATATATCCCTCCTGGATAGGTATGGCAATTCCACCCATATCCTATGGGTATCCGTACTCAACCCTACCCAGACTCATAATAATAATAATAATAATATCTAAGGGATTAATCATGTTTCTTAATTCATAAAAAAAAATATCAAATTCTTTATTTACTAAGAGATAGATCACATTATTTAATTCACAAAAAAAAAGATTGTGTTTCTTATAGAGATAGATCATGATATTTATTTACTTAAAGATAGATCGGATTCCTTAATTCAAAAAAAAAATCACCTTTCTTGTTTGCTTATTTTCTCAAATTTTCCTATTTACTATATTAAGATCTTTGAATAAAATTTTAATTTAACTAGAAGTGGATCCCGTGCATTTTTATTTGTCAATTAAAGTATGGGTAATGGGTACGGGTACGGGTACGTGCATTTAAGTACCCAATGGGTAATGGGTAATTTTTATTTTCATAATTAATTAAAGTATGGGTAATGGGTACGGGTACGTGCATTTAAGTATCCAATGGGGAAGGACACGCGAGTATGGGTCCAGGTACGGGGATTTTTTCAAAGTGCGGGTATGGGGACGAATAGTACCCTACCTAAACCCTACCCATTGTCATCCCTACTCCTGGATCCGCATTCAGTCAAGGCAAACTTCATTTATCAGGGTAAATTCACTTGAGATTTTTTTTTTCTAAATTACAACTCATTTAATTTTTATTAACAACTCAACTTGTAATAATAAGTTATAGGTTGAGTTGCCTACTAAAATTAGGAAGAATAAAAAAATTATAAAAATGAAGGACTCATAAATTGATTTATCAAATAAATAAAAAAATTATAAATTATTCAAACATAAGTATAAGTATAATGTCACAATCACAATAATATTATCTATTATATAACTTTGATACAAATAATGTCTATAAGTTATTACCATGAGTTGAATAAACACAATATAAAGTAACAAAATAGTATGAAATTCACAATAGTTCACAAAATATTTTAACAAAATAATATTTGAAATTTTTTTTCATGCTTTGTCGGTATAAAAAGTTTTACATCATCAATTAATTATAATTCACGATAAATATGACTTTTAAGATAATTATTATAAAAGTAAATAAAATTATCATATATGTCAATTGTGATTACATGACAGTATAAAAAACTATATACATTGTTATTGCATAGACTATTTTCTCATAAATTTTAATCAAACGATACATATAATAACATTATTCAAAAAAATAATAATAATATCAACCTGACACATCAACCTAACCCATTCTTTGACCCATTGGGTTGGTGGATTATGTGGGATGAAGGGTTAAATTAACACAACCCATTTCAACATCTCTAATATTAATTCAAGGGGTTGAAGAGTTAAAAGCTCATTTACATCCCTTAACTGATTTTTGAAGACTAATATCTTGAGGTACTAATATTCATTCAAGGGGTTGATCTCTCCTAATTAAGGATGTAAATGAGTTTAACTATTCGTGAATTATTTAAGTTCAACTCATTAAATGCCCATTTGTTTATTTAATTAAATAAACAAACTTGAGATTTGACTCGATTACTTAAATGAGTCAAATTCAAGCTTTATAAGTTTGATATTAACTACTCGTTTATTTAAATTGTTGATGAGAACTTTATTATTTTTTGTTATTTATATATTCATTGTGGAAACATTAAATTTTTTTGTTAAGAATATTAAAGTTGATTTTGAAGTTTCTTTTTTATAAGAGTCAAAACAAAAAGTTATGAATTTTTTCTTAAAAAAAAGTTATGAATTTTTAATATATTGGATTATGAAAATGTAACGGTGTATAATGTTTGAATTTTACGTGTCAAATTTTGAACACATATTTCTATCTGTAGATTATCATATGGTATTAAAATGTTTATTAAATACTAAATTGATAAAATTAAAAACTAATTTAAGAAAGTTTTTCCATAAAAGCATACATAACTAAATTATAAATGAATTAAACAAGTCAAATTCAAGCCTTAGAGTTTTCAAACAAATCAAACTCAAGCTTTCAATTCAAATTTCCTCTCATAAAAAAATACATATCCAGTTATTGAAAAATTAAAAAATCAAAATAAGAAATAAATAGATAATTTATTACTTATTGTTTGAAAAAAATACATGTCCATCCATTTAAAAAAAAAAACATGTCCATAACTCTTTCTTTCAGCAAAATAATATACAAATTAAATGTAAAACACACTACAAACGACAATCAAATGATAAACAAGATGAAATGATCAAAGTAGTCGTTGAGTGGGAAAAATTGTTCCATAATATTGACATAAGTTTATTTTCTAAATAGATCTTATATAGTAAATAGATTAAAATTACTTTTTCTTTATAAAATAGGCTTAATTGTAATTTTTACCCCTAATTTTTTTATTTTTTGGCGAATTTTACCTCCAACAAATTAATTTAACGCATTTTACCCCCAACTTTTTTAAAAAGTTACAAATTTTACCTTCCACCATTTTGCTGACATGATATACTAAAATAATTGTACTTTTTATCCCAAACTTTTTACTTTGTGGCAATTTTTACCCCTAATTTTTTCACTTTTTGGCGAATTTTACCTTTAATTTTTTACTTTTTGGTGAATTTTATCCTCACTTTTTACGCTTATGTCAGCATAATAGTAAAACGTAAAATTTGTAACTTTTTGAAAAAGTTGGAGGTAAAATGTGCAAAATTAATTTGTTGGAGGTAAAATATACCAAAAAGTAAAAAGTTGGGGGTAAAAACTGTAATTAAACCTATAAAATATGGTCAACATAAACTTTCTTTTTCTTATATAGTAAATAGATTAAAATTACTTTTTCATTAAAAAATTTAGTAAACATAAACTTTTTTTTTCTTATCAATATATATAAAATTTACGAATCCAAAAATAATTTTGGAAAACACATGGCGAAACAAGGTTGCTTCTCAAGCATTGGATGACACGTGTCATCATTTCATGCTTCAGAATTATTTGGTTCGGTTATGAATCAATTTCAAATTCAAATACATTTAAGTCTGATTAATTTATTAGGAACAAAAATCAATCAATATCAATTAATATCAATATCAATATCAATCAATATTAGGAACATGGAACATTAATTTTGGAAAAAATAATTTAAAAATGCAATTTGTAGTGCAATTTAATATGACACCTTTTTTATGCATTGGAAAAAAATAATTTGACTTTTATTATGTTATAAAATAATCTATTTTTAATTAAATTATTTCAAACAGATAATTGGCATTTTAATTATTTTTATATTAAATTATTTCTAATTTTATTTTGTCCACTAAAATGCTACGTATTAATTTATTTTTATAGAAAAATTTCATATTTATTCTCATATTGACTATTTAGCATTTAAATATTTTTTTTTCAAAAATAAATTCCATGTTATTTAATTTTCCTAAACAATTTATTTAGGACAATAATTAATGTTAAAAGCTAATATAAAAAAACAAATCATGTTAATAACGGATTTTATTTAGGACAATATTTTAATTACAGTTTCATGGACTAAAATAAATGTAATAAAAGGTTATTTTCGTAAATAAATTTTGCTACTTCTCTATAAATTATGAAATTGAAAGTTGTACTGCAACTTATTTCTTCTTGCCTAATAGTTTTTTCTACTGATTTGTAAAAAAAAAAAATTGTCTTAAGCACATCATTTTTAAGACCAGTTTGGAATCCGGGTTTGCCAATCAAACAAGGTTTGAATGACCACCTCTAGAACGAGGTTTTTGATGTTGTATGCCAATAACTTTATTTTCCCGTTTCCTATTACTTTTTTGTTTTGTTTTGAATTAGAGATAACTTGAGTAAAACCTGCATTGAAATTCCCTATTGTGATGCATTCATATCAATGTTTATAAAAAAAAAAATGATATTTTCAATCATTTCTTATAATTTTGTTACGTTTATGGTTTTGTTTAATGATTATTTTTCTAGGCTTCTCACTTTCTTTCTCTCATTATGCACTTGAAGCAATGATACTTTTTGCAACTATTTTTTCTTTTGGTATATGTCTCATTTTTGCATCAATTTTCATTACTCATTTTACTATTTTTTTTTGTGCAGTATTTTAGATGCAGTTAAAAGAAAAATATTATTTCAACAAAGGAGGAGAACGACCAAAGCATTCAAGTTGCCTTAGGAAACCATTTTTGCACCTAAAATGGGGATAAAGTGGAGAAGTGATAAACAAAATATTGTGTGTATTAATTGATTTTGTTGTAGTAATTGAATGGTTATTAATTGATTTGAATATATATTTTTATATTAGCGTTATTTAAAAATTTGAGTATTAATTAAAATATTTAAAAATTAAAAGATATTTGATTGAATAATAAACTAATTTAAAGCAAAATAATAATAATAATTAAGAATTATTATATTATTTTGCAACAAGGTACTTTGTAGCAAACTAAAATCTTTTAATTGGATAACCAATTAAAAAATCTTAAAAATAAAAGAAAAGTAGTCTGAGGCAAATTTTTAGACACAAATTAAGAGTATTGTAATGATTAGACTTTTATGGAATTAAGCAAATTAAGTGAATAAATCATTTTAATTAAATATAATTAGCAACTAATAAGTAATTGAATGATCATTAATTGTGAATTTTGATATGTAATTTGTTTATTGAATATTCTTATTATTGAAATAAATAAATGGTGTTTAATACTATATATGAGAAAATAAATATTTTCAAATACATATAAGATAAGAAAAACATTATATTTAGAAAGTATTTAAAAATTTAGTTTGTTGATAATTAAAATATAAATTATTTTTTTAATTTACAAAGTTTTACAAATTAATTATAATTGAAGAAAGAATTAATTATGATTTGAATATAGTTTTATATTTATCATCAATTAATTTTTTAGTATTAATTGAGACAATTTTAAAATAAAATATTGTTGACTAGATAAACAATAGAAAAAATCTTCATATATTATTTTTCAACAAGGTAATTTACATAAAATTAAAATCTTTTAATTAGACTATCAATTAAAAATATAAAAAAATAAAAGAAAGTTAATTTGCACAAATTTTTCCAACCCCAATCAAGGGTAACGTGGTGTTTTAACTTTTATGTAATTAAGATAATTAAGTGTAATTATATAACCTGCTAAATATTGTCATGGGACTATCATTATTGGACTTTTTTTACATGTAATGTATTTTTATTTGTCGAACAACCATTAATTAAAATTAAATCACAATATTACTTATGTTTCATATCAAATTACAAAATGATAATTTAAAAGGACTAATGGTGCTGTAAAAAAAAAAAAAGGGACTAATGGTTAGCATAGTTTTATTTTTATATTGTAGTATTTAGAGAAAAAGAATTAATAAAAATTTTAACTACAATTTATAGGATCGATTAGTAATTAAAGGGATATACAATAGGTAAGTAGTCTATAGAAAACAAACCTCTAAAAATTAGAAAGCTATTAGAAAACAAATCAATAAACTATTAGGCCTTCTACTTATAAAATCAAGGAAATGAGATATTATTCAGATTCACACAATCAATATTTTGCTATATGACATTGAAATTAATAAGAATCATTTTA
Organism: Pueraria montana var. lobata; assembly: GCA_026413185.1. Lineage (NCBI taxonomy): Eukaryota > Viridiplantae > Streptophyta > Magnoliopsida > Fabales > Fabaceae > Pueraria > Pueraria montana. Next base: position 10,783,171 of record CM048652.1, read on the forward strand.
ACGATACCACCTTATCTTATATATATGTTCTTTAAATTAATTTTTATCCTTAAAGTGAATATTAATTTTGTTGGCATTGTCATTGATTAATTATATTTTATATTTTTATACTTATATTTTTTTTATAAAAAAATTGAACTCAATGAATCCAAAATTTACTTGAATCCATTAAATAGTATCATCATATCATATTTTTTTTTATTTCTTCTTATTGAATTTAAGTTTTTATAGTAGCTAATTTAATAATTTTAATATTATCCCTAAATATTTATTAATTACTTTATTCAGTCCTTTTTCAATTTCTAATTTATTTTATTCTTACTTTTGTTTCTTATAAGGAATCTCAAACTTAATTAAAGATGTTAGTTATATATCAATTCTTATACATTAAACTAAAATATTATAAAATTATTGCCATCATCATTATCTCGCCTTAATCCAATATTTACAACCAAACAATAATTTGAAAACAAAATATAAGATTTTTAAGCCTAAAATCATAAGTGCGCTGATTAGTATAAAGAAAAAAATATTAAAGGTCTATACTATGTAATCTTTTAAAAATAAATTTTATTTCTTTAAAGTTATTGTCATTATTAACTATACTAATTAAAAACTTAATGATAATAACTCAAATAGAAATTAACATTCTTGATCCTAAAAATTACAAGTACTTATACTAATATGAGGGAGGGGGAGAATAGGAAAAGTATAACAAAATAGTAATATATTTATTGGATATTTAATTTCTTTAAGTGATAAATTGAATTATAAAAAAAAGGTCATAATAGAATTGTAGGAAATAAATTTTAACATTATAATATACAAGAGTATATAATCCATGCCATGCACAGGTAAACATTATTTATAAATATTTTTATAAAATATTTTAATATTATATATATATATATTACTAATATCTAGCACAAAATTCTTATTATTTTTAGTTTATAATTCTAAATTCAAAATTTAACAAATTTTTTTATGTTAGAAATTTAAAATATTTTATAGCATTGTTCATAAATCAACATATATGTCGTGTATGTCACATATTGCTTAAACTTATTTAAAAATATCATTTCATAACAAATATTATGTTTTAATTATTTTTTATTATAACTAGGAACTCTCACTTTAGATTGATTGAAATATTATTTCACAATATTTATTTAAATTACTACCTAACCTAATTTGTAATTAATTTTTATTTCTCTTATTTATTTTATTTTTAAAATTATAATCTACCAGATATATAATTCACTATATATCTATAATGTAAATTAATAATTAATAATATTATATTTAAAAAAATAAAAATAATTTAATTAAAAATAATTCTTAATACAAATTTTAAAAAATATATATAATATTTAAATATTTTATAAAAAAATTTATAAAAAATGTTTACCCGTGCATCGCACAGGTCATACATTATAGTATAGTAAATAAATAGATCTCATGTAGTAGATAAATTAAAATTAAAATTACTTTTCCTTTAAAAATACAAATCACACCGTACAAAGCCTGCAAATGGCCCATGAGAAATTGATTCAATCCCGTTAGGCCCATCTACCGTATTCCACCGTCATATTTCTTTCAATCTATTTTTATCTCCACCGTGCCCATAAATTGCACATTTATGCCATTTTTGACAATTCATTCTCAGAAACCCTAATTTCTTCGTTGTTTCAATACTCTCTCCATTGGAAAAATCAAAGGTACTCACAGGCGCAGCGATTACTTCGAAGATTGTAAGCGATCTTACATCGTGAATCGTCGACAAAGGTCAGTATTCATCTTCTGCATTTCATTAGAGTTGTTTCGGTTTATGTCATCTCTTGTAATTTACGCGTTGCTGCTTCGATTTGTGATATCTTCCTGCGTGAATTTTGATCCTGTTACCTCTATTTCCAGATCCCTTGCTCTATTTTATGTTGTCCATTTATGTGTATTGTAGCTATTTTAAATTTATAATCACTTTTCATTGGGAATTTGTGTTTTTCATTGCAAAATTTATTGGAGGAAAAAATATTGTTTCTACTAGCAATAAACTTTTTATTTTTATTTTTAAATTCATTCGATTAACACACCTAGACTGATTAGTAATTAGTGGTGATCAATGTTTTAAATTGCGGTTGCGGTTTTGTCGTGTTTCTTGATATTGTGGGGGAATTGCTGACAATTGTGATCGTGATACAGCTGCAATCATGTGCCGCAATTGCGGTTGTGATGCTATTACTTGACGGTCGCTGACCTTTTTTGAAACCTTGGCAGTGATTGTTTTTTCATAGTTGACAAATGTTGTTCAATATTTTCTTGAAGTGGAGCACGGAAATAATCTCTAATCCTTTAGGGTACCTAATATCAACAATTTTGCGATTTTCTTCTCTGTTAGTAACATATATTTATGAAATGTCACAGGTTCGTGTCTGAATTGCAGTGTCATCACCATGAGATTGAGAAAGGGAAATAAAGTGGAGATCCGTGGCAATACTGATAGTCTCAGTGTGAAATGGCGTTGTGCTCGTATAATTTCTGGTAATGGGCACACCTACAGTGTCCAGTATGACCGTTCTAGCACAACAAGCGAGGCTAGCGTAGAGAGAGTTTCAAGGAAGGCCATCAGACCATGCCCCCCTCTTATTAAAGGTATCGAGAGTTGGGCAGCAAATGATCATGTGGAGGTTTACATTACTGGTTCTTGGAGAGCAGCCACTGTTTTGAAATTCATTGGTGGAGACTTCTACTTGGTAAGGTTGTGGGTATCTTGCAAGGAGTTAAAGGTTTGCAAAGTAAACATGAGGGCACGCCAATCTTGGCAAAATGGTCAATGGGTTGTCATGCCAAAGGTAAATTTTTATTTGCTCAATATAAATATTCCAACTGTGCTTCTGATTTCATTTTTTATTTTAACTAGTATTCTCAAATTTTGAGCTATTTGCTTAGTGGCATAGTATCTGGTCAATTTGAATATTTCTACCCTTCAAGTTATATTGCTTCAGAATTGAGACACTTCTTATTTTTCATGATTACTCTGAAATTTGTTGGCATGCCTTGCCCTTACATTTGTTCATGCTTGTTCCAGGGATCAGGCAAGTCTGGAGTTGGGAAGTCTAGCTGGTATTTGATTTCAAACAGTTACAAGGATCAACCTGAAAATCAGTGCAGAAATATTTTTTCCCCAGGATTAGATGCCACTGGTATCCAGGAATCTCGTCTGGCCTCATCTTCAACATTGAAGAGAATGTCCCCTTACGACTCCTGTGTTATTGAGGCTTATCCCAGAAAATTAAGGGCTGTTGAGAATATGGGTGAGTGTGAAAGGTTCAAAGCTGTAACCACAGCCCCCTTGCTGCAAAAGGTAGATGCTGTTGCTTACCCACAAAATATTATGGGTGAAAAATGCATGCATACTTCCTTTACTAATGGTACCAACCAATATTATGAAACAGGAAAGGAGAATCCTTGTAATGTTTCAACACACTTTCTTGAAAGAATTGAAGAACCTGATTATTCTTGTAGTGATCTGAGTTCAGTTGGCAGTTGTAGTGTGATAAGTAGTAACTCAAATAAATTTTCCAGTGATACCTTAGCAGGTCCTTGCCAGGATGAAGATACCCTTTGCAGTGATGCAGAATCTCTAGATGTTGGAGATGTGGATGAAGGATGCTCCACTTCTCCCGAAGAGGTTGTAGCAGAAAGAATTCATAGGTTAGAGTTGCATGCCTATCACAGTACCCTAGAAGTTTTGTATGCTTCTGGTCCTTTAAGTTGGGAACAAGAAGAATTATTGACTAACCTTCGTATTTCACTCAATATTTCAAATGATGAACATTTGATGGAGATAAAGAACTTAGTTTCATCTGGTCAGAATTTTTAAATGTTTACATATGAATTCATCATTTGTACAGCCTTATTAGGTTCTGAACAAGAGTACATATTTTTGAATAATTATTTTTTCTTAATATTTCTATATTGGGGAAATTATGTTGCTATACTCATTATGAATATATCAAGTTATGATGCTCTTTATTTATTTGCCATACTCCCTCTTTCTCTCTATTTATTGATGTCCTAATTGTCCCTTTCAATGTTACAAGTTCTTAGCTTCTACACTTGCAATGATTTGCGGATACGAGAGATTCGTCTGATTGTTTCTTTAACTACCTTATGCTCGTGTATATCATTTAATTGCGAAGTAATGATTAACAACTTCATGGATTTACTTGGACAGCTTGATTATACTACTTAGATCAATCTAAAATCTTGCTCAATTTGGATAGAATTTATTAGCTATCTATTTTATGGCACCAGCTTTTCCACCATCTGATTATTATTGACAAATCAACTACATTTTCCAGGGCCAGTGTAGGAGGCTTGCATGCCTTGCTTCCAATGGCTAAGTATGATGCTAGGTTTGCTTCTTCTCTCTCTACAAATTAATTGGTGATGTCTACCAATAATTTTCTTTCAGAGATAAGAAATTTCTGACCACTGTTTTCTCACGGTCATTCATGCCAGAACATGAACTTTCTTATAAGCTGTGGACATAATCCTCTTATGGAAGATATTCTTATAGTACAATTATTCAGATAATGGCAATTTAATTCATTTATTTGCATGCCATGTGGATTATCTTTAGTGTTACTTGAATACGTTATCCTGTCAATTGAAAAAATAAGTGATGCTAGGATGTTTCAGTATGTGTTATATCAGGGTAGTTAATCACACTGGATTTCTGTCACATGGCCTCCCCATGATGCATAAGCAGATGTGTGGTGTGTTGACATGGCAGCAAATTGCAGCTGCAATAGTGCTTTGCGGCCGTTACTCCAGACGGGTAAAAATCTCACATTGCCTCCATTTTTGCATAATTTACCTAGTTGTTTTAAGGTCTTTTGGTCATTATCATTGTGTACCTTTCCACTCCCCCTCTGTTCGTGGAATGTTCTCTACACTCTCCAGTTCCAGTTCCAGTTCCAGTTCCAGTCCATCACTGTCTGCCAGCTGTCCTGCCTTATTCTTGCGTGTGTGATGTGTTGTGCAATTTCCATTTCACAGTAATCTGTTTTCACAGGTCCATGCCCTCCTCTGTTCTGCCTTAAGAAAGAACACCACTGTTCATTTCAGTATTTCTTTTTCTTTTTGTGTGTATTTTTGCACTTTGCTGTCCTACAATAATTGACTTGTTAATTATGCCTTAAATATACGGCAAATGTGTATCTAGACTATGTCACTAATTCACTATGACTTTTAATTATAAAGGATAAACATTTAATTTTTGGTTACCCCCTCCCCGAAATTTTTGGTTGCCCCTTTCCCCAAATATGCACTACCAAGTTACTTATTTTGAATGTTTGGATGTTTTTATTATAAAATCAAGTTAAGAGTAAAACTTGGTATAAATTTTTTTATCCAACACATAAGCTACTCAAAGTTGCTTTGACTCATAATTAATTCTGGACTCTTCTACGACGTGAAACCAAATATATGAAAATTTATCTAAATCAATTTTGGATTCGGAATCAATTCTTCAACATGGAATCGAACATGCACTCAATCAGCTCCTTTCCTCTTTTCTTGCTTGAGCTGTTTCTGTGCATGCAGGTGTCTTGTCATCAGTTCAAAATGTCTGACATCTCTCCTTATTGACCATTATTCTCTTAATTTGAATTCTTACATGACATGATAGTTACTTCTATTTATTTATATCAAGAAAAGTGTTGAACTTCCATTGATTGCTTTGACATGGAGCAGCATTTTTATCTCTGTTCTCATTGAGGCTAAATTTATTTTTTTAATCTCTATTTTATTGTTTTTGTCGCCAATTAATTATGTTGTTTGTAGGGTTTACAGGAATGTCTACTGATTGCTAATGAGATCCGTTGAATACATTGTGTTAACCTTGCAACCTTAGTATCATTGTGATTCTTAACTGTATTTTGAAATATTATATGGATGAATAAATATCTTGGCTATTCAAAAACATAGTTCCCTCTATTAATCCAATGCAGTTTATTTTTTTTTTTGTTAAATTCATTTAGGCCATTCTGGTTGTGTATAGTTTTGCTTTGGGTCTCATCATATTGCGATTACTGCTGAGCTGATTAATCTTTTGACTTGCATATCAAAATGGCTTTTGGAAAGGAAGTACCTGAGAAGATGATGCGAATAAGCAACTCTGATGTATATTTTGTTTGCCTGTATATATTGTGTAAAGTCTGACTTGTTTTCCGTATTTGAATTTTTTCTGATCATGTTACATTACAAATAATCAATTTTAGTCCATGTACGTAAAACTGAAATTAATGTGCTGTTGGATCAATATACACTAATGAATATTCGGTATTAAAAGTATTATATTCAATGTTACTATGTTTTGAGTATTAAGTATAATATTATATATATTATTTTAAAATTATCATTAAAATAAATTAACCAATTTTTTTAATATTTTAAAAATTATTTTTATTTTTATTATCACTAAATAAATATGTAAATTAAATTAATCTTATAAAATTATTTTTTATCTGACGAGATAATTAGTTTTACATAAAACTAAATTTTTTTATTTTTTTTATCAAACAACTTTTAATTTAAAAGGAGCTTTTATGTAAAAAAAAATAAAATATTAACAAACAGCTTCTATTTTTTTTACATTACCAATTTATGGCTTGTAACTTGAGTTTGTTGTATCTTTTTATGCTCTGCTTCATATTTTTTTTTCTTTAGTATGCAATTGTATAACCAACCAGCTCTTCATCCAAGTTTATTTACCAAACAATTTTGAACGATAATGTTTTGTTCAATGTAAACAGAATTGGGATTTTTAGAACCATCAGACGTCTGTGTAAAGAAAGTGGTATTTCTATGAGAAGTTATATATCGGATACTATGTACTGTCAGTTTCGTATTGGGGTAAAAGTGATTTTAATTGCTCCAAAATGCGTTAGAAAACAATAACGTCAAATTTACGTGATGCCTTTACTCATTGTTTGTGAAGGAAATAGAGCTTCTGTATTTTTTTTTATTTGTTATTTTAGCTTACTTTATAAGGGGTGCGTAAAATGTTTGAACTTACACAACTCAATATAAGGGAGTTGGAACAAGGTCAGCCCACAAATCGTGGTGTGTGACGGCATGAGTCTCAACTATGGGTGCAATGGAACATTTCGACAACCCTTTGTGGTGTTGAAACCAAGATGGCCAAGAAGAGGTTTCAAGTTTCAACCGTCTATTTCCCTCTTGTAGCACGTACGTTGTCCACTTTCAACAGTTATTCTATGATTTATTTCACATTTACTTATGCTTTGTTATTTATATTTTTTATTTTTGATATTTTAATTTTTATTACCAATAGATTTTTTAATCTGTTAAAACAATTATCAGTCGAAAGTATGTCAACTTTTAATGTAAATTTATCTTACTAAATATGAATTTAATACATGTAAATTGTAAAAAATTTTAATAAATTGTAAAAAATTGTAAATATGAAAGTATGTCAACTTTTAAAGTAACTGAAAATTGTAAAAAATGAAATCTTATGGTTTCTCTGGTAGAGAGGAAAGAAATATAATAGATGAAAATAAAAGAAAAAATTTGAGAATTTGAAAAAAGAGTACAAATAAAATTAAATGTTGGATTGTTTTGGTTGAAGAGAAATGGATGACAAATGAGTGAAAGTAAAAAATCAAGGTTGTTTGGTAAAAAATACCCCTTTTATCAAACAAAAATTCACATGAGTCTGCCCATTTTACTAGTCCAAGGGCATAAATGTAAATGTAAGTAACACTTTCCTCATACAAAGTCAAAATTATGGGACCTACTGAAAGTAAAATTAACTCCATAAAAAACTAGTCATACCAAACCTCCTTACACAATTTCGTCGCCGCCCATCCCTTCTAAATCACTCCCACCAAACGAAATGTTGAAGGGACTAAAATGATTTGACTGATCTTGTGGCACCAACTTTGTGATCGAAGTTGAACTGTTAACTTTAATTGAACTCTAAGTTGATTTGACCAAAGTGTGCTCCTCACATATTGAGTTCTAAAAGTGTTCTAATAGCAATATTGCACTCTAACATGACTGAGCTATGTTAACAGGGGGTGAGTACTTGCAAAAAAAACACTTCAGTGCATAGAGATGAAATGGATTCCTTTACATGATGCTTAAGACCTCACTGAAGTAATATCACCATGTTCTGGAGTAGTGGCAAAGTAACTTTGGATAAGACATAATTTACTATTCACAGTTGCATTGTAAGAATCTTGTGCCTGATGTGAAAGACTTCAATCAACACATAGAGTTGGATTGGTCTATTGTTTTAGGCCAAAACTAGCACGATACTCGTGCCTCCGCACTGATGACTTGGCTGCTTTCGCACATTTATAGGCAAGTAAATAATGTAATATATATTCAATTTATTAAGGTCATTGTTGTTAAAGGAATCAATGTTTATGTAGTTAGTATATTGTTTACAAAAGTCTAAACTATATTTTTTGTGGTAACATAACAATAAGATGAAAACCTTTGGGTATTAAAAAACATGTTCAAATTTATGAGAAACCATGATATCATGCAAAATATGAGAAACCATAAATGAAGTCCAAATTTAGTATATTACAAGCAACAACAAAAAGACAGATAGGATAAATGTTTGTATATAATAATATAATATATGATAAATTGATCTAATAAAGACATGTGAATGGATCAAAGTATTTTTTTAATTTAGAAAATAAAATTAAAACCAAAAAATAAAATTATTAAAAGGCTAAAAAGTATTTTAATCTTATCTAAATTTGTAATTAATCAAAACCAACAAATGTATAAGTGATGATTGTGAATAGGTATGATAACGGGACAAGACGGAGACGGATATGTCGTTCCCCGTCCCCGTTCCCACACCCGTCACCGTCACTGATCTTTGTCGGGGATAAAATTTTGTACCCACTCTCGTCCTCGTTCCGGGTTGGGTATATTTGCCCCGTTCCCATCCTGTCCCCTGAAAATGACTACTACTTTAAAACAATAGATTTGTAGATATTTTTTGTCTAATTTAAAATTTAAAACTAATTTTAGATGTCATTAAATTGAATAAGCCATAAAAACACAATGATTAATAACATAAACTCAACCCATTACAATAGAAAAATATCAAGCCTCATAAAAAGATTAAATATATTTTGAGAAAACATAATTAACTGTTTAAACTTTTCGAAAATACAAAAAGAGTGGGAGTATTCAAACAGGAAAATATATTTGATTATAGTCGCACAATTATTTCATATTTTATTTAAAATACTTATAAAATGGTATGAAAAATTGATGTTTAAAAATTTAAAAGGATTTAACTTATGTTAAATTTAAATATTTTTGAAATTTTCAAATGTGAAATAATAAAAACATTCAATTATTTTACAATTATACTCTAAAAGAAAGATATTAATTTTATAATATTTATAGTTTATAAACTATAATTAAAATTAAAATTAATTTAATTACGATATTATTCAATAAGTAATTATTTAAAACTATTTTTTTTATCAAAGATATATTTAATAAATTAATTTTAATATATTTTTTATATATTTATGAAAACAATTCAACATTATTATATAAATAATAATCGATAAAATTTTTGTATATAAAATTATTAAAAATAGAGTCAAAATATTATTTTATAATAATTATATTAACTAATTAAATTTAAATTATTTTTTAGTATAAAAATTTGAACCTCATAATATAAATATTATTCAAGAAAAATATTTATTTATGAAATTATTTTATACAATTTATAAGTAAAAATGATTTTATAGGATTTGAAGTATATAAAAGTATTGATGAGCCTTTGGTATGTAATTGTGTTAAATACTTAGAGAAAAAAAGTTTTGTCGTCCACAATGATCTTGAGTAGGATTGTCTCTTGTAAATGATATTTGTGGTCTCTACAAAAAAAAAACTATTTTAATTTATAATATTATTGAGTATTTGATATGCACTTGTATGAAATACTCGAAGAGAGAGTTTTGTTGTCCATAATAGTCTTAAGTAGAATTGTCTCCCGTGAATGATATTTGTAATTTTCACCATAAAATTAAAACTAATTTAAATTATGATATTATTGATAAAGTAATTTAAAATTATTTTATAATAAAAATATATTTAATAAATTAATTCTAAACATAGAGTCAAATTTATATAAAACATTAATTAGATTTAAGTTAATTTTTAGTATAAAATCTCAACCTTATAATATAAATATTAATCAACAAAATTTTTATTTATGAAATTATTTAAATTTAATTTATACGATTTTTAAGTCAAAATAATTTTATAGAGATTTAAAGTAAAAATAAATTTAATTAATTAAATTATAATTAATCTTAATATGTAATAAGTAATTATATAAATTTATCATTCAATTAATATAATGATAACATATTTTTATATAACATCGAGCATATTATTATATTAAATTTTTTTAAATAAATTAAACATAGTTTCAACAAAATCATAATATTTTAATTTTTATAATTATACATGCTAATATAAATTATTGAATATAATTTTTTATAAATAAAGAACATAAAACGGTAATATAATATAAATAAATGAGTAATTATTATAAAAAAAATTGTGTAAGTATAAAATAATAAAAGGAAAAGAAATGAAAAAAAGAAAATGAGAGAGAAGGAAAAAGTGAAAAGGAGTTGGATAGGAGTTTTGTTTTTAAAAAATAGAAGAGAAAAATCTAAAAAAATAAAAGAGAAGTAAATGAAAAAAATAGAGAGGAAATAAGTGAAAATTTAGCAATAAATTTTTTTTCTAAATTGTGACGTGTTATATAAAAGATCAAGTTTTCATGTCTGTATAATATAATAATGTATAATAGATATAAATAACTTTTTCTTTTTTATATTTTGTTTACTTTATAGTATTTTAAAATGTAATATAAACTATCTTCTAAATATGAACATGATTCTTATAAATGATAAACAATAAAATGATTTAGTTAATTCAAATAGTTTAAACTTATATTTTTTAACTTAAATATGAAGATAAATTATAAACAAAAATGATAACATGATTTTATCATTCAAAACAATGACATTTAACGGTAAAAGAGTAAAATAATTAAAGATATTATTGAATCAATAAAATTATATATTCATAAATCATTGATTCATATTATTTAAAAACAAAAAATAATAATAAAATATTACACAAAAAATATTTAATATAGTACATAAATAATATATAATATTATAACTATATGATAAATATGAATATGAAAGAGGAAAAGAGATAAAAAGAAAAAAATAAAAGTAAGAGAGAGAAAAATTAGAAAGAAAAAGTTTTGGAAAAAAAAAAATTCACCTAATGTTAATACGTGTCCAACCAAAATCTTCTTTTATTAAGAATAAATAGAATAAAATAGAAGATAAAATAAAATAGAATAGAATAATAGATACATAGATAAATTATAGAATATATATTTTTTATAAATAAAACACATAAAATGAAACATTTAATATAAAACATAAATAATATATAATATTATAATAATATAATAAATTATAAATATTGTTATATATGAATATTTATAAATATACATTATTTGCAAAGATGTTGTTGAATCAATAAAAATATATTTAGTTAATCATTAATTTATATTATTTTGAATATAAAAATCATTTTAATAATAATAATAATGATGATAATAATAATAATAAAGAGTTTTGGCTAATAGAATGATAAATATTTTCTATAAGTATATGAAAGAGGAAAAAAGATAAAAAAAAAAAGAGAAGAAAAAAGTAAAAAGTAAGAGAAATTTGGAAGGAAAAAAAGTTGTCCAAAATTTGACATGTGTCCTCTTTTAATAAGAGTAATAGATAATAGATAGATAGTAGCCTGTTAAGTGGATTAAACTATGAGCTCAATTCAAAAAATTATCATTCTTAAAATATAAAGATAAATGCAACACATTATAGTAATTTATGCATAAATTAGATAAAATATTGTATGTCTATATTTATAGACCAACAAAAAGAAATTAATAGTTTCATTCAATTTTAAATGCTTAAATATATTTTTAATTTCTCAAATTTAGGAATATATATTTTTAGTTCACCAAATTCCCTTTTTTCTTTAATTCCTCAATTTCATGAATTTTCCAAGAGCTCATCAGAGTCAAAACATGTCTCAAGATTCAATAAGTTCTTAAAGAAATATTTACAGATTACCCACCAACAAAATCCTCACATCCACAGCAAAAATCAGGCCCAAAAACATTTCACAAATTCAAGAGACTAAAAAATAATTTTTTTAATTTAAGAGACTATTGGCTGAATTTGTTTGAAAACAGAGACTTCCAGTATGTTCCTGATATTTCTCTATTTTCTTAAAATTTAAAATATCAAGTGGTCTTACTGGAATTATTCATTTCAAAAAGGATAGAAAAACAACCAAATGGTTTCTTTATTAGTTGTTACTTGTTACGAAGACAAACCTATCCATATGCAATGTTTCGTGTCGAGATGCGGTCATCAGGAACGTCGTCCAACGCGATAACCAAACATAAGTAGAACACCTCATAATGATTAAATTTAAATCCTCAAATCCACGTCCAAAAATGGCAATAATACAACCCAAAAAACATATATTGTAGCATACACAAATACCAGTAACTAAGTAAAATGGTCCGAGACGCACAATTCCTACTCAAATGCATCATCATCGTCGTCAGGAAGGGGCTGACTAGCAGCTGCAGCAAGCTCAGCCTCATGCCTGCAAAAGCCACCAATACATACATTATAAGAAATCTGAAAGGAACAATTTCAATTGACCAAGAACAATAATATTTTCAGTCTGATTGCTTTGTTTCAAGAAACTAAAATAACACAACAGTCTAAAAACCCATTATCCATCTTGATTGTGGCGATTCACCATTAGAACATCTTTAAATTCAAAATGCAATTTTGCAATTCTACAATCTATCTGTTTTTATCATGCTGGAAGCCCTAACTAAGAACTAAGGTTGCTGGATAAAGAACTAATTCAGTTAATGAAGGTAACTTACTGTTGTTGTGCAGCTATATCAATTTGAACTTCTGGTGGAGCCAATGCAGGAGATTCTACAAAGTGCAAGTTAGGATCGCTGCAAAATTGACACAAGTAGCAAAAAATAAGTTGAATGCATTTAAAAGTTTGATGCTTTCTTACTTCTTATAGAGAAGTTACAAAGTAGAAACCAGTGGTACCTACCCTGCAAGTTTCCTGGCCAAATACAAGAATGGCTTTTCAAAGTTATAGTTGCTCTTAGCTGATATCTCATAGTACTGCAAATTCTTCTTCCTGTGGAATGTAACCTGCTTTGCCTTCACTTGCCTGTTCTTCACATCAACCTTGTTACCGCAAAGAACAATTGGGATGTTTTCACAGACCCTGAAAAATCAGTTGGGCAGAAAATGTCCATGATCTGATGTAAACAAATATGTGCTAAATAATTATTGATGAAACAGATAAACAAGTTTTAAAGGATTCATTTACGAACCGACAAAGATCACGGTGCCAGGTAGGGACATTTTTGTATGTTAGCCGGGCAGTAACATCAAACATGATAATCGCACATTGCCCGTGGATACTGTAATATAAGATACCATGTTAGAAGCACTTGATAGGGAGCAAAACAGACATATGAAGAAAAAATTAGGGGATATATATCATGGCAAAATAAAAGCTTAGAAAAACGTTTCCAGCGGAATAAAAGCTTACAAATTAACAAATTAAATATCTCAACGCAGTTCTTAAACGGTAGATTTCCTACATACATATCTAACTAGTCATCCCCATATAAACTAAGAGTACAGAAACAGGTAGCCAGGTAATTTACATGCAAAACTTAAATAATCAATACTGATAAAACCCATGGAATCATGACCAATGAACAACTATAATTGTTGACAAGTAACAAATTAACACCCGTGCAGAACTGATTGTAAAATAATGTAAGTGTTAGCACAATATGATAAAGAAAATTAAAATCTTTGGTTTCACATAGTCATAGAGTGTAGATATCCAAAACAGACACAATCAACTAAAGACCACCAATGCAAGATGCAAACTCACAGCATGCAAACAGAAGAAACCTTGAAATTTGATTCTAAGCATTAAAAAACAATGAAAGCAAATTTACATTTCCCCATTAGGTGCAAATCATCACATGGGTCATGTACAATTAAATATTAAAATAACAGAGTGGCACATGACATACTGATTAACAAAACAAAGATTGTGTCTCCTAAATACAAATAACTTACTAATATCCATCTCTGAGACCACCAAACTTCTCTTGCCCAGCAGTATCCCAACAATAGAAGCGAATCTTTCCACAGTTTGTGAAAAAATCCAACGGATGAACCTCCACACCAATGGTCGCTGTTCCGGATAAGCAAAATGAAGAAAACAAATGAGACAAACCCAAATATCTTTAACACAAGTAAGCATCAATCCTTAATAATAATAAATAATAAAGAAAGAAAGAATCTCACGTTCATATTTCTTCTCGAATTCACCAGTGAGATGCCTTTTCACGAAGGTCGTCTTTCCTGCAATCGAAATATAAAATAATAAAATTAATATTCCTAGATCGTCACGAAAGAGCGCCAAGAACCAGACGAGACGAATTGGGAAATACCGCAAACCCTAACCCTAACCCTAACGATTTTGATTTTAAAAAGAAGAAAAGAGGATCACGGAAGAGGCAATTCACCTGTGCCACCGTCACCGACGATGACGAGCTTGAAGCTTGGGTAATCGACGGTTTGCTGATTGGGCAAAGCCTGCGACGCAAAAAAATAAAAAATCAAATGTGAATGGAATTGTCGGGAGAAAATCGAAAAGCAGAGAGAGAGAGAGAGATCGATAGCGTACCATGTTTTTGTGTAGGGAGAAGAGCGAGCGAGCGGTGAAGAAAGTGATATTTGAGAGAGTGAAAGGAAGCCAAGGGTTTATAAAAGTTCGCGTTTGTTTCTAGAGAGCCCCTCTTAGCGTTAACCTCACGCACCTCTTCCACCTGGACTTTTTGCTTTTTAGGTAATAAATGGGCCTGCAAATATAATTACACTGACAGCCCAAACTAGCAATTACGACATATAAATAAATATCTTTTTAATAAAATCATTTTATTTTTATTTCTTTGGCCGGTGTCTTAGTCTACATTCTACAATATACTATTATTGAGTAAACGAATAATTTAATTTTTGAAATTGTGGGTTGTGGTCGCTTTAGTCTTTAAAGAAATTCAAAAAACGTCTTTGAAATTTTAATTTGTTTTATTAAAGTTATTAAATTTAATCATTTACTATCATTTTAAATTTTAATCCATAAACATATATGTTAATATTACTTAAGTTACACATTACATATAATTTCGGACTAAAATGAGTAGTGAGTTAAAATTTTAGAGACTTTTTTTTTAATTTAATTAATTATAGGGATTAATTACAAATTTTAATTATTTGATATATATATATATATAGAGAGAGAGAGAGAGAGATAAGTAGTTACACACAGAGAGATTTACACATAATTCAAATAAATAATCAAATTGGTTTTTAAAGTATTACTCTCTCTCAAATAATTGTTAAGTAATAAAATTATATAAGTAGACCCTATGTTATATAGTCCTTTAAGTATTGAAAAATCCTTCAAATTAGTCCATTAATGTTAGTGAAATATATCAATGTAGGGACTAAACTAAAAGGATTTTCAATACTTTAGGGACTACTAACATAATTTTATTACTTTGGACTATTTTGGAGATAGGGTAATACTTAAGGGACTAAATTAATGATTTACTCATAAAATTTGTGGATACTTGTTTAATAGATACTAATACAAAGATATACGAGAAGACTATTACCCATATCTGCCATGTCCATTGGTATCCATGTTGAACTATTTGTTAAATCTAAAATAATAAAAGAGTAAATGGTAACTTTAGTCCTTGAAAGTGGTAGGTGTTATTACACTAGTCCCTAGAGCTAAGACTTTGTTAAATAAGTTCTTAAACTTAACTACTTTTTTTTTTTACTGAATAAACTTAACTACTTTGTCATTTTAGTTCCTAAACATGTGTTAATGTTATCACTCTAGCAACACTTTATTTTTTTGAATTTTGAACTAATGTGATTGTCAATTTACACTTTACAAAAATATTTTTTTTTTCTTCAATTTAGAGAGACTATGTGATACTACTCAACAAACAAGGATGAAAGGTTAGGTTTGTCTTTTAATTTTGTCGGCTTAAATGGTCAATTTAAAGATTAAAATATTAGTTTTTAGCACTAAAAAATGTTAATTTTTTAAAAATTGACAAAATTAATAAATAAATACTTTATATTGTAACTTTTTTCTTCTAAAATTTCATTGTAAATTATTCCTATTCCCTAAATAGGTCATAATGTCCTCAATCCGCATCGCGATACATCTTTCCGCTAAACAAACTAAAAATTACTTGTGAATAAATTATCCAACTAGAAGAAGAATAAAAACTGTAGATTGAAAAATAGTAAGACCAAAATTATAAGCCTTCAATATTGGATGATTTTAGCGTGCACAAGGTGAGTAGGTCTTGCACCATGCACAACTTATGTGAACCATTAGATATAACATTTAAAAATTCAATGGCTGGTATTTTATTCAGTAATATGATTTTTATAATAGGTTTTGTTTTTATTTTTAATTATACACGTGGCAAACAGCCGGTCTGAGTTGAAACTCAACCATGTTTGTGACTCAATCTGCCATGAGTTGAAATAGCTGGTCCCAATTGCCGAAGCACTGAAAAAGCTTCAACTTTTTTAGATTCTTCGCGAGAAGCGTTTGGAAACATTGTTCGTTGTAGCAATCCTTCAGGCAAACGATTTTCAGCAACGCCACCGCCTCGCCGGCACCAGTTCCGCCGTCGCTGCATCGTGATTCCGCAGAAGCGCTACAGCGCAGCACAGTTGTTGAGCACCACGTTCATGCCTTTGGATCTGAACTTGCACGAACGCTTCCATTCCGACGTCGGCGAGCTCACTGCATGCATAGAGCTTGAGGAACAAGAGAGCAGTGTTTCTAATCAGGGGAGCTGAGTGAGAAACTGAAACGTCGAAGCCAAGCACTTCGTCTTCATTGGCGCTAAAGGAATAACTGAGTCCCGAACATGGCGAAACCGAGGCAGTTTTCCGTGGATCTAGTCTTGAAGCGTTGAATCATTGCTTTTCTTTTCCACGTGTATAATTTAATAAAAACAAAACCCTATTATAAAAATATGGATTATCAAATAAAATAACAGCTGCCGTTCAATTTTTAAATGTTATATCTAACGGCTCACATAAGTTGTGCACGGTGCAAGACCTACATGGCTTGTGCATGCTAGAATCCATCTTCAATATTTTAAAACATTGATTGACAATAGAAATCAAAATTTCAAGTTCATACTTAGAATTACTTTAATCACATAAATTTCAATTTTTTCATAAAAAAAATTCTTAAAAGAAAAATCACTTCTAAAAATTTGTAAGCTATTCAAAATAATCAAAGACAAAAATTATTTTAAAAACTAATATTTAAGAGCTATTTTAAATAATTTTCATAAAACAATTTTTTTTAAGTGTTTTTTATTTATAAGCAAACTTTTTTTTTTACTTTTTTTGAATCTCAAAATCACTTCTTTAATATAGCTAGATCTAATTCCAAGTCACTCCGGTACTACTATATGTTTAAAACTAATCTCAAAATCAAGCGACTTATAAAACTAATCTCTTGAAACTTTTTTTTTGAAAGCATCTTGAAACTTGCAAACGATTTCACTAAACTAATAGTTTAAATAGAAATATTATAGAAACCGACCGATTCGCTTCCCCTTGGGAGATAAACTGTGTCAAAAGGATCGAACTCGACACAGCCTGGCTTCGTTCCTAACTCTAACCTCCCTCCAGCAGTAAACGCCCCTCGCGGGGGTATTATATTATAAGACCCAAAAATTTGTTGAAACAACCAATCCCTCATCTTTTTAACCCCCATGGTTGATATAGTAAAATGAGATTTTAAATTTAAGCAAAAAATCTGATAATAATTGATTCGGATCCTCGAATTCACATCCAAAAATGTCAACACTACAACCCCCAACAGCACATACAGTAGCATACAAATACCAGCACTCAACAAGACATTCCACAAGCACACAAGCCACTCTACTCAAAAGTGTCATCATCGTCGTCTGGAAGGGGCTGACTAGCAGCTGCAGCAAGCTCGGCTTCATGCCTGCAAAAGCCACCAATTAATAAATATAAGAAATCTAGAATGAACAATTTCAATCGAATGAGAACCAATTATGGAACAAACAATGCATTTTGTGTGCTTTTGTTCAAATATATATATAATGATGGGATGGAGGGTATATTAATTCACCTTGTTTGGCTGTTTAAGTTAGCAAAGATTTGACAGTGAGTATGGGAACAGTTTTCATTCCCCATGCTTAACTAAAAAACAAAGCCTTCCCCCTCCTTAGTCCTTACCCCAAGTCACCTTTTCCTTCCCATTCATCTCACTTCCCCATTATTATGGTTTATTGTGACAATTCACTTTTAGAAAGCATCTTTACAACTTAGCAATTCTACAATCTATCCTTTTCTTATCATCTCAGCCATGTAAGGTTGGTGGAGAAACAAATTAGTTCATGGAAGATAGCTTACTGTTGTTGTGCAGCTATATCAATTTGAACTTCTGGTGGAGCCAATGCAGGGGATTCTACAAAGTGCAAGTTGGGATCGCTGCAAAATTGACACAAGTAGCAAAAAATAAGTTGAATGCATTTAAAAGTTTGATGCGTTCTTACTTCTTATATAGAAGTTACAAAGTAGAAACCAGTGGTACCTACCCTGCAAGTTTCCTGGCCAAATACAAGAATGGCTTTTCAAAGTTGTAGTTGCTCTTAGCTGATATCTCATAGTACTGCAAATTCTTCTTCCTGTGGAATGTAACCTGCTTTGCCTTCACTTGCCTGTTCTTCACATCAACCTTGTTACCGCAAAGAACAATTGGGATGTTTTCACAGACCCTGAAAAATAATGTATGCAAAAATTACCCATGTCACAAAAACAACATGATAATGAATAATTCAAAAAGGTTTCAAAGACTTTTTATTAATTAACAAACCGGCAAAGATCACGGTGCCATGTAGGAACATTTTTGTATGTTAGCCGGGCAGTAACATCAAACATTATAATAGCACATTGCCCATGGATACTGCATCATAAAACACCATTATACAAGCATTAGGAGTTTGCATCACAGCAGAATAAATAAAAACCTTGCAACTTTTCCAATGAAACAAATTAAGAATTCCATTTCAGTTTCTGAAATTCTAGATATCTAACAAAGTCATCCTAACAGAAATAGAGACTACAAATGGAAGCATCTGACATGCAAAGCTACAACACTAGCTCTGATACAGATAAAACTTAGGGAATCAAACAGCTATTAATTGTTAACCAGTAATGGATTGCACATTTTAACATCCATATAGAAGTGGCGATTGAAAAACCATGTTAAGTGTCATAACAAACGCAATCGGTTACATTTATTGCCGATTATTCACACAAAAAATTTAGAACAAATGACTTACTAGTATCCATCTCTGAGGCCACCAAACTTCTCCTGTCCAGCAGTATCCCAGCAGTAGAATCGAATCTTTCCACAGTTTGTGAAGAAATCCAATGGGTGAACCTCCACACCGATGGTTGCTGTTTCAGACAAGTAAAATCGAGAGAAAAGAATTAGTTATAGGTGGAACAATATGAACATTTAGGCACACAACCTTAACCTTAATTTAATTATAAATGAATCTTACGTTCATATTTCTTCTCGAATTCCCCGGTGAGATGCCTTTTCACAAAGGTTGTCTTTCCTGCAAATGTTTAATACACCATAAATCGAAATATGCCAAGCTATAATATAACCTAGACCGTTACGAATGAGACATAACCCTTATTAAAAAGTTAAAAAATAATAGCTGTTTTTTTTTTTTTTTGAAAACAGAAGTTCATCGCCCGAGATTGAAGAAAATCGAGAAAGAAAAGAAAACTGACCTGTGCCACCATCACCGACGATAACGAGTTTGAAACTGGGGTAATCCACAGTTTGCTGATTGGGCAAAGCCTGCAACGTGAACGATCAAGGGTGAATCGAAGGCAAAAATTAAAAATTGAAAAGGAAGTGTTGAAAGGAGAGAGCAATAGCATACCATAGAATGGAGAGTATAGCGATGCTGCGTTAGATTGAAGAGAATGGCAAGAGAACGGGACTGAGTGAGAGCACACAATGAAGCGAGGGTTTATATTGGGAGGGTTTCAAGTTCCGTATTTTGAATGAACGCGTTAACCTAACGCAGCTAGGGATTGCTATTCTTACCCTCAAAAATTGCTACTCTCATCAAAAAAGATGAAAAGACTCATTTACTACTGTAACCTAGGAATGACAATGGGTAGGGTCTGGGTAGGGTCCTATAGTATCCGTCCTCATATCCGCGTTTAAAAAAAATACCTGTACCCAGCCCCATACCCGCACAGGTAGCAACTTTAATCCCCATCCCCGTACCCGCTGGGTACCTATATACCCATACCCGCACCCGCTACCCGCACTTTACTTATGTATGAAGTTAATAAATCAATAAAAAATATACTTAAATGTAATTTTGGTCCCCCTATTTTGCACAATCCGTAATTTTAGTCATCCTATTTTAAAATAGAGACATTTAGTCATCCTATTTTGCACAATCAGCAATCTTGGTTCCTATATAGAGACATTTAGTCTCCCAATTTTGTAAAATCCATAATTTTGGTCTTTTCATCAAATAGAAAGCATTGACAGTTAAGATATTAACATTGACCTTGACGTGACCCAAATATAGTGATGTGACACGAGATTATTTATTTATTTTTTAATTATTTTAAATACTGAGAAATAATTATTTGTTTATCTACGTCACTAAAGCACATATTACGTTAATTTTAATGGTTGGGGTAGTCGTGAGTCCTAAAATAGAAATCACAAGTCTTAATCATTTATTTTAAACTAGTTCTACATTGTTGAAGTACATGGCACATCGTAGTCAAATAAATGATATTACTTTTTTTAAAATATATTTTTCATCAATTATTCTACTCAATATTTAAAATAATTAAAAACTAAATAAATAATCTCATGTCACGTCACTATATTTGGATCACGTTAAGGTTAATGTTAATCTCTTAACAGTCAACACTTTCAATTTGATGGAAGGACCAAAATTACATATTTTACAAAATTGGGAGACTAAACGTCTCTATTTTAAAATAGGGGGACCAAAATTGCGGATTGTGCAAAATAGATGAACCAAAATTGCATTTAAGTTATAAAAATATTAATTAAAAAAATTATTACAAATAAATTGAAAATTCATGCTTAAATAATTCAAACTTAACATTATAAGCATCCACACATAATATTAAAAATATAAAATTATTTTAAGTTATAACATAAATCTTTTACTATTAGTGTTAGTTTATGGAAAATATAAAATTATTTTTTTTACAGAAAAGTATATATATAACATAATTATTTATTTAAGTTATTTTAATTATATATATATATATGGTAGGTGCGGGGCGGGATGGGATGGGTACTATAGTACCCATACCCGTACCCGTACCCGCACCCGCACCCGCAAAAAATTGCGGGTAAATACCCGGTCCCGGCCCCAATAAGCGGGTATTTACCCGACCCGCTTGCGGATATTTTTGCGGGTATCCGTAGGGTCCGGGTACACTTTGTCATCCCTACTGCAACCTTCCATCTCACCTCTCCCTCTTCCCCCCATCCTCTCATCTTCCCCGCCCCACACCCACATTTTCTTCTCACCCCCGGCCATTCTCCTCTCCTTTCCCATTCTCCCTCACATTGTCTCCCTCTGTAACGTCTCTCCCTCACAAGCCCTCTGCAACGTCTCTCCCTCACCTCTCTCCCCAAAGTTTCCCCAATAGGTTCGTCCCCTCCCCCCTTTTTTTTTCTTCAATTTAACGCAGTACAATGGAATCGTGATTCTGTTGTACTATTTGAAAATCAAACAACACAACGGAATCACACTTTTCAATGGAATCAAGATTTCATTGAAAAGTGTGTAACGGGATCGTGATTCCATTGTACAAGGATATTTTGGAAAATAAATAAAAAACCACCAACGTGGGTGGTGAGATAACAAATTGTGGGATGAGAATAGCAAAGCCCACACAGCTATATCCACCCTTTGATTACGCTCAATTCTCAATTTGAATTCAACTGGGCTCGGCCCAACCGTAGCCCATTAACCCTCCAAACTTCCAGATTTTAATATTTTTGGGTCTGAATATTCTGGTTCCTTTTCACCAAAAAAAAATTCTGGTTTTTTTTTTTTTTAATTCATTGGTTCCTTGGTTTAATGTTCTGGTTTCCTCGTTTTATTTTTTATTTATTTTATATTATTTTCCTTATACTTTTGTATTCATTTTATGATTTTTAAAGTATAATAATATTAATTAATAAATAATGATAAAATAGAAGAAAAACAAAATAAAACAAAAAAAGCTTTGACAAAACAAAGATAAAAGAGAGAGGCATAACTCTCATTCTCGTTATGGAAAAAGGCTAAATTAATTTCTAGATATCTTTCTTTATCCTCTTCCTGCCCATGCACTCTTTTTGTAAAAGACATATTTCTCTATGCATAATTAGGCTCTTGAATTCAAACTCGTTCTTTTTTATGACATTTTACAAAATAAAGGAATTCAAAACTTTTTCTTTTCTTACTGCGAAATGTTGTGAGTACATATGGTAAGTTGTCAACTTCTAAAGACAACAGCAGCCACCAGTTGCTACCATATCTAGAATTTTAATTGGGGATTTTTGTATCCTCTTTTTACAAAAGATTTAATGGGAATAAATGTGATGATTTTTTGTAACATCATTAATGATAAATAAATTAAACAATTTTATTAAATGAAAAATATAATAATGTAAAAAAAATAATAAATGAAAAATATTGATCGTGAATAAATGTGTTAAATTTGATTTTTTTTATAATTTAATATGTATTTAGTCTTTTAAACTTTGGGTAAGTTTGTTCTTGATTCTTCATATTTAAAATTGATCTTTTTAGTCCTTATGTTCAAACTTGAGAACTACATTTTGTTTTTACTATTTTTGCGACTTTTGATAAGTTTTATCGACTTAAAGCTGGTTCTATTGTTAAACAATTTTGTAGTCTTTTTGGATCATATGATTGGCTCGTTTGATTCACTTTTAACAATTATGATTGTGAGATTGAATTTTGACTTTTTAATTTCTTGAATTGTGAAAAGGTAATATCCTTTATGTATTCTAAGAATGGCGTTTTCTAGGTTGTTCAAGGTGATCCCTATGATTTTTTAGGGTATGTGATTCCCAGGGTAGATTGGAGTGTTTTAGTGAAGAGCATCTTGGGATGGGTTTTCAAGGAAGATAGTATAAAACACTTGTTGTATACTAAGATTTAATTAGTGAAAAATTCTCAAGCACGGCTTGGTATTAGATGTAGGTCACAATTGAGGTGACTAGACTAGTATAAAATTTTTGGTACATCCTCTTCAACTTACACGCTTTTATGTTGAATTGCTTTATTGATATTGCTTTAAATTGAATTTCCAATGTTAATTATCTATTGAATCATTTCGGTGTTTCCCCCTTTCTCTCTAATAAATATATCCTTCACAAGTTTACAAATTGTTTAATGAAGAACGTTTTTGAACAAACTCAATTCACCTTTTCTTGAGTTTGATTAACCATTTGGGTAAAAAAGCATGACGGAACACTTCATGTCAATCACCTTGTAAGTCACCATTTCAAACATAGTGATTTAAATCTAAAAATGAATTGAAAAAAAAAAAAAAGATAGGGGAATTTGAGAAAGAAACATAAGTCCAGTAACACAATGATAAATGCTTGCTTTTCATTAAATGTTTGTTTATTGCAAAAATCAAGGAAAAAAAGTAAGAAAGTCACAATTACTAACTAGTGTGAATCACCTAATTTGCAGACAAGGTAACTGAATGACAAAGTAATAATCAATGGCAAAAAAAAATTCTATACGATTATTGTCAAACTCAATTCACTCACATCTCAAGTTTAATTGATCATTTGAGTAACAACGCATTATGGAACACTACATTTTAATAACCTCATAAGTCACCATTTCAGACATAATGATTTACTTAAATTTGAAAATAAAATGAAAATAAAAGAAAAGGTGAAAATTATGAAAGAAACCCAAGCCTAATAAGTGCAATGATAGCTTGTTTTTCATTAAGGTTTTTAGGCTATAAAAATTAAATATAAAACGTATAATTGATTAAGTTTACACAAAGGAATAAAGGTTTTTAGAAATTGCTTTTAAAATTTGGGTGGATGTATTTAACAATTGCCTTATGTCACTGGTTTTTAGACTATGTTTGATTTTTTGTTTGGAGAATTGTAAACTTAGTTTGGAGAATAAATTCTTTTTGATGACATGTTTAATTACCTTCAGAAGCATGTTTGTACATGAAAATTTTGTTTCAATAATCATCAATTACAGTAAATGATTGCATATGTTATGACACTTAACATGGTTTTTGAATCGCTACTTCTTCTGTATGGGTGTTAAAATGTGCAATCCATTACTGGTTAACAATTTATAGTTGTTTGATTCCCTGGTTTTATAGAAGACTTTGATTGTTTTATAAACTTAAGTTTGACCCAAACTTAAAAATCGGCCAAGTTCAAACCCAGGTCCAAACAGATTTTGATAAAGCTGCTTAATATTATCTAGTCACACCTTCCATCATGTACTTTAATGATACACAAGACAATTACTCTCTTCTGCTTCGAATATAAGCACAAAATTGATTTGAATTTTGGATTTTATAAGTAAATCTCAACTAATTTTAGTTCATTTAATGAGACCACCTCCAAAATATCCTTCATCTAATAGGAATTTTAATTTCAATAACCCTTTCTTATTCTTGATATCAAATTCTAATGAAGAGTAGTTTAAAAAAATAACTAATTTTTTAATTGATATCAGTGTAATTAAATATTATTAATTAACTTTCTTAATTAATCTGAAACAATTTTTTTGTTTATATTTAGATCGAGAGGAAGTATCAAGTATGACAAAAGTTAGCATGCAAAAGGCTAACAGGTTTTCTATGAGTCGTTTGATTTTTTTACCCTCACTTTTAGTTCAATTATAAATAAAAATAAAATCACTTGTTGTCTTCCTCGTTACCTCTATTGTCTCCATTAACGCTGCATTCATCTCCACCACAAACCCACACCCCACCGACGACATAAAAGCATGGTAAGAATGGATTGTAACTGGCTCACACTATTTCACAGGGAAGGAGGTCGACATGAACACTAAAATCATGAAAGTGGTGCGAACATGTTCACGACGTGCGATGGCTTCATCTCGAATGAGATTTCGTGCAAGCATATGTAAAGAGCATTTAATAAATTGAAAGAGAATCATTTAGTTGATATTAAAAATAAAAGGGGATATATCTAAGAACATATTTAAATTTTGAAAATAATATATATATATATATATATATATATATATACACTCTTGGAACATTATTTTTTTTAAAAAAATCTGATTTTTTATATTTAAATCATAAGAAGATATATCACAAAAGATGAGATAGAGAGAGAGAAAGAAAAGTGAAATACAAATAGATTATATATAAAAAGGGGATTTCACCAAATTTTTCGTTTAAATAGAAGGAAATAAACCAATATAATCATTGTTGGACGGACAAACTCGAGCCTTGCACTTTCCCCCCTGCCTCTTTAAGAGAGGCAACTCACACAAACACACGCACTAAACATAAGTAAAGCCCTTGGCTACAAGGATGTGTCAAACTCTTGGGAGATTTTAATTAACGCAAAACATCTAAAAATGATTAAATATCTAATCAAATAAGGGGGAAGCATCCAAAAATGTCAATAATACAACCCCCCCCCCCCCCCCCCCCAAAAACACATATGTAGCATACAGAGTAACACAACTCAGAAAAACGGTCCACAAACGCACAATTTTACTCAAAAGTGTCATCATCGTCGTCAGGAAGGGGCTGACTAGCAGCTGCAGCAAGCTCAGCCTCGTGCCTGCAAAAGCAACCAACACATAAAATATTAAAAATTGAAAAGAAACATTTCCCAATTGAAAGAGAACAAATGAAACAACTACGGGATATAGTAGACTTCATTTAAAGAAACTAATGTCACTCCAACAACCCCGATATTACCATTAGAAAACAGTTTCAACCATGAATTTCTACAATCTACTATGTTTTTATCCTGCAGGAGAAAGAATTAATTCAGTTCAAGGAAGATAGCTTACTGTTGCTGTGCAGCTATATCAATTTGAACTTCTGGTGGAGCCAAAGCTGGAGATTCTACAAAGTGCAAGTTAGGATCACTGCAAATATAACACAAGCAGCAAAACATTAGTTGAAAATTATTTTAAAAGTCTGATTTTGTTTTCACTTAGGCAGAAACTAGTGGCTCTACCCTGCAAGTTTCCTGGCCAAATACAAGAAAGGCTTCTCAAAGTTGTAGTTGCTCTTAGCTGATATCTCATAGTACTGCAAATTCTTCTTCCTGTGGAAAGTAACCTGCTTTGCCTTCACTTGCCTGTTCTTGACATCAACCTTGTTACCGCATAGAACAATTGGGATGTTTTCACAGACCCTGAAAAATCAGTTGGGCAGAAAATTTCCATGATCTGATCTAAACAACTTGGTGCTAAAAAATCAAAAGATGAAACTGTTGAACAGGTAAAGACTTCATTTACGAACCGGCAAAGATCACGGTGCCAGGTAGGGACATTTTTGTACGTTAGTCGGGCAGTAACATCAAACATGATAATCGCACATTGCCCATGGATACTGCAACATAAGAAGCCGCCGTGTTAAAAGCACTAGATATGTAGTAAAACAGATGCATCGAGGAAAATGACCACTACTGACCACCCAACCAAGAACCAAAAACGCATAGGTGAAAGCTCACAACATGCAAACAGAAGAACCCTCAAAGTCCTCAAACACTATTGTAAGCATCAAATAAAAATACAACACACTTAAATTTTTTCACCATTAAGTGAAATGATCACGCATGATATGTACAAAATAACAGAGTCACACCAAGACATTTGATTAACAAGCCCATCCATCATACTAAAAAATTGAGACCACAGTAAAAAGGGGTGTCTCATAGTCAAAAAAGACTTACTAGTATCCATCTCTGAGGCCACCAAACTTTTCTTGTCCAGCAGTATCCCAACAGTAGAAGCGAATCTTTCCACAGTTTGTGAAGAAATCCAACGGGTGAACTTCCACACCGATGGTCGCTGTTTCGGACAAGCAAAATCAAGAAAACAAATAAGGTAAACGCAAAAAAAAGATGATGAACATGTAAGCACAAATCCTTAACCATAAATAACAAAGAAAGAATCTTACGTTCATATTTCTTCTCAAATTCACCGGTAAGATGCCTTTTCACGAACGTTGTCTTTCCTGCAAATGTTCAGTATAATAAAACTCATATTCCCAACCTAGATCGTTACGAAAAATTACTTGAAAATACAAGTGCGTCAATTAAAGAAAAGAAAAGAATCTGACCTGTGCCACCGTCACCGACTATGACGAGTTTGAAACTGGGATAATCGACGGTTTGCTGATTGGGCAAAGCCTGCACTCGCAACAGATCGAATTTGAATAATCAAGAGCTGCAAGAAAATTAGAAAACAGGTGTTTGCGTAACGGAGAAAGAGAGAGCGTACCATGATCGAGAAAGAGAGAGGCAGAGGGTTTAGAGCGGAGAGTAGAACTGTGTCGTTTTGAGGCGTTGGAGTGATGGGGCTTGAGAGTGTTGGAAGAAGCGAGGCTTTTATAGTGGAAGGGTTTCTAGTTTGGGGCTGCGAGAGCGACTCTTCCAGCGTCAACATGACGCAGCATTCTCCACCCTTGGATTAAATCAATGACGGATTCAATCTCAATTTCAAATTTCAAATAACCACCCTACAGACCTACAACTCGTTCCGTACACGCTCGCCTACCCCCAACCCGCCTTCAGATATTTTTTACATTTTTCAAAATATGTTTTTATTTATTAAATAAAAAATTATATTTTTAGTTTAATCTTAGAATTTAATTGGAATATAAAAACTAAATTCTTAATTCTGATATATTATTATTTTATAATTAATTAAGTGAAATTCACTTTAAATATAAATTTTAGAATAGTTATACTTACCACAAAACTCTCATAAGATATTAAAATAATTATAGAACATAAAAAAATATTTGCAGAAATATATTATAGAAAATGCAATATTATCTCCCTTCCCGCTTTTCGCCAAAAGCTTCTGGTTCTTCTATTTTATCTTTTGATTTCTTCATTTTTTTTTTAATTTGTATGAGTTTAATCGTGATGCACTGACAGTGTAAAATAATTTTATAATGTCAACAATTTTACACTGTCATCTAATTACAAATCATCGTTGATATAACTTTTAAGATAATTTTGTAAAAGTCAACAAACTTACATATATAGTAGTTTGTGATTAAATAACAATCTGTGTATAGTCTTTTTTTCTCAATTTTTATTAGAGTTTAATGGTGATACACTGGCAGTGTAAAATAATTTTACACGATCGTCCAATCACAAAACACTGTTGGTATGACTTTTAAGATAATTTTGTAAAAGTCAACAAACTTACCATACATGGTGGGTTGTGATTGGATGACAGTGTAAAATTATTTCACATTGTCAGTGCATAACCCTTTTTCTCTTTGTCTCTTCATTTTTTTTAATTTTTATGAGTTTAATGGTGATGTACTAACAACACAGTTTTACATTGTCATATAATCACAAATCATTATTGATATGACTTTAAGATAATTTTGTAAAATTCAACAAATTTACCATACATGGTTTGTGATTGGATAGTTCTTTTTCTCAATTTTTATTATATCTTTCAAAAATATAGGAGAGAGAATATGAATTTTTTGAGAAAGAGAAAGGATACTTGAGTTAAATAATTTGTTAATCGAATCTTTCATTGGAGAAAAAATTGATTTGAAGTGACATTAAGTGAATTGTTTATATGAAGACTATTAAAAATGCTTTTAGGGAGTTAATTCGTAACTACTATGCAAGATTTTAATTAAAAATTTGGATCAAATTTTATCTTATCCTTTCACAAATTTTATGCTCAATTTGTGATATGCTCACTTTGAGAGTGGTAATTTGCTTTTAACTTGCTTGTTGTGTGAACGAGGATAGGTTTCCCTTAATTGTTTTAGGAAAGAGGTTTTCTAGGGTTTAAGGGTTAAGTGTCCCTAAAGTTTTCTAATGTGTGTGATCCTTATAGGGTTGGGTTGTGATGATGACATTCGTAGCAATGAAGGTAGTGCATTGGCAACAACACATGATCAAAGTTCTAACAGTAATTATATCTCGAGACATGAATCAACAGAAATTTGCAATTCATGAAATTAAGTAAAAGTACTATTGAACAAAGTAGAGTGAATTAAATTACTGTTTCGGCCATGTTAAAAAAACAAAAGGCAAAAATAATACAACACCTCAAACGTCATATAAAAGCCATGTATAATTCTACATTTGATTCATTGCACTGGTTGGTTTAGGAAATTCTCAAATGTGGCATTCCCTATGGTTTGCGAAGACTGATCAAGGTGACATCATCAATCACAGGCCCACATAGGGAAGCGAGGTCGTCACTTCTCATGGTATAGAAGGTGCTAAGGAAGAAAATGCGCGTTCTTGTACTAACAGCCACAAACTTGAGAGTTGCACGTTTAAACCCACCTTTGCCTTTGGACTCGTAAGGTACCTTTAAAGTGACTTTGCCTGCATATGCTTCAACACTCAATGACCCTTCACAGGAATTGCCAGCGTCTCCCACAGTGAAGGAGAGGACGTAGGTTTTGCCAGGAATGGTTCTGGCTACTTGTGCAATGGCACTTTCTTTTCCTCCTATTAGTTCCACTGCTTTTTTCCCTCTGGGAACTGAGAAATGGTCTGAGTCAACATATCTAACAGCTTTCAGGGACTCCACTATCCACCCCGGTAGGGGAGAGTGCTCGATGTGGTCTACAATGTTTGGTGGGATAAGAACACCCTCTGATGTGTTAGGGAACACATATGGTCCTTCTTCAAATCCACCATTCTTCAATACATTCTCTGTTGAGTGTCAGATAACAACATGCACAAATGAAACCTCTGTTTTGAATATAAAATAAAATGCACACTAAGTTCTTGATTTCTGAAAGAAAATTATGAGTTGCATTTATAATATAGTCAACCTAGTGTCTGGCATCTCTAATATTTTTTTGGTACAAACCATATGTATTTTCTTAGACTACTATAATCAACAAAGTTATCTTTTCTGAGTATTTAACGTAGCTGCATACTTAGGACTCAGACTTAAAATCACTTATTAGTTACTATCAAGGTTTTAAATATCGTTCTGAAACGGCAATATCGCCCGCAACAAAATGGTATCGGAGCTAGATGATACTGTTATTGACCGAAATCACGGTGTGACTGAAAATCGCAGATAACGTTACAACCAATGTTATTAAAATCGCAATTTTTATCGTAAGATCGCACGATGTTAAGTCTCGTGGAGGAAGTTCCGTGTTGACACGCACCTGGGATCATGGCAGAGTAGAATCGCACTGGGATCGCGATCTTCCTCGCAAAGTCGTGGCCGTGGGATCGGCAATCCCTTCGAGGCAAAAAGTAAAACAAAAATGGGTCGTGTTTTCATAACTTGGTTACATAAACAACAACGCCAGCGACGATCGCGTTTTGGTCGCGCAACTACTGCCTTAGAACGATAGAAGGGTCATTGTCATCGCGTTTGGACTTAGGTTTCTCTCTGTCACATTAGAGCTGCACTTGGTTTTTACAACAGCGGCAACATAGCTTTAGTTAGTAGGGTTACAATAAAGAAAGGATAAGGGTTTGGCAGAATTGGGCCAATGGGCCCAAGGTTATTTTAAATGTTTTATTTTCTTTTAAGTGTTTATTTATTTTTCAAATCCGTTGACCTCTGTTTTGAGTTAGGTTTAGTTTCTTTTTTCATTCTTTTATTTCTAAAAAAGCATAACATATAATATAAATATAATAAACTAAATAATAATAATAATAATAATAATAATAATAATAATAATAATAAATTAAATAAAGTATAATATATAATTTTAATTAAGATTTAAAATTAAATTAAAGATCAAAATTATTTTGAATTAATTTAAATTAGTTTAAAATCAATTTAAGGTATATTTTAAAATTGAAATTGAAATGAGTTAAAGAATAAAAAGATAGATAATAAGATAATTTGTCTAATATATAAAAAAAATACTCTATATAATACTTAATAATGATGAAGACATATTAATTAAATGTTAATATGGATTGTTGTGCAAAGTTGTGAGTCATTCATACCGCAACGACCGCAATCCACATCACATTACAGAATCCGTTATATCCGTAATTGCGAAAATCTTAACGCGACCGCAATCGTGACCGTGATCGCAATTTAAAACCTTGGTTACTATACTAGTTAATTTATATCTATGTTAGTAATGATCTTAAGGAATGTTACACAAATCAAACAATTTGAATAAGTGTGTGTGTGAGTCTGTGTCAATGTATGAAGAGAGTGATTGATTAAGGAGATGAACATACTGTTAGTTAGTCTAGGAGGGTACAGAGGTTGGAGAGCAATAGAATCAATGATTGGTCCACAAGCAGGATCCTCCTCCTTTCCCGGGTTATGAAAAACCATGTCTACCAGAGGGTAATCTGCTTGGAAGGACCAAGCATAAGCATCCCAGCCATTTCCACCATACACCGTTTGCATTGGGAGCACCACCCAGTCTGGAGCCACAGAAACGTTGAGTTTTTCCTCTTGTGCACACGTGCGTGCCACCGCAAACGTGATAGAATAGTGCATTCCCTTGACCACTTTTATCTTTTGCTTAATAGAGGCCTCGTTGCCAAGCCTCACCGCATAAGCTCCATTTGGAACCACAAGCAACATGTCATTCTGTTTCTGCCCTGATTTTATGTACTCAATGAAGCCAGAGATCTCCCACCCGGGTATAGCGTGGGGACCCCCAGTCACCACCACGCCTTTCATGTCCTGTGGCTTTGGCCCAAGCTCAAACTCTCCATTTGTCACTGGTCCTGCATCAATTAATAATTTAGTATATTAGAGTCTATAGGGAATAACAAAAAAATTATACTAATATTTAGCAAATTTCTAGTCCCACAACAAGATTGAACTTTAGATTACATTAGTTTGAAATTGACCGACCAGTTGCTATTTATAGTGAACTGATTTCAAAACTTTTATTTATGTCATGTGGTGTTCAACGCACTATCCAATGTCACATGGTTTTTGAGGAGAGAAATTATTACATGATCCAACCACGTGCCAATGGTCTCAACATGTGACATGTAATTAAATTTTTCAGTTTACAGGAAAGAGTTAACAAGATTCAATTACGTGTCACATGAAAATTGATTGAAATTATAATAATTCATGACCGTATAATTTCACCCCAGCAGCAGGCGAGGTCATGTGAAACTTCAGAGCTTCCTGCATGCAAGGACTGAGAACGTGCCCCCAAGAAAGAAATTGAAAAAGATTATAAACGCTGAAGGAAGAGATCAAGAGAAAATGCATACACCTAGAAGGCTAATAAGGGGGTTATACTCGTGTAAAGTCAACACCAACAAATAAACACTGGAAACCTGGAACACTTCATCCATTTGGAAATTGTAACACCCAAATTCTCTGTCAATTCAAAATTGATGAGGAGTGACAATAGATGTAGAGTGAATCACTGACACATAGCTCAATGTTTAATAGCATCGTCTTGGTACTTTAGCTAGCCAGGAAACCAAACCATGAAGCCTGTTAAACCGGGTGTGTGTAACTGTAGACGGTTTGCTAACTAGTTATGTTGATGTTTAATTTAGTTAGTGTTATTCGAGTTCAACTCAAATACTTCGGTAAGGGGGAATATGTGGCTTTAAAGAATAAATTTTTGCATTTATCATGATACACAAATCTTAAAGACTAGAGTTGCTATAATTCTTTGGCGAATATATATACTTTGTGATTATAACTTCGTATATGTACTCGAAGCCACAAATATATACTTTGGATGATGAATGCTATTAACACACTTTTTTAAATACTCATTTTAACATTTTTAAAATTGAGCATATTTGCTTAATATTTACAAAAGAAAATGCCAATGCAAGTATACAATATGGTTGAACAAATCAAAAGTGTGTGAAATGAATTGGTTATAACAGTTTATTGATAGCATTCTTCTCCTTAGGAAAGCAAGTATATACACCTATCTATCTATCTAATTAATGTGTGTGTGTGTGTTTTGTAGCTTACCATGCGTAAAGGAGAAGGCAACATGGAAGCAGCAGAAGAGCACCAACAGAAATGAGAACCTTCCCATTGGGCTGTGAAACTGATCAACTTAAGAAGAGAGAGATCGGAAGAAGAGAAAATTGAGAGAATATCTTGTAGCTGAGAAGGGAGTGATGATGGCCTTATATGCATGCTTTGTTGCAAAAAGCTGTTCAATCACAATCACTTCATTCTGTATTCTTTTTCTACATTTAATATGAACCGACTCTTGGATATTTTCTGGTGTAGGTCGTAGACAAAAGCTGTTCAATGTCACATGCTCTTCTTAGCTCCTTCACCCCAACCTGTGTGTGGTTGCAAATCATAAGAAGCCACTATATAACTACCTGCCCCAGACAACAGTTTCGTTGCACATAACCAATTTAATAACTAAATAGTTGGGTTTTATTAGTATTAGTATATAATATATATAAACTTGTGCGTGGAGTTTGCATTTTTCAAATGGTACGTTAAATCTTTCGACTATTTTATGTTGATTTGGATGGTTTAGCACATGAAACAACTCCTTGTTAATTCTAATTGGAAATATCCATATAAAAAATATAATAAATGATGTGATAGAAAAGAAAAAGATAAAGAATGAAGATGAAAAATGAATGCAAAAGATAACTTGAAGACTTGGAAAAAATTAAAATCCTTGGTTAATTCATCAATTTGTTTCAGCGATAACTTGAAGAAACATGCCATGTGCAGTTATTCGAGAAGATTACGGCGCCAACTAATGTTCGAAACTCAATTCTATTAGCACCATGAGTCCATCTTCATCGGACACATATATTTAATTATCGTTTTAGATGAATAAATTCTGATCAATTAATATACAGAGTGTGATGTCAGTCGTTTAGATAAACCTGCCCGAGTTTTGGGGTGGCGGGGGGTTGTTATTGCAAAAAAATATTCACGTTTTTTAAAGAAAAAAAGTTAAATTAAAAATTTGGTTTCTATGTTTGACATCATTTTTTCATTTTAGTTCTTCAAAAAAAATAATCCTAATAATAATAGGGAAAAATGCGGTTACGAAATAATGATATTAAATTTATGAGTAATATATAAACACCTTGTTGGAAGTGAGTGTTAGTAATATATAAGGAGTATTAGTTTAATGTTTTAAAATATTAAAG
Source organism: Pueraria montana var. lobata (assembly GCA_026413185.1). Classification (NCBI taxonomy): domain Eukaryota; kingdom Viridiplantae; phylum Streptophyta; class Magnoliopsida; order Fabales; family Fabaceae; genus Pueraria; species Pueraria montana. The sequence continues at coordinate 10,817,935 of CM048652.1, forward strand.
AAAGTGTTAGTGTAACATCTAAAGTGTCAGTGTAGACATTGATAATTGTCTTAAATACTTAACTTTTGCATTATTTATAAGGCAATTAATCTTATTTTCTTCACATTTAGGATGATGTTTTACTCATTTTAGCTTAATTTTGTAAATATCAAATTTTTAGTTTAGATATTTAATTTCTTAGGTTGCATCTAATTTTTTTGTCTACTTTTTGTAGAAGTGGAGTGGAAAAACCTTATAGCAATTTTGTAGAAAAAGCAAACTTTGGTTTAGCCAAGCTAGGAAGGGAGCTGAAGCTAAATTTTGACAGCAAGAAAAAGGACCTCTGCAAGCTTGGGCTAAATTTGGGAGCTTAGCTAGATTCTATTTTCATACTTAGGTTGTTTCACACTTTAGCTGAAGCTAAAAGTCACTTAAAATAGAATCTTTTGGCTTTTGTATAAATAGGGTTGGCTGTCATTTATGTAAAGGGGGGGTTCTTCATTTTGGCACGAGTTCACGGTCTCGTCTAGAGGAAAAGCTTCCTTTGGGTTCCATTCTTCATCTTCTTCCTCCCTCCATGTATTTTGATGCTACCCATGGAAATGGGTAGCTAAGTTCTTCAATTGTTGGGGTTAGATGTAACCAAACTTATACTTTCTTGTATCTTTTGATATATATATATATATTCAGTGTTTTGATGTTAGTATTTGCTTCTTTACTTAATGCTTGTTGTGGAATGGCCAACCATGGCATGTTTTTGGGACTTGATTGTTGTTGAAAAATGCTTTCATAGTCTTGAACTGAAGCAAAATACCCAATGAACTTTGTATCTAGGAATGAAGCTTAGTTCATCGATTATCTTGAATCACTAGGCTTAAAGCTAGTTTCTTTCTTAAGTTTTTGAGGAATCGAAACTTAATAACGGAACTAAGACTCTTTTCACCTAAGGGATTAGGGCTAAGAAAGCATTTATTGATTGATTTTAACATCGATTCACAACTGGTATATGTATTGTGCGTTTAAGCAAAAAGAGAGGGGATTTTGGTGAAGTCTAATCCCGACAATATTTTTATCATTTGAAATCCCCTTCGTTTTAAGCTTTGTTTTACTATAAAAATCACAAAAAAAATAGTTTCGTTACCTTTGTTTCTTCACTTGTTCCATTTTTAGTTCACAAACACCAAGTAAAAGTTTATGTTTTTACCGTTTTCTTGTGATATTTGTTAGCTTAGTTAGTAAATTCGTGAATATTGCCCAATATTACGCGAGTCCCTTGGAAAACGATACTTGGACTTACCAAGATATTACTTGTACGATTTGGTTCACTTGCCAAAGGGTTAATAGACATAAAGGGAAATTAATGTAGGAATAGAAAAAAGAATACTATTAAATGTAATTTGAAAAAAGCTCAGAAAAATGTGAGTGTAATTTGCTCTAAATTTTATCTCTGACTTTATTTTTTTTCTTAATCTTTACTTAAAAATGTTTTACACACTTCATTTTGGTTTCTATGTTTTTTTTTTTTTTTTTACATTTTAATCCATTTACCTGACATATAATTTGTCATTTTGATTCCTATATAAACAAATTAACACTATTTTTTTGAATGATTAATAAATGATAAGAATTAATTTGTAAAATTTTTTTCATGTAGGGACTAAATGTAAAGTTTTCACATATGAACTAAAATAAATTCAGTGTCTGATATATAAACAAAATTTATAATTTAACCAAAGAAAAAAGCCACACTCGTGCTTAATAAGAATTATATTTTTATATAATATTTTTCATAATATTATATTTTTGGATTAAATAATTTTTTAGTTCCTATAAAATAGGATTTTTTTTTATTTTAGTTTTTTATTTTTTTGTTTTGTTTTAGTCCCTGTAATTTTTTTCTTTAATTTTAGACTTTTAGTCCTTGTTGTCATTGTCAAGTTACAGTGTTCACTAATGACATAAAAGTGATGATGGTAACCCATTTAGTTGTCACATCATCATTAAGGAGTCTGATAAGATAATCACATAAATTTTTTTTTGGTAAACTATATTTTTAAATTTCCATTTGTTCAAAACAATTGAAAACATTAGACTAGTTGATAAGGAATTTAAAAACACAGTTTACCAAAAAATTACACATGACTATGCTGTCAGACTCATTGATGATGTGACAAGTTAATGGACTGACAATGTCATTGTTATGTCATCAATTAGCGTTGTTACTTGACAATAGAGACTAAAACAAAAAAAAAATATAGGAACTAAAATCAAAACAAAAATCATTAAAGGACTAAAATCAAAACCCCCTATTTTATAGGGATCAAAAGATTATTTAAGTCTACATTTTTTAATCATTTTTTTTATAAAGGTTTTTTAATATTTTTTCATCAACATAATTTTGGTATACATTAAAACATTAAAGTCTATGTTGGACTGTAACATTGATTTATAGGAACTAAAATCACAATTTTTGGTTTGTAAGTCTATTTTTTTTATTTTAAGTCTATGTTTTGATTTTGGTATAAATTAAAACATCAAAACCCCATATTTTATGTTGATGAATTGTAACATTTGGTCCTTAGTTTTACAAATTGGCGATTTTGGTCCCCCTGTTAGATTATTAACTAATAATTGTGATCAGTAGAGTTATTTATTTAATTATAAATTAATTAAAAATCATTAATCTCCTTACATATATATATATATATATATATATATATATATATATATATATATATATATATATATATATATGAATAAGAGATTTTCTCATCTCGTTGCTTCACTCTCCCCACTCTCTCTCATATTCACTCTTATTTGAATACTCTCATCTCGTGGAGTGGTGTAGTTCACTCTCCTAACATGCATCATCTGGTTCTTCTACTTTTTCTAAAATTTCTCTTATCAATTTTTGTAACTACCCCACATTCACAATATTTCTATAACTACCTCCATTCACTTCTTTATCTGATACTATATATTTTTTTAATATTTTTTATCAATTTTTTTAATTCTATTTTTTAATTCCGAAGATTTTTCTCTTTCATCAATAATTTCAAATTCTTAATTCAATTTACTTTTCAATTTTAAAAAATTAAAGTTACATCATTACATCTTCCCTTATCTTTTTTTCTCTAAAAAAAATTATAGTTTCTAATTTCTTTTATAATTATCTCTTTTTCAAAATTTCTTTCAATGTGATTTATAATTCTTTTTTTTTTTTAAATTTTATACTCTCTAATCTTTTGGACTTTTTTTTAATATTTCTTTTATCTGATTTTCTAACTCTACTTTTTAATTCCAAAGATTTCTCTCTTTCATCAATAATTCCAAATCCTTAATTCAATTTACTTTTCAGTTTTCAAATTTAATATTAAAAAAATTAAAGTTACATCATTACATCTTCCCTTATTTTTTTCTTTTAAAAAAACTATCTCCTTATATATATATATATATATATATATATATATATATATATATAAATGAATAAGAGATTCTCTATTCTCCTTGCTTCACTCTCCCCACTCTCTGTCATATTCACTCTTATTTGAATACTCTCATCTCATGGAATGGTGCAGTTCACTGTCATAACATGAATCTGGTTCTTCTACTTTTCCTAAAATTTCTCTTATCAATTTTTGTAACTACCCCCACATTGACAATATTTTTATAACTACATTCACTTCTCTATCTGATACTATATTTTTTTAATATTTTTTTATCAATTTTTTTAATTCTATTTTTTAATTCCGAAGATTTCTCTCTTTCATCAATAATTTCAAATCCTTAATTCAATTTTAAAATATTAAAGTTACATCATTACATCTTCCCTTATCTTTTTTTTCTTTAAAAAATTATAGTTTCTAATTTCTTTTTGTTAAATAAAATATAACTCGGAGCAGGGAAAGTAGAGAGAAAAGTAGAGAAGAAGAGGAGACTAGAGTTTAGAGAGAATAATTATATGTATTCTTTCCAGGAGGAGTAGCCTATTTATAAATACATGAGATAACTGGAAAGTTACAAAAGATAAATAGAAATAAGGAAAGATCATAAAAGAAAAGATATGGACAGCCACAAATAGATTATTCATAACACTCCCCCTTGCATGTCTATTATTTAAGAATGTGTCGTTAAAACCTTACTAGGAAAAACCCAGTGGGATAAAAACCTAGTGAAGGAAAAAGAGTACATCATCCTTCAATACGTTATCACCTGCCTCATTAAAAACCTTGCCAGGAAAACCCAATGGGACAAAACCATGGCGAAGGGAAAAAGAATGCAGAACGTATTTATTTCTCCCCCTCATGCAGACAATCATCTTTAAGACGATGAAGTCCAATCTTGTGAGCTAGTTGCTCAAAAGTCTTCCTTGGCAATGACTTTGTTAAAAGATCTGCTAGATTCTTTCACGAACGAACTTGTTGAACATTTATGTCACCATTCTTTTGGAAATCATGAGCGAAAAAGAATTTTGGTAGAATATGCTTTGTTCTATTTCCTTTAATGTATCCTTATTTCAACTGAGCGATACATGCAACATTGTCTTCACATATGATCGTCGATGTCATTTTTCTTGAGGATAAACCGCAAGTTTCTCGCACATGTTGAATTACATATCTCAACCAAACACATTCACGACTTGCCTCGTGTAATGTTAAAATTTATGCATGATTAGATGATGTTGCTGTTATGGTTTGTTTCATAGACCACCATGAAATAGTTGCACCACCACATTTAAACAAATATCCTATATGTGATCTACCATTATGAGGATATGATAAATAACTTGCATCTGCATAACCAATTAGATCTAATTTTGAAACATTTGAATAAAACAAACCCATGTCCATGGTGTCTCTAAGGTAACGAAGTATGTGCTTCACTCCATTTCAATGTCTTCATGTAGGTGAAGAACTATATCTTGCCAATAAATTAACAACAAATGATATATCGGGTCGTGTATAATTAGCAAGATACATTAATGCTCCTATAGCACTAAGATATGGTACTTCAGGACCAAGTAGTTCTTCATCCTTTTCTTTAGGTATGAAAGGGTCATTGTTCACATCTAAAGACCTTACAACCATTGGAGTACACAATGATTTGTCCATATAGAACCTTTTAAGCACCTTTGTTATATAAGTTTCTTGATGCACAAAAAATTCGCCTTTTGAAAATTCAATTTGTAATCCTAAGCAGAATTTTGTCTTTCCCAGGTCCTTCATTTCAAACTCTTTCTTTAAGCAATATATGGCTTTTGGAAGCTCTTCAGAAATTCCAATGATATTTATGTCATCTACATAAACAGCAATTATGGCAAATCCATTTTCATATTTTTTCATGAAAATACATGGACAAATAGGATCATTTTTATATCCTTCCTTAAGCAAATACTCACTAAGACGATTGTACCACATGTGTCCTGATAGCTTTAATCCATAAAGAGACTTATTCAATTTGATTGAGTAATCTTTTCTAAAACTTGCACTGCTGGGCAAATTAAATCCTTCGGGGAGTTTCATATAAATGTCATTTTCCAGAGAGTCATACAAATTGGCTGTAACAACATCCATTAGATGTAAATTGAGTCCTTCATGAGCAACCATTAAATATAAAAATACTTACATATACTACAGGTGAATATGTCTCTTTAAATTCAATATTGAGTCTTTGCGAAAATCCTTAAGCAACTAGTCGTGCTTTGTATCTCATAATTTCACCATTCTCATTTTACTTTTGCAAAAAAACCAATTTGTATCCAATTAGTTTTACACCTTCAAGGTGTATGGACTACAGGTCCAAAAATGATTCGCTTAGCAAGCGAGTCTAATTCAACTTCAATAGCATCTTTCCATTTTGGCTAATCATTTGTTTGTCGACAATCACTAATGAACTTTGGTACTTGATCCTCAATATCATTTATTTCATTTAGCGCTATATTATATGCAAACACTTCATCAACGTTGACTTCATTTTGGTTCCATCGTACCATTCATGACATAATTTGATATCTCTTTATTTTCACTAATTTCAGGTACCTGAGTTCTTCTGGAACTAAAATATTAATTATGTCAAAGAAATCTTTTAAAGTTTTCATAACCTCAATTTAGCCATCTTACTTTTCAGCTCATTTTCTTGAGGATTTTTCATCTTTGGAACCAATGTGTCTACCACGCTTCATGCGTGTCTGAGACTCGTTTTGCAATATTATATTGTCCAATAGGGACATCAAGTTTTATTGGAGCATTAGCAGTTGATACATATGATTAAGCCACTCTTTTGGCTAAACTTTGTAAATGAATTATCTTTTGAACTTATGGTTCAAAATGTTTTTGTACGAGGATCAAGACAATGATAATTCATTCAAACTAATCTCCTTTTTCCAACTGCTTATTATCTCCCCCTCATGTTGGGAAAACTAATTCAAAATAACAATTAACGCATCAAGTCATCTAATGTTAATGATTCAACATATTTTATTACTTATGGAGATTCATACCCAACATATATTTCCAACCTTCTTTTAGGACTCATCTTAGTGTGTTGTGGTATAACAATTGGAATATACATCACATCCACAAATTTTCAAATGGGAAATATTAATAGGTTGCTCAATAAATTTCAATGGGGAGAGCTAATTATAACTTGTTGGCGTGATGCGAATCAATACTACAACATGCAAGATTGCATGTCCCCAATAAACCATTGGAAGTTTTGATCACATGAATAATGGTCTTGCAATCAACTTTAGATGTTTACTAAGTGATTCTGCAAGTCCATCTTATGTATGAACATGTGCTACAAGATGTTCAATATCAATTCCAATAGACATACAATACTCATTAAAAACATGAGATGTAAACTCATCAGCATTATCAAGACGGATTTTCTTAATTGGATAATCAGGAAAATAAGCTCTTAGTCGAATTAATTGAGCTAATAATGTCGCAAACGCCTGGTTGCGAGTTGACAACAAACAAACATGTGACCATCTAGTTGATGCATCAATTAAAACCATAGAATATCTAAATGGTCCATATGGTGGGTGTATTGGTCCACAAATATCACCCTGTATCCCTTCTAAAAAAATGAAATGGATTCATTCCCAATTTTCCTGGTGATGGTCTAATTATCAACTTCCCTTGGGAACATGTTGTATATAATAAATCATTGAAGAATCTTCTGGCTCTTCAATGGGTGTCCACATGAATTTTACAATATTTTCGCATCATAATAGACCCGGGATGGCTCAACCGGTCATGCCAAACAACAAATTTATTTTGATCTGTAAACTTCTGGTTTACAACATTATGCTTTTCCATTGTACTAATATTCGCGTAGTACAAACTATAAGAAAAGGCATGTAATTTTTTCAATACACAATTAAGTCTCATGATATAAAGATATTTCACATTTCCTTCATTATTTGTTTTAATATGGTATCCATTTAGACGGATATCCTTGAAACTTAATGTGCAACCTTGTTCCTCTAGGTAATAATACATTAGCTCTTCTGGAGCTTTCAATTATATTTTTAGTACCAAAAATAGTACTATCATTAACTTCTCGCATTACTAAACAAGAGAAAATTTTATTATTCTTGATAGAAACTATCATAGTACTATCATTAACTTCTTTCATGACCATGTCCACGACCATGATCACGATACGACCCTGACCACAAGATTGTCCATAAGCATAATAATAGGATATTACTGCATTCACTTCTGGGAATAGAGTAGAACCGATCAGGCGGGCCTCATGATTTTTCATTGAAAACTTATTGTTTTGCTTAGTCTCAAGGAGGCAAAAAATTAAAAATATATATATTTTTCAAGAAGGGGAGCACATGGCTAAAGTGTAAAGGTCCACTTCATTAACAATAGATTTTTTCAACTATATTCTAAACAAAATATATAAACCATGGCCATATCGAAAAATCTCTCAAATGAAAGTCTCACGTATAGTATATGGAAAAAACTTTTGTCTGCTTTCTTTATTGGAACTTACAAAAACAACAAATAAAACTTTCACACATAATATGTAATTTATGTATTAAAAACATATTCAAGACCCATTGCAGTTAAATGTATTTTCGTATCTAATAGAGTTTTGATTAGATGTTTTATTTCTATTTTTTTTAATAAAGTCTTCAAGACCCATTGCAGCTAAATGCTTCTGAATCTAATATCCAAGATAAATAATTTTTTCCCGTAATATCAAGAGCCACAAATGCAAGTTTTACAAGGTTTGACATGTTTAAAGACTATCATAAAAATTAAAATAAACATATATTAGCTTGCAATTTTCCAGAATAAACATCTAATCAATATCAGTAATTTCTTTAAATTAATATAAAACAATGTAATATATATCCTCGATTTTGATCTGACCGTATTGTTCATAACATATAAAGCACTGTATATAGATTCACGATCCTCTTTAAATCACCGCATAACATATATGTGTTTATAAAGCAATGTTTTTCATATAAACCTGAAAATCAATTATAAACCACCTAATGCACTTATAAACATTGTAACACACATTTTGCTTCTTAAAATAATATAAAAGACAAAAAAAAAAAAAATCAGTGGTTGAATTCTTTAGATAAATGCAACTTATATAACAGATCAAAATTTTAATCCATTATTTATAATGGTTGTAAAATGTACTCCGTATACATTTATGAAATTTTAAAGAGGTGCTGATATCAACAATAATAATAAATAGATTAATTTTTAAAGTAAAAGATAAAATAGATATATAAATTAGTTTCAAAATATCTTGACCAAATGTCAAGCAGTACAACTAAACTTCAGGAGGTGCAACATCAAGGGACAAATAATCAAGAAAATCAAGAAGAAAAATTATTCGCACTACCTTCTCAGTTCTGGTGAGAGAAATTATTCTCACTTTTGCATTATTTTCTCACTTCTGGTGAGAGAAATTATTTTCACTTTTGTATTATTTTCTCACTTCTGGTGAGAAATTATTTTTATAGAGAAATATAACCAGTTCAAAGTTTTCAGGACTCTCAAATAATTTTCTTCATTGATAGAGCCTTCGGGACTCTCAAATAATTTTCCTTTTTGCTAGAGTCTTTAGGACTCTCTGATATAATTTTCTTCTTTGGTAGAGTCTTTAGGACTCTCAAATAATTAATTTGTAAATAGAACACAAAATTTATCAAACACATAGTATGAATAATGAAATTGGAGAAAGAGAAAATTTGATCTTGAAATATGAATTTGAAAGAACAACTTTCTCCAATCAAATTATTTTCAAGACCTTTTCTTGCAGGTTGCAATAACAATTGTGGATGACTCGTGGAAGAAAGACAATCTTGTTGATAACATGTTAAATAAAATATAACTCGGAGCAGGGAAAGTAGAGAGAAAAGTAGAGAAGAAGAGGAGACTAGAGTTTAGAGAGAATGATAATTATGTGTATTCTTTCTAGGAGGAGTAACATATTTATAGATACAAGAGATAACTGAGAAGTTACAAAAGATAAATAGAAATAAGGAAAGATCATAAAAGATAATACAAAAGATATGGACAGCCACAAATAGATTATTCATAACACTTTTATAATTATCTCTTTTTCAAAATTTCTTTCGATGTTCTATATAATTCTTTTTTTTTCAAATTTTATACTCTCTAATCTTTTGGACTTTTTTTTAATATTTCTTTTATCTGATTTTCGAGGAATTCTTAGTTAGGCACAAACCCAACACATCATCCTTACACACAATCAATAAAAAATTTACAACTAATAAAATAAAAAACAAATAAATTCACATGTAAAATAAAGAAACTAACATTTAAAACAAATAAATAAAATCCACAATTTTCTCTCGTCTATTTTTACGTGTAACCGTCTCTCTCTTTTTATTTCTATATCAAAATCTTTATCACCTAATAAAATTTGACATTACATTTTACGTGAACTTTGTTATTTAAAAAATGTTAACCAATTTTTTTTAAAATCAACCTTATGATGGAAATAAAATGTCTATATTATAAGTTATTTTATTCTGTACATTACAAAGTTATTTTAAATGATATATTACCTTAATATGATAAAAATTATTTAATCTATGAAATTATGAATTAGCTATTATTTTTTTTAAAAATAATGGATAAGTACTAAATAGAAGAATTTGCATATATTTATAGATCGTATAAGGTATATTAATCATATGTATTGGTTTTATTTTTATAATAATATTCATGTGATTTTTTATTTTTTTATTAATGTTTTTTTTTATTTTATATGTGTGTATTGTACCAAAAAAAATTAAGTAAAAGAAAAAAATAGTCTCCATTAAAAGTCAAAGGTATTACGGTGCTAATATTTAAAATTAGAGACACACATAATAAAGATTTTGACATATATATAGAAATAAAAGGAAAGAGATATTGTTACAGATAAATATTTGAGATAAAATTGTAGGATTTGATTATTTGTTTTAAATATTAGTTTCTTTATTTTTTAGGTTGGATTTATTTATTTTTTATTTTATTAGTTGTAAATTTTTTATTGGTTGTGCGTAAGGATGATGTGTTGGCTTTGTGCCTAACTAAGAATTTCTCCTGATTTTCTAACTCTATTTTTTAATTCCGAAGATTTCTCTCTTTTATCAATAATTTCAAGTCCTTAATTTAATTTACTTTTCAAATTTCAAATTTAATAATAAAAAAATTAAAGTTACATCATTATATCTTCCCTTATTTTTTTCTTTTAAAAAAATTATAGTTTCTAATTTCTTTTATAATTATCTCTTTTTCAAAATTTCTTTCGATGTACTAAAGATTCTTTTTTCAAACTTTATACTCTCTAATCTATTGGTTTTTTTTTAATATTTCTTTTATCAGATTTTTTAACTCTATTTTTTACTTCCGAAGATTTCTCAATTTAGTCAATAATTCTAAATCCTTAATTCAATTTACTTTTCAATTTTTTAATGTTATTAAAATAATTAAAGTTACATTGTTACATCTTTCCTTTTTTTTTTTTTTAATTTTATAGTTTCTAATTTCTTTTATAATTATCTTTTTTTTAATTTTCTTTCAATGTGCTATACAATTCTTTATTTTTTTTTCAATTTTTTTTATTAACTATATAAATAAGGTAGTGAAAAATTTAATAAGCCCGTCCAATGCATAGGGCTAAAACACTAGTTATTAAAAAACTTTAATCAAAGATTATTAACCATAACCTCTTATCCTCAACCTCTCTTCCCCAACCCCTCATCCTCAAGATAAACTTTAATTATAATTTTTTAATAATTAATAACTTTTAATTAATTTATAATTAACTTAATAACTCTACTAATCACAATTACTAGTTAATAATCTAGTAGGGGACCAAAATTGTCAATTTGTAAAACTAGGGAACAGATGTTACAATTAAAAACTAAGGGGACAAAAATCATGAATTTAGGAAACTAGTGGATCAAAATTACAATTTAGCCTTATTTTTATTATACACTTCTTTCTCTATTCTTCCTACCTCCTTCTTTTTTGTATAATTTAATGTGGTAACCCATATATTACATAATTTAGTGAAAGAATTAAATCTCATTAATTCTTAAACAATATACTAATGACTTGGTTACTTTGTTAATGACACATTAAGGTTAATTGGTCATCAAGAAATTTTTCTGTTTCAAAAAGCTTCTTGAAAAATATGATTAAATCTTGAATTAAAATAATACTATATAACCAATAAAATAATACATTTCACACTCTACATCTCCGACCTTGACGTAGTTGTTGATTTTTGATAAATAAACCATCCTTGCAAGGAGATACTCTGTAACCAATAAAATAAGTTGTGAATATAAAATTATTGAAATATAGTTAATAATAAATATATTTAAAAAAAAATATTTTCTTGAGAATGATTTAGTTTACTTTTCCTAGAGGTTGAAAATGTCATTCTCAACTTTTATTCTTTTGAATTTTGAAATCAAATTATTTTCTTTTAAAATAATGCTATTCTTTTAAAATAAATTTACATATATTTGTTATATTTTTTTATAATTTAGATTTTGTTCTAATTTGTTATGCATGTCTTATTTACAATATTCCGTCATATATATACTGGAGGGGTATTCGGCTATATAATTAGCCGAATACCATTCACAGTAGATAAAGTATTCGGCAAGAAGTTAGCTTAATACTCTTCATGATGGACAAGTAATAAGCTTGTGGAATAGCCGAGGAACCTTTGTACTAGAGGGGTATTCTGTAGAGAAGATAAACGCACAAGATAATAAGCTAAAATGCCGAATATGCACAACCAAGTATCCTACATCACGATAACCGGACACTACGAAAAGTACTCGGACAAAATGAATCTTACTAAAGATATTATCAAGACAATCAAAGATTAGAAGGTAATTAAGCAACCTTAATTAACACTGATAAATCATCAAGAGATAATCATGACCCATAAAAGTCCAAGGCCCAGTAAGGTAGGTATAAAAAGGAGTACGATCCTCGAAATAGGTAACTTTTGACTAGGCATGGCAACGGGGCGGGACGGGGGAGGATTTTGCTTTCCCCGTCCCTGCCCCCGACTTCCTAAACCATACCAGACCCTGCCCCCGACCCTCGCTGGGGCTAAACATTGGGTACCCATCCCCGTCCCCGCCTCCAATTTAATATCATAAAATTAAAAATTAGAAAAAAATATAATAAAGCAAAAAAATATGATCCAAAATTAAAGGAAATAATAACTTGTTAACTTTAAAATGTAAAAAAAATTGTTTCCATGCAGATTTAATATCAATGGATAATAATTAATGGCAAGGTGAAATGCAACACGTGAAATGATTAATGTTTAATGATAGTAATAATATTTCAAAAAGGGTTAATAGATGGCAACTTAAAAAGGAGGTATGGGCACGTTTGTTTTCTACTGGTGCAGGGGTTGTTTGTAGCCTCGGCTTGCTAGTTTTTAACCTCTCCATCATGTAATTGATGAAGTATGGATTGCATACACTCCTTGTATTGCAGTCCTAAACTTTAATAAAATCATCTTTGCCTTTCAAAAATAATATCAATGGATAATTCAAGCACATGAGAAATATTTTCTCCCAAAATACATTACCATCTTAGTCAATTCAGCAAAAAAAGAGATACTAACAAGTAACGAGTAACATGATAAAAAGTATAAACTAGTTTTCTCATCCACCAAATTACATAATAAAGACAAAGTACTGATTAAATCCTTCAAAATACAAAATAAATAAAAGTTCTAATATGTCAAATATGTTAGCATCCTATTGGTCATCTTCCAAAGCATTCTATTGACCATCTTCCAAGTGGGTAATGCCACTACCCATCATTTCATTTTCACCTGCATAAAACATAAATGACCAGAAAAGTGATAAATTTCAATGCTATAAGAAAATCAAAATTAAAGAGTATGCAACATCAATATGCTAAAAGTTAAAATTTGAAATCCAACAGAATTTTCAATGTTTTTCCAGAAATAAAAAAAAATCAGACAATGATATTAGTGTATCACCTAAAAAAGTTACAATAAATTAAATTAAATGGAGTGAACGAACATAATACACTAATTTGCATGTTCGAAATTGATATTAGCAATACAAGTAGCATGTAAAATATATATTTCCATAAAGAGCATCAAAATTGAAAATATTTCACTGATAAATATAAGATTTCTACATGGTATATTTCAGAATCTACATATTTCAGATTTCAACATTTATGAAGCAAAAGAAATAAGAACAAAAAATTAAAGTAAACAAAATAAATTAATACCTTCATCAGCTGAATTCATTTCATTGAGTAAAGTAGCATATTCATTGACTACTTTAGATTTCACACAACCTATAAATATCAAATATAGCAGAAAATAAAAAAATTAGTTGTTACAATAAAATATAAAGTCATTTATTTAATAATATATTTAAATGCAGTATTTAAAATATTACCCATATTTTCAGCACTCCATAACCAACTTCTAGCACACGTCAAAGCCTCTAAAGTAGTCCAATGAAGTCGACTACGGTGAGGGCTTAATATTTGACCACTAGTGCTGAATGCAGATTCAGAAGCTACTGTGGAGATAGGAATAGCCAATATGTCCTTTGCAATTGCTTGAAGTGTTGGATATTTAACACCATTCAACTTCCACCACATCAAAATATCAAAATCAGTAGTTCTTGGTAAAACTTCCTCCTCTAAATAATGGTCCAACTCTGTTCTAACATAAGAACTTTTAGCCCTTTTTTTCCTCATAATATACCTATCATACTCATTTAATGCATCATCAACAGCAATAGTATCATCACATGATGGAGACCCACCAGCAGAGGCTTTATTCGTTTTCATTTAATAATCAGAAACTAAATCATAACACAATTGCTGAATCATTCTAACTTGAGAAAATGAGTCATGTTCATACAATTTTTCATAATAATATTCAAGCAACTCCATCTTGTACCTAGGATCCAAAACAGTAGCAACTCCCATGATTTCATAAACAACACCCCAATATTTTTCAAATTTGGTCATCATCTTTTCTGCCATTTTTTGAATCAATTCATTAGGAGAGGTAATCCATTGCCTTAATGCCAACTTGATCTCACATATCTTTGGAAAATACATATTAGCAATTGCATATTTTGTACCAGAAAATATTTCACTAATAGCATTGAACAATTTCAGTCTCCCACACACATCTTTTGCAAACTGCCACTGCAAATTAGTTGGAAAGCAAGTATATTGAGACTCTCGTTGCTTTAACCGACTAAACACACCCTCATATGATATGGAAACTTCAAGCATTTTGTAAGTTGAATTCCATCTAGTTGGACAATCTAAAACCAAATTCTTAGTGCAAGGGATTCGCAATTGTTTTGCTGTCTCCTCAAATTTTTCCTTCCTTTTAGGGGTTGCAGTCCAATATGCTACGCTATCCTGAATATTTTATACCCCATCTTTTACCACATCCAACCCATCTTTTACTATCAAGTTTAAGATATGTGCACAACACCTCATGTGAAGTAAAGACCCATCCCTTAACAAAGTGCCTAATTGCAGCTTATCTTTAATTTTATCAATCATTGCATCATTTGTGCTACAATTGTCTAAGGTGATAATGGACAACTTTGTGTCAATGTTCCAATCCATCAAACAGTCAATTAATGCAGTGCAAAGTTTATCACTTGAGTGAGGTGTAGGAACATAAATGAACCTAACATAATAAAATTCATATTCAATCATTTTATCATACAAAAAGGTCAAACAATATGTAATATAAAAAATGATTAGGAAAATTTTACCTCAAAATGTGACTTTGTAAATTCCAAGAACCATCAATGTAATGAATAGTGATAGTCATATAGCCCCTTTTTTGATTGCTTGAAGTCCACATGTCAGATGTGATGGCCACTCTTCCTTCAAGACTTTCCAACAACTTCAAAGTTATTGATCTCTCAAAATCATAGATCTTGAATATTTCTTTCTTCATTGTGTTTCTAGAAGGAACTTGAAATACTGGTTGGAGAGCAGCTGAATATCTCTTAAAACCAACATGATCCACAATTGAAAGTGGATATTCATGCATAATAATTGCCTTTGTAAGCTCTTTCTTTGCATTTTCAGCATCATAGGTTCCTGTACCCAACTCTTGCTTGCCTTGAATAACCTTAGGCATAAGAAATGTTTGCCCTTTTTTCCCTCTTAACATAATCTTGCGCGTAACACAATTGTCCATATGTTGCCATAAGTGTGTCATTCCATTTTTTTATTTTCCACCCAGAAATTTCTTACAGTACTTACATTGAGCCTTGTCCTCTCCATTAACTTTAAGCTTTTCAAAATGCTACCAAACTTCACTTTTAAGCCTACCTGGTCTTGCTTGTGTTGTCCCCTCCATATCATCACCTGGTTGCTCTTGTTTGTTCTCACCATGGGGAGTTTGGGCAGATTCTTTTGGTATAGGACCACCAGGTGAAGGGTCACTACCTCCATTTGGAATTGGTTGACCCTCTTGTGAAATAGGTGGGTGAGGATTATCAACATCTGCCATCACTTTCCTATTAAAGGGTGCAGGTTTGACATGAGAAACAAGAGTAGGATAAGATAAAAAATACAAAGGACAAAAAAAAGCATACTAACTATCTTTTTTATAGATCACCACAATTTAGGTAATTAAATTATAGACAAAAGTTTAAAGAGTAGGTAATAAAGAATGATAAAGACAATTAAAAAAAAAGCTACATTGAAAACAGACAAGCAACTCTATCAGTAGTGCAAAATAAAAATATTGTTTTCAAGCATAAATTGGAATAAATCAAACAGATTAGTAGACCATAGGAGCAATGTTTTCAAGTCTCGACAAAATTAAAAAGAAAGAAAAAAAACAAAAAAGAATCCACAAGTTTAATTGACAGTACTCTATCATATCTAATATTATTCACATGATAACATTCACATATCAGTAGACCACTCGTGCAAAAAAAGAAATTTATATTTTAATGGACCTAAATTAGGCATCACAACAATATAGGAAAATGAACAAAAAGCTATCAAATAATTATAATAATGCAAGGTTAATGGCATATGCATTTGGACTTTGGTTGAATTTATTTACAAGGAAAAAAATTTGTCAAATTTCCTAATGCTTGTGGTTACGTTTCCATGGTGTGCATGTCTAGGTGCTTCCCATATAATTTCTTAATTCTTATATTTTGGGGTCAAATAAATGAAATGGCTTGCATATATAACTTTCACATTAATTCCATGTATATGCGGCATGCCCAAAACAAAATGTGAAAAAAAAAAATGGTGCAAGTGAGGAGAGTAATAAGCATCTTTGATAAGCAAATGTTACCGTGAGAAGGAAAATAAAATAATTAACACCAAAGGAATAATTCTCATTTGGTAATATTAATACAGATTCCAAGGGAATTGGAAAGCAAGGTTCATGACTTGATGCATTTTTTTTTATAAGCAAAGATGAATAATATGTATTAACTGAACAACACAATAAGTGCCCAAGTACAAAGAGTATAATGAGAACAAGGTCCATCCCCTGAACAAGCAAAAGCTATTTTCAACCATTTAAATTTGCCCCTACTAGCTATACACAGTAAGCATGGAATAACATAATTAGCCCAACACTCTCTAGAATCTTAGAATATACAATATTAAGCTGCATATAATAAGATATCAGCAGTGAAACTAAGGCTCGAGTTATACTACTCTTTGTCTCCTCCCTAGCTTTTGCGGCTAAATACGTTTGGATTTTGGAAAGTTTCTTTTTTTAATTGAAAAAAAATGGGATTGAAGTTTTCTCAAAGTTTTACAAGAATATAAGAACTCACAGAGTCACAATCGAGAACTAGAGATAGCCTTGAACAGTCGAACCTTCGAACGCGAAGAAGAACAAAGATAACCTACATAACTGCGACATAGCAAACAGGAGTGAGAAATAGAAAATCAATTTTGAGAGAAAGACTTTGAATGCCTTAAATTGAAATATTTAAATTTCAAAACCAGAAATACATTGAAGGGAAAATTGCAAATAAAAGACATGACTACAAAGATTAAAAGAAGGAGAAAACTTACTGAGTAATGAGTAGTATTGACTACCTTCATGAGTTCCTGAATTTCTTCTCTGTGTTGTCTCTCATCAACTTGAAGATGGAAAGAATGATAAAGAGAAGTTAAGAATGTTATTGTTTTATTTGAATGTATAGACTGACGCAGCGACGATTGGGTTTTCTGATTCATAATGCTTGGGTAATGAGACTGAGATTGAGTAATGAGTCTAATGACTAATGCTTGGGTAATGAGACTGAGTAATGAGTACTGATTGACGCTTCGATTTCTTCGTGTCATAAACGCATAATAAGAAATTAAAAATATTATTGTTTTATTTGAATGTAAGGATAATAGTGTAACTTTATTAATAGCGGGGCGGGTTCGGGGACGGGGCGGGTATCACTATCCCCGTCCCCGTCCCCGCCTCCGACTTTAACAATCGGGGAAAACCTGAATCCAAACCCAAACCTGGTCAAAGTGGGGATTTCCTGTCAAAGACGGGGCGGGTTCGGACGGATACCCACGGTTTCAGACTTCTTTGCCAAGCCTACTTTTGACCCTCATTTATTACCCCTTATTAAATGCTCTGAGCTGAAAGTTGACTTGAGCGTTGGAGTGCCTTTCGCAGGTACCCACCCCCCGTTCTCATAGAAGGATTCAGATACTAGCAGAAGATCTCGGACCAAAGACATCAGCAGAAGATTACCTTGTTACCCTCAGGCAGGAACATTTTGACGCCCACCGTGGGGCCCTGGTAAAACTTATCCCACGGCCCCTCAAGGAATGGTTACTACTCGGAGTCACGCACACATGGATATACCTGGATCATCAGCATCAACCATGCAACAAGGCATAGAGGGATGACACCGCTTTGATGAAAATGCGACACACGTAGAAGATCAAACGAGTTTGTCTTCGGAGTTAAGACAATTGAGAGCTGATCTATCAGCAATGCGAAAGCAGCACGCTCAAGAGATATGACCCTCTGTCAGGAGAACGCTGAGTTGAAAAGTTTGAATCGGTCTTGGAAGCCTGAAGACCAAACACCTGGCCGACAGCATGAAGGTGAGTTAACGGCCAATCTCATCATCCAGGGGGCAACACACTGGCTCTCAACCTTCACCGCCAACACTCAATCACACCCTTGCAGACATCCCTTCATTTTTGGAATTATGGAAACCCCTCTCCCCCCAAGTTGGAAAAGCCTCAGCTTGGACCGATATGATGGTAGCACTGACCCAGATGAGCACATAGAAGTCTATGTGACCCAAGTTAGTCTCTATACCATCGAAGAGGCTATCCTATGTAGGGTATTTCCCACGTCCCTAAAGGGACAAGCCTTTAATTGGTTTACTTGGCTTCCGCCTAATTCCATTAACAGCTTTGAAACACTTGCTGCTAGATTTGGTACCCAGTTTGCAACAAGCAGACCCCATCACTTGACTTCAGTCGTGCTGGTGAACATTCGGCAAGAAAAGAAGGAATCTCTTCAGACCTTCATGGAAAGGTTCGGCAAGGTTACCTTAAACATCCGTAACCTGGACCCAGCGGTAGCCATGCATCACTTGGTGACGGCCCTTCGGCCAGGAGCTTTCGTCAATAGTCTTTGTAAGAAACCTGCACTCGACATGGATGACCTCCGATGAAGAGCAGCAAAGTACATACAGATGGAAGAGTTGGCCGAGTATCAGAACCAAGTCCGAACGGAAGCTAATACAGGAAAGAAAGAACATGAAAAAGATAATCAGGGGAAGGGAAAAGAGAAGTTTCACAAGGATCGAGAGTATCGTGGCCCCTGATACACGAACTATACTCTGCTTAACACTAGCCATTCCCGGATACTCGAACAAGCTCTTGCAACTGAAATATTGGCTGTGCCGAAAAGAGCTAACACCCCTTCTAAGGCCGACTACAGCAAGCAATGCTGATACCATTACAAAATAGGCCATTCCATCAAAGAGTGTGCTGCACTCAAAGACAAGATTGAGGACCCCATTAAGATGGGACACCTCAAATACTTCGTTCACAATCCTAGAACTGAAAGGCCTCAGTACTCGAGGTACAAAGATGACGATAGAACTTACAGGAGGGATAGTGACTATGACCGAGAATGTGACAGAAAGGTCGAAAGGCAAAGAAGTAGGTCTCGGGAGTGACAAGATGTTAAACCCCATGAGCATCCTCGAAGAGTGATCAACACGATTACGAGAGGATTTGTGAGAGGAGGTAGTACCTCTTCGGCTAGGAAGAGACACCTCTGTCTTGTACGGTCAGTCAACATGACATCAGCAGTGATCAAGCTGAAAATGCCACCTATTACATTCACAGATGCAAACTTTCAGGGTTTCGACCCAGTACAGGATGATCCGATGGTCATCAATGTTGACATAGCTGATTGAACAGTCCGGAAAACTCTTGTAGATCAAGGAAGCTCGGTCAACATTTTATATTGGGGCACGTTCAACCAATTAGACATACCGGAAGGGAAGCTTATGCCCTATGACGAACCCCTGGTCGTATTCTCAGGTGAAAGGGTTAACACCAGGGGATGTATAGAATTAAACACAACCTTCGGATATGGGGAAAATGAGTGCAAGACTATTAAAGTTAGATACATTGTAGTGTACGCTAACACTTCATATAATATACTACTCGGACAGCCGTCGTTGAATGCTCTGGGGGCCATAGCGTCCACTCCACATCTAGCCATGAAGTTCCCCTCCAGTCGGGGCATAGTAATCACAGTTCACGCCAACCAAAAAGCGGCTAGGGAGTGTTACCTAGCTAGCCTCAAAGTCACTCAGTTGAAGGAAGAGGAGTACAAGTCAGTAAACATTGTCTCGGCAGCCGAACCTTTAGCCCAACCCTTGGATCTTGATCCCAGGACTGATGAAGACAAACGTGCCGAACCAAATGAGGAAACCTGTGCATTTCAAATCGGTGAAATGAAAAGCCAAGTCACATACCTATTCAAATCCAAAGAGTAATTGGGCAGAACGCTGACTTGTTTGCTTGGAAAGCCTCAAACATGCTGGGCATCAATCCAAATTTCCATGGTCACAAGTTGGCAATATGCCGAGAGGCAAGGCCGATAGCTCAAAAGAAAAGAAAGATGGGGGATGGGAGGCGGAAGGCAGTGGCAGAAGAAGTAGCAAAGTTAATAGTAGCTAACTTCATCTGAGAAGTCAAGTACACCACTTGGTTAGCCAATGTAGTCATGGTGAGAAATTTGAATGGTAAATGGAGAATGTGTACAGACTACACAGATCTGAACAAAGCATGCCCAAAGGATGCATACCCTCTACCACACATCGATCAACTAGTCGATGGGGCGGCTGGGCACACTTTTCTCAGCTTTTTGGATGCATACTCGGGTTACAATCAAATCCGAATGTACCCTCAGGACGAAGACAGGACTGCTTTCATCATCGAATCAACCAACTATTACTATAGAGTCATGTCCTTCGGCCTGAAAAATGCCAGGGCAACTTACCAAAGGCTAATGGACAAAGATTTCTAGAAGAAACTAAGAAGAAACCTGGAGGTTTATGTTGATGATATGGTAGTTAAGTCTTCCAATGCCGGCATGCACAAGAGGGACCTTGAAGAGATCTTCGCCGAGCTCAAAAAGCGCAACATGCGCCTGAATCCTGAAAAGTGTGTCTTCGGTGTTTAGGGAGGAAAGTTTTTGGGCTTCATGTTAACTTGCCAAGGCATAGAAGTGAATCTTGAATGTCAAGCTGTTATTTGTATGAGAAGCTCGAAAACTCCAAAGGAAGTTCAAAGACTGACAGGAAGGATCGCTTCTCTATCGCGATTCCTACCAAGGATAGCCGAAAAGGCGAAACCTATCATGAAGTTGTTGAAGGCATCCAAGAATTTTTCCTGGGATCAACAGTGTAAGGAAGCCTTTCAAGATTTGAAGAAGACCTTCTCGGCCCCACCGGTACTCAAGAAACCGAACCCCCAAAAGGAATTGGTGTTGTACATCTCGATTTCCTAAGAAGCCATAAGCGCAATGCTAGCCCAAGAACATGAAGAGGGTCAAGCACCCATATATTTCATCAGCCGAGTGCTACAGGAAGTCGAGACTAGGTATTAAACGATAGAAAAGGCAGCTCTGGCACTAGTTAACGCGGCAAGGTGCCTGAGATAGTACTTTCAGGGCCACCGAGTAGTCGTCAAAACTAATTGCCCCATAGCAAAGGTATTGAAGAAGCCGGAACTAGTCGGACGAATGATGGCATGGTCAATAGAACTCTCAGAGTTTGACATAAGGTATAAGCCGAGAGATCCCATCAGGGCACAGTGCTTGGCAAACTTCATCAATGAGTTGCACCTCGCCGAGTGCTTTGAAGATGAATGGTGGGTTGTACACGTGGACGGCTCGTCCAACCAACGTGGGAGTGGAGCACTTGTCATTCTCGAAGGACCAAACCAAATATGATTGGAACAGTCTTTACGGTTCAGTTTTAAAGCATCTAATAACCAGGCCGAATATGAAGCGTTGCTAGCCGGACTCAGGTTAGCCAAGGAGATGGGAGCTTGAAAGGTAGAATGTTGGAGCGATTCCCAAATTGCGGCTGAATAGATTAATTATGTTTTCCAAGTCAAAGATCCACAACTGCTGAAATACTATCATGCTTTCGTGCAACTAAAAGAAGGGTTCAATGAGGTTCAAGTAAAGCACTTGGCCCGAGAACACAATGACAGGGCCGATCAGCTTGCTAAACTGGTCAGTACTCAGAAACTTGGGCAGCTTAGGACTTTCATTCAAGAAGTGTTACTAATCCAAGTGTGACCACCGAAGAATGCATGCAGATCTCGGCACCCAAAGACCCTTGGATGGCCGAGATCCAACAGTTTTTGTTACAAGGAATCCTTCCGGAGGATAAGGAAAAGGCAAAAAGGCTACGGATCAACGCCGTAAAGTATGTTCTGGTAGCCGGAGAGTTGTATAAGAGGGGGTATTCCACCCCTTTGCTTAAATGTCTTGACAAGGATCAAGCCAAATACGTCACAAGGAAAATACATGAGGGAATTTGTGGCATGCATTCGGGTGAACGCATGATAGCCACCCGCGTGCTAAGAGTAGGGCATTACTGGCCGACCCTCAAATCTGACTATGCCGAATATGTCAAAAAATGTACCCCATGCCAAAAGTATGATAACCTTATTCATCAACCCGCCGATGAGCTACAAGCCATTTCGTCACCAAGGCCCTTTGCCGTCTGGGGGATCGATATCCTGGGACCTTTCCCCATAGCCAAGGGGCAGTGCAAATTTTTGATAGTGGTTGTTGATTACTTTACTAAGTGGATAGAGGTCGAACCCCTGGCAACCATTTTAGCCCAAAATGTGCATAAGTTTCTATGGGAAAACATAATCACACGTTTCGGCATTCTGTATGTAATCATCACCGACAACGGGCTGCAGCTTACGGATACAAAGCTGAATACCTTCCTGGAGGAACTAGGAGTATTGTAACACCCTCATTTCTATTCACCATTTTCTATTTATTCAATATTTATTTTAAGCAATTGGGTATGAATTTGAAAATTCTGAATACGCAATTGCATTTAGAATAACGAATATACTTTAGTTTAGATTTTTAATAACTTTGTTTATTGGGACGCAATGGACATTTTATAATTTTCAAACTTGAATTCAATATATATATATATATATATATATATATATATATATATATATATATATAATAAATAGTAAAATGTCAACAATGAGATAAATTAATTAAAATTTTAAAGAAATATATTTAATAAGGGAAATTTATCACGTAAAATTATACACAAAATGATATAGTATAATTATTTTAGTAAAAATTAGCATTAATTAATTTGTAAATAGATGAAATTTTGAAATGAAAATCCTACACTTGAACTAAGGCCTCAGAGACCTTGTTGGATCAGTTTTATTAACCACATATGATGACCCAAATTAAAACATAAAAAAAGAACTAAACAATTAACTAAACTATGAAATAGAATATACAAATTTTAAACTAAAATGTTGAGTCAGAATGTGCGTAAACTTAGACCCAGGGAGAGAACAGATTCTAACAGCCCAAGACCACCTAAAATACTGACCCAATACCATTTTAAGCCACAAATCAATCATTTAAAAAGTAAATAAATAAATAAATAAAATCTTGGTCATTAGCTAAACCGACTTTTCTTGGAAGCTGATAAGGAATGAGTCAGCCTTACCTGATTGCCAAGTTTTCCAAAGATAATAACAATTTCATCTATTTTATACTTACGTTGAGTCGGTTGCCTTCGTCTTCAAGTTTTCAAAGATAATAATAAAATTTTCCTATAAATTCTAAAGCTTACCTCTTTAACAAATAAGACCAAATTTTCACCATCTTTCTCTCCTTGAGCTGCATGTGTTACTCTTATTGCACACTTTCACTAACTCTTTTTCTTTTTCACTCCCACGACGTCACACCACTCCACCACCGTCTCCTTCAATCTCCAACATCCACTACCAAAACAACCTCCTTCCACCATGAAGAAGGTCCTTGGAGCAAGCCAAGTTCTCCTTTCTTCTCTTTGTCACGCTCATCCTTAGGTAAGAGGGAGAGTGGGGCTGGTTCATTGTTGTGTGTTTCCTTTTAGATACTTGTTTGATGATGACCTATACCACTAATCACTTTTCTTCTTACTTTTACTTCCAATCCTTGTCTATTTGTTATTATAATTTTATTGATGTTGTTTCACTATTATGTACTAATATGAGAAGTTCTACTTTTAAAGGAAACTCTGTTAAATTTTCCTAGTGATTTGTCTCCTTTTATTTACTGGTCTAAAGATAGTTCATGTCACTAACCATTCCTTTTCTGTTTTCCTCTCTTGTTCTTGTATTATGGTGATTAGAGTTATAAGTTCTCGATATCCTGAACTATTATTTACTGGCTTAAGAGTTTCATACCTGAAAGAAGCTACTATGTTAATTTTCTTTTCTTGGGTTACAACTTCTAAACATTTCAAATAAATTCCTAACCTGTTACTTTATAAAAGAATAAAAGAAATTTGTTGTTGTGTCACCTTTCATACTCTCGGGTTGGGAAACAGACAAGGGAACTGAGTTCTTGTTTTATTTTTGTAAAACTCTCATTGAATGAAACTTTGACAATTCTGTTCTCACAAAGTCTTAGCCTTGCAAAGTAAATATATATGAGCCAGTGACCATCTCTTTCTTCTAGCCACTTCTAGTTCTGTCAAATTTTTAAAAAACCAATTTTATCTTAACTGTATTATGTCCTATAAAAAAAAAAAAGCTGATGAAAACAAGATGGTGTGATTCAGTCAAGGGAGAAAACATAGGGAGAAAAAGGTTTGTCTCTTTCAAAATCAAGATACAAGAGCTTTTACTAAAACGGGCTATAAAACAAGAACCAGCCATTGGATAAATCTGTGTATAAATTTTCGGTAGTAGTGTCTTATAGGTGGAGACCAAACTATTGATACTTCTTTTACAAATCTGAATTCCAAATAACTTTAGGAAAATTTTAATGAACTTTACAAATAAATGTTTTAATATTGAGAATTTCTTCTTTTAAATTTAACTGTGGATAATCCATGAAGAATCAAGGTATTAATACATGGTTTTCGTTCAATAAACCATGAACTAGTAAGTTCCAAAAGAGAACCAATACCCTGACACCAATATTAGGTACTGTTTAACTAATTAGAAAGGATGTTTCTATAAGCTTTTCCTTATACATGATAGAGTAATGTTTCCTTTAATTTAGTAGAAAACAAATTGAATCCTGGAGTTCTTTTTGGGTCTATTAACTTCGACTTTTAAGCCAAAATCAAGAAATCCTTATTCAACAATTTTTTAATTTTCCAAATTCAAATTGCTTTTCTTTTTTTTTTCAATATAGTTACGTGATGAACTTTATTAAAGAGTAAACTGATTTGATATTTTTAATTCCATGGGTCTTTATTCAAAAATTGTAACCTGCCTTTTCTCAAATTATTTTCTAAGTATGAGAACAAAAATCTAGAATTGGTTTTACTATCAAAAATTGGTCTCGGGTTGGTTTAATAAATAAAAGGGAAATTGTTAGTTACATTATTACCCAATTATATTACTTGGTAATATTATTTTTTAAAACAAAAACTTAAACTTATTTTCTTTACATTTTAGTCTCGGGTTTGATATAAAATAAAGAAACAATGATTAAAAATTTTATGTTAGCATCTCAAGTACTTAATTCTACTACTTAGAACTAGATGGGTAGGAATTGTAAAGTTATTTCTTGAAAGAGAATAGTTATTTGGTTTAATTGCAAATTTTACCACCCAACTTTCATAATTTTACGAATTTTATCACCCAAGTTTTATTTTTGCAAATTTTACCACCTAAGTTTTCAATTTTTGCGCATTTTACCACTCTGATATTTCACAAAAAGAAAAAAGTTAAAGAATTCAAAACTTTTTTTTTGTGAAACATCAGGATGGTAAAATGCGCAAAAAATTGAAACTTAGATGGTAAAATTCGTAAAATGATGAAAGTTTGATGGTAAAATTTGCGAAAAAAATAACTTGAATGGTAAAATTCGCAAAATGATGAAAGTTGGGTGGTAAAATTCGCAAAAAAAAAAACTTAAGTAGTAAAATTCGCAAAATAATGAAAGTTGGGTGGTAAAATCTGCAATTAAGCCTAGTTATTTTTATATGAATCATGTTTTTGAAGTTAATGAGAAAATATAGAGTATGCTCTATGGCTGTAGTTTCACCTTATCTTCCACACCAAGAAAAAAAAAGATTTTCTTATTATTAATTTATAAACTTAGTTTATGGAAATTCTGAGTATTCTATGTGGCTGTAGTCTAATATGATCTTTCACACTAGAAAGAAACTTTCCAATATTAAAAATATATTTATGTTCACAAAAGAAAAGATAAAGCAAATAAATTTAAGCCTTTGATAAAATTTTAATAGAAGTAGAGATTAGTTAAACATTAGCTAATTGTTAAATTAATCATTAGTGAAATTAGAAATTAAGTATCTAATGTCTTACTTAAATACTTTGTGATATTACATAAATCCTTATATTAGATACTTAATAAGATAACTTGTTATGGTGTAACGTATATGTGATATTATGGATCTAATGTGTTAATATGTAACATGATATGATGATCGTACTCTGATAACATTGTTTATCTGTCTGTAAGACAGATGTGCTAATATACTGTATTGGTGCTCAGAGAAGCTGAGACCAGTGATACCTCTGAATTTATAAATGTTATGTTTTATTGTATTTATATGCTATGATGATGAACCTCTGCCTGTTGAGGTAGAGATATGTTTTATATATGGATGAGAACGAATTGTGAAAGATGAATAAGTCTCTGCAGATGTATTCCGAGAGTACATTTTAGTTACGTGACTTGGTGTAACCAAGTCAGGCGGAAGGTCAAGTGGGAGATGGAGCGGGAAGTTACAGTTTGGTACACCGCGAGTTGATATGCGTGACCTTGGCTAAGGTCTAAGGGGTGAAACGCATCGAGTGTGTGACGTCCCAATGGGTAGGTTGGCCCCCTACGTTCTGGGACTGATAGTGCCAACTCGTACACCTCGATAAGCGCAGAGACAACTTCATGATGACACGGAGGGTATACCTCGTAACGGGGATGTGACCTCGTGGGGAGATTGCCTCGTGATTTGAGTACTCGTACATATATGTTATTGAGCGACATCGGGAATGGTGTCGAGTACCATATGGATTGTGGAGCTGCACTGGTATGGGACTATGGCAGCGGTTGAGGTATACTTACTCCCCCATCACTTCCCGAAGGTGGTATTGTGATTGATGATTGATCAATCGTGGAGTATGGATCCATACTACGTTTTGAAGGTTGAGATGTTACGACGAGATAGACACTAGGTTCCCCCACTATTATATTAAATGACTGTAGTTTATACCGTTAGTAATACATATATATATATTAGAATCAAGCCTCGCTCCTCTTTGTTTCTTTTCTGTGTATGTACTTGCTGATTGGATACGTGAAGGTGACGAACATGCCCAACGACTGAGCTCTCTTGCTGACACAGTTATTCCAGAGATTGCGAAAATTGACGAGAGGATACGAGACTCGAAGGCTAGTTTTATTTACTCTTGCATTTGGGTTAAGGTAGAAATTGTGTACTGCTCTGACTAGAATTAATTGACGTATAGGTTAGGAATAACTAGTACATAATTTCTCTATATTTATTTTGTAGTATTAACTGATGTTTAAAAAAAAGATCAAGGTTCTTTATAAAATATTTTTTGTATTCTAAATATGCTTTATGAATGTTTTACTTAATCTCGAAAAATTTACCCTCATTTTATAATAACTAAAACAAATAAAATATTAGTGTGGGTTGTGTCTAATGTAACGGAGTGTTACAAGTAAAACATAGGGTGACCTCGGTCGAACACCCGCAAAAGAATGGACAAGCGGAATCTGCCAATAAAGTCATTTTGTCAGAACTGAAGAAAAGGCTGGGTGCAGCTAAGGGTGCGTGTGCCGAAGAGATACCTAAAGTTTTATGAGCATATAGGTGCACTCCACAGCCAACAATCAAAGAAACACCCTTCAGAATGGTATATGGAATCGAAGCTATGATTCCGGTAGAGGTAAGGGAACCTACCTTCCGAAGACAAAACTCCGAAGAATTAGAAAATGAAAATTCTATGAGGGTGGAGCTAGATCTTGTCAAAGAAATGCGGGATCGAGCATGCCTGACTGCCGAAGCGTGTAGACAGAGGATGACTAAGAGGTTTAACTCAAAGCTGAGGCCAAGAGAATTCAAAGAAGGAGATCTAGTCTTGAGAGTTCAGGGCGATGCATGAAGAAATGCCAGAGAGGGGAAATTGACAGCTAATTGGGACGACCCATTTAGAATCCGGCAAAATCTCAACAATGGGGCCTACAAGTTAGAAGAACTATCAGGAAAGGTGGTGCCGAGAACATGGAATTTGACCCACCTCAAATATTATTTCAGTTGATTATGTAATTGGGTGATGTACTCTTTTTCCTTACTCAACTTTTTATCCCTACAAGAACGTGAAAGGGTTTTTGCTGAGAAGGTTTTAACGAGGCACACCTCTTTAAGTGAATTAATGAAACACATATTTTGGCATGTCTATGATTATTTATTTTCCAACAGTCAATATTTATTAATGGTTTCCCTCCCGAGTACTCCTACTCGGCTAAGGATGTGCCATTCGGAGTTTCTTCACAAATGGTTTCCCTCCCGATTACTTCCACTCGGCTAAGGGTGTGCCATTCGGAATTTCTTCACAAATGGTTTTCCTCTCGAGTACTCCCATTCGGCTAAGGATGTGCCATTTGAAATTTCTTCACAAATGGTTTCCCTCCCGAGTACTCCTACTCGGTTAAGGATGTACCATTTGAAATTTATTCACAAATAGTTTCCCTCCCGAGTACTCCTACTTAGCAAAGGATGCACCATTCGAATTTTTCAACAATTCAAAGGAATATCTATCAGTAAAAACGCACTTGTACTGAGTATATACAACTGAAACTTGGTTAATCTTTTAAGATTATGCAATATTACTTAATGCCAGTCTCGGCATCGCATATCCTAGCTATAATTTTACCTTGTGAACCCGAATCCACAAAGTAATAAGCTATCTAATAATACAAGGATATTATATAGAATGAGAAACAAGTTGCCAAAGACTACAAATTAATATTCATTAATCATAATGAGAGTGTACAAAATATCCTTCAAAAAGGCTCTAATGGCCCAAAACAAATCAAGTTTAATTAGCAGGGGCCTCCTGATTCACAACATCCTCGGCATTCTCTTCGTTATCTACCCAAACCTCCCCCGCATCCACTTGAGTATACTCAGTCTCAGCATCCGGGGCAGGTTGATCAAAAGGATTCTCAAGAATGGCATCTTCAGGTATGTCATCAAGGGATAGCAGTCGACCCTCATAGACATCCTTATCCAAATTGAAAATTGAACGGTTGGGGATGTCAAAGTAATATTGAGTTTGTCAAACAACATGTTGGAATCCAGCTTCGTGTTCGGCAAAAATCTTATCCTGAGCCGAAGCCGTCACCCTCTCCTTGGCCGCACGCTCAGCATCCCTTTCCCTCTCTACCGAAGCCAACCGAAGCCTCAAATGCTCAATCTCATCAGGTTGTAACTTCGCATCCTTCTCGACATAGATAACCTTAGTTTCCATTTCTTTCAGTTCGGCCGATAGCTGCGACACTTTCTCTTTTAGTTGAGCATTGTCATCGACAAGGGTAAGATTCTCCTCCAAGGCTTGTTGATTCGACATTTACGCTTCCTTCAGGCTCTTCTTCAACTTGTCAGCCTCCTTCAAAGGAGTCATGAACATGTGATGAGCAATAGCCGATGCCCTAGCCTGAAATTCGCAATAAGTCGACCAGTTCGAAGCCGCGTTGGCATTGTTAAGAAGATTCCTCTCGGATTCAGAGATGTCGCTGCCACTGAACATCTTCTTCGGTCGGAAGTCTTTAGCAAAGAACCTTTCAGCAGTCATGGCAAGAATAGAGGACGCAGAACCTGAGCCCAAAAAGTCAAGAGTCTTTTGTTTCATCTTCTTCGACTTATCTTCTTCGAAGGTCTCGTGGCTCCGGTGGCGCTTCTTGTGGTCCCGGTCTCGGCTTTTCTTATCTGTGGCCGGAGGAGGTAGGGTATCTTGAGGAGGCAGCCTCGGAGGTGGTTGTCGTGCAACGGGAGGAAGAGAGGCAGTGCCCGAAAGGTTGCCAGCAGCAAGGGCCCGATACTTCCGAGCATTGCAGAAGGATAAAACATCACCACCGCTGTCGGCCATGATACCTACATTCCACAAACAGCTAGTCATTTATAAGCACTAAACAATAAACACTAGAAGAAGGAGAACCGAAACCTTACCACACATATCCACTAAAACATTTGAAGAATTAAATAAAGCAGCAAGCTATCTAGTCGGAAGCTTTCGGGGAAGTGACTTAAGAAACAGGAGATCCTCGCGTTCCCGTTCGGTCATCATAGACTTCAGAAATTTGTCATAACGCCAAGGGGTCTTCTCCCATTAAAAAGGAAATAAGGGCTTCCCACTACTATTGTAAAAATGGTTGGCTCCTATATTCGGCTTAATTATTACTTTAAAGAAGCCGGTTTTAAAATTTTTGTAAGAAGAAGTAAAAGACTGGAATAAAGGCCTTTTCGGTTTCCTTATTAAAGAGACCCACAAACCACTCCTAGGCCGAGTACAAAAATAGTATAAGAACACACTTACAGAAGGTTTCACAAAATTAAATAGGCAAAGGGCGCGGAAGGCCTGAATCGCGGCCCACCCATTCAAAACCCGAAGCACCCCCATAGTGAAATCGTCGAAGGGGATCGTCACATGGAGGTCTTGGAAGACACAATCATACATGTAAAAGAAATCCCTTCTAGACTCGCCCTTTCCTAAGAAAACAAATTCAGAGTCAATTTCACGCTGACAACATTGAAGGGCTATCGGACAAAACTCATCCTCAGTGATAGTACATACGGTTACATAATTTACAAAATTTGACACACTGTGTTTATCGTCATAACAAGACCAGTAGGACCCGACTTCCCCATTTATCCAGGTATACCCATCTAGGGTTATCGACGAAAATTCTCTTTTCCCTTGCGTAACCCTTGGTTTACACTTCGGAATTTGGCTTGGAGTAGCCTTATCAACCGGAGAGGGTACTATGTTTTCGCCCACTCCCTCCTGGAAAGAGGAAGAAGACGAAAACGAAGATGACGAAGACGAAGACTCTTCACTAGACCCCTCGGCAGATGAGGATGATGACCGAATATCAACCACCTCAGTTTTCCCAGAAAGCTTATGACCAGACGAACCCATGGTTAAGGGAAGAAAGAATAAGGAGAAAAGTCGAACCCTTGTACCTTAGTCAAGACGAAAAAGATGAAGCACAAAGGGAGTGTTCGGCCGAGAGCAAAAACAAATTGGTAAAATGTAAATAAGAGGAGTAAAGACGGTATCCATCCTGTACCCTATTTATAGGGCCCAGGCCCACCATGGTCCAATAGGTGCTATAGCCATCAACCGTTCGATCATTCAAAATCTAACGATCCACAAGAAAGCAACGCTTCGTTTCCCTCGTCCCCAACGGCCTTTTTCTGTCATAATGGCATAAATTCGAAAAGACTCCACAAAAAGCCACTCTTCTCGAACAAACCAAAACGAACCGAAACTATAAACCTCTTCGTCACAATTGTTCACTCGAGGCTGGGGGGCATGTATACCGAAGGGGTATTCGGCTATATAATTAGCCGAATACCCTTCACAGTAAATAAAGTATTCGGCAAGAAGTTAGCTGAATACTCTTCATGATGGACAAGTAATAAGCTTGTGGAATAGCTGAGGAACCTTCGTACTAGAGGGGTATTCGGCAGAGAAGATAAACGCACAAGATAATAAGCTAAAATGCCGAATATGCACAACCAAGTATCCGACATCACGATAACTGGACACTACAAAAAGTACTCAGACAAAATGAATCTTATTAAAGATATTATTAAGACAATCAAAGATTAGAAGGTAATTAAACAACCTTAATTAACACTGGTAAATCATCATGAGATAATCATGGCCCATAAAAGTCCAAGGCCCAGTAAGGTAGGTATAAAAAGGAGTACGATCCTCGAAGTACAGTAACCTTTGACCCTTATTTATTACTCCTTATTAAATGCTCTAAGCCGAAAGCTGACTTGAACGTCGAAGTGCCTTTTGCAGGTACCCACACCCCGTTCTCATAGAAGGATTCAAATACTAGCGGAAGATCTCGGACCAAAGACATCAGCAGAAGATTACCTTGTTACCCTTAAGCAGGAACAATATATATATATTTTATTTATATACTTAATTTTAGTTGAATTTTAGAGTACATGCTTACTGCATGACAAAATTGCTAGCTTTATATTCATGTAAAAGAAACTCTCATAAAAATATCGTGTTTAGTGATTATAAATTAGTTCATCATGATATATTTTTTGAATTTCAATTCTCTTATTCATATTCCTTGATATATTCAACCATTCTCAATCCTTATTCAATATCGGCCATTTCTTATATTATATTGTTATGTTCTAGTTATTTCAATATCACCTTTCTATTTTATCTTTAAATTATTTTAGTCACTTATAATTCCTCAATTCAATTCTCCCATTTTTAAAAAAACACCTTATATATTAAGTTAGAATATATTACATAAAAAATTATTTAATATATTGTTTAATTTTTCTGAAAAAATGACAGGCAATTTTTAGTTTTTTTTTTAATTTTAAATTCACTGCTTTATAAATTACGACTTCTGGTCCTGTATAAAAAATAAATATTTAATTCATCAATATCAATAAAAATAATTAAATTAATAAATTTTATTTATATCGAATATTTCTTATATAATATTTTTATGTTCTACTTATTTCGATTTTAACTTTATATTTTATCTTTAAATTATTATAGTCACTTGTAATTCCTCAACCCAATTATCTCATTCAAAACACACCTACATATTTTGTTAGAATATATTACGTAAAAAATTACTTAATATCTTTTTTTTAAATGACATAGACCATTTGTAGTTTTTTTCTTTTAAATTCTAAATTCATGTTTTTTCTCTACACAAAATTCTAAATTCTAAATTTTAAATTCATGTCATTATAAATTACCACTTTCGTTTCTATATAAAAAATAAATATCTAATTTATCAAGATCAATAAAAAGTAGTTAAATTAGTGAATTTTAATTAATAATTTCATAAATTTAAATTTTGTTTAAAAAATATCCATAAAATTAAATGGTTTAAGTAATGGTTGTATTTAATGACATTACTCTTAATTTTTTCATGGAAAATGAGTAAATATCTCATTAATAGAGTTCGCAAATTTGTACATTTAAAAGTTAGTCTATGTTTCTTATAAATAGTATTTTAGCCTTATATTGTACAAAATAAATGTTTATTTTATATTGTTAAAATTTATAATTTATAATAAATAAATATTTCTAAATATATAAATTATATTATAATTAAAATATGTAATGAATAAATATTTTTAACACATAAATTATATGTTAGATTTATGATAAATAATTTATATTGTGATATATTGTTATTTTTAATTATTGATAATTTATTTTAATGAAACATTCAAATTCAAGTTAGAACTAAAAATGTTAAAAATAATAGATTGAAAGTGATAAAAAGTTAAGTTAAACTAATCAATTAATATTATAAGATAACAAACATATATTCAATAAATTTATGTATATGCTATTGTTCCAAAGTGTGATTTTTTATTCTTGGTACTAAGAAGGAGACACGGCCCCAAAAGCTCCTAATCAGCCTAGGGGTAGTTACCCCCAACTACATCACATAACAACATAAGGGAAAATTCCCTATAGGAGTTTGACCTCCCAAACTTTTGTCATCCGCAATGGAGTCATTTCTAAATACTCTAGCACAAGTTGTCTTTCTAAAATCATCAATGCCAATAAACATGAAAGTTGACACTTTTTGCACATAGTTGGTCCTAGCAAATCTTAACTCGTAACCTTTTGCCATCCACAATAGAGTCATTTCTTAAATTTATAGCACAAGTTGCCCTCCTAAAATCACCAATGCCAATAAAACATGAAAGTTGACGGTGTTTATAAATAGTTGGTCCTAGCAAAGCTTGAACTCCCAATCTTTTGCCATCCACGATGGAGTCATCTCTGAATACTCTAGCACAAGTTGCCCTCCCAAAATCACCAAGGCCAATCAACATGAAAGTTGACACTGTCTACACAGATAATTGATCCTAGTGAAGTTTAAACTCGCAACCTTCGGCTCATAAGACCAATGCTCTAACCATCTGAGCTACATAACCATTGCATTAATATATAAATTCTTATATATAAATAGTTTGTTCATAGGTTTATCAAGTAAAAAATTCTTATATAGAAAATCAATGTTTTCAATTTTCAAAATAAGATTTTAAAATATGAATACTTAGAAATGAATTCAAGGTAACTCAAACAAAATGAATGAAATAATAATAATAATAAAAAAAAAAAGAGTTTCTATGGTATTCCAATAATTTTAGGGTTTTGATACTGTTAATTTTTTAACCAATCAAATTACATATTATCTTTCTTCTCATTAATTAATGAAAACTTTTTTTTAAAATTAGTCATTGATTAATTAAAATATTATTTTTTAAAATTACAACTATTTTAAATTAAAAAATCTGATTAAATATTAAACCTAAGAAGGTGAAGTCATTTTTTCTATTTTTCTTAGATTATAACAGTTACATTGCAAATGTAACTTTGCTAGTGATGAAAACCAGTTAGGATTCTAGAGAATTTTCCATATAGTAGTAGTTAGATGCCTCACGGCTTTCATATTTTGCATTTTATATTTGTAACCAATAAACAAAAATATTGTGCAACTTACATGGCCAAAAATTGGGACATGAAAAACTAAAAAAAAAAAAAACCAAAAAAAAAAACTTATTCTGAGCAACCTGAGAAGAAAAATAGTTTCATTCAACGAATGCACAATTTCACATGCATAATGAATAAATGACTATGGGAATTTTTTAAAAAAGAATATCCATAAAAAACAAAATTATGTTTTTCTTTAAATAATTAACCACTCAAATAAATTAATTAAAATAAATGAATGGTGTAGGAGGAAATAAAACTAAAGAGAGTTGTTAGCATATGCATGTTTGGTGTCTCTAAATAAAAACCGTACAATATTTGTTGAAGTAAACCATCTATGACTATTGAATTATATAAATAAATAATTATGTATCTTATTTCACTAAATTTGACTAACTGTATATATTTGGTGAGGTAAAATAAATTTCAAATTTTGCTCATATTTAATCTAATAAAATATATGATTAGTTTATTGAGTCAATAAATAATTTATGATACTAAATATTATATGACAGAGTTAATGGTGTTTTTAGTTTCTGTTTTTTTTTTAAATTACTTCTAGTTCCCCACTATTTTTTTTCTTTTTTGTATAATCAAATGGTAAATCCATGAACTTTATTAATATTCCTTTGTATCACCGTATCGGAACAGGGACAGCCCACTAAAAGATAAATGTTGTGATTTTATAGTTTGTATATTTTTTGTAGATATTCAAATTTTAATCAATGTATGACTAGGTTTGACGGTCATTTCAACTAACTTTTAACTTTTTTTTTACTAGTTAAAAAGTTTATTTGACGTTATTATATACAAGGAGAAAAAATGTTAATTTTAAGAACTAAAATTTAAGTATTTCAAAAAATATAAAAATGAAACTATTAATTTTGAAAATCAGGACAAAAATTAAAATCTTTTCAAAAGACTAAATACTATTAAATCCTGTATGATTTTACTATTAATTTATCCTTGAATGCAAGTTGAGAAACATTATTGTTTCCACATAAAGAAATAATATCGAGGAGATGGAAATGAGTGGTGGTAGTTTGATGCATGAGAAATAAGGTTAAAAATGGTATTATCTACTTGTACTATTTTTTACTTATTTTTACTCATCTCTCTATCTCTATCATCATCTCTTCTCTATTTTTCTTCAATCAAACACCTTTATTTCTCATTTATATCTACTCTCTCCTTTTCATTTCCATCTACTTTATTTCTCTTTTTTTTTTACCAAATATAAAAATATGAACTTTGATATATTTCCTTTTTTTTTCCTAATGACTTTGATATATTTCCTAAACCTTTGCATATTAAACATGTTTAATTTTATTTTTTTATTTATTTTCAATTAGGGTTGATTTGGTCTGCTAGCTTGTTGGTGCCTGGCCCAATATATACAAGGTTGAACTATTCACTATCCAAAAGAAATTAAGAGTCGAACCGAACTGATTTTACATTCTAATCCTATCAGGCCAAATCGGACTGAGTGGCCCAATTTATTAACTTTATATGTCGGGATAGAAATACGGCCTTATTTATTATAGTTTTTTTTATAAAAATTATACAATTACTCTAAAATTTTGCGTCTTTTATAAATTAATATTTTAAAATTTTATTCTATCTTAATTAATTCTTTAAGTTCTTCCTATTAATATATTAGATTCTTCTGTTTATGCATCAAAAAAAAGATTCTTCTGTTAACATGTACCAAGAAAAAAGATCTCTGGGGCTTTGGCCCCATTTTATCACCAAAAAAAAAAATGTACCAAGAAAAAGATTCTTCTGTTAACATTAGGTTAAATTAGTAGCGGTAAACAAATTTAGACCTTTTGTTTTTTATTAAGAAAAAATACAATCATTTTAAATTTTGTATCTTTAACAAATGAGAAAATAGGTGGCTTAAAAAAAATGAGAAAATAAATGATATAATATAAAATTATTTTACACTGCAGAGCGCATGTCCATTAAATTTTTTAAAAAATAACATTTTGAGCTTTCATATTTCATGATAACTAGTTATTTATTTATTTTAATATAAAATGTATTTTTCGAAGATGAAGGTTTTTTTTTTTTTTATGAAACGAGGATGGATATATATAATGAAAAAAGTGGAATATCAAATAAATAAAAGGAACCAGACCATGCATGAATTTCGTTCCAGGTCGAAATTTGAAGACATTGACTTGTCAAATTGAGCACGGATATCATTGAGTGGAGTTTGAATAGGAGTTAAGTTGGGTTGATGAATGAGTCAAGGAAATAAGATTTCGTTCTGAAATTTCTGTCTCATTTTGTTTATTTTACTGCAATATTTTACAAATACATTTTTAAGACTCAAAATTTTAGGTAAAAAGATATACTTTTTTTTTTTTTTTTTTGCTGATTAGTAAAAGATATACTCGTTCAGTTATTTATTTATTTATTTTAAAATAGAATATATTTGTCGAGAATAAGTATAATGAGAGATTGGAACATCAACTTTAAAAAGAAAAGTGGCCTTTCATTACTTCATCCAATATTAGAATTCGAATACACTGACTTGTCAAACGTTGAGCACGGCACGGATGCAAACGAGTGGAACTGGAGGAGAGATATTATAGGAAGTGAATGTGAATATATTGATGTAAATAAAAAAAATAATTATTATTTTAATTTTTTTTATAATATATTGATTTAAATTAAGTAAAAATAAATTGTTATTTATTTTTATCGTATGTAATGTTGCCCATGCGCATACTGATTAAAATTTTATTCTATATATTAATTAGTCTGTGTATTATATAGAATAAATGTTTATTTCATTAAAAAAGAATAAATATTTATTTCATACAAATAAATTTATAGTAAATAAATATTTTTAAACATATTGATTATATTATAATTAAAAATAAAAATCTCTCAGCTATGTCAAACTACACTTATTTTATCTTTATTTATATACTTGATTTTTAAATTGTCTATCCCTTTTAATTTACCATATGTTTTTAATCCTTATTCCTAAATTAAATTTCAGCAATTTTTAAAATGTAAATAATTAAAAATAACCTTATATCTCAATTTTAATTATTCATTATAAATTTAAAGAGTGATTTACACATTCAAAGATATTTATTTATTATAAATTTTAATTATATAAAAATAAACATTTATCTAATCGAATATACATACTAATACTAGTTATAAATTATAAATCAAGAAATTTTCATCCACTTGGATGAATATTGAATACCCTTATATTATATATAAATGGAATATGTCGACAGCTATCTTTTTTTTATATCTTTTTCACTCCAGAATAAAAATGACTTAAATCTTTACTGAAAATAAACAATATTAAAAAATATATTATTATTTTTTAACTCATACATAAGAAAGAATATTTGAAACCAAGTTTTTAATATATATATATATATATATGTTGGAGAGAATAAGAATCGAAAGAAGAAAAGGCTACGTAAAGTAAGAGTAGCGAGCACGGAATGCACGCCTGTGATCACGTTTCTAATTTGGGTTTGAGGCAGTTATAGAAAGATACGTGATTTCCGAAACTTTAGTTAGATATATATGACTGTATCTATAACATGCAACTAAATTAATTTGATTCGTTGGGGGGTTTATTGATGGATGCCAGAGAGAAGAACCAACATGGTTTTACCTGTACGTACCTATATATCTATCGCCGTTCCTTTCAGCACCCGATCGAAACACATGCATGCACGCAACAAGTTTGAATTTCAAAGGAACCTTTGAACACTTTGGAGTTTGATTCGCACAAAGAAGAAAGAAAGAAAGAAAACTCATCACATCAATGTCGACGCGTGCGAAGAAGATGTTTGCAAGGTTGTGTGGCAGCCATGACGAGGCTGCGGATGATGAGAGACACAGAGATCGCATAGAGATTGAGCAAATGTCCAATGATGGAAGCCAATACAGCCTCAACGGTATTCCGCTTCCGTCTCTTGGCGCGGCCGGCGCCGCCCGCTCCCAGAGACACAAGCTCCGGAGTTTCATTATCTCGCCGTACAACCCTCGTTACAGGTATGTGTATGCCTGCCTGCCTATCTATGGCTAATGACAGTTAGGTATGTGTATGCCTATCTATGGCGTCGTGGTTGGAATTAGTAATGACAGTTAGATATGTTATTTTACTAAATTATTCTTTATTATAACTTGATATTAAGAATAATAAAGATTATTAAAAATACAACCTCAATTAAATACAGTGCTATTAAATAGAGTGAATTTAATTGAGATTTATTTATATTTGAGATTAATATACATATATATTTTTTTCTTCTTCTTATTTTCCAAGCTGGAGGAAGTATTAAAAAAGATTCTCTACCACTGAATCAACACTTTTTTGCGTTAGCTAGGTTAGACATTATAATAAAAGAAGTATTAAAAAAGTCACTCTTTAACACATATATACTAAAATACTTTCTCTTGTTGATTAAAGTTTTTTTGAAAACCATGAGTAAGACTTGTTAAATAAGAAATAAAATTCATAAAATTTTATAATTTTTAATAAATTTCAATTTCAATTAATAATAAAAGAGTGTTTAAAAATGTATTTAAAAGTGTGTTTCTCACATTTTTCTTGCAATTAATAACAAAATCTATGATTGGAATGGGTTGTAGAAAGGGAAGGCAACTAGACTTTCTTCTGAATTTGGTTCACATGAAATAGCCACTCTTCTTCAATGCTTAGTGGCGTTTTCAGTTTCACATGTTGATTTTGTGAGGCTTTGTTACCCGTAGTATAACCGCTACTGAGAAATTGGGAGTGTGATAACATGCCCAACAAAGGAGAAACTACAGAGAAATTGTGATCATTTCCTAATTTTTACAGTCTACAGACCCATTCATGAAAAATAAAAAAGGACTAAATCACAATTTTGAAAACATTGGCTTACCTGTTATTACAGGTTTTTTTTACTAGGACCATGACAGAGCCACACAGAATCAAGTCCATCCTAAAATTCACCCAGTTTAAGTATCTATATATTTACATATATTATGTTAACCAACGGATCCGTTAACCAAACAAAAAATATATACATGATTGATTTGGGTATTACATGTTTAGTTTTCTAAGTAAACTCAAATTCTAGACTTGCTAATGAAAAAAAACTGTTGTTAAGAGAAAAGTCCTACTATTGTCACGAGTATCAGTCCGAACAACATTTCCTTTTCGTGCAAGACACATGTGATCTTAAATAAAAGAATACATATACATATCATGTTATGTATTTCAGGTTCTTGTCACATTTTTAATATACACACCCACTTAAAAAAATATAAAAGAGAATAAAGACTATGGACTTGCAGTTTACATTGTGGTTGAATCACAAACTAACACGAATGATAAATTTGTTGACTTTTACAATAATTCATAATATAACAATGGGCGAAAAACTGATTCACGTAATTAATGTTTCATTGGGGTGATGCAGATTGTGGGAGACGTTTCTGGTGTTCTTAGTTTTCTACACTGCATGGGTTTGCCCGTTTGAGTTTGGATTCCTTAATAATCCGAAGGATCCTCTTGCCACTACTGACGATGTGGTGAATGGTTTTTTTGCCATTGACATTATTCTGACCTTCTTTGTTGCCTACCTGGACAAGTCTACATATCTGCTGGTGGACCAACCAAAGCTCATTGCCTGGAGATATATCAGAACATGGTTCGCCTTTGATGTCATCTCCACCATCCCTTCTGAACTTGCCCGCAGCGTATTGCCTAAAATTTTTAAGACATATGGCTACTTTAACATGCTCCGTCTTTGGCGTCTCCGTAGAGTTAGTGCCATGTTTGCAAGGTAACTGTCCTGCATTTGTATTGTATTTTGGGTCTTTCATAGAAACTGATTATGTCATTCCTTCCCTTCTCTGTGTCAGATTAGAAAAGGACAGAAATTATAACTACTTCTGGGTGCGCTGTTCAAAGCTTATATGTGTAAGTATTTCCTTTATTAAAGGATTTACTTGGAATAGACTAATACCATAAGGATTTACTTTATGACTTAATTTCTTTCTTGTGACTTAATGAGTGTACAATAACCTAACTTGTAACTTTGCATTTGTAGGTTACTCTATTTTCAGTGCATTTTGCTGCCTGCTTTTTCTATTTTCTTGCTTTAAACCGTCAACCAAGTTCAACATGGCTTAGCCTGGTTTCTGATGACGCTCAAAACGGTCTTTGGAAGCGCTATGTAACATCGATGTACTGGTCCATAGTGACTCTTTCCACAGTCGGTTATGGTGACTTGCATCCAGTTAATACCAAGGAGATGGTGTTTGACATATTTTATATGCTCTTTAACCTGGGACTAACGGCATATCTCATCGGAAACATGACAAACTTGGTTGTTCATGGGACAAGCAGAACTAGGAAATATGTGAGTATCATTATCATCTTAAGACTTTCACAATTTTCTTGTCCTGAATGATTTTTGGAGTCCTCTTTATCAAGTCAATATTATTTATTTTTGACAAATGGTAAGGACTTCTCTTGATACATTTGTTAATTAATGATTTAAAACTAAGAAGTATGCACTTCATAGAATTATTGTCCACGAATCACATCATTATTGGGGTTCTAAAATACAATACTGGTCATTCATTTCTTTCTAAGAGGTCCATTAATATTTATTCTGATGTTTCTTTTTGGTGGTTGCTTTGTGGCATGCCAGAGAGACACGGTGCAAGCTGCCACAGGTTTTGCCCATCGGAATCAGTTACCTATCCGCTTGCAAGAACAGATGCTTGCTCATTTGTTTATGAAGTACAGAACTGATTTAGAAGGATTGCAGCAACAAGAAATTATTGAATCCCTTCCAAAGGCTATTCGATCTAGCATCTCACACTACCTATTCTATCCACTTGTGGACAAAGTGTACTTGTTTCATGGAGTGTCAACTGACCTAATCTTTCAACTGGTAATATTCTCTTTTTGGTCTTGTTATATAATTCTGTGACCATGGTGCTAAAAACATGACAGTGTGAAGCTTTTCAGTGTAAACATCAATTAGTAATCAACATGAGATTCTTTCTTCACATGTTTATTAATTAATCAACATCTCACATTCAATCTGAAATAAATTCATCTAACTGATACTAGCTCCAAGAACATCTACGTTGAATGTCTGCTTCCTGGTAGTCCTTGTATATTAGATGATTAATAATAATGTTTTATGGGCATATCTTGAACTGTTGAAATTGAAATCTTGAAGGTCACGGAGATGAGGGCTGAGTATTTTCCTCCAAAGGAAGATGTGGTTTTGCAGAATGAAGCGCCAACAGACTTTTATATCTTTGTTACTGGTGCTGCAGTAAGAAACTACACCTTGTCATTCTTTTCATTCACTTCATATATTTAAGTGTTTTCTGTTTTATTAAGTTCTGTTTATTGCATATGGAATGTATACTTCTCAAATGTTCTTTCTCCAATCTAAAAAGAAACTGAACTTTCATTTACTTCTGACTGTCAGGAACTGATCATTAGAAAGAATGGAATGGAACAGGCAAGTCTAGTTACATTTACACTTTTTTGGGTAATCCCTTCCAATGTGAAGACTTGTCTATATGACTAACGAAGCATGTGGTCTGCCATAATTGCAGGTCGTTGGTGAGGTAGTGTCAGGAGATGTAGTTGGAGAAATAGGAGTTCTATGTTACAGGCCACAGGTGTTTACAGTTCGAACCAAACGGTTGAGCCAAATTCTGCGCTTGAACCGTACTACATTTCTAAATCTTGTTCATTCAAATATTGGAGATGGAACAATAGTCATGAACAATTTTCTCCAGGTATATAAAGTATATGAGCAATGAAGATGACTTGTGTATTTTCTAGAATGATTCTAATTGCTAGCTAGTTACATTTTAGATTCATTTACATAATATTTTGTACACACATCCTTTCAATTTGTAGTTTCTGTATAACATTTTCTTCATTACTAATACTTCGTGACATGCGCTATATTTTGTTGCGCAGCATTTGCAAGAATCAAGGTATCCAGGGATGGATGCTATTTTGGCAGAAACGGAGGCCATGCTTGCTCGGGGTAAAATGGACATGCCCATTACCACATGCTTTGCAGCAAGCAGAAATGATGATCTATTGTTGCATCGTTTGCTTAAGAAGGGTTCAGATCCAAATGAATTAGATAAGAATGGAAAGACAGCACTGGTTTGTAGATTTTCTCTCCTCGAATGAACACACACATGCATCCATGCATAAGTATATATGTATAATAGACACAATACTAGACTCGTAAACTTTTTTTTCTCATGTAACAGCATATTGCAGCTTCCAAAGGCAATGAGCATTGTGTAACTTTGCTTCTAGAATATGGTGCTGATCCCAATAGCAAAGGTACTCTTCAGCCCTGTTTGGAACATTTAGCTAGTGTTTGGTAGAGAGGTGTCAAAAGAAATGAAAGTGAATTGAGATGAAAGTTTTGAATTAAAGTAGAGTGTAAAAATGTGGGTTCCATCTTATTTTACTGTTTATTTCATTTCTTTTTGATTTTTTTTTGTCGCAACCAAACGGAGGGTTAGTGGGGAAAAGGAAAAGTTTCAATAATTTTTCATTATTGAAAATTGTAGCACCGAATTATTCATTTTATCAAACACACCCTCTCAAAAGTTACT
This sequence comes from Pueraria montana var. lobata, assembly GCA_026413185.1. Classification (NCBI taxonomy): domain Eukaryota; kingdom Viridiplantae; phylum Streptophyta; class Magnoliopsida; order Fabales; family Fabaceae; genus Pueraria; species Pueraria montana. Next base: position 10,861,662 of record CM048652.1, read on the forward strand.
AACAACTTTTTTCATACAGGAATATTTGCTAGTACTGGTGATATATCTAGACTCTAATTTCTTTTATCTATACAGATATGGACGGAAGTGTCCCACTATGGGAAGCAATGAAGGGTAGGCATGAGTCGGTGATGAAACTTCTCATAGACAATGGTGAAGACATATCTTTAGCCGATGCAGGCCATCTAGCATGCAGTGCTGTTGAGCAAAATAACATGGAATTGCTCAAGGAAATAATTCAATGTGGTGTGGATGTGACACAACCCAAGAAGAATGGAACCACTGCTCTTCACACTGCAATATTTGAAGGGAACACTGAGATGATTAACTTCCTTGTAGACCAAGGAGCAGACATTGACATGCAAGATGCTAATGGGTGGACTCCCAGGGCTTTGGTAGAACAACACGAGAGCGAAGAAATTAAAAATGTATTCCAGAACATTAGAGAGAGCAGAAAACCAGGTGTTATTCCAATATCAAAGAATGACAACCGGAGTGGGAGGTTTCAAATTGATCCCAGCATGCCACTGCTACCTTATCATGGGAGGAGAAGGTCTACCAGCTCTTTTGATAATTCCATTTTTGGAATGATCTCAACTGCCAACGGTGGTACGTATATCTTGGAACAAATTGGTGATTGAGTAATGTTATATCCCCTGCAAAACTTTCTACAACTTATTAAATAAATAAGTAAATGCATTTAATGTCTTGAAAATATAAAACGTATTCGATAAGTTACCATGCAAAGAAAGTAGAAGGATTAGCAGGAGGATTTTTAAAATTATTCTTGGTGATTTTAACTTGAAGAACTTCTTTTCTGATGCCCCCAAAACAGTTAGCAAGTGCAGTAAAAATTTAATTGGAATACACTGTGAACCAATCTTGAATTACCATATCATTGAAAATCATTAACTGTTGTAATGCTTAAGTTTAGTTAGTTAACAATGTAAACATCTTTATACAAACAACTCTTTCAATTTTTTATTCTTTAACTAGTAGTATCTTGAGAATTATTGCTAGGAGGACCCATAATTTAAATCCAAAAATGGATTGAGAATGGATAAATGAAAAAAAAAATGTTAAAAAATATGGTCTTTTTTTTTTTTTCGTTTGACTATCAGATTGATCGATTATGTTTTGATTTAACTATGCAGATAAGAGAGATCCCCGGGCACCTGAAGGCAGTAACACTAATAGAGGGGATGTGAATGGATTAACCAGAGTGACAATTAGTTGTCCTGAAAAAGGTGACCATGCTGGAAAGCTTGTTTTGCTGCCTAAGTCCCTTGAAGAGCTATTAGATATTGGTGCAAGAAAGTTTGATATATCTCCCACCAAAATTTTGACCATAGATGGAGCTGAAGTAGATGATATAAATCTTGTAAGAGATGGTGATCATCTTATTATTGCCGGATTGAAGAGGGAAGAAAGAATTGATTCCTAAATCCTTCTTTTTCTTGGGTATCCATTGTTGTGCAATAGTATCTTGCCACTAACCTTTTTTCTGGTTCTTAGTTTTCTCTTAGGAGCACGTTTTTTGTAACTAGTAGAAGACAAAAATTATTCCCTCCCTCCCCTTCAGCTGAATTAAGATTAGTCTATAGTGGAAAGTAGAAAAACAATAAAAATAGCATTTTTTTTGCCCTTTAGTTTGTATAATTAAAAACAATTTTGATTTTATAATAAAATCTGTTTTGCAAGAATTGTTCTCGATCGTTTTCAGTTTACAGTTGAAGAAACTGTTTATGTTGTTTCAAGGAAATTTTCTTTAGACTTAACAAACTTTAGAACATAAAAGTAAGGCCGGAAATATGTTTAATTTTGATAAGCAAATTCTAAAAATTTTCTTTTCTTCGAAACGAATGATTACTCGCGGTTCCAGCGTATGTTTGATTTCGCGGTGCAGAAGGAAACTTGTGTAAATTTGTGTAGCGCTTCCAACTTTCCACGTTTTTTATGCGCTTTTTGTGTTTTTATTTGCGCTCAAAGCCACACAATAGTTGCCACTTTTGCTCAAAAACCAAGTTGAAGAATAGACAAAATTTTTGATAAAGATGTTTTAGTTGTCAAAAAAAAAAAAGTTTATATTGCGAGAAAAATGAACTCTTAGGTATCAACTACGAACATAAATTGCCTCGGTGAGGAAACTGAGTAGCTTAATTCGCTCATAATGGGAGTATCTCCCCTTGTTTAGTTTTTCTTGGGGCCTTATTTACCCCTCCTTGTCAGCCAAAAAAATATAAACAAATAATTAGATGAGTTATTTTCAGCCAAGTTATTGACGATTTGCACACAACATTAATTTCTGGAATATAGGAAGTCTAACCAATGCGGGGGATGGACGGGCGTTGGGGGAAGGAACTTGTGTTAGTTTCTGGAATGATACATGGGTAGGGAATCTCCCACTAAATTAAATTAAAGTTCCAAAGACTGTTTTCTATGTCTACTCAACAACAGTGTATGGTGGCGAGGTTTGGTCATGGTCCTTTTTGTGGAGGAGACCTTGTAGGGAATGGGAAAGGAATATGCTGCAAGAGTTTCTTCAGTTGGTTGACACGGTTACACCAAAGAGTAATACCAAGGACGACTGGAAGTGGAAAGGGAACTCCTCTGACTTGTATACTTGTGTGGACCTACAGGTACAACCGCCTGCTCTTGAAGCTGGGATTTGTAAAATTCTGTGCAAGTCTAAAGTGCCTTCTAAAGCGGTGGTCTTTGCTTGGCGTCTATCTTTGGATAGAATCCAAACAAAAGAAGCTTTGTGGAAGGGAATATCTTTTCATGTTCCTTCTCTTATGCACTCTGGCAATGGGGATCCAACGGCCTTTTCCGTCTTCGTTCAGTGAGCATGTCTGCCAGCATATGGAGTATGCTAGAGGGATCAGGTCGAAACACATGTGGATGGGGATATGGCTGGCAACTGTCTGGTCCTTGTAGAAATGGAGTAGGATTTAAAGGTGCAGTACCTTGTGTACAAGAGGTTGTAGTTAACATGTGCATGCATTTTTTGTGTTGGATGGGACCGTGGTTTTTGAGGGATCATCTGGCTTTTGGGATTGGTTTAGAGCAAAACTTTTAGCCTAATTCTGTGGCTGCTATGGTTGTTTTTTTTTTTTTTTTTTCTGGCTTCTGTTAACTTCTTGCTGTAGCTGGGCACCTTCACATCTTGTGATTGGTCCCGGCAATCTGATCTCTTTTTTGAATATATATATCATGCTTGCTTTGCCTTCCAAAAAAAATACACTCATTTAATTTATTGACTGGATTCGGGAGTGTGTAAAACATTTCAAGGCTATTCACGTCGTTGAACATTTTGAAACTGGGAAAAGCAGTGACCCAACATGTACTAAAATGAATCATATGCATGACTACTATTTTACAAATGCAGAAAAAACTGGAATTAATGAATAAGCACCTAAAAAGAATCACTCTTCTATAATAATACTGTACCAAAGGTACATACATATTCACAGCCTAAAAATATCAACCAAATTCTATTCTATTGTAGTATCGTTGAATGCTGATAGAATACCCTTCGCCTTTGTTGATTGTTACAAACAAAATAATTATGCATGGTACTCAGGCAAGTTAAATTGAGAAAATTTCCTTACCAACTCTCTACTGTATCCAATCAAAAGAATAGGTGTTAACAAAAAATTAAAGAATGCTCTACTGACATTTATCTATATTTTAACTTCAAAATAATTATAATAATTGAGTATTCTCATTTCCTTGCTTTTCCCCCTTTCTTTTTCCCCCCTCATAATATATCATTCTTTTCCCTCCACCCGAACCTGACTCATTTTATTGAGAACTTTGTAGCCAACTAAGGAAGGAATTGACCCTTGATCTCAACATTTCAGTGTGTTTCCTACCAATATTGAAAGCCCATTTCAAAGTTCAACTGCATTTTTTGTCCACTTCTCTTTCCTTTTGCATTTCATATCTTTCACCGATTGAATCCTTTCTTGTTCCACAGAAGATCATCTTCAACCTTAACTGGCTACACAATAATTATGAGCACTCCTTTCCAGAGGAACATACTATTATATCACATCCTTTCTGCATCCTAAAAATGATAGGTGCAGTGAGATTTCACCATATTCAGACAGCATCTCCAGGACAAACCTGTCCAAGGTCATGACACAAACATAGTAAATACTAGACATGTATTGTAAGTTGAAACTTTAAAGGATTCTATATAAGTCATTTACCTGAGTGTGCCTGTCTTCACTGAAGCTGTGGTTTCTATCACTGAAGCTGTGGTTTCTATCATTGAAGCTGTGGTTTCTGTCATTGAAGCTGTGGTTTCTGTCATTGAAGCTGCTTACAGCTCTAAGTTTCAACTCTCCCCTGTTGGTTGTCATCTCATCCAATATCTCTGCATCGTAGAAGTCTTCTGAGCTTCCATCAGTATCAGTATCTGGCTCATTATCCTGATTAAACATATTCAGGTCATAAGTTGAAAAGCTTGGAATATACAAACAAATGGTCTTCCATAACAAGAAATGAATTATAATTCGTACCCTCAGTGAACCATGTGGAGCACCAGCAATTTCCTCATACCCAGAAGCATCTAGTTCTTGAAGATGGCTAGGCTTGAATATCTTTGGAAGCAAGTGTTCTCTTATAATTATAAGAAGGAAGAATGGCACCGGGAACAATATTCCACCTATAGGTATCCAAGTCACCCCGAAACATAACAGAAAATATGCTAACTGTAAGGCTGTAAATGCAGCTATGGTCTTGTATGGTACTGTCTCCACAAAAGAGGCATGAGAGCCTTCCAAAATTCTGCCCAAACAAACAAGAACCATGACAAAATACGTCATTAGCTTCTTGCAGTATATGAAAATGCCAAGTGAAAATGTAAATTTAATTGTGCACCCTGGGCCTGGTGTTATATATATTATTGGTTTTGCTTATTGGGAAACATGTATGCTCATCACTAAGGAAAGAAATTTTTGAAAGCCGTGATTAATCTCTCAATTTCAAAACCATTATTATGCATTGAAAATAATTTACATAAGGTTATACTTACTTGTAACGCCGGCTTGGGGTGACGAAGAGAAGCAATATCCTTTCCCAGAACTGATTTCCTGGAAGACTATCAATTGCCATGTAAGCAAAATATCCCCATAGAACCGAGGTTGGTATCCTTTTGATAACTGACATGGCTAAGATTGATATGCCAACCAGGAGAGACTGCAATAAGTTGGTCATTCTTTGCTCATTAACCCGCACTGGTAGATATTCATCTATGTGTTTCTCGGGATCAAATTCTTCCTTTGCACCATCCTTGTTATCAGGATTCATTACAGCTTCCTTCAAAGTCTCCAATTCTTTAACCTGTACCAATTTCACAACATTGTATTACTCTTGGACAGACATGCCTGCATACACAATTACACACAGGTATCAAGCCAACAATACTTACCGTAGGGTCTGTATCCATTTCTACAATCACAGCTTGCATCTTTCCATATAATTCAGAGTTGGTCCTTCGTTGCTTAATACATTCCTTGGCGCTCTTCACCACCTTCTTTCGGATCAACTGCAAATTGATAACGTAAAACAAGAATCTAAATTGAGTTGATATTTAAGAAAGAATAACCAAGCGTCTTGATGCAATAGATGATACTTACCCGCCTCCTAAGAACTGCTAAACTCTTTGTATGCATGGGGGACTGTGGAAGGACTCCATTTGAAGGAGGAAGGCCAAGGATCCCGCAAATCAGAGTCTAAGAACCATAAAGATATGTCAAGCAACTTTATCAACACGGAATAACATAAAGCCAAGTTTTAGGAAGAAGGATGTTAGAGACAAAATAACATACCATTATTCCAAGCAGCAAAACATCATAGTGGTAGGCAGATGGTTTTTGAAGGTTAAATTCTTTCTGTTGTGCCATCTGCGAAGCTACGCTGTGATCGAAAAAGTATAAGCCTGCTATCATCAGAGCTGGAATAATTGCCCCAAATATATAAACCACGGGTACCTTCGCCATGTCCTGAAGTTTGCAGTAACTGTTAGATGGATATTTTGACTTGCCTAAACTAAAATGATCACTGCTTGCTGTTCACAATGTTGAACACCAACACCTAACCTATAAGCAACCTAAGCCAACTACTGATATAATTCTGTTTCAAAAGAATGCACTTTGGATGGGAAAAACTGTACTCAATGTATAACAGTACCTTCACTACTGTCCAGTGATAGAGAGATGCAGGATCCCAGGGAAGGGGAGCAATGAGCCTTCTAGGAACACCATCTGGAACTTTGCCTGGTATACCGTAAGATAGTGCAGTCCATAACACTACCATCAACGGAACCCCATACTCTGCTATAAATCCTCGTAGCCACCCTGCATTGGATGCCAGAATAAGAATCAATGAAGTGACGAGATAAATCAAGCCTAACATAAAAACATTGTGTACATACAAGCTCTATCTTGTAAGATATTTGGGATCATTTACCTGTTCCATATCGCCACGTTCTTGCTCTTCTGCTTTTAAGGGCAGTGACAAGTAGTCCAAAACAGAAAATGATTGCAAGTAATCCATTTGTATACCGCCACTGGAATTGAAATTCCACTGAGGAAGGATTTTCATTCTTGGGCGTGTTGAACTCACCTATCAATCCCTGTGATTCAAGGTTTAAATAACTGTCATGTTGAGTTCTGCAGTGCCAAATTTACAATATATTTTGCTAGGAAGAGGAAGCAACACCTTTATAGCCTCTTGAAAGAAAAGGACAGTTATGAGCATGCCAAATAACTCCCCTGCAATTCTTGTAAACCTTGTAATAATTGTGCAAGCATTAAAAATTGCAAGCAGAATCAAAAAGAATCCCGTCCAAACACAAACCCTGCAACACAGTGAACAATGAAGTTAGACAAACACGTAATGTTCAATGATTTAGGGAATGGGAAAGGCAGAAACAGAATTATAATGTAAAATGCCGTACCAACCAGCCCAAGGCAGAAACAGCTTGCCACCCAGTTCAGGCGTTTTTTGGCAAAAACTGTACAGGTAAGTGTACATTATGACAGTGGGTTCAGCAACTCCCAAAATCAACAAAGGTTGGCCACCAAATATTGAGTGAATAACTCCACAAATAGCAGTAGATGCCAATGTTTCCACTGTGCTCAAGGTTCCATCTGTTAAAAAACACCATATTGAAGCTCACTTATAGAACATCAAACATGATATCTATCAAAAACCTGAAAACAACTATTAGCTCAAAGATTTGAGGGTGTTGATAAAGAGATTGTTTTACCTGTATCCCTATTAAGTTGCTCTCCAAAAGCAATGACAGGAAGAGCAGAAGCAAAGAATATGTAGAAAGTTGGAGCCAATATGCTGCCATTAATCAAAGAAGCATGAATCAGAATAAATACACAACATTTAGGGAAACAAAGAAAAGTCCTTGAAAGTATGCATTGTGTTTCCCAATATAGACTTACCCAACGCCAGAACAGATTGCACAAATCCAATCTTGTTTATAGCATTGAGCTCTTCCCTTGACATCTTGAATTATTCCCTTAAATGGTGCTCCCATGTTTCCCACAGCTGATGGAGCAAATTATGCACAGCACAGATTAGATATATCAATTGATAACTTTCGGAAAATTGATTGCATTTGAAGATACTTAGAAAGTGTGATGTAATGTGAGGAACTTTTTGGCTAGTGAAATCTATTAACATGCATTTAAATAAGAAGAAAGGAGGGAATAAAACATGGATAATGGAGTCAAAGACACAGAAAAACAATAAGAAAGGGACAAAATTGACACTTAAAGAAATGACAGCCAATAGTTGGATACATGTGATGAAAATGCATTTCTTGAGTTGCCGCATGTGTGTACCACAAAAAAAACATTTTAAAATATAGGAAATCTTTGGAATCCAATTCTTGCTTTTTGTTTTTATGGTAATCTAGGAAATCAAGGACCGGTCAAAGCTCACACACAACATATTAACATGACATGCACTATGATCAACTAGTACTTGACGGTGGGCTGAAGCAGAACAAAAAAAATCATATAATTGAATAATAAAAATGGGATATACAAAATGGCAATTATTTTATATGAACAACTTCACATATCGTGTGTTTTAGTCGGTGCTTACAAAATTGATTTTGCAAATTTATTCTGGATTAAAATTGATTTTGAAGTGAAATTATTTAGGTTTAGATGTTTTTACTCTAAAAGACATAGTATAGAATTTTTATCTAACACAAAAGATACTAAAGTTACTTCAAGTAAAAATCAATTCTAAATACATTCTTTAACGTAGAATCAAACATGCGAACATTTACTAACAGCATATTGGTTGTACATCTTGGATGTAATTTTCAATATCCGTGATGTGATTTTAAGAAGCTAATAATTATAGATTCTACATGTCCAAAAATAATTCCTTCCTTCTCAACAAATTTCTTAACACCTTATAAATAATTCAACATATAGTGTGTTTGGATAGCTACTAGAATCAGTTTTGACCCCAAAATCATGGTAAAAAATTGAAAAAGTATAAACAACTATTTATTGCTTTGGATTTCTATATGGAATTGGAATTGATTTTGGAAAAAATGAATTTAATCTAAACACATGAGTAGAAATATAGAATCAATTCTTCACACATTAGCTAATATTTTAACGTGATTCTAAGTAATCTAATGTGAATCTAAACAAGCACGTGAACATGATGAAAGAAGAGTAACGTAAAAGGGGTACTCACTTTTCAGAAGACACGGAAATGCACCAACGTAGAAGGAGGGAAAGCAATGAAGAAGGATCAGGCAGCGGCAACGGCAATGGCATGTATATAAGGCGTTGGAGGAGGCCACAACCAAACCATGACTTGAAGAGAAGAAAAAGAAAACGGCCAAGAGAGAATGATTAAAGATGCATAATTAACAATTATTATTATGATGATTAATTAATTAACATAAACATAATTGATTGACAAAGTGAAGAAGAGGACGTACTTGAAGGGAAGAGAGGAGGCTGGGTCCACACGGACCCTGAGGAAATAAGAGAAGTATGTTGGTTGGTGAAATGGTGCAGCTGGTGGGACCCACCCTTTCTGTTTCTGGGAATCTTCTCTCTCTGGATGATCGGAGAAGAGAGAGGGACACCACAGCAGGGAGGAAAGAGAGGGGTCTCAGAGTCAAATGCCAATGCAAAAAATAGCAACCAAAACCGGGATTTGTGGGACCCAAACAAAGGGAGATCCTAGGATATCGGAGTGCTGTGGTCCCATGCAATTGTAGACCACGTAGTAACTGTCCTTCTGATGTGGGGGCACACGCGTCAGTTCTTTTAAGTTTTAATCATCAACACTACCCCTTTTTCATTCAAACTCCACATCTTAAATTTTTTTAATTTTATTTTAAAATACTTATTGTTGATTATATAAGTTTATTAAAACATTTTAAACAAGAGTTTTATTGTTCTCACTCTAAAAAAAATACAGTATAAATTTAGTAAAACTAGATATATAATTTATTCGGTAAACTCATAAAATTTACCTATTTTTTATTTAGATAAAATTATTTTTTTACATTAAACTTTTGTTTTTTTAAGGGGTGTAAGTGGGTTGTGTCCAACCCATGAACCTGCTCAACTCAACCCAATTCGATTATATTTTTGTGGGTTAGGTTGGGTCTTGGATTATTTTTAGCGCACCAAATTAAAATTGGATGGGAGTAACAGGTTCATGAGTTTCAAACCTAACCTAACTAGGTAATAAATATATAATAAAAAATAGTAATTGTCTAATGCTTTTTGCAGGAATCAAGCCAGGAACCTCCTTTTGGAGTATCTCTGTACACGCTCTCAAGCCTTACAGACCTAGTACGCTTCCACTAGGTCAAATCCCTTTGGGTAGTAATTGTCTAATTTTGAGTGTGAAAGATTGTGAATAATAAAAAAATTGAAAGTTGTAAAACAATTTTAATGATTTTATTAAATATTAGCTATGAGTTATAAAACAACGAAGCAATGAATACTAACTACTTATAAAAATTAAGCAATGAAGCAACGTCGAATTACTAATTTTAAGGATTTTTTATGTTAAGAGTTAAAGAAATGACAATATTTGTATTTAATTACTCAATCCGATGATTCAATCCAATTAAAATTGAATCGAATCAGGTTGGGTTGCTAAAGAAAAAAAGGTTAATCCAATCCAATTAAATTGGATTAAAAATTAGATTTTGCAAGATGATATATGCGTTTCTCATGTAATTTTGTTTACACCGTTTCCACTGAAATATTTTATGTTGCAATCATAAAGCTGTTAGATTGAATAACATTATTGCTCCAATAGTGGGTTTAGTTTTTTCTTAAAAGTACTCAAAGCATAATTTAGACAAAACAAACAAAAATTTGTCGGATTGATTCTCTAATCTCTATATAAAAAGCACAGTAGAAACGTGAGTTGCATGCATCGCTGGCACACGGAAACTGGGTCACCACAGCTACAGGTGAGTAAAAGCGACAATCGCCGAAGCGCGTATGGTATTATGACAGTGTCTCGGTTGGCTTTAGTTGGTGAAGGCTCAGCTGAGCTGGCGTTGATTGGATTTTTGTGTTTTGCTTCGAAATCCCATACATTCCACATTCCTTTTTTCTGCTTCAATCCCTCTTTTTTGTTGTTTTGGTTTTGAATTGAATATTAGCCTAGCTGTCCCCATCGGAAAACCAGAATGATTAAGACCACAGTTTAGTATGTATGTGTAAACATAAGTATGCTTGAATGGGACAGGGAACCGCACGGCGCTGCCTCAAAACATTGAACCGCGTTTTTCATTCTTTTCTTCTTATTTTTGTGTTAATTTTATGTTATCAAATGTGATTTACTTTTAATGTACATTGAGTGTAAGGCCAACCAAACCTATCTAATTAATTATATACAGTATTAGATTATTATCACATCATTTCTTAAAATTAGAGGCTTGTGTTTTGGTAAAACTTTTCTACTCTAACAATAAAATCAAATTCTCTTTTTAGTAGGTTATTTGTACATTAGTCTAAACTATCCTGCATTTTTATATTTTATAATTTAAATATAAAAGAAAAATTATAACAACATTCATGTTATTTGTTAAGGCACGTCTAAAAATATAATGTGAAATAATATATAATATTAGACATCATTTTTAATGATTATACACCAAAAAATAATTTCAATCACTATTGTTCAAATCATCTTTATTCAGCCAAAATTTACTTTTTAGACAATAATTTTAAAGCATATATCAATTTCTTGCAAATTCTTCTTTTAAAATTACGTATATAAGATCGAATTTATCTAAAATTGTATTTGTAGAATCTGATCTAATTTGTCCGGTGAGTCAAACAAAATCTAGTACTATAGACTTGCAAAATACATTTCAAATCAAATTTATACTTTAGTATTTTTAATAGCAATCTGATATACTTTTATTTGTTTTTGACTTTTTGTCGGTGAGGACCCAATTTTGAATTGGAGCAATTGTTAATCTATTATCATCGATAATTTAATATATAGAGAAATAGTTAGAGTCCTAATTTGTGATCATCTAATAAATACAAACACCTCGTTTACATCTCTTATTTCTCTTTATCTTTTTTTTTTATTACATCATATTATCAATAAAAAATTAATCGGGACCATAAACACTTGATAGTCCCAACTAATAGTTTCCCCTCTCTTATACCCAAAAAAATGTCCAAGAATATTTTTCATGACTATATACTTTAGTTTCAGACTTGAATACGGACCCACATTGTTTGGCAGGGGTGAAAAGCAAGAATAAGTTTAAGAAATAAATATAAAATAAAATAAACATATTGGCAGCCAAAAACTATAATAAAATAAAGACATGGCATGACATACGGTATAATATCATCATCATCCTCCTCGTCCGAACATCCAGTTGTAAACATCTTTTGAAGCCACAAAGATTAAAGAAAATGGACGAAAAAAAAAGTATATGTATAAGTGATCTAAGTTAAATTGAGTTTGATTTAATTAAAACCCAACTCAATAAAATATAGTCAGGAGTTGGATTCATTGTTTTCTGATAAGCAACCCATTTCTTGGCCTGTTAGGTCTTTGATTATGCTTCTTTTATATTCGAAAGCAACGTGACTGAGTATTTTCACTATTTTGTTACTACAAGCATATATTTTTATTGCATGCAACTTATATTTAAATACATTGAAAATAACAGAATAGAATATCGTGCTCCATGATTCTAGGAGCTAATGCTGACAATGAAAAATAAAATAAAAAACTAACTTATCTACCAACAACAGAATTACATATTCTTATCTTGACTTATCCAAACTAAAACTGCTGCATTAAAAAGTCACGTTCTCAACAATTTACACTGTTAGATGTCCAAAAGACAAAACTCCCGTTAATTTCCTTTTTACTATTTAACATCAGTTCTATACAAAGAAAATGGCATTCTTTACATCTTTGCTTTCTTGCTTCTCCTTCCTATAAAGCTATCCAACTTGCATATAAGTCACGAACACATAAACAAGAGAGCTTCACGGGTACGGCCTAGTAAACTCAATGCCGTGGCAGCAATGTGATGTCCACTCAACCCCGCTTCGTCAACCTGTTCATTTGGTGATGCATGCTCAATATATCTGTCTGGTAAAACAATTGGTCGCCACTGGAACAGTTGATCCAAAAAAAAAAAAAAATCAGAAACTTGGTCACAAAAAACAAAATTTACAAATGCACCAAACAGAATATACGTAAAATTACTATGTCATCTTTAAAACAATATAAAATAAACAATTTGCTGCATGAAAGGGAAGCCAAGCTATTGCATGTGAGCACACCAAATTTTTAAGATCCAGCATTCAGATAGACAATTCCAAATCACACAGATACACAACGCAACAGAAAATATTTGAGTGTTATGAAAAGATAAACCTATATCTTCCCACCGAGAAATTCAAAGAGGTATAGAAATTTGTTTATTTTATATCTTTACGCCAATTATAAATAGAAGCCAAATAACACATTCCTAATCCCAAATATTCTTAGAACCATAAAACAAGTATAGCCTTCCCACATAGCTTAAACTAATTAATTACCTTAATTCTTCCATCGAGTAGTCCATTAACTGCAATAAACTGGGCAACATGGGAACCAAATCCTCCAATAGATCCTTCCTCAACAGTTATTAGAAAAGAGTGATGTTTACAAAGCTGCCTCAGAAGCTTAATGTCAAGGGGCTTGCAGAACCTTGCATCAGCAACAGTGACCTCAATGCCAAGCTTTGCAAGGAGTGAATGAGCCTTTAGGCAGTTCTGAACCATCGATCCATATCCTAGGAAAGCAACATCTTTACCTTCAACAAGAACTCTTCCTCTTCCTATCTGTGTATGAATGATTACAGCCACTCCAAAATTAAAGAAGGAAGATATATTAAAAAATATTATGACAAATCTTTGGGGATGTTAGAAATGAACGACACTTCCTTAGGTTTGTTGATCAGTTTACCCATTTCATAGCTTCAGTATAACTCACAAATGTATCAAAAAAATAGAGGGCTGCCTAATTACCTCGATGGGGATTCCATCGCCTATAGTGTAGCCTTTCCCAACCAGGGCACCCCTTGGATACCGAAAGCAGATTGGCTGATTATTGATACAAGTAGCAGTAGCCACCATGTGCGTGAGTTCAACCTCATCAGATGGCGCCATTACAATCATGTTTGGTAAGCATGACATAAAGTTTATATCAAATGCTCCACATTGAAGGGGACCATCAGAACCTACCAATCCTGCACTTGTAATAACAAAACGCACTGGAATTCTCTGTTGATCAACATCATGTACCACCTATACGTGATATGTAACATGTTAAAAATCATAATTACTTATATCAAATCATTATACTGTTCTCAAATATCATGATCACTTATTTAATAATTTATATAAACTACAAATATACTGTTCTCAAAGAAATCCAGATGGTCTACGAACAATAAATAGTGGTTATCATGGTAGTTTAAAGCTTTAAGTTGATATAAGGTTGGACCTGGTCATAGGCTCTTTGTAGAAAGGATGAAGGTATGATACAAAATGGCTTCAATCCACCACATGCCAAACCAGAAGCAAATGTGACTGCATGTTGCTCAGCCATTCCCACATCAAAAAACCTATCTGGAAATTTTTCCCGAAACAGTTCAAGTGATGCCTCCATCATTATTCCAGCATGAACAACGACAATATCTTTGTCTTTCTCTGCTTCTGCAACCAAAGTCTCCACAAAGCAATCGCCATATGTTTGAGGCCGAACAGCATTATCTAACAAATCAGATTTAACAGAATCTGAAACGTAGACATAGATAACTTATTAATAGCTATGGCCAAATCACATATCAATCAAAATTTCAAAATAGTGAGAAGGTCAATCCCATAAAGAGGCTAAACTATAATCTCCTGACATTCAGAAGATATGGCTCTGCACCTAAATAGTAATTATCCACCGGAATCCAGATAACAAGCCAAATATGCACTGCTGGATTCAACTTGTATTAGTATAAGGTCAAAAGCCTTGGAAATAACATTAAAAGGGATTCAGGAAAACCTATGAAAGCAGAGAAAACAATTGAAAAAAAAAATTGCTCTAAATAATGATTTTACTGAAATTTTAGTTTTTGGTAGAGTCCAATGGTGTCCATTAATCCATATAGCAGATTCCACTTAGTGGGATGAGGCTCATTTGTTTGTTGTTATTGTTGTTTATGTAAAATCAAACCCTTTATATGTAAGTTATCTCCAAGCTACTGCATAGAGTCTATCTATAAGCTAATCAGTATACGAAGAGATTCATTTCATTTTCTGAAAGGCTTAAGTATTTGAAATAAGCACACAACCAAGAGGAAATAGTGGAAAACCAAATAAATAACTAGAGTGTAAACTCATTATCACTAGACAAGCTATTTTACAAGAAATAACATGCAATGCAACAATTAATACAATATAATTATCATAGAGTAGCAAAAGAAATACCATCATCCTGCTGCTTGTCTGATATATCACTTTTCTGACTGTTTTCATCTCCCTGATTTTCATCAGTTATCACATGTACCAAGACAGGTCCCATTGAATCCAGGGAAGCTACTTCTTGCAGAACACATATGAGATCTTCAATATTGTGTCCATCCACTGGGCCTATGTAGTACAACCCAAGCTCTTCAAAAAGAGTAGAACCTAGAGGACCCATCATACCACGAGCATATTCATCAACTTTAGCTGCCAACTCATGCATACTTCTACCAATTCGTTTCGTAACACCCTGTAATAAAGCAGGCAAATTGACACTTGAGCTGTTGAGTGTAATTTGGATATGAAGCACAGAGCACAGAGCATTGAGATGTGAAAATTAGGATCTAAAAGAAGGACCATCATTATTACTTATTATATCACTCATCATTCTACACAAGAAGGAAATATATAAAAAACTATCGTACCCTGGTGCCAGAAGGCTCCTCGCTATGCAAAGGTATGGGGGAGAGTTATTGTACACAGTCTTATCCTTGTATATGCAAAGAGGTTGTTTCCATATTTGAACCCATGACTAATCGGTCACCAAGGTGCAACTTTACCATTGCACTAGGGCTCACCCTCAAGAAGGAAATATATAAATGCTAGAAAAAGATGCACATACAACCACACATTTGGGGGAGTGGAAAGCAGATTTGCACATTTATTTATCTTTCTTAATGCACACAAAGGCAGATCTTAGTTGTCACACTATTAAAACAAAGTGATGAATATTTTTGACAGGCCGCATATCATACATAACATCATTACTCTTAATGTACTAATTTAATCCATTTTGTACTAAAAGTTATGAGTTATTTAGCATTCAAACATGTTTTTTCGTAGGCTCATTTTAAAGTTGAATGACATGGCATTATCATATGGACCTTGCATGCAAACAACAAATACTGAAGACTAATTTGAAGCTATCTAGCATTCTTTTCTTGCAGAGGATGAGGAAAAGAAGCATACCTTAGCAGCTTCTCTAAATCTTCGGAAAGATTTACTGGACTGGAGCTTGCTCAGGGTACTAGATAGGGCATTGACAGATGTCTTTGGGCCCTCCTCAATTTTTGGAAGTAAAGAGTGACGGCTATCATTCAAAATCACAACCATATTTGAGTCCAAATATCCTGCATTGCTCATTGCCTCATACGCCTGACCAGCCATAGTTGTCCAATTGCTGATAACTGCAACTACGCGTTCTCGCCTCCCCTTAATATCCCGCGCAACTGCCATGCCTGAAATAAAATATTCTATATATGACTTCAAGGTCATTTTAAATTTCACCTTTAAGAATTTTATTTATTCATCTAAAAAAGAAAATGTAAAGCAGCCTTATTCATTACAGAAAAAGTACAATATATTAACCCAGAAACATATATTATCAAAAAGGGAAAAGGATTTACAAACTACCAAGTCCAGCAGAAATACTGTTGCATCCATGACCTGCACCAAATGCATCATATTCACTCTCAAATCGGGAAGTAAAACCAGAAAGACCATTCTTTCTTCTCATTGTCGTCATGAGTGATCGCCTTCCTGTAAGAATCTTATGTGCATATGTCTGCACACAAATAATGAAATGGTTACATTATCCAAACCAGGTCATTCATTGAATTCTTAGAAAATGGAATATTCATTGGTTTGTTGCAAAATGAACTCCTAGGAAACAATTATGTTAACAATCTGCAATTTGCATTCAACTTTCACCCCCAAAAGGAGAGAGGAAAATTTAAAACAAGAAAGGGGCACTTGCATTTTTGCTTATAATTTAAAATCTTACTTGATCCCCAACATCCCACAATATCTTGTCTACTGGAGCATTGAAAACATGATGTATTGCAACTGTCAGCTCCACCACTGCCATACTTGCTTTTGGAGATATATGCGTACCTGACATAATAGAAGTCAAATCTGAACGGATTTCAACTGCTAGTTGTTTCAGTTCCTGCAAGGACAAATATTTAGGGAATGAGATAATTCAAGATTGTAAGTACAAATGATGTAAAAGCAAAATAAAAATGATAAAAAGCTTACAGCTAACCTTAAGAGATAAGTTCTTCAAGCAAAGAGGGTTTTCAACCATGTCAAGAATGGGTGTTGGAACTTTCTCCCAGTAGTAATCATCACTATCAAGTTGTGCATATACTCGATCAACTAATCCCTGCATCAACAACCCCATTAGATACTACCCACTCATCCAGTAATTAATTACATAAAATTTTGCTGTAATAATATTCAACCAGGGAGGTAAATAACATTATAAAGCTAAGATTTGATGTCTTAATATTTCAAAATGCACCCTCAGTTCTAATATTACAGGATCCTCAAAGTCCAACATGAAGTGACTTAAAAAGCATGTGGAAGACATCATTATTCAACCCAAGGGTTATCAAATCGAGATTCAAATCATGAATTGCCAAGCTAATTTTTGAATCGTGAATCATAATTTGTATCAAATCGTAAGATTCAGAAACAATGAAAAATAACTTCAAATATACTACCTCAGGTCCTGTATATAAGAAACATAGGACAAATCATTAAGACCAAGGAAAGTAGTTAAATTAGTTATTTTTAATTAATACTACCATAAATTCAAATTTTATTCCAAAAATGAAATAGCCAAATAGAGTGCATGCATTGAATGAGTAAGTGACAAATACAGTGGTAGAATAATCAAATAGGATAAGTTTAGAAGTGTTCCTTCAATTTCTTTTCATTTAAAATTTAAGTTTATGCGACTCTTCAATTTCTTTCATGGGAATTGGTGAAAGAAAAGTTAAAAAAAAAAAAAAGAATCGTTGTATCATGTGATTCATATCAATGATATGAATTTACACTGGTTCATTCACGTATCGTATGATACAAAGTCATTTGAGATTCATCTCATAATATGAATCAATAGGTAGGCAAATCGTATTGAATCATAAGATTTGAATAATGAATAGTAAGATTCTAATAACTATGATGGGATTTATCCTTTTGATCTCTCACCTGAGACAATGAGCATCGTGATGATACATTTAGTGCAATGCTAAAGACAATTTGGCAATTTGCACTGAATTCTCAAGCCACTTAATTCCACACCAGATTAATTTGTCCATGTAATCCCAAATTCCCTATTATATGGAGAACTATAACACCATTGAATCTTACTATAAAACATAGTGCATAGTTTGGTTCAAAGGATGGGAGAGGAGTAATTTTCTTGAAAGAGAGAGAAAACTTGTTTGGTTCACATGCAGAGGAGAAGGGAGGGAAAATAAACAAAGTTACTACTATATATTTAGAATGGTGAAAATTTTGGCTAATTAGTGTAGAAGTTTTTCTCTCCTTCAAATTCCTCAATTTCGGAATGGGGGCAAACTAAGTGAGGAGGGATTTTAGCCCCCTCCATTCCTCTCCTCTCCCCTCCAAAATTTTGAACCAAACAAAACCACATATAAAAATCCCTCCCCTTCCTTTCATTTCCCTCCAAATCCAATCAAACACAGTATTGAAGTATAAGGCATTGAAACCTCCAATTGCGAATTATGTCAATGTCCCTTTTGTGTTAAACACCCATTAAGTCACCCAAGTTATCCCATTTGCATAAAAATGCTTTTGAAGCACTAGAAAGCATAGAAACTTCCCAAAGTCAATAACTTTTGTATGAAAGACATCACTCAACATTACGCACTTTCTTCTGCCTAAATCCTCCTTCTTTATGTTCCATGGCATCTCAATTATTTCAGGAAACCAGATTTCATCATGTTAAAAGAGTTAATCAACTTAACTAATTAGACAAATCCTACTCTCACACAAGCATGGATATATTGTACATTGAAATTGAGGTCAATTGTGTTGTCTGCAATTCATGAAACAGCATAATTGAGAGAGATACCTTTGAAGCAGAACGCGGGCACATAGAAATTGTAGAGAGGTCTGCATGAAGGGGGAACATGGAGGATGAGCAATCCACTCTTCGAGCGTGGGAGTGGAAAGGGGTTCCAAAAGGGTATGTAGATGAAGGAGTAGTAGCAGCCATGGAGAAAGTGTTGTTACTGAGATCTTCAAAATTCACATGATTATTGATTCCAGGGGAGAAGCTATTAGCTATTTCGCATGAATAAAGATGAACCCAAAATATTTATTTAAAAAAGAAAAAAAGAAAAATTGATATTATGAGATTATTGAAAGTGGTAGAAAACGAAGCAAGGCAGATAGCGATCAGGCCCTGACGAGACGACAAAGGCCTGGAATCTAACAGCCGACTCTTGTACACCAGTTTTAGTGTTTTACATAGCAACAGCAAACTACTTGGTTGGAAGCATCACAATCACAGATTCACTTTTTTTTCTTAATCTTTTTTGGGCCCTTTTGAGCATGTACAATGCTTAATTGGATTGTTTATCTTAATTTTGTGAGTCTTATAATTTCACATAGATTTAAACACTCTACATCAAAGTTCACTTTAATGCTAAGATGGTTAAAGTAAGTACTTAACTTAATTTTGTGGGTTCTACAATACTTGAAAAATATGTTATTTATTGTATAAATGTTGTTAAGCAACAGTGCTTATATAAGCAACTCCATATCATCTGCTTCAATGAAAAAAAAAAAGTTAAGCAACTCATGTAGCACTCCCATTGAAGATACTCTAATTCTAATGTATATAAAATAGAGACTATTCCATAATTTAAATCTGTGATTACGGATAAAAAAAAACGGTGATTTATAAGTCACAAAGTAATGCAATTGCTTTAAGATTCTTGTAGAATTTAAATGTTTGTGTGTGAGAGAGAATTATTAATAAAAAAATAAAAATAATTTTTTATATAAATATGTGTTTCTAGTGTTTATTATTCATCATATAACAATATAAAAAGTATATCCCAAGACTTCACATCATTTGCTTGTCTGCTATTATTTGCATTGCACAATTATGTTAGTGTGCACTTTCACGCCAGTGGTGATGCTTATGGGATTTATCATATCAGTCTATTCATGCATAGTCTGAAAGTCTCCACCACAATTTCATTCGGTAGCAAGTTGTTGAGTCATCATTGATTTGTTTGTGGTTCGACGATAAGACCATCAGAATCATCCACCAACACGTGAGTGAGTAATCGTTTGGTGCTTAATTAGCTTCACACATCTCCTTATATATATAAATGACTAAGAGATTATTTTTTCTTCTTGTTCTACTCTTCCCACTCTCTCACATTCACTCTTATTTGAATGTTATCCTCTCATGAAATGATGTAGTTCACTTTCCTAACATGCATCTGGTTCTTCTATTTTTCCTAAAATTTCTCTTATCAATTTTTGTAACTACCCTACATTCACAATATTTCTATAATTACCTCTATTCACTTCTTTATTTGATCTGATGCTATATTTTTTTATCAGTTTTTTAACTCTATTTTTTAATTCCGAATATTTCTCTCTTTCGCAAATAATTTCAAATCTTTAATTCAATTTACTTTTCAATTTTTAAAGTTATTTTAAAAAATTAAAGCTACATCATTACATCTTCCCTTATCTTTTTTTTTCTTTAAAAAAATTATAATTTCTAATTTCTTTTATAATTATCTCTTTTTCAAAATTTCTTTCGATGTACTATATATATATTTTTTTCAAATTTTATACTCTCTAATCTTTTGGGCTTTTTTTTTAATATTTCTTTTATCTGATTTTCTAACTCTATTTTTTACTTCCGAAGATTTCTCTCTTTCTTCAATAATTCTAAATCCTTGATTCAATTTACTTTTCAATTTTCAAATTTAATATTAAAAAAATTAAAGTTACATCATTACATCTTTCCTTATTCTTTTTCTTTTAAAAAAATTATAGTTTCTAATTTCTTTTATAATTATCTCTTTTTCAAAATTTCATTCGATGTACTATATAATTTTTTTTCAAATTTTATACTCTTTAATCTATTATTTTTTTGAATATTTCTTTTATCAGATTTTCTAACTCTATTTTTTAATTCTGAATATTTCTCTCTTTAGTCAATAATTCTAAATCCTTAATTCATTTTACTTTTCAATTTTCAAAGATAATATTAAAAAAATTAAAGTTACATTTTTATATCTTCTCTTATTTTTTTTTTTTAATTTTATAGTTTCTAATTTTTTTATAATTATCTCTTTTTGAAATTTCTTTTAATGTGCTATATAATTCTTTATTTTTTATTTTTCAAATTTCTTTCTATTGACTATATAAATAAGATAGTAAAAATTTTAATAAGCCCGTGCAACGCACTGAGTTAAAACACTAGTTAGAGTTAGACAAGATCAATCCTAAAGTAGTATTTAATTTTACGGGCACCTCAGTGGAAGAAGCAAATAGTGACTCACCTTATGAAAAGGATATGTAGAAGAATTTATTTGAGTTTATAAAGATAATTTATGACATTTTCATAAGTTTTTTTAATTTATTTAAATACTACGATTTTTTTTAGTTTGTTTTAATAAGTTCGGGGTCAAGCTTATGAAGAAACTTTCATATTATAAGAGAATATTAAATATGCGTTTAACTAAATTATTTATCTCAATGTGTCATAAGACTATGTTTCACATAACTAGTTGAAAACTAAAATGTTACTTAAAACTTAAATCTGAAACCTGATCAACTAAATGATGAAATTAGAAATGGTTAATAGAATTTACTAATCAACTAATTTAAACAAATAGAATGACATAACAAATATATTTATATACATGTATAATAATTATTTTTTAATAATTTTATATATAAATTATTTATTATTATTGAGTAAAATACATTCCATAATAATTCTAAAAAAATGAAATTACTAAGTATGCATATATAATTTATTGAAAGCAAAATAAAGGTGTTAAGTAGAAGAGGGTAATGTATACACACTATTAGAAATGGGTATATGGATAAAGGTCCGTGAATGGCTCATTTAAACTACAGCTTACAAAGGTTATGGCAATTACTTAATGCACCCTTTTTTGGCTTGGTGCATCTCCAAATTTTGTAAACTTCCCATCTTGCCCTTCCTTTCTTACTCTTCCTCTACCAAGCAAACCCTATTTGCCTCTCTCTGAACCTCCATGACCACAACACCCAACCTCCACCCAACCACCAAACACCACCACGGTACCCAAACACTACCACTACAACCATCAAATGTCACCTCCACACTGCGTCGTCACCCAACCACCTGCCACTGCCATGCGACCCATAAGCCTGAACACATCGCGCCGCACCACTCTCATACATTTACAGATTGAGAAATTCGTAATACAAATGCATTACGAATTGTTTGATCCGTAATACATTTGTTGTATTATGAATTGCTCAATCCGTAATACAAACAAATATATTACAGATAGAGCAATCCGTAACACAAATGCATTACGAATTGTCCAATCTGTAATTCATTTGTTTATTACGGATTGAGCAATCCGTAATACAAGTAAATGTATTATGGATTGAGCAATCTGTAACACAAATACATTATGGATTGTTCAATCCGTAATATATTTGTTGTATTACGGATTACTCAATCCGTAATACAAACAAATGTATTACAGATTAAGCAATCCATAATATATTTGTTGTATTATGGATTACTCAATCTGTAATACAAACAAATGTATTACGAATTGAGCAATCCGTAACACAAATGAATTACGGATTGCTTAATCCGTAATTCATTTGATTGAGCAATCCGTAACACAAATACATTATAGATTGTTCAATCCGTAATATATTTGTTGTATTACGGATTACTCAATCCATAATACAAACAAATGTATTTCGGATTGAGCACTCTATAACACAAATGCATTACGGATTGTTCAATCCATAATACATTCATTTGTATTATAGATTCTTCACCTTCTGCTTCTTTAGCACCTCAATATCCTCCTCGCTCCACTCCTTCTCCTCCTCCACCATAGTCACACGCTTCTCGAGAGCCTCGGTTTTGGACATTTCGAGGGAGAAGATTTCACTGGCGGCGATCATGGCGAAGGGGGTCTCGAGGCCGAGGGACTTGGCCATGCCCATGGCGATGGTGGTCTTGCCGGTGCCGGGCTGCTCGGCAAGGAGGACCGCGCGGCCGGCAATCTTGCCGTCCTTGATCATCTGGAGGATCACGCCTGCAGCCTTGCAAGCCACGGTCTAGCCCACCATGCCGTCCGAGACGGTGCGTGGCTCTAGGGAGGAGTCCAAGCCCAGCCCACAGATGTGGGAGTGCACGCCAATGCGCTCTATGCGGGTTAGGTGAGGGAGGGAGGAGCGAAGGGGTCGAGGAGGAGAGAGAGTGCGAGCTAGAAGAGGAGCGATTTGAAGGGCTCCGCTTCAAGGAAAAAGAGAGAGAGTGTAAGCAGGAGTGAAGAGAGAGAAACAGTGGTGAAGATGAATGGCTTCGTAGGCTTGTGGCTCGCATGCGGTGGCTCAGTGCTCGCTACTGCACCGGACTGGAAGACAGCTAGGGTTTGCTTGGGAGAGGAAGGGTAAGCAGGGAATATTAAGAATTTTAGAGGTGCACCAAGCAAAAAATGAGGTGCATTAAGTAATTTCCAAAGGTTATAGGTCTATAAAAATGAACCTCAATTAGGGCCATTGCTTCCTGCACCCATATAAAAATTAAAAGACCAAAAATACCCCCAACCTAACTTTGAACCCTAACGCTGCACCCATGTTCTTCTTCGTGCACCATATGGTAAAGCTTTTGCACCGCCCCCACCCCTATAATACATTACCAACAAAAGATAAGAACACCCAAAACAAAAATCCCCAAACAAACCAATCCACGTACCCCAATCCAAACCCCAAAGCATTTGTATGCATTAACGGCAAATATATACTCACGTTTTGCACTTGTTACCGAGGCCATATATTGTAAAGCAGTACACTCCTAAACATTAAACTACTAAAAAAAAAGCATCAATAAAAGTCGAATATTAAAGGCTTCGAATTATAAATTTGGAATGTTAAAAAAATTCTTCCAAAATTATGAATCTGAAATATTAAAAAAGGCTTCTGAAATTATAAATCTGGAATGTTGATATAAGTCTTCCAGAATTAATAATCCGGAATATACTAAAGACTTCCGAAATCACTAATTCGAAATCTATAAAATAGGGTGTTATTTTTTGGATTTAGGAATCCGTAACATGAAAATGATTATTACGAATTGTGTTTTATAGATTGCAATTTTTGTATTACGAAAAATCTAATCCGGAATATTCTTTTTTATGTTGTGGATTCCTTAATACAAAAAATAACATCCTATTCACGTTCTGGATTCCTTTATCAGTAATATTATCAGATCCAAACAAAAAAAAAAAAGACGAAATAAATATAAAAAAAGGAGGGTGATTTGGAGATTTTAAAATTATAAAATTAAAAGGGGCGCAGGAAGTAATAACCCTTAATTAGATGCAAGTTTTTTTAGTTCGGTAAGCATAACCCACAAATTAAATGGGTTTGGACTGCAGGCTAAGGGCCGGCCCGTGGACTGTTTATGTTTTGACTAAATATTAAAATAAATGTTTAATAAATTGTTGAGCTTATATTCAACTTTTCTTTTTTCTTTTTTTTTTTAATTCTTCTATACCTTTGTGCTTATTATATTTCTTTTTTATTGACTGTGACAAAATATGTAATGACTTAGTGTGTGTTTGGATTCACTCTAAAATTATGGTAGAGCATGGTGAGGTGAGTCAAATTTGATTTTGACCAAAATTTTGCATGTTTGGTTATCTTAGTAGAATCAATTTTGATGGAAAAATCATGGTGGAGTTGAAGCAAGTAGGAGTAGCTTCTACTTCTACCAAAATCAATTCTAGTTGAATTTTGTTTAATTTACCCTCACATCAAATTGATTTTAAAAGTGTAAATAGACATTAAAACTCATTTTGGACATTACACCTTCAAAATCAATTTTGATTCAAAGTATCCAAACAACATTCTCTCAAAAATCATTTTTCTGATATCTATTATCCAAACAAAAATCACGTTACTTCATAATCAATTTTGTAAAATCAATTTTATTCAAAATCAATTTTACCACCGCCAATCCAAACACACACTTATTCGCTTTACTTGTTGGCCTTATTGGAGATTTGAAAGTATTGACGCATGTTTTTGCCTTATCCTTTTTTCTTTGTTTCGTTTCATTTTATCAATAGGAATACAGCAAGTATCATTGGATGTGAAGGACAATTTTTAATTAACAGGTTCTTTATATTTGTTTCGAGATGAGGCTAATTTTGCAAATATATATTTTCATTTCATGTTTGTGTTCATGAACTAGTTGTAGAGTTATTTCCAATTCAAAATTCAAATGTTTGAAAATGAGAACTTAAGTAAAAGTTTGAAAATTAGGGCAAAATTTTTGTACATGCATATCTATATTAATAAAAGGATATTTTAGTAAATGTATATTAGTGGATAGTGGAGACGAGTAATACATATTCGTCCCCGTCCTGTTTATAAACGGATAAAAAAATTATTTAAATTATTCATAGGTATTCATTTAAATACCTTTTTTTATTTTTTTTCTATGACAGATTTTATCTGAAAATATCTGTAGATAGAATTTTTTTTTACCATCCCTACTTTTGACGGTATGCCTTCAGCAGGGTAGGGGTGGGAGTGGGTCATTTTATTCATTTGTTCAATCTTATTGTACTATTTTGTGTTTTATGTTAAGTGAGCATTTTTTTGTTGTTGGTATGGAGTGAGCATCTAATTGTACTATCACTTAAATATAATGAAATCTTCGACTTATTAAAAAAAAAAAGTGGACAAAAATGAAATTAAGTCAAAATAAAAACATTTTGACATGGCCACGGGTTCAATCCGTTCAAAGATTTCTGCCATTTGTTTGCAAATTGAAAATTGCTATTTATTAAAGAGTGGAGAGATAGATACTTAGACAGGTTCAAAATTAAATCTTGTTCCCCGCCGGAAGGTTCGTTGCCCGCACGTTACTTGCAAAATTTTGTAATATCCAAATAATTAATCGTTTCCCATTAGAAAGATTCGAGTCAATTGATGAAGCAAAAGCAACGTATCCCTTACAAGCAAAGATCATATGATAATGCCTTGCCGTATTAATTTCGTGTACTTAAGTCCATTTTTTATTCGTACCCTTCGGATACATCCGATAAGTTCCACTTTTCATTCCCTTAGAAAGGAGGTTAATAATTTTAACTACCTTCTCGATTGACCTGTTTTTTAAAAAAATGATTACATAATTTCTTTAAAAATTTGAAAAATATAATTATCTTTTTTTATAACTAACTTGTTTTAAATATGCGCTAAGTATGTAATAATAATACTCCATGTTATATTCTTATATATATTTTTTGATAACTCCTATAGCCTATATTCTAATATTTCATGCATATATAATATATAAATATGATTCGTCAAGTATTAAGTGATATTGTTCCAAAAAAGGAAGAGTTCCAAAAATCTTCCATCCATAGATTTTATTAACTTAATATTCTTTTAATAAGATCTTACTCAACAATAAATAGTTCATAAGTTTGAATATGAAATTTATATAATATAAATAAGAATCTATGTCTAGCTTATGAAAATAAACTAGCTTACAAGTTAGTATTAGTTTTTTTTCTCAATTCTATATATCTTAATTAATTTCATACATGTTGGGTCTTCATTACATGTCCTTTGTCTTCTTTTTCTTATATTCACATTTATCATTTCAATTAGTTTTGGTGACCCCTTCATTGTTTTGTCATTTGTGATTTATTGAGTGTTGTTTTCTTTCTTCTCGTTCATTGCATGACAACAATGATTTATTTTATAGTCCCGGCATTTATTTATAATTATCTATTATTTATTATCTAATATACATATATTATTTATTTATTATAGATAGATATAAACTAGAGTTTAATGGTTATGTACTAACAGTGTAAAACTATTTTACACTGTCAATCAATCACAAATCATCGTTGATATGACTTTTAAGGTAGTAATTATAAAAGTCAACAATCTTACCATACATGGTGGATTATGATTGGACGATGGTGTAAAACTTTTTTATACTGTCATTGCATCACTCATTTTCTCTATAAACTATATAAGAGGATTGATGAAAAGTGAAAATCTACATGTGGCATAATGTTACTATTTATAAAATTAAGATAATATTAGTTATTATTTTTTCAATCATCTCTACTAAAATTCTTAAGTATTTGACTCACTTATCATAAGTATAGAAGAAATAATAATATATTATAAGTTTTAAGAAATAATATTTTTTCAATTAGGTTTTTTTTTTCTAATTCATTTTCTATTGTTAGTTAAAGTCTACTAGAAAATACTAATCATGATTGAGGGTTCGTTAGATAAAAAATGAGATATATCTAATTTTATAATTTCTAATAAATTTTAATAAATAGAAAGTATATTTAAGAGTGTAATAAAAGATGTATTACTATTATTTTTATTTTTCTTTTATATAAAAATGTAAAAATAACGTAACTCTATATAAAATAACCACTCCATTTAATGATCATTTAAGAACGTTATTTAATGGCCATAAATAAGGTCCTTTTAATGGTCATAAATAAGATCATTTTATCAACACATTATTGATGTAAAAGAATTCCGTTTCAATATTTTAAAAGTTTCGGATTCAAGTTTTATGGATGATTAATTGGAATGGAAGACTCTACTAAAAATAACGAATCAAGTTTCTTTTGCAGCATTAGTCATCAACAAAACTAATAAATATTTTACAATAATATCACTGTAAATAAATATGGTCCTTTGCTTCAGCATTTCAGTTACTCATCTTCCTTGTCGATTATTTAACAGCTCAATATTGCTGCTGGAGTTTCATTCCCCACAATTTGATAGCGCTGTAAAGTGAACACGCCATCAGCCACCAGGTACGTCTATACCCTTTATGTCTCTCTCTCCCCATCTTCTTCTTAGTTCCTATAGTCTCTCTCTCGTGTGTACTTTCTAATTAAGTTCTCTGTTACCAACTTACCTTCTATGAATACGTATTGTTAAATAATGTTTTTTTTTTAATATGTATTATAAATATTTACCATCACTTAATTATCAAAGTATATATATGAGAATTTCTTCCGTAAGTCATCGTTCACTCAATAGGAAAAGGATAAGATATTAATTAATTTTTCTTCGTTTATTATCCCAAATGGAAACGTCTTGTCCCAACTCCTAACCACCAGCCGCGGTGGCCGGCATCTGAGACCCATGATTTTAGAGTTTAGACTCTGTCTGCATGTAGTATATTTGTCAATAATTAATGTAAAGAAAGAAAAAAAATGCCAAACGTTGATTCGAATGTAACAAAGCGACGAGTAATAAATGCTTTCATAGGGGATGACTTGTTTCACAATTTACAATCACAAGTGTTTGAGAATGCAATTAAAGAATCCATACCACTACCAGTCGGCAAAGCCAGTTTAGGAGCTGATAGATGCTAGAATTTTCCACCAAAAACAAAACAGGTAGGCCATGTACGTCACTAGTTTTGACTCATTTGTGAATGAAGTTAAGAGAGACTTTTTTTTTTAATTCTTAGGAACTATTTTTGGTTCTTAACTTTGAATTTTTTAATTCAAACTATTGAATTTTCCCCTCAACTTATCAATATTTAGGATTATGGTATTTTTCTGTCACTTCTAAACCTTAATCCATTTTTTTCTTTTCCTTCTACAATTTTTTTTTAATTTTCATCCATGGAAATTAATGTGAGATGCTGAATTTTTTATCCATAGAAAGACCTTTTTCATCACATTGTGTTTGGTAGTGGAGAGATAGCAAGGAAATGAGAGGGCGCAAATGGAAGAGCAAGGAATTGAGCAAAGTTCCTTTGCTTGGTAGCAAAAAAATAAAGAAGAAAGATTAAAAATAATGATGGCCCCACACATATCAATTTCCACTCTCCAAAGCAAAGAAAGGAGTGAAAATGGTATGCTTTAGTCCCATTTTACAAAATTAACCCTGTTTTGATTTATTTTTTCTTTTTTGATTTGGTCCATGCTTCTCATATAATCAATCAAGGGGATAACATAATCGAATATGCATGTGTTGTTCAGACATAATCATTTATGTTCAAGCATAATAAATTACATAGAGTCAAACAACTTATATATTCATTCTATTTATTGTCTATTTCTCTCTTCTCCATTTCTCACATACTTAATTATTTCCACTTTCTCTATTTTCTTCTATCTACCAAATATAGCGTAAGTTTTCAATAAACTTGTTATTGAGTGTGAACAAATATATAAATATCAATTGTTCATACCTTATTAATTCAGACATAATTTTTTTATTTATAAAAGTAAATACATTTTGAATGCAGAAATTTCTTCTATTATTTTTAATAAATATAATATATAGTCAAATAATTAAGAATATAAACTAAAAGATTATATATATATATATATATATATATATATATCAATTTATTAGAACATATTTGAATTTTTAATTTTCAAATATGTTTTATAAAATAATTTTTTAAACAATAATAAAAAATAATATATTTTTCTCTCACACACATAAATATATAAAAAAAATTAATAATTACTTTTTATATAGCAATAGATTTTTAACATATATAAATTCATATGAAAAGTCATATGTTTAATAAATATAAATTACATTTATTAATTTAATAAGTATATTATATTTAATAGTATTATTTAAGTTAATTATATATTATATTAAATAAATACTATAATTAATATATTATAAGTAAAATTGAATTTTTAATAGAATTATATTCTATATATTTTTTATTAAATATAATATATATTTAAAACTATTTACTTTTAATATTTATAATGGTCAAAGTAATTTATAAGCTACTAAAGTACCTTACCAAATACACTTTAAATACTATATTTATTAAATATAATGTATGGTCAAATTATATAGTCAAAATAAACAACAGAAATATAATGTTTTTTAAGTTTTTATTAAATGTAACGATTCATTGGATTAGTTGAATAATAATAATAATAAAAGTATGAAATTGAAATTGAAATTGTGATTAAATTCTACTTTATTTCTTGCACTCATTTAATTATAGGTAGGTAAATTATAAAAATCAATTAAGTCATGATTTTTTAATCGAAAACTATATATAACTCTAGAAATTTTCGAGACATGGGAGAAAAAAAAAACTATATATAAGGCATGTGATTCCCTCAAAATGAATGCAAGGTTGGCGCCGTTGTGCACTTGTGCTGACCACAGTTTTCAACGCTGACTTTGTAGTTCTAATCATAATTTTTACAAGTTTATTCTACAATTGGCCTCATGTTTCTTCGATTCCTCAATTTCCACTTTGCAGCAACAATGTCTAAGGCTCATCTTTTCAATTTCCCCCATCGCCGAATCCTCTCGAGTCTCTTCCTCTCAACACTGTTCATCCACTACTCTCTAGCTGACGTTGGCACTGCTGCCCGATATGGCCCTCCCTTTTTGCGTAAGTACAAAAAACAAATATTCACATATATTTATAATAACAAGATATATATAACTCCCAAATTAAACTCTAAAATTTTGATATCTATGTGGGTTAATGAATTAATGTGTTGTGATGAGACAGCAACCACATGTTTCGGCAGAGACGCATCACAGTTCCCGTCGAGTAACATGTTTGGAGCAGCGGGGGAGGGTATATGGGACAATGGTGCCGCGTGTGGGAGGCAGTATCAGGTGCGGTGCATCAGCGCTGCGGCTCCTAGGACTTGCATTCCTGGCCAGACGATTCAGATCAAGATTGTTGATCGAGCGCAATCATCGGTTTCTAGGCCTTCCGTAGGGGGAACTTCCATGGTCCTCTCCACCACTGCCTTCCAGGCCATCGCAAATGCCTCTGCGTCATTCATTAACATTGAATTCCAGCAGTAAGTTTTTTCAAGCCTAGACTAGATAATTAATTTAGTTTACTTCTTTTGCTTTTATTTCATGATTAATTTATTGCTTATATTCCGTGTTGGCTTTGTTTGGTGACCTATTGTTGCCTACATTATTATCTAGGTTAGTTGTTGAAAAATCAAATGTTGAATGCTTATGACTTTCCTTACATACACAAAAAAAAAAAAAAAAAATCTAGAATACTTCGTAGACTTTTGTTTATACTTCTGACTGAATCATACTGTTTCAATTTTGTTCCTGATATGCTTGAAACACTGTGAACGGTATGGTAGGAAATAGAATGAGTGAATTAAAACAGATTGAAACAGTGTAAGCTGTAATTAAAATACGATTTATAATTATTTGAACTGCACCTTTGAATAACCAGATTACACAAAAATAAGCAGTACGACCTAAATACCTTTTTAATGGACAAACAACACACACACACAAATTGTATTCTGAGCACGACTTTAGTTTTATAACTCACATCTTTTAATTACAACTTACATTGTTTTGGGAATTTTTAACAACTTGCGCCAAAAAAAAAAAAAAGGTGTATAAAAGCCAAATAAGAGGGCAGAAAACGAAAGTGGCTAGCAAAGAGTATTACAAGTTTTATTGCAGTAGTATAGAGCTCTTCCAAGACACACTCGTGTAGTCGTGTCCCAAACTGAACTTATGAGCTAGCTTTGTAAAATAACACAATAGCATCAATTAATAAAAACTTCCAACTAAATATATTCCTTATATTCATTCGTTTGTGAAATTTTTTTATTCCAGTCTTTGAAGAATAGATGAGTGCTTATTGGTTTTTATCAAAATGTGAAGGAAAATAATCTTTCTCGGCACTGAAAATACTGTAATTTTTCCATTTGCAGGGTTTGAAAACGGGAAGTAGCTCTTGGATGGCATGCAAAGCAAAGGGAATAAGGAGCCTGGCAAATTTGTTACTCTAAAAAAGTGTCTGTGATGATTATTACAGACAATAAGTAGATGAACTTGCATTTTTATTTTAATAATGGCCAGTATCGGTTGAAATATGCGTTCTTTTTGTTCTTAATGCGATGATCAAATGTCGAGTTGAATACATGAATAAAAAAAAAAGTAAAACATGAATAAAAAAAATGTCGAGTTGAATAAAAAATTAAAATTAAATAGGTTAAATTTAATGGAGTTCGGTTAGATTGAGAGTGTAAGTTTTTAAAAGTTTATCTAACCTGAATCAAACTAACTGAAGTCGAGTCATCAAATTAATTAAAAATAAGTTTAAGGCTATATTTCGTAAAACTAGTTAATAAATGAGTAAATTACACAAATTCTCTTGAGATTTATCTAAATTACATCCGACACTTCTCTATTTTTTGTTCCTACAAAAATGGGCGTGGATCCTCTCCCGTTTTGGAGGGAACTGCATGTGCAGTTAAAAAAACTGTAGCCGTTGGATTATACAAATCAGTTTGATCATTTCACGTGTCCCTTTTTTTTCACTTTGCTTCTCTCTCCTCGTAAATGGATGGGCTGGGCACTCTTAATTCTCAAACCAAAAAACACAAAACGCTCTTCTTTGAATTCTTTCTCTCTCTGCAAAGTATGTCGCCGCTGAAGGAGTGCAAGCCGTCACCAGAACGACCAACCTCATCCTCGACCACCATCCTTCCAAAACCACCACTGTTGGCAGCCACTTCCACCTATGAAACATTGAAACTCTCTCTCCTTGGGCTATAACAGGGGTTATAACTTCAGCATTAGTAACATAAAATTAACTTCTACACCAGCATTATTCTAACACCACATACTGCACACAAATTCTAATTACCTTATTTAAACATAAAATTACACTTTACAAGAAATAAAAATTGATTCTTTTGAAATATAATATAGTATAATATTAACATTTATACAAAGTAAATAGTATAATCACTTCCTATAGTGATAATCAAAGTATTAGTTACATAAAATTAAACGAGGTTGTTCTGATGACGGTTTGCCGTTCTCAGGCGACCTACTTTCAGAGAGAGAGAAGAGTGCTTTGTGTTTTTTGTTTGAGAATCTCATCCCATTTACAAAGAGAGAGAAGCCACTGAGTGAAAATAAAAAAATAAAAAAAAAGGAAAAAGAAAGAAAGGGACACGTGGAATGATCCAACGACTAAAGTTGTTTTAACTGCACCTGCAGTTCCCACCAAAACGGGAGAGGATTCGTGCCCTACAAAAACACCCCTAATTATTGAGTGATTGTAACACTAACCCCCTTAAGCATTAACCATGTTTTAATAGTTAACTGGAACATGTCATTTGAGTGACATATGAGTTTTAATGAATTTTTTTCCCCAAATAACCCTCATCTTCCTCATTTCATTGTGAGCACATTTGGTGAAAAAGAAAAAAAAAATCATGTTTTGCTTGCACCTTCACTGTAGCAGTTATTTTCCATGAACATGAAAAAATGATGAACCAAACCAACACACCATTATTTCACTCCTCCCCTGCAAAGTGCCAACACCCCCAACAATTCTTTTTTTCCTCCATGTCAACACCCACGACAGAACAAAGTTCATAGTGCCGATCCAATTAACAACAGATTTGCATAAAGGAAGAAGAAAGAAAAATCAATAAGATTTGCACAACAGATTTGTATAAAGGAAGAAGAAAGAAAAATCATAGTCCCGGTTCAATTAACAACAAATCTGAATGTCAATAACAATTTTTGGGGCTATTCAACAGAGACCAATAATACTCTCTCCCATACTTCAACTCATCTCCTCACCGACATTAGCGCCCTCCTTGATGTTCAATTTGCCCCAGTTTGAGACTTAGCGGCCCCGCTGGGGGCGTCGTCGCGCGCGTAGGGAGGCGAAACTTCGAAAGCGTCATCACGCGTCATCGTTGTGAAATCACTCCACTGTATGAACCGTAGACCAAACCCTCAACCTCCATCAGGGAAAAGGATGGTGGCGTGGGCACCGACGATGTCGTCGAGGAAGAGGGAACGTTGAGGGAATCCAACAACTTTAATTGAGTGGCACTCAGACACTCTGTGTTACGAGTTAAGTGGGGGGGTAATTTTGAGATTCTAATTAAAGACCAGGACATTATGGTCACACAACTTTAAATTTTCTCAGTTAATTAACACCGTTACGGGAAGGGGCTCAAAGTAATGTTTGAAAACAAAGGGGTACTGAGTGCAATGTCTGAAAAATTGAGAGGTATTAGTGTAATTTATTCTTGATAAATTAGCTGAATAAAGTCAAGCATTTGGGCTTGGGCCCACGGGCCACCCGCATAACCCGCAGCTCACATGATATACGAGCTTCAATATTTTGAATCCATTTAAATTGCGGGCTCGCGGGTTAAACGGGCTTGACCGCAGGCTCCACAGTTAGTCCGCAAACTTTTTATGCCTTAATTAAAAAAAATGTATTTTTTGTGGTTTAATAAAAGTAAAATAAAAATAGAAAGTAGACTGATAAGATAAAAGAATCGTGACCATTCTACTTGAAATTAGATTCATTTCAAAATAGTTAACACCAAACCAAAATCCATAAAGAATAATTCTCATACATCTAGTGATTAATTGAACTAAAAATGGTAACAAAAGGATTTTTAATTTGATTTTTAGTCACTTT
Organism: Pueraria montana var. lobata; assembly: GCA_026413185.1. Taxonomy (NCBI): domain Eukaryota; kingdom Viridiplantae; phylum Streptophyta; class Magnoliopsida; order Fabales; family Fabaceae; genus Pueraria; species Pueraria montana. The sequence goes on from CM048652.1 coordinate 10,896,273, forward strand.
TTAATTTGATTTCTTTTTTAGACAATTGTTTTTAAAATGATTTAAAAATGGGTTAAATTTCATATTTTTAAAATTTGATTTTCTATTTTTTTTAATTTTTTTGTGTGGACACAGGCTGACCCGTTTATCCCACGGGTTAAATGGTGCGGTTACGAGCTCACTACAATAGAACCCGTTTAAATTGTGGGCTTCGCAAGACGGGTTATGCGAATTGCGAGTTTTGCAAGTGCAGGCTTAAACGGGCGGATATTTGTAAGTAAATATTGTAAACTAATAAAAAATCATCGTTAATATAACTTTTAAGATAATTATTGTAAAAATTAATTAACTTTAAGATAATTATTATAAAAGTTAACAAACTTATCATATATAATGATTTGTAACTAAATAATAATGTAAAATTATTTCACAATGCATAACTTATTTTCTCATAAAAGTATTACATTTGACAACCTAGAAATTAATTTTTGTCATTTAAAAATAGATACAAGTGACATTATTATTTTTTTAAGAATTAGTTTCAGTGTTAACTTGAAGCAGCTAAAAAAAAAGGTTTAAATATTTTTTTAGTCCTTGCAATTTAGTACGTTTTTGCTTTTCATCTTTGCAATTTTTTTTTTATTTTAATCCTTGCAAATTATGTTTGTTTTGTTTTTCGTCCATAAAGCGGTTTAAATAACACTTTGAACGATGAAAAAACACTTTGAACAGTAAAAAAACGCTATCTAAATCGTTTTAAGGACGAAAAATAAAACAAATATAATTTACAAAGACTAAAGCTAAAAAATAATTGTAATGAAGAAAAGTAAAAAAATATTAAATTACAATAATTAAAAATGTATTTAAATAAATAAATAAAAAACTATCAAGATTGAAAGCCGTCAAGTTTGGTGTTGACAGTGGCATTGTGGTAATTAAGGAGATGGAGTGAGAAGGGTAATTTAGGAAAGGTGAAGTGAATGAAATAAAAGGAGCAGAGACGCGACGACTCACCTCGTACACGCCACTCCAATCCTATCTGAAAGAAAGAAAGGGTTTGTTGGGTGTGTTAAGTTAATCGATCGATCGATATGTCGGGAAAAGGGGCAAAGGGATTGATAACAGGTAAAACCTCAGCTTCAGCCAAAGACAAGGACAAGGACAAGAAGAAACCCGTTTCTCGTTCTTCTAGAGCTGGTCTTCAGGTCTCTCCCCATTCATTTTACCCTTTTTCTTTTATTTTCTTAAAAAATAATAAAGAATAATAATAAAAAATAATACTATATATTAAAGGCACTTGGTATTTTAATTCTAAATTTGGATGCTGATTGGATTTGTTGCTTAGCTTATACAAGGTGGGGTCTCTCTCTTCACTTTAGGACTCTCGGATCTTCTTATGAGCATATGCTCGGAATAACTGATTCTAGGATTTGATTTTCTTTGTAAAGGATCACCTTCTATTCTATCATTTTTCTTATCAAATAATTGTCCTGTTTTATGGTAGTTTTGCTTGTAAACTTTGGTCTCCATTTAGTTTTGCTTTCTGGTATTTTCTTATAGTTTTAATTAAGAATCATGGTCGAGGGAGCCTGACTTTCTGGTTACCAATTGTAAGGTGGCAATGTGACTCAATACTGGCTGCAGCATACAGTAACTTTGACTAACTAATGGAATAATTTAGAGCTTGCTTGTTTTTTTATTTTTGAAAACTGTTTTTCTGATTTTAAAATAAGATAAAAAAAAAATCATTTGATAAGAATAGTTTTTGGATTTTTTTTTTGAAGTAGTACCACTTTTATTCAGATAAAAAAAATTAAAATAATTTTAAGTTGTTTCAGTTTTTTCTTGCTCGTGTTTTTCCTTACGTTGTCCTATCTTCCTCCTCCATCGCTACTATCTAAAAATTAGTAATTGAAAACTGATTTATAAAATAACTTTTAAAAAATAAAAAACAAAAATTGAATCACAATTCACACACACCTTTAGTTTACCTCACTTCGTCCCTCTTCTCTATTTCCTTCTGAATGCGCATAGGTGTCACCATTAGAGCAGGTTCATTTACAACAAATTAACAATAATCTTGTTGAAATTCGAAAATTTAACTTTGGAGGGTGATGATGTGATATGACATGACATGTGAGTACTTGGTGTGTGTTTGACTTGGTGCATGTTTGGGTGAGTGGTTGTTGTAAATTTAATTTTGGATGATCTTGATTTTAATTAAAAGTGAATTTGAAGTGAAGTGATTCAAGTTTCGTTAGATTTTATCTCTCAAAAATTGGCAATGAAACTTAGTACAGAATTTTCAATCTATTGCAAAAGTTCATTTCTTTTTTCCACTTCTAGTTTAACACACTTGTAGGAGCTAAATTGCAATTTGATGGGACACAACCAAACATAATTGTTTTTAGTAGAATGACATTTCTATCATTAAACATGATTTTTAGGCTTACAAATGGCCATCCAAACAAGCTATTAGTAAGTAACTGGGTAAAGTCTGTGTTTTTCTTTTTATACTCAAGGGGTTGAGTAATCATAATTAATGTTGCAAGTAGTTGATTTTGTTTTTGATTGGTTAAATTGAACATGAAAGCAGTCAAAGCACCAGGGTTGATGGAATGATCAAGCCTCTAACCTATCATCACATCCAAGTCTTTTAAGATGAGCTACAAGCTCAAGGGCCGTTTGCCTGTTGTTGATCCATGTGTTTCTTTTAAGTCATGGAATGGTGTAATTATTATTTCCAGGTTTTATGCGTGGAGAAATTTCTGGACTATCAGTTCAAATCATGACGATGAACTTCAGTTTATGTTTGAAGTCTTTTGTTTGTTAGTTTAATAATTGTAATATGCGTTTCTTGTCCTCTGGTGTGTCATCTTTTATATGTTTTGATACAGTTCCCTGTTGGACGTATTCACCGTCTTCTGAAGTCAAGGGCGACTGCCAATGGAAGAGTTGGGGCCACAGCTGCAGTGTATTCTGCTGCTATCCTGGAGTATTTAACTGCAGAGGTGTTGGAGTTGGCTGGTAATGCAAGCAAGGATCTGAAGGTGAAGCGTATTACCCCTAGACATTTACAGCTTGCTATACGCGGAGATGAAGAACTAGACACCCTCATTAAAGGAACAATTGCTGGTGGTGGTGTTATTCCTCATATCCACAAGTCTCTTATCAACAAATCCTCAAAGGAGTGAGGGTTAAAAGAAAAAATATTTGAGTTAACCTTGGAGATGAGTTTTCCTGTAAATTTGATGGTATTTTAATTTGTGGATAATTTGCCTGTTAGTTTGGTAGAAGGGGCATTCTGCAGCAATTCTGATAACTTTATTTGACCTGTATTGACTGATATACTAGCTTCTGTGCTATGGTACTACAAGCTACATGGAACTAGCTGTTAGGATGTATGTTGAAGCATGGTTAATTATTATGTTCAACCTATTATCTATGTTGTTTCAATGTTTTGAACTGTTTGGTATGTGCAAGATTTGGCTAATCCCTAGTGGACGAGTCTTCTGCTGCTTGTTTTAGTCGCTTCCGGTTACTCTTTCGTGCCAGAACTAAGTTGCATAGAGAAATATAAGAACGGTTTAACAGAAGAAATACTTATGTATAAGGACTTAATGGTTAAATAAACCTATTGAAAACTACAAGTGAAATGAATAAATCCTAAAGCCATAAATTAGCTCTCTAAAACTTATCCTAATAATAATAGTTTTATAAGGGTACACATATTTGTTTGGTATTTTTTTTTTTTTGAAAGTCGCTAATAATTATAATTGTTTTAGAAGCTACTCAATATAGTTTCTCAAAATAATACGAAATCTATTTTTGTAATTTACTTTTTAAATTTAACAAACACATTAAAAAATTTAAAAGTAATGTTTTATATATAAAAAAAAAAATTGAAACAAATTTGTATTATAATTGACTAGTTTTGTTTTATTCACTTCATTTATAGTTGTAAAAAACTAGAAGGCACGCGCGCGCACGGACGAAGAGAGACCATAAACGTCGTGCTCAGAAGTTTGAAGAGAAAACGTTGATCCGATCCGAATTTGCAAATTGCAATCCTTCTTCCTTCCCGTATCAGAGTCCAGTACGATGTCGTTTGGGTCCTCTCTGTTGTCTCATCCGCATGCCGTCCGATTCTTGTCCAACAACAACAGAACCTCTCGCTTCAAAGCCACTGCCGAAGTTCCCGATTTCCTCTCTGCAGATTGGTATTCTTCCATTCCTTACCACAATCCTTCTTCCTTCTTCTTATATATTAGCCAGATTCGAATTGATTTTCGAATATTCCAATTGGCAGGTTTGAATCTCGGAAGAAAAGACCCTTTGGGCCACGATTAGATGTAACCACTAACCACCTCTTCCCCTCCTCTTTTTTTTTTATCTTTCTTTGGTCCGTTTCTGTTAAATCAATATTTGCTATAGTTTAGTGCAGAAGATGCGGTGCATTACCAGCTTGAAGCCTTGAAGTACAATGACCAGCCCCGTCCCGATTATGGAATTGAGGTTATGTACAGGTTTGCTGGATTTGATCCTTTTGAAAGGTCTCCCTATTTTGGGCCTTTCTTTGATTTGGGTCAGGTTAGTAGTATTTATTAGTATATTCTTTTTTTAATTATTACTGTTATATTAATAATTAATATATACATACTGTTACTGAGATATGCGTATGTTGAAATTGATGCTAACCCGTACACACCTGTGTGTGTTTGTATGCAGTTTGAAAGGTTTAGGCGTATTTTTCACCATTCTACTTATCGAGTCTTACTAGGTCACAAGGAGAGAAAGATCATGAGCACTTTGTTTGTCGAGGAGGTACAATCTTTTGCTTTTCTTCATTTCTTTTTTTTTCTTCAATCATTCTTTTTTTTCTAAACTGAAGTTATGGGATGATGAACTTCAAACAGAACAAATACAAGCAGCGGGTTTGGATTCGTGGAAGTCGACCCGAGGAAGAGGAGATTTTTCAATTTACAATGGTTCAGGTTTGATCATGATTTCTATTTTCTTCTATACTGTTTGTTTGGTTCAGTTTATTTGAAAAGTAATGGCTCATTTTTTTTTGGAAAATAAGTAATAGTATGTAGTTACGGCAGTTTGTGAACTGTTGATTGCTGCAGGGGTATTTAATTTTGGGATTTTTTTTTTTTTTAAATTGAATGAAGATAAAGTAATTTTAATAGTTGATGAGAAAATCAGCTATATCCCAACATGTCCATTATTTGTTACGTATATATGTATGTAATATCAGTTTATTCTTTTATTAACGACAAAATTACTTACTTTATTTTCTAAAGGGAGTTTCTCACTTTAGAGGAACTGGGTCCAGAATTTTGATAGTACTTTTGGTAATTCAATGATAGATAATTTGAATTGTTTTCATAAATTTAGTATATTAGTTCCTTCTTATTATATGATTTAATTTGATCTACTCATGTTTGTTTGTTTGTCACTGGCAGAGGGTTGGTGGATGCTGGGATGGTTACTGGTTGACAGAGTCTCTGCTTCACAATACGGATACATTTTCTGGTGGATTAGCATATTGAAAGTCATCTGATGCAGGAATCAGGTTCATGAGGTTCCACTGTCAAAAGCATCAAATGATCAACATTTCTGCAATTACTATCCTAATCTGTAAAATTTGTGTACATATGTAAGAAATTCAGCTGTTAATATGTTGAATAAGGGGACATATTTGGTCCCTCGCTAATCAAATGTAAACATTGTTGTACATTTTACTAAATGTTGCAGGAGCTGGCATACTTTAGTGCTTATGCTCACATGTTACACTTGTGCATACCATCGTGAGCGTGCATCTTAATGCACCCTCTGATTCATTTATCCTACAGAATGGTTCAAAATAAGTTATAACCTATGACCTTTTGGAGCTCAAAGTTGTAGTCATTAAGATAAAATAGAATGGTACCAAAGTTTTATATTACCTTTTCGTGGTACTGTTTTTTCAATCGTGTTGATATTTGGCAATACTGAGAATGTAAGGAACCTAGATTGCAGCAATCCATGGAGGCTTAATTAAGTTTTTAGTTCCTAAATTTTTTCAAAATTTGATTTTTAATCCCTAAACTTTAGTTTGACTGGTCAATGTTTCTAAACTTTTTAAAAATTCAATTTTTAATTCTTGAACAAAATTTTGACCAATCAAAGTTCCTAAACTTTTTAAAAATTTAGTTTTTAGTCTTTGAACTAATGAGATTTCAGGGACTAAAAACCAAATTTTTAAAAAGTGTTGGGACCTTGACCGGTCAAACTAAAGTTTAGGAACTAAAAATAGAATTTGTAAAAAGTTTAGGAATCTTGACTAGTCAAATTAAAGTTTAGGAACTAAAAATTAAATTTTAAAAAAGTTCGGAGCCTAAAAACTTTATTAACCTATCCACGGAATTGAAATTTTTTGTAAGTATTGTACGGCATTACAAAATATGTATGTGGCCTTGAAATTAAAATTCTATCGTTTGTTATTGCTTGCCGAAAGATGCAAGCAACTGTGTGAGACAGGTTCTCATGTCATGGTGTCTGGTTCTGTTTTCGTCATCGGACATACACGTTGTTTTTTGTGGTGCTAGAAGCAATTCAGAAGCTACATCTTTGGTGACATCACGTGGCTGTTCTGCTGTTTAGTTGTGTGAAGACGGGTCAAAGATAACCCAATTAACCAACAAGAAACCAAACAACTGCAACTAACTAAAACGACACCATTCAAATATAACACTTCTCTTATACAACCAAAATGAGACTGCTTAATTACTTTTTTTCTTTTTTAATTTCAGCCTATATCACATTCCACTTTCACACGTATTGGACTTGGACACTTCACGTTCCATTTTCAGCATAAATCTAAATTCAAATTAGACTTCAAAAAATAAAATTAAGATAGGTTTATAACAAAATTATAATCAATATTTTAAAAAGATATATAATTAAGATATAAAAATTTTAAGTTTGATTGAAGTGGTAGTTTTATTTTTTTTATTTTTTTTAGGCTTAATTGCAGATTTTACCATCCAACTTTCATAATTTTGCAAATTTTACCACCCAACTTTCATAATTTTACAAATTTTACCACCCAAGTTTTAATTTTGCAAATTTTACCACTCAACTTTCATAATTTTACGAATTTTACCACCCAAGTTTTAATTTTACAAATTTTACCACCCAAGTTTTCAATTTTTGCACATTTTACCACCTAAGTTTTCAATTTTTGCACATTTTACCATCATGATGTTTCACAAATTTTTTTTTTTTTAATTCTTTAACTTTTTTTTTAGTAAAATATCAGAGTGGTAAAATGTGCAAAAATTGAAAACTTGGGTGGTAAAATTTGCAAAATTAAAACTTGGGTGATAAAATTTGCAAAATTAAAACTTGGGTGATAAAATTCGCAAAATTATGAAAGTTGGGTGGTAAAATTTGTAATTAAGCTTTTTTTTTATTGAAACTTATATAAAGATATTCTCTAATCAAGATATTAATCACCATATTTCGCTGGGATATTCTCTGTTATTTTATTTCTGAAGACACAAGCCTTTGTAACAATTCAATTGTAAGCGATACAAACTAAAGTTGCAGTGAAGGCCAGTCATTATATGCTGTATTTTACATTAGTAAAAACATGGGCAAACTGAGAAGACTTTAATCGCTGCAAGTGCAAAAACATGAGGACCATGTTGGTTAAGCAGACATGATAATTCCCACAATACAAGCACGCCACCAAAGACCTGAATCACAAGAATCTTGGAAAAAGAGAGGAGTTTTGAGCATGTGACAATACACAACCACTTCCAATTATTCATATGCTAACCTAGATATGAAGCATTGCACTAAATCAGTTCAAACATATGTCAATGATACGGTCATGCAGGAACTGGCCAAAATGAAGATCACATTCGTTGGCGTTATCATTACAAAATCCCGAGTTGTAATTACTAACTTCATGTTGAATACTTGGAACCAACAAAGACATCAACAGTGACTTGAGAAAGGCACAATCTCTACCTAAAGGGTACAAGTACACAAATCACTTGAGACAGGAAGGAAGATCATAGGCATTGAGAAATATGTATCATGAAAAGGCTAATAAGCAGAAACAAAAGAAATGAAAAGAGAGAAGGAAGATCCCATAGCCCTCTCTTCCGGTGATTCCAGCCGGTCACCCTTTAAGGCCGATTGAGAGATAGGCGGGGCTTTGCTATTCTCGCCTCCTAATCTTGTAAAATTACTCTCCTGCCCCTCCTCCATTCCTTACACCCCATCCCACTCCCTTCTCCTCACAATCTCCACCCTCACTCACAACCTCGTGTCACTTTCCTTCCCCTCCTTCAGTTCCTACACTTACTCACACTCTTAAGTTGTGTAGATCAACGGAATCATGGTTTCACGGTGTTCAATGCACAGCAAAATCGTGATTTCGTTATTTTTTTTGTTTTTTACAGTACACAACGGAATTGTGATTCCATTGTGTATGAAAAATACATACACAACGGAACCATGATTCTGTTGTGCATGTATTTTGCATACACAACGATTCCGTTGTGCAAGTCATTTTTCGAACACAGCGGAATCGTGGTTCCGTTGTGTATGAAAAAAACATGCACAACGGAATCGTGATTCTGTTGTGCACGCAGACAGTATTTGATTTAATTTTTTTACTATTATTAATTTAGTGAACTTTGATTTTTTTTTTCTTTTCAGTAGTAGCAATGGATTGGAATACTTTTATTTCTGATGAAGTTATGATGCCAAGTAGTTGGAAAAATATGATTGATGCAAGTGAAAATGCTTTAGACCAACTCGGTGAACAAAATGAAATGCAAGCAGATGATTATGTGATGGACATTGAACCTCACCACAATTATCCTGACTTCTCCAATAATTTCATGACTAACGAGGTTCATTGATTAATTATTGTTTTTATGTATATGATATTTTTTGTATGTGTGTTTTGTTAGTGAAGGAATGCATTTTGTTTTTAGGCTTTTGAAGAGCGAGATCACTTGTTGACGTGGGTTCGATTTATCGCAAAGGAACTTGGATTTGTTGTTGTCATAGAAAGGTCAGAAGCTGACAAGAAAACTTTTGTCCTACTGGCTTGTGAAAAGGGAGGAAAGTACAAACAATATAGAGATAAGTTAGTCCGCAAGACTACTGGAAGCAAAAAATGTCAGTGCCTGTTTAAATTAAAAGGGAGGCTTGTGAAAGGCATTGGTTGGAAACTTTATGTGGTTTACGGTTTTAAAATAAAGACATTTAGTCATCATATTTGTTCCACAATTTCAGTTTGACAGAAGGACCAAAATCACAGATTTTATAAAATTGGAGACTAAATGTCTCTATTTTAAAATAGGGAGACCAAAATTGCGGATTTTGAAAAATATCATTTAGTCCCGATATTGTTTTTATTTTAAAATATGATGAACCAAAATTACAGATTTTAAAAATAGAGAGACCAAAATTGCATTTAAGCCATTTATATTTTTTGTTAATTTAAACTTTTTATATTTTATATATGTGGATTTTTAAGTTTTAACATGGTTATTGAAATTTAAATTTAAATTTTTAAAATTCATATTTATTAAAAATAAATTTCAAAAACCTAAAAATAGAGATGACATTGTTTAAAAAAAAGAGATGACAAAGAAAAAAAAAAGATGTTCAAATAGAAAAAATTAAAAAATATAATGCCTTTGCCTCAACGGAAATGTAATTCCGTTATATTGAATTTCATTGAAAATAATGGAATTACATTTCCTTTTAAGTAATCGTGTAAAAAAAAAAGTAACGGAAACGCATTTCTGTTGTAATATTCAACAAAGCGGAATTGTGTTCCGTTACTTTTTTTTTACTCCCTTTCATTATAACGGAAACATAATTCCTTTGTTTAATTTTTTTTCACCCCATTAAATACAATGAAAACACGATTCCGTTGTATAAATGTACAACGGAATCGTGATTCCGTTGTGTTATGTACAACGGAATCACGATTCCGTTGTGTTACGTAGAGGTGAAAAAAAAATCTTAAAACGGAATCGTGATTCCGTTGTACACTTGTACAACGGAATTGTGATTCTGTTGTACACTTGTACAGCGAAATCATGATTCTGTTGAAAAGTGTACAATAGAATCATGATTCCATTGTATAAGAGGGGTGAAACAAATTTGTACAACGGAATCTCCATTCTGTTGTACAAATTTTTTCACCTCTTGTACAACGGAATCACGATTCCATTGTACACTTTTCAACGGAATCGTGATTCCTCTGTACAAGTGTACAACGGAATAATGATTCCGCTGTACAAGGGTATTTTGAGAAATCAAGAAAAAATCACCCATGTAGGTGGTGAGAATAGCAATTACCAAAGAGAGATGGAAGATCTCATAGCCCACTCTTCCGGTGCTTCCAGCCCATCACCCTTTAAGGCCGATTGAGAAATAGGCGTTTGAACAACATGGACCCAAAAACAAGAGAAGATTTCCGGAAGGGGGCTTTGCTATTCCCTCCCTGTGTTTTGCTAAGTTCACCTCCAACTTTTTCATTTTTTCTTACAAAAGTACCCACAACAAAAATGAGTTTTTGTTGTGTATCTGGACAAGATTTGTCGAGATGTACAACATAATACGTTTTCATTGTGTATCTCGACATTCTTATCCTAATACATAATAGAAATGTATTTTCGTTGCATATCTCGACAAATCTTATCAAGATAGACAACAAAATCTTGTCAAGATATACAATTGAGTCAAGTTATACAAAGCTTAAGTTCAGTTTGTTTATTTAACGAACTCAATTTTAAACTTAAGTTCAACTCATTTGGTTCATAAATCATGTTCAACGAATCAATTATCGAATTGAGTCTCAAATAAATTGATTCGGTTACCTTATCCTTCCTAATTGTTATGCCTTTGAGCTATTTTCTAAATGCAAAACTGCAAACATTGTTGCTTAGTCCCCATAGAACAACACAAGCCTTAGTCATCATGATCATCATAGGTGCAGTTCTTTTCATTTCCATTTTAAGTGCTGATACTGCCTCAACTTTCGCGCTGCTTTCTACCTTTACATATTTGAATTGAATATTGAAACAAAAACCTACACTTCAAAATCTAATATTGCCTCTTACCACATTTTGATGTGCGCGTGTTTTACCAACTTTAAAGCACTATGCTTTTGTCAATTAAATTAGGATTGTCTGTGTATCTTGCATGTTATATGTTATGAGTGGTCATGTTTTTAAGTGACACTTAATTTTTAATATTATGAAATTAAGAATATGATATAATTAATTTTGTTTAACATATTATATTTAAAATTATAAAAATTATAAAAATATTATTTAATTATTACCAATTTAACTATATTAAACTATTGAATCTTGATCTTAATACCTTCACTACTTAATACCTTCACTGATTGAGGTAAATCTGACTTTAAAAACATTGACGTGTCTCATTTTTCGAGGCCCACTAATGAAATGTGAATGAGAATAGATTGTGCATTACATACATATACACGTGTAGTTGTGAGATTTCCTTGGAATGGAAGTTCTTGCTCTAAAAGCACTTAATCTAAGCCAAGCTAGCTAGAGGTTGTCAACATGAACGCAATCGTAAATGATTGAGCATTGGGACAGAACCATGTACTTTACTACCAACGCTCATATTTCCCATGTTGATTGTGTCTCCCATTCTATCTTTATATCAACTTTCCAAGTTGTCGACCATGTCCATGTACAAAGGATCATAGCTATTAGCTGCTGTTTTCTTTTTTCTTTTTTTTGCGCTTCTCACCTACCTGTCATATTATTTATAAGTTATATGTGTGTGCTGTCTATTTCTTAATCCATATATACATGTATTGTGTATATAACTTTTATGATTATGATGATAAAATATTGTAATAAGTCAACTTGCGGAATATAGTTGGAGGGCATTAATGTTCCTGCCTCAACGAGAAAAATGTATTACCTAGGAAGTATAATTTTATGTTTTATACTGTAAGATAAAACATTGCTTCAAAAGAAAAGGAAAATGATATAATATTATTTATCATAAATATTAATTTGGGAAGAATATATTTTTAGTCTACGTACTTTTATTCAAAATTGGTTTTAGTCCTTGTATTTTCAAATCGACTATTTTAGTCCTCAATCTTTAAAAAATATGTGAATTTGATTCCTTAACAGCACTAATATTATTAATGGAGAAGGACTAAATCCACATATTTTTTAAAGTTTGAAGATAAAAATCAATTTTGAGTGAAAGTATAGGGACCAAAAATATATTTTACCAAAAACATAAAATTGATTAATTATGTTTTAGTTGTTGAATTTTTTTGAGTTTTTTATTTTTAGTTATTGAATAAAAAATTATACCATCATTAAATAATGAAGTGGCGTTGTATATAAACTGTATGATTGTTATGAGATGTTATATATAATGAATCAACCAAAAGGGAATATAGTTGGAGGACGTTAATGTACCTGCCGCTAAAAGTAATAAGAAAAATGCATTACTTAGAGAGTAGACTTTTATAATAGTAGTTTTTCTATAAAGGTAGTTTGATAAAACAGAAAAAAAAATAAAAAAATCGTAGTATTAATAAAATAACATACAACTGCATCAGCCGGGAGTCGAACCCGGATCGATTGCTTGGATTGGACTACTAATGCTATATTGTTAATTTTAAATTGAAACATAATTATCCTAATGGTATCTGACAATGATTTACATAGTTATTGGTATCCAACTTCTAAAAAATCAGTTGTTAATTTTGTTTTATGCAGTGAATAGTGAATTAGCGAAAGTTGCATTTGATTCTCCTGCCTTTGTCAAAATGAAACAAAACTAATTAACTAGTACCACTAAAATGATATCATTTTTTGTTTGTATCCTAGTGTGCTAGACTGCTAGTTAGCATTTTCAACCAAAAAACACTAACGCATGAATGGAATATGCTAAACTAAAATTCCCAATTTGGGCCCAAGCCCTTGATCAAAACAAACTCATCAGTTGGATGATAGGGATTGATCTGCCTAGTTAACTAATCCTTCTTTTTGGAAACAGGAAAAAACAAAGCAAAACCTTTCCATCTGCTGTTTAATTATAGAAAAAAAAAAATGACAAACATCAACTTAACTTACGTCACTGATGAGCGATATCAGTTGTTTTAGTCACAATTCATTACTTCAAAAGCATATTTATAACTCAAGGAACTGGATTCTCTTCCTCCCAAGTTTGTATTATCCTCCTAATCTTAAACACAGGAAGTTGACACACTTAATTTATCATAGAATAGTCTGCACAAAGAACACATCATCTTTCAAATAATTGCTTAGATGAGCAGTTTATCAAAATGAGGCCTATAAAAATCAAATCCATGAGACTCATAATAGTCAAGACTCAAAGGATATCATATAAGAAAAAAAAAAATCGAAACACCTTTGTACTGTATCTTTGAATATGAACCCAAAACAGCACACGTTAACCAATCAGACAACAAAGAAGTGATAGAAGACAAATTTTGTTGCAGAGCAAAGTTGTTGGTAATCAGCAGCGGCGAATTTGCGTCATTTCTTACTTCACTTGTTATTATATTACAATAAAAATACTATAAAATATGCTACAATATAATATTATATTCATATACATTAGTGAAAATATGATGGACATGGCTTAAAATGATGGTATTTCGTTCCAAACAAACACGAATACATTTTGTTAATATTTAAATCAAAATGTGTGTCCCATGACATATAATTTTCCACCTGGAAGAGCATAGCTATTGGCACAATGTTGTAGGATGTGGATTCAAATCATAAAGGAAGATAAGAAGGTGTGACCCGAAACCCGACAGATGAGTTGTGTGGATCTAGGATGGAAAAGATACCATGTGTACCAAAATCCCCATGGATCCGGAAAAAGATCTGTTGCTCCATGGGTCAACGGGTATATATTCATTACTATATAGGATACTTACTATATATTACTTCTCTCTCAGTATTATTATATTATACGAGTTTAATAGTTACAGTGTAAAACAGTTTACATTGTTATTCAATCATAATTCATCGTTGATATGACTTTTTTGAGGTAATTATTGTAAAAATCAACAAATTTATTATAAATAGTGATTTGTGATTAAAAGACACTATAAAATTGTTTTTACGATATAAGTGCATAACCATTTTTCTTCGTAGAATATGAATATTGTACGTATTCCCCCACTAAATAACTAATGAATGTCCATTCTTATCATGCATTTAGATGCATGTGCTGGACGGGGCTTTGCTTGACCTAAAATAATGTTAATGTGTCTCGCATCACCTTCATGATTTTACCTCAAAGTGAACTAAAATATTTCAAAAGTAACAGGAACAAACGCACGAGTATAATGATATAGGATTAATATTTAAATACGAGATCGACATGGGTATCATAAATAGCAAGCAAGCTTTCAATTTAGGCAATTGAAAGGCTCTGATAATGTACGAAGATTAATCCTGCAATAAACCGTACTAAGGATGTTAGTATCTTAAAAACGAATATTAGTCTCGTGCTAGCTATACCTCGTAACGTAAGATCAAATTTATTTAAATAAAGAGGACTTTTTTTATTATTTAGGGCGTGTTAGGTGTGATTTATTTTCATTACATATATATTAATGATTAAGATCAAATTTATTTCATTTTAATTTTAACTGTATATTTACGCATGATTATATAGTTAAAATTATTCTTATGTAAATAATTGTCACCTAATATATTTTATAAGCTCCATAGACAGAGAGAGAGGAGAGGTCAACTCATATCCATATAACTTATATCTACCAAAACTACACCAACTCTATTCTGAAATCAATTTCTTCTAACAATTTTCCTGGCTCCCATTTTCTACTCAAATAATTATAGGAGTATCGCTATTTGGAATATGAAATTATTTAAGTAGTTCAAATTTAAAATTTGAAAAAAAAAATGAATGATTTTTATTTAAAATAAATTATATTTTTTAATTTAGATAAAATTGATGTCCCAAATGATGAATTTTGAGTGAAAAAGAACTTAAAATGGTGAAATTTAGTGATTTTTTAAAATAGAAAACAGAAATTCAAATATTTTAAGTATAAATAACATATTGACTAAAAATCAATCAAATTAAATCTAAACTTATAAATTTGCTATAATAGTGTGAGGAGGAAGTCATTCTTCCTTTGCTTCCGCATAATCTGTATTTTTGCTTAAGCAGCCCTCTTCTTTATATTAAGATATAGAAGAATAGAATAAAATATGTGAGGTCGGCAATTTAGGAGTTCCATTTACAATGGAAATTTGTATTACCTTGTAAGGCAGGACCAAACTCCAAAGCCAATCTTCCCGAATCTAGCAAACCATAATTTTAAAAACATTTATCAACCATTTTTTTTTAAAATAAAACTCTATATGATATTTCTTTTTCTTCTGTTTTTTTTAATTGAGAGAATCCAAATTTTATTAAATACCATCAAATTTCTTGGGTTCTGTATTCTAATTAGATATCCCCGTCTATTGCTTTATTACTAGCTAAATGATGATAGATTCCGGTTGAACATTTTATTTTATTGTTCAAGTCAGAACATTAATCAATCAAAGAGGATCCATTCTTTATAGCATACCCATTACAGTATTTACACGAGACAACTATTTTTTCAGAAAAGATTTTCTGATCCTTTTTATTTTTTTATTTTTTTTTCTGAGTGTATATATAAATTATTACATGATCCGAAATCCTGTAATCCAGTTTAAACTATTAATCATATTTTTCAATTTAATTATAAAAAAATTAATAAAGTATCTCATAGAAATTAATCAGCATCATATAATATAATCCCAGACAATATAATAATTTCTCAGGTGACTTAATTGTATTCACAAGAACTTGAAAGATCAAAGAGAAGAATTCCATGATGTCCAGTTCTTTCTAATGTTTGGTCGTCAGGCAATATATTGTTCGAGGGTGATAAATAAAGATAAGCAACACTACATCTGGCTCTGTGTTTGGTACTTAATTTTTTCATTTATTTTTTCTTCTATTTTTAAATTTTTATTTGATTTAAAATAATATTTAAGAGAGGATATTTGATTTAAAAGCAATTTAGAGTGGAGAGTTATTTGATTGTGCTTAGTAAAAATTTTGGACTTTTTTATTTCTTGACTAAAATATTTTGATTTAATGTATCCAAAAAAAAATATATTAAATACATTTTCTATAAAAAACGATAATTTTACATTGAATTTTTTTTTGGCTTAATTATACTTTTTGTCACTTCATCTTTCATATTTTTGCGAATTTTTGTCACAAAATTATGAAATTTGTATATTTTGCCACCAAACTTTCGAAATTTCACATATTTTACCACTCAACTTTTTTTTGTGTGCATATTTTCTCACTAAACTTTCAAAATTTCACACACTTTGTCATCCAATTTTTAAAATTTCGCATATTTTGACCCCTATATTATAATTAAGAAATTTTGTTTTAAAAATTGAGTGACAAAATACATGAAATTTTGGAAATTAGGGTAATAAAATGTGCAAAATTCCAAAAATTAGGTGACAAAATGTGAAAATTTCATAGTTTGGTGGCAAAATTGGCAAAAACATAAAAGATGAGCGGAAAAAAATGCAATTAAATCCTTTTTTTTATGATTCAATAACTAAACCAACATGTTATGTCATAAGAAAAAGAGAAAATAAGATATGCATGGATCTAATAATAAATTAATATGTATGATAAATTTATTAACTTTTATAATAATTACTTTAAAAGTCATATTAAATATAAATTCTATTTGGTTGACAGTATAACATTGATAACGCATGCCTTGTACTCTAAGAAAAAAAGGTAAAAAAATTATTATGACAAGACTTGTCATTGTTTATGTAAAACTCATTAACTTCATTTTTATATCTTTCCCTCTGTCATAACATATTAGTGCCTAACGTGAGAGGTTTCCAATGGGTATGATTTTGAGGACCTGTCCTTTTCAATAAGAAATGCACATTATTGAGCCAACGCAGAAGATTGCATGAAGGATTGACTGTGAGTCCTTCCACCACTATATAAGTAGGTGCCCCCATTCCTAAGGTTCCATCAATCCTCTTCTGCCTGTTGCCACAACAGAAAGAGAGAATTGAAGAAAATACTTATTCACACATACATAACATAAACACATTCCCATTTATGTGATTCATTCTTAAACCAGCAACAGGTGATTCAATTCATTCTTTGCGTTGCACATGACAAGTTTGTGATACATAGCCCATATCAGAATTAACTTCTTGATTTGCATAAGTTGAAAGAAAGGAAGGTGGAGATGGAAAGTGGTGAGCTGAGAGTGGCAAGTGCACGCATAGGGAGCTCTAGCGTGTGGAGAAGCAGTGGCATTGATGTGTTTTCAGGGTCTTCAAGAAGGGATGATGATGAACAAGAGCTTAAATGGGCTGCAATTGAGAAACTCCCAACGTATCTACGCATGACTAGGGGCATTCTCACTGAGACTGAAGGCCAACCTACAGAGATTGATATAAACAAACTTGGCCCACTTCAGAGGAAGAACTTGGTGGAGAGGCTCGTCAAGATTACAGAACAAGATAATGAGAAGTTCTTGTTCAAGTTAAGAGACCGCATTGATCGGTAAGCAACTAATATGCCTGCGTGCGTGTGCGTGCATGTGTGTGTTTTAGTTTTGAGATTTTTTATCTTTTAGGCCCTATGTGCTTGTTGGATTATGTATAAGGAAATTTATAATGTGTGTGTTGAAAGTGCAGTGTTGGACTTGAAATTCCAACGATTGAAGTCCGTTTTGAGCACTTGAATGTTGAGGCAGAAGCTCATGTGGGAAGCAGGGCACTACCTACAATCTTTAACTTCTGCATTAATTTGTTGGAGGTAATTGTAAATGGTCAATAGATTTGGATGTTGTCACAAGAGTTGTTTTTGAAGCAGAGAACACTGACATGTTCAAATGTATGTGTGCATTTGCTCTCTCTTTCTGAAGGGGTTCCTCAATTCTCTTCACCTTATTCCCAGTCGAAAGAAGCCATTCACAGTTCTTGATGATGTCAGTGGAATCATCAAGCCTAAAAGGTAAGAGGGTGGTGTTGAACTTTGTGGAATTGGTATGTAGGATTGTTGGGGAACTAAACTATCGTTTTTCTCAACATATTTTTGTTTTGGCTTATGCAGAATGACACTGCTTTTGGGCCCTCCAAGCTCTGGAAAGACCACATTATTGTTGGCACTGGCTGGAAGGCTTGGTAAAGATCTAAAAGTAAGGACATGTGAGATTTTCTGCACTGATGAATCAGAATCATTTAAGGCTTATGATTCATTCAATTCTATTGCTTATGAATTGCAGTTTTCGGGGAGAGTTTCGTATAATGGGCGTGGCATGGAGGAATTTGTGCCTCAGAGAACATCTGCTTACATAAGTCAAACTGATCTACACATAGGAGAAATGACAGTAAGAGAAACATTGGCCTTTTCTGCAAGGTGTCAAGGGATCGGAACCCGTTATGGTCAGTTAGCCCTTCAAAAACAACACAGTCAACCTTGATGTCTGGACTTTGAGGGATTATGTCACTTAACTTTGATTGAACTGTTTTCAATTTGTGTAACTTGCAGAGATGCTGGCAGAATTGTCAAGAAGAGAGAAGGCTGCAAACATTAAGCCAGATCCTGATCTTGATATTTATATGAAGGTGACGTAAGATCAAAATTAAATGTTAATGTAACCTCTTTTGCAGTTTTTCAAATTAAGTCCACAATCAATATGTTAGAAATGTAAGTGGTAATCTAAACATACTGAATTTTCAGGCAGCAGCACTAGAAGGCCAAGAAACCAATGTAGTTACAGATTATATAATGAAGGTAGCACAGTAAATTCTTGAAATTTGCAAGATGATTTTAATTTTTAAGAAGAAACTTAGTTGTTCATGTTTCTAACATTTGGCAGATTTTGGGACTAGAAGTTTGTGCTGATACCATGGTAGGGGATGACATGATTCGGGGTATTTCTGGGGGACAAAAGAAGAGAGTCACAACTGGTAAACCAAAAATCTTGTTATTTGTTAATATGAAATATTTTTATATTTTATGAAACTCTATATGTGACTACCAATTACCAAGTTGATTTATTATTTGTGTCCAATGAATTATAGGTGAGATGCTAGTTGGACCAGCAAGAGCACTTTTCATGGATGAAATATCAACTGGTTTAGACAGTTCTACCACATTCCAAATGGTCAATTCTCTAAGACAATCTATCCACATTCTAAATGGAACAGCTGTGATCTCTCTTCTCCAGCCAGCACCAGAAACTTACGAGTTATTTGATGATATAATTCTGCTCTCAGATGGGCAAATTGTGTATCAGGGTCCAAGGGAAAATGTGCTTGAGTTCTTTGAATACATGGGGTTCAAATGTCCAGAGAGGAAAGGAGTAGCAGACTTTTTACAAGAAGTAACTTTCTAAGTTTCACTATACTTGTTGTTTTCCTCTTTTCATCCTTAAAACGTAAACCACTCAGTTCTTTATGTTCATGTATATGACAGGTAACATCAAGAAAAGACCAAGAACAGTATTGGGCAAATAAAGATGAGCCATACACCTTCATCACTGTTAAAGAGTTTGCTGAAGCATTTCAGTCATTTCACGTTGGTCGAAAACTTGGCGATGAACTTGGCTCTCCATTTGACATGTCCAAAGGCCACCCTGCTGTGTTAACCAAAAACAAATATGGTGTTAGCAAGAAGGAACTTTTGAAATCCTGTGTGTCCAGAGAATTCTTACTCATGAAAAGGAATTCGTTTGTCTATATTTTCAAGATGTGGCAAGTAAGCACTGTTCTAGCTTCAACATTTTGTTTTCCTTCCTCAATCATTAGCACTAGCTAGTTCAACTATTCAGCAAAAAAAAAAAAAAAAAGCTAGTTCAACTAGATTAATTCATGTTTCATTTCTTTCATTTTCAGTTGATTTTAACGGGATTCATAACAATGACATTGTTCCTGAGAACTGAGATGCACCGGGATACAGAAACTGATGGTGGGATCTTTATGGGTGCATTGTTCTTTGTACTAATTGTGATTATGTTCAATGGATACTCCGAGCTATCCATGTCCATCATGAAACTCCCCGTTTTCTATAAGCAAAGGGACCTTCTCTTTTTTCCTTCATGGGCATACTCTTTGCCTACATGGATCCTTAAGATTCCTATCACCTTAGTGGAAGTTGGTATTTGGGTTGTGATGACTTACTATGTTATAGGATTTGATCCTAGTATTGAAAGGTGAGATTTATTTATTTTTCCTTTTTTAATGCATAGACTTCAGAGTTAATTTGCTTTGTAGTGTGCTCACTAATAGCTCCTCTTGACAGGTTCATCAAGCAGTACTTTCTGCTTGTTTGTATCAACCAAATGGCATCTGGACTTTTTCGATTTATGGGAGCAGTTGGGAGGAACATTATTGTTGCAAACACAGTTGGGTCATTTGCTTTACTTGCAGTTATGGTCATGGGTGGATTTATCCTATCTAGAGGTGAAGTATTAATAAATAATATTGTAGTTTATTTTTAAATAAATTTAATTAGGACACGCTAAAAGTCTAAAGTTTTTTTTGCATTATTATCCACTCATAAGCTACCATATAAGATAATATGGTTGACTTTTGTAATATTTAGAAAGTCACAACTAAAATGATTTTTAATTAGTTGATATGTAATACTTAATTTAAAAGTAGAGAAATGCCAATAACACATTCTTTAATATGAGAAATTATTAGGTAATATCTTAAACCATCATGGTTCTTTTTAATCTTTGCATTTCACGTAGTATTACTTTTTTTTCATAAATTGTAAAATTTAGATATATGTTATATAAACATTGGTTGGGACCATGGCCTGGTAGTGGTTCAAGACCACCTAATAATTTCTCCTCTAATATATTGAAAATTATAAATTACACTTCTTATTTAACCTCTTTCATGATTATGAAATTTTTAATAAATTTAACTAATAATAAAAAGTGTTTAGATAATGTATTGCCAGGACTCTTGTTAAAATTACTGCACTGCACATGAAAAAAACTTTACATTGCATGAAATGAATATTAAACTCATTCTAAATATGCATGTTGCATGTTCCAAGGTATTTTGATATCAAAATCTGACAGAGCTACCTACTTTTTGAACCAGTTGATGTGAAGAAATGGTGGTTGTGGGGTTACTGGTTCTCGCCCATGATGTATGGACAAAATGCTCTAGCTGTGAATGAATTCCTCGGAAAGAGTTGGTCACATGTAAGCAATAAAATCACATTCTCATGAATGAAACATGTACGAGAATACAAATGTGTAACTAGTGAACAGTCTTGATCAGTGTTTGATGACAATATGTGAATATTTTTGTATTGCAGGTTCCTCCTAATTCAACAGAACCATTAGGAATAAAGGTCTTGAAGTCACGTGGGTTATTCCCTGAAGCATACTGGTATTGGATTGGAGTTGGAGCTTCCATTGGATACATGTTACTATTCAACTTCCTTTTCCCCTTGGCCCTACATTATCTTGACCGTGAGTATCTTATAATACACGTACCTTTCAATTTGTGAAACTGAAACTGTGCTCTAACAACTGAAACATTTTGCTGCAGCATTTGGTAAACCCCAAGCGTTAATATCCGAAGAAGCCTTAGCTGAGAAAAATGCTGGCAGAAATGAACGCATCATTGAACTATCGTCTAGAATCGAAGGCTCTTCTGGTGGGTTACAAGTTCACTCACATAGTCACATCTTCTTTCTATTAATTTAACTGCACGTGTTCATGCAGTGTATAATTTCAATGCAGATAAAGGGAATGAAAGTCGTAGAAGTGTGTCCTCCAGAACACTGTCAGCAAGAGTAGGCAGCATTGGTGCAAGTGAACACAACAAGAAACGAGGGATGGTTCTTCCTTTCACACCTCTTTCTATCACTTTTGATGAAATCAGATATGCGGTGGAGATGCCACAGGTACAATAATTGACTTCAAATGGAGTAGCCTTTTCTGTAATAAAGCATTAGAATAAGTCATCTTACATGCACATAGCATACATAAGATAGTAGCTTATGAAGATTATAAAACAAACATAAAAAAGTGAGAGTCATTTATAGTCTCCCTCCTGAAATATTTCTCTCTATGTTTGCAGGAAATGAAGAGCCAAGGCATTCTTGAAGATCGACTTGAACTGTTGAAGGGTGTTAATGGAGCTTTTAGACCAGGAGTTCTTACAGCTCTAATGGGTGTAAGTGGGGCTGGTAAAACAACTCTAATGGATGTGTTATCAGGAAGGAAAACAGCAGGTTATATTCAAGGGCAAATCACTATTTCTGGGCACCCTAAAAAGCAAGAAACGTTTGCTCGCATAGCAGGATACTGTGAGCAGACTGATATCCACTCACCCCATGTTACAGTCTATGAGTCTTTGGTTTATTCTGCATGGCTCCGGTTACCCCCCGAGGTTGATTCTGCCGCCAGACAGGTAAACTTTTGTAAACTGGATCATACATAGTATAATAACAGAAAACAAAAGTTGGAGAAATCAATCACTTACTGAAATGTGGAAATTTTGAATTTTGGTTGTGCACTTGTGCCTGATAAGAACTGTGCTCATGCTCATGTTAGAATAGCTTAGTGCACACACAACAAATGGCATTGTAGTATTGTTACTATTGTACCCTCTTCCAAGTGTTCAATGCCATTTCAGTTGCTTATGAATCTTATTGATTGATTGTAGATGTTCATTGAGGAAGTTATGGAGCTGGTAGAGCTGACTTCATTAAGAGAAGCCTTGGTGGGATTGCCTGGAGTGAATGGCCTGTCCACGGAGCAGCGCAAGAGGTTAACAATTGCAGTTGAACTTGTTGCCAATCCATCTATTATATTCATGGATGAACCTACCTCAGGCCTTGATGCCAGAGCCGCTGCTATAGTAATGAGAACAGTGAGGAATACGGTGGATACCGGGCGAACCGTGGTCTGCACAATCCACCAACCTAGCATTGATTTATTTGATGCTTTTGATGAGGTCAGTGGCCATTTTCCTTTTCTTAACTTGATTACAAAAATTCAATGTCTCAAGGCTGAACATATATATTGTAATATTACAGCTACTTCTGTTGAAGCGTGGAGGTGAGGAAATATATGTGGGACCTTTAGGACAGCATTGTTCTCATCTGATCAATTACTTTGAGGTCTGCACCATCTCTAATTAGTAATTAATTAGTACTAAATACTTTTGTATTGTCAATCAGTTTGTTCATCAAGTAAGTTGTGCTTGGTGTAGGGAATTAATGGGGTGCCAAAAATTAAGAATGGTTATAATCCTGCCACTTGGATGTTGGAGGTTACTTCAGAAGCACAAGAAGCAGCTCTTGGAGTTAACTTCGCTGAAATATACAAGAATTCTGACCTATATAGGTAGGAACAACTTGAAATTCAAATAAAACTCCATATGAAATCATTGCTCTTTAGTCTTTAAGCATTTATTACTGTTAATATGCTTTTCTATGGTTAACCAATATTGCACAATTACATTCAGGAGAAACAAGGCCTTGATCAGGGAACTTAGCACACCTCCAGCAGGTTCTAAAGACTTATACTTCCCCACAAAGTACTCACAGACTTTCTTCACTCAATGCATGGCTTGCCTTTGGAAACAGCACCTATCATACTGGCGAAATCCCCCATATAGTGCAGTGAGACTTTTATTCACAACAATCATAGCCTTATTGTTTGGGACAATATTTTGGGATATTGGCTCCAAAAGGTACCAACATGCAACCACTGTCCTTAAGTTCCTTTTCTTATTTTATTACCTTTATTTATATATTCTTCTGATGCAGGCAAAGAAAGCAAGATCTATTTAATGCAATGGGATCCATGTATGCTGCAGTCCTCTTCATTGGGATACAAAATGCTACATCTGTGCAACCAGTTGTAGCCATTGAGAGAACAGTCTTCTATAGAGAAAGAGCTGCTGGAATGTACTCAGCTTTACCATACGCATTTGGACAGGTATGCATGAAATTGCTCATGTAATGACTAAAGAATATTAACAATTAACTAATTATGAAGTTGCATGAAAATGGATGTTGTCAACTCACCCCACATTTGAAATATCCAGGTTGCTATTGAGATCCCATACATACTCATACAAACCCTCGTGTATGGAGTCATAGTGTATGCTATGATTGGGTTTGATTGGACGTTCAGCAAGTTCTTTTGGTATCTCTTCTTCATGTTCTTCACCTTTTTATACTTCACCTTCTATGGCATGATGGCTGTGGGTCTCACCCCGGATCACAACGTTGCTGCTATAGTTTCCTTTGGGTTCTACATGATATGGAACCTCTTCTCAGGATTCGTCATTCCAAGAACCGTAAGTTTATGTGTCCCTTTAGCTTCACTTTAATTAACACTAAACTATGTAACATTTAGATAGTAAGTTACTAACTATAAACTCACAAATGCTATTATGATCCTTATATGTGACAGAGAATGCCAGTGTGGTGGAGATGGTACTTTTGGATTTGTCCTGTGTCTTGGACCTTATATGGATTGGTTACTTCACAATTTGGTGACATAACAGAACGTATAGAGACCGGAGAGACGGTGGAAGAGTTTGTTAGGAATTATTTTGGGTATAGAGATGACTTTGTAGGCATAGCTGCAGCTGTGGTTGTTGGGTTTACACTGCTTTTTGGATTTACCTTTGCCTTCTCAATTAAGGCATTCAATTTCCAAAAGAGATGACCACTTGTAAATGAATTATTACATTTCAGAATTTTGTTGAACAAAGGAATATATATAAACATATATAGATACACTTCTCCTTTGTTGTGAGAATTTGTAGTAGTCGTATTTCTACAACATCTTTCGCTTTAATTATTTCTCCTTGCCTCCATCGCATCACTACTCTCGGATTCTTTGTCAGAGGCAATTTTATTTTATTTTTTCACTTTTTGTCATAAAATTATAATCCATGATTCTAGTTCCACAATACCCGCTTCGCTGTACCCATTGCCCATGTGAATGTGCTTGTTGTTGCTTGTGAAAAGAGTTAGAGTTAAAGACCGAGTCAACCGAGAGATAAATGGAAGAATAATGATATTTATATATCTTATTTTCTTACAATTTATTTTTATCTTTATTTATTCTATTGCATCATATATTATACTCTATTATTTTTTCTTTTTATTTTTTTTATCTCTTTCTTCTCTTCACCTTCTATCCTAACCCTATGTTTGGTTGAAAAAAAAATAAGAGAAAAAAAAATAAAAAGAAAAAAAAAATAGATAACAAAACATTTTTTTTGTTTGATTAAGAAGAAAGTGAGAGGAAAGTTGATTTCTAGAAACAAAATTTTGAATTCTTTTTTCCTTTCATTTTTTTTTCAATTCAAATTTAAAACTTTTTTTTTCTTCTTTATTTTCTTTCCTTCCAACTAAACCAACTATAAAATGGGGTGAAAGCCAACAATAGCAACAAAATAATTTATGGGACCATATATCCATCCTCATCAAATTGATTCCATTTTAATCGGTCTGATCAATAATAACCGTACGGCCACGTGCCATTTATTAGAGGAAAAAGTACTAAATTAACGATGTTACGTCACACTCACTATTTATTATGACTACAACAGTGACGTCATGTGCTAATTGACTCAAAATTAAATATAAGTTAATAATTGAAGTGTATATTTGGTTTCACGTTGAAAAATTGATTTTGACTCCAGAATTGATTTTGGACAAATTTTCTCATATTTGGTGTCACGTTGAGAAAGAAATCAGAATTGATTCTAAGTTCAGAATTGATTATGAATAGAAGCAACTTTGAGTAGCTTTTGCGTTGTATCCAAAATTTTATACTAAGTTTTGCTCCTAACTTGATTTTATGATGAAAACATCCAAACATAAATCACATCACTTCAAAATCAATTTTAACTAAAATCAATTTTGCAAAATCAATTCCATTCAAAATTAATTTTACCAACGCTCATCCAAACACGCACGAAGTAAAAAAAATCATTTGAAATATTAAATAAGAAATGAAAAAAGAAGAAAAGAATAGAAGAGATAAAAATAATAAATGTATTATTTGAATAAATAGAAATAAGAAAGAAAGAAATAGAAAAAGTTATCTTTGGTTATTTAAATGAGTGAAATAAAAAGTGTAAAGAAATAAATTATTTGTATAAAAAAAGTTTTATACTAATTGAAAAAATAAATTTAAGGTTATAAAAAGATTATTATTATTATTTTGATAAAAAAAAGATTATTAATTTTTAAAAAACTAAAAAAATAAAGAAAAGAAATTCTTATTCTCGTCACTTTCACTCGGAAGGGGAAGGCGGCTGGTTTTTTATTAGATAAAAGTTACATTCAATGTAATTGACTTTTATCTAATTGAGACAAAATATTATTACTTCTCAATTTAATGTATTAGAACATGTGTTTTTTTATTTGACAAGTTTCTAACTACAATTCAAACACACACTAGGATTCTCCCCTTTTACACACTTGTTATTGGAAGGGGATTTATTTAGTAATAAAAGAGATAGACACAAGTCTCGTAAGGAAATTCACCAACTTTATATATATATATATATATATATATATATATATATATAAAGATTTAACTACTCTAAGTGAGGTTTTAACAATTTAAAAAGCGGTATAGGTCTATCTTTTTCAAATAGGACATGCTCTTTATCAAAATTGAGCACGGAATTATTAGCAGGAAAAGATTTGAACTCGTGTACTTGAGACTTGCACAGACACTTTAACTTTAAACAAGAGACAAAAGTAGATAGAATTAATTGTTCATGAAATATGTTAAAAAAATTACCTCTGATTACTAAACTAAAGTGTATTCTCTTTAAGTTCCTAACTAGTGTCTTAAAAATACTGGTTAAGAAATTAAAAAAAATTATTAAAAATTATATTAGAGGGCATTTAAAAATTATAAAAAAATACATTTTTACGCATCTCAATAAAAACTTTCTACTTTTAGAATTTGCCTTCTCTTTACAATAAAATTGTTCAAATACATCACATATTGAGCAAAGGCATAAATTGTTCAAATGCATCACATAATTGGCAGCAATATCTGAGATCATCACATGATAAAATCCTCAATTAACCAAGTAAAGAAAAGAGCAATTATCATTAATCAGGTAAAACCGCAAGGAAGTGCCCCTCATGGCTCATAGTCAGAAGTGAGAACCACACAAGCCCTGAAGCTATGTATTGATTGGTTTTGTTTATGCAAAAATGTAATAAGAATGAAACAGTGACAGTAATTCCAAATATCCAATGACTAAATTAAATGTCGACTAGATGCCGCATATGTTACAGTCAAAGTTTTCTCTCAGCCTACACCTACAATTACAAACGAATCTTAATTCTCAAAAAGAAAATTGAAGCAGAAGGAGTTGTACTAACTCAATTACCCAAGCTGTCCAGGAAGCTTTGCAACTCCTTCAAACCTTCAGCAGAGAAGCTCCGTTGCACTCTAGAGCGCGGTGGCACCAAGTTAGGAGGAGGTTGCTGCTGGAAGCAAACCACAACTGCAGCCAAATTGTCTCCACTTTTTCTCTTTAATGCCTCATCAACCAGATCCTTGCTACACATGGCAGGGTCGTTATGCTCCTGAAGCCTGCGCCGAGCAAAATCCACTGCATTTTGGCTCCTGAATACATCCCAAATCCCATCACAACCTATGATGAGAAATTCGTCCTCAGCGGTCAGTTTTGTAGTCATAAGTTCAGGTTCTGCAGTCAGTGGTCCACCGTCTTTGCTCTTCATTCCTTCCATGTGCCAGTCACCAAGTGCACGAGCAACATTGAGTTGTCCATTGAGATATCCATCATTGACATACCCCCCAGATGCCTCGATACGCTTCTTTTCTTTATTGCAACCCGGTTTATGATCTCTTGACATTTCAATTGCTTTTCCACGACGGCACAGCACAGCTCGACAATCTCCAGCATTTGCCACCACCAGCAACCTGCAATCCAAAACTATGATCATCACGCAACTTACCAAAGGTATGCAGTTGATGTCGTGTCGGTTTTATTTTGGAAAAGGAGGAGCGTAAAAATGGAATTTTGGGCCAAAGCCAACTATTGTGGCAGGACAAAAAGCTCCTGCACCTCATTCCAATAATTTATGGCTTTTGTACTTGCTCAAAATCAGTGGAAACTTACTCAAAGAAAAATAAATAGCATAATTTTGACACTATATATATATATATATGCATACCCAGATTATTAAACACCAAAATCCTAACCTTCCTATAACAAGAGTAGCTAATGCAGTGGTGCCAGATGCAAGTGCAGCATCCAGAGAGCAAGCTTCTGCAAAGGCATTGTCTGTTTGCAGAAATGCTGAAGCAACTATCCTTTCAATATCTCTAGGGAAATCTTTGTCATCAACAATGAACTTTGGCAGATGATGGCAAGCAAAGTCAGCAGCATGCTTTCCACCATGTCCATCAAATACCTGACCAAGCCATCAACCATAATACATTACCTCACTTTCACAACAGTTTTCAAACAAATAAGAAACAAACACAATATTCTCTATTCTTGTCCACTGTAAAAACTCCAGGATCAGCAATCTTGTGTCTAAAATGTGTTTATATTCATCAATAGTCCATACCATGTAAAGCAATGCATTATCACCAGATAAGATTAGCAATTAGCATTAAGACTATGATTTGCAAAGAAATTCTAAACAAATGTCATCAAATATGTCGAACATAAGAGTGAAAAAAGACAAAGAAAAGAACAAAACAGTGCATGAAAATGACAATGAATAAAAAACCACACAGAAAAACTAAAATTCATTAACACAATAATCAGTACTAATCGAGTTAAGCACCAAGAATAGATATATACCCCATAGAAAGCACTGGGTCCATCTATATGGTTCTTGAGTCCATAATCCTCCATAAAATTGTCAACACAAACATATACGTCTTCCATACTTGACCGGAATCCAATATCAGCGCAAGCTCCAGAACGAAGCATTGGAAAGAAATCAGACTGACAATCTTCAGCAGATACATCAGACAACTTTGTTTTCATCTGCTGATTTTGCCATAAAAGTCAGAAAAACAACAAATAAAATAATGAAAAAAAAATCAATTTTTTTCAGTGCAGAAAGTAACTAATGACAAGACTGAAAACTATACAACAAGAAAACTAAATAAAATTAACGAAAGAGATGGACAAATTCAGAAGAGCCCCAGAATGTTAGCACACGAAGGAACAAAATGCAATATTATTTACATGATTTTATTTAATTTACTACCTCCACGATCTGACCACACCAACCCACCATCGGTGTTTTACATTACTTCTCACAACAAAATTTCCTTTTATCCTAAATCTAATCCTAAGTTTCATTTATAAAGAAAGAAAAGAAGTACAATTCATAAGCTAAAACCACTTTCCTTTGCAACAACTTTCCAAAATCTCTCACTGCATCAAAATGGCAACAGAAAGGAAAAGGAACGGTGTTAAAAATTGACAAATATAGATGTTGGAACCATTTTAAGGAACTCAGTAACTCCCATAACTGTTCAAACAACAAAAGCATAAATCATTCTGTTCCTGTCTAAAAAAGATAAGCACACACACACAAACTAACAAACACCACTAGCATAATAAAAAAAAAATACATATTTAAAGGAAAAAAAGCAATTTTGTGAAAGAATAACTCACGAGAGAAGCGTGGCGAACAAGTTTGCATTGGCGATATGAAGGTGGCTTGGGATTGGGAGGTCGAGTCTCACTAGAGCTCCTACTTTCACTTTCACTGCAACAATTCACCCCTTCAATTTCCTCCATGCTTCTCCACCATAAGATCCCAGTGAGCACAAATCGAAATGGGTTCGACCCAGATTGCAAAAAGCAATTGGGTAGCTAAAACGAGTGCAAAAATTAGGTCTTTTTGGAGCTAGGTCTGGTGGGTAGGCCTTTGCGATTCAAAGGGAACATGGTATCGCAAATGCAGGAATTGATGAGAAGGGATTTGCACGAAAATGAATGTGAAAAGAGAAAGAGAGAGAGAGAGAGAGAGATTCACCGTCGTATCTGAAGGCGGTGGTCGGTGGTCGGTGGGGTTTTAACTTTCGAAATGCGGTGGCAGGTTCGTGACGACGTCGTATCGCTATGTAACGTTTTGAGCTTTGTTAACGGCAAGGGACTTTTTTTTTCAGAGAGGCGCACGTCTTTTTCATAACACATTAATAGAAAATAAATAATAAATAATATTAATAACCTTTTGTGCGTGTGTGTAAATATATATAATATAATTCAGGGGATCTGAATGCGGGGTGATTGATGAGTAATGAGTTGCATTTTCAAGTTTCAATAATATAGCAGTGTCAACTAAATGATGATTAGATTTGTTCTCCAATCATGATTCCCTTCTTGAGTCAACATCGTATAAATATCGAACTTACATTTTTATGAAGTGGGAGATATACCGCAACACTGTTTTTATTTTATTTTTTAAAATCTACCATGATTTGCATCATTTTTTTTTCTATGTCAAAAAAAATTATGGGTGTCCTTCAACCTATTGGATCAAAGACTAATCCGACTCGCGGTACGTGACTGCCGCTGATCTAATAAAATTTTGCACATGAAGGGAATCGAACATGAATTCTCTCACTAAATAGATCGTTCTTCCTGAACGTAACGGGATCTTATGCCATTGCGCCAACCCTTTGGGTTATGACTTGCATCATTTTGAGATAATAGTCAAAATTATAAGCAAAAGTAGACAAAAAATTCAGGATTCAAAATTTATTTAATTAGAATATATTTTCTTTTGATAGTTCATCTTAATTTATAAAAGGAAGGAAGTGTGGAATAACTATTTTCCCCGTCCAAACTGGGGTACAATAGTCAATAAACTACAAAATTTGATAATTAATTAAATACAATTAAAATTAATAGAAATAATTAATGAAGCTACTTAATAGATAGGTGTATACATGTATTGGAAATTAAAACCAGCTGCATTCCTCTCCTCAGCAACCGTTCAGCTCTTCATTTTCCATTTTGCATTGATGATAAGCTTTAATAAGGGAATGAAAAATATAAATATCCTTCTTTATTCTCTTCCTATTTAAAGATTGGAGCTGTTGCTCTTCTCATGTTGCATGCCCTCGTAGAAGCCAAGCCCAAAAGATTTCTTTGTTTGGCATCAAGTGTGTCATGTTAAGTTTCAATCTATTTTACTAAAACTATTCATTACAAAGCGCATGATTGTTTCCTACACTTGAATTGCTTTAGAGACTGTTAAAGTTATTATATGATTATATTCAATTTTTTTCTGCACTATTTTCTAACCAGTTTCTGTGTATTTGAATTTTTTTTTTTACACTGTGTTATGATCATTCCTCCTCTGGGCTTGCTTCTATAGAAATGCCTTCTACAAAGATAGCTTTTATTTCTCTTAATTATGTTATGATATTGTAGTTTGATGGTCTTTATAGTTATCAGTATTTTATTTACTTAAACTTTTCACGCTAACCCATGACAATGCTTAACATACTTAAATAAGTTTTGTTAGGTGCACATGGTGGCAGGAAAAAAAAAACGCCAAGGATGCTACCATGTTAGGATTTTGAATATATTATTTTTGTATTAAGTAAATCCTTTCAATTTCATGAGTCAAGTTTATTGATAGCGCGCGTATTTTAGATGTTTAGTTCAGATATTTCTATTGGCATTGTTGTGAGAGAAATGAAATAAATAAGTTAATATGTGAATGAATTAAAGGAAAAAAAAAACATAAAACGAAAATCATGATACAAGAATTAAATTCTTTTTGCAGATATGTAATCATTAGTGTTAGATAAGTAGAACGTGAAATCAAATAAATAGGTTATCATGTGAAGTGAAAAGAACATGTTTTGGCTCCTCTCTACCTCCCAACAATTTGCTAAAAAGGATCACAATTAATAGTAAAGAGCTAGAGCACGGCGCCTTCTACTTTGATGTAATCAAACAACTAGGAAGAATAACTTAAACCTTTCAAGTGATGCATTGTAATTCTGATTGTCTTTATGCTTATTAATAAAATTGTAACCATCCCTTTACTTTTTTATTCAATTAAATTGCATGCATTTATTTTATAAGTTCACGGGAGGGAGGGGATTCTACTACTAGAGCTGAACATTCCCATGAAGTAGAGGAAACTATGACAATTTTTTTTTATAAAACTAATATGTATATATGTAGAGTTTGATTAGAAAATAATAATATTGTACATAAAAAAAAATTATCTCTAATTTTGTAGGAGCTTATTTCTGATGATATGACGCCAATACCTAAAAACAATTCCTAAAGAAAGCGAAATGCTGACATTATTGACATATGTTGTAATTTGAGATTTGAACTTAATATTTAATGGATTGTGTTTGTAGTTTTTTTAATAGTTTTATTATCAGAAATTGGCAGTTTTAGCCATAAACGTATACATAAATTGTGTTTTTTTATTTGTCAGCATCTTAATTTATAAAAGGAAGGAAGTGTGGGGTAACTATTTTCCCGCATAAATTTGGGATATAATTGTAAATTAACTATCAAGATTCATAATTAATTGAACCCAAAAAAATGAAATAAAAAATTAATGAAAACATTGAACCATAATAATTGGTTTATTGTAAATTTTAGTTATTGGCTGCATGTGTTCTACAATCAGAATATGGCAAACGTGGTTTCTACATGGGAAATTAAAAAAAAAAAGCATTTAATGTACTTAGTAAATATAAACAATTTAACACGTTAAAAGAGGTAACATATACATTCAATACTTAAGCATTTAAATGTATGAGGTGAAAAATTGAAAAAGATTTCTTCAAAGCAAGAATTCATCTGCACGTTTTATTTGGACAGGCACATTAAATTAAGATTTTTATTGAAAATTAAAGAGGCAAATTTTTGGATTGAGAATGAGTGAAGTTAGAAGGTTTACTGTGGTATATTTAAAGTGGTGCTACTTTTTCAAAACTCTATTCTATGTCTTCTATTCTTCATCGTCAAAAAAATTGAATTATATGTTGTCTTCTACCTATTCTTCCAAAAAGGTAAATAGTTACTTGAATGATTTAATTTGGTCTATTTAAATTGTTGTCGCTCTCATATAGGCTCACTTTCATTTCAGGTACAAAAATCTATTCTTCTGGAGGGTTATAATAGTATATATAGAGTTTATTCTATTTATCTAGAGTTATTTTATTGGAGCGTACAAATTTGGCATTTTGTATCGAGAAGTAATACACGTGTTTGTGTGTTGTCGTTACATTAGTATGTTGCAAAAACAAAAAAATATATAAGACCCCAAGAATGCTCTAGATAATCTGCAAACATAATATTTCTTCCCAAACAAAATATTTTTTTTTTTTAATTTCATTCTCTTTGTAAACATAATAATTTGAATCACCTTATTTTTTGAATTTGTTTTCAGATTTCAGATGGTTTTCAACAAAGGTACTTTGGCGTTTTTTTTTTATCATTTAGGATGTTAGTCAAAAAAAGGGGCCAACTGCCAACAACTTTTCGGTGCCTAATTGCAAAAGTTGTGTGCTACAATTTATTTCTGTGCAGGAGCAATCCCTCTATAAATAGAGGCCTTCGGTAGAAGCATAAAAAAAAAACTCACTACAATTGTAATTCCTTTTAGAGAGAGTTAGAAACACTAGTAGTGTGAGTTCTCCTATTATAAGAGAGAGTGTAATTGTTCTCTCCTTATAGTGAGAGAGAGGTTGTAATTTTCTTCCACTTAGTAAAAATATTTCTCTGGTCTTGCCCGTGGTTTTTCCCTTATCCGTTGAGGGTTTTCCACGTTAAAATATTGTGTGTCAATTCCTATTTTTCTCATCTCTTATTTTAGTTGTGAGTTATTATTTTGTTACTCTGGTACCCAACAGTGGTATCAGAGCCAATAGGTTCTGATATTGTTCCGCTGCGATACACGCTGGTACGCTGGTATAGTGCCGGAGAAAATTCTTAGTATGCTCTGTGGTTGCGGTATAGTCTGATCTATCACATCAGAAAAGAATTATTCTTGTTACTGGATATAGAGTGAGGTAGTGTGAAAGTGCATGTCTAGGAAAGTTCTGGCTAAGGAAAGATTTGGTATTTAAGCGTGTCCGTTGGTGACCCACCTCTCTTTCCTGGGAACTTACCTGGTGCACTGGTTCACGGTCTACAGTCACTGTTTCAGTAGGCGGTACTATATACGGTGGAAGTTGTGTAAGTCAGTTCTTTAGTGTGAAACCATGGCAGCAAAATACGAGATTGAGAAGTTCAACGGGAATAATTTCTCCCTATGGAAATTGAGGATAAAAGCAATTTTGAGGAAGGACAATTGTCAAGATGCAATTGAAGGCAGACCTGCGGAGATTACTAATGAAAGGTGGAAAGAGATGGATGACAATGCTGTTGCCAATTTGCACTTAGCAATGGCGGATTCGGTTTTATCCAGTGTTGCGGAGAAGAAGACCGCGAAGGAGATTTGGGATACTCTCCACAAACTGTACGAGATCAAGTCACTTCACACCAGAATATTCTTAAAGAGAAAACTCTACACTCTTAGAATGAGTGAGTCCACTTCAGTGACGGACCACATCAACAATCTGAATACTCTATTCGCTCAACTTTCTGCGTCAGATTTCAATGTAGAAGAAAATGAGCGGGCAAAGTTTCTACTTCAAAGTTTACCAGATTCGTATGATCAACTCATCATCAACATAACAAACAATAATATTGTCGGCCGTCTAACCTTTGATGATGTTGCCGGAGCTATTCTTGAAGAAGAATCCAGGCGAAAGAATAAGGAAGATAGGCTGGAAAATTCCAAGCAAGCAAAAGCTTTAACGATGACGAGAGGCAGATCAACGGAACGTGGCTCTAGTGGGAGTCAAAATCATGGTAGATCAAAGTCTCGAAGAAGGAAGAACATCAAATGCTACAATTGTGGCATGAGAGGGCACTTGAAGAAAGATTGTTGGCACAAGAAGAATGGAGGAAAGAATTCTGAAGCATCAACCTCTCAAGGTTGCGTTGCAAAGTACCTCAGATAATGGAGAAGTCTTGTATAGTGAAGCAGCAATTAGTTCTAAAGGCGGAAGACAACTTCATGATTGTTGGATATTGGATTCGGGTGCAACCTGACACATGACTCCACGTCGAGATTGGTTTTGCACTTATAAACCTATCTCGGAAGGATCCGTGTTCATGGGAAATGATCATGCCTTGGAAATTGCTGGAGTCAGTACTGTCAAATTAAAAATGTACGATGGTACTGTTCACACACTTCAAGGGGTACGCCATGTGAAGGGCTTGAAGAAGAACTTATTGTCCGTTGGACAATTGGATGATCTCGGGTGCAAGATCCATACTGAAGGTGGGATCTTAAAGGTAGTGAAAGGCAATCTTGTAGTGATGAAAGCTGAGAAGATCACAACTAATCTATACATGCTTTTGGGAGATACGTTGCAAGAAGCAGATGCATCAGTTGCAACAGCAAGTCAAGAAGAAGCAACGATGATGTGGCATCGTAGACTTGGACATATGTCAGAACGAGGCCTGAAAGTCCTTGCGGAACGTAATCTCCTGCCTGGGCTCAAAACGGTCAATTTACCGTTTTGTGAGCATTGTGTGATAAGTAAGCAACATAGGTTGAAGTTTGCTAAAGTAACTACTAGAAGCAAACACATACTAGACTTGGTCCATTCGGATGTGTGGGAATCACCAGAAGTATCCCTGGGAGGAGCAAAGTATTTTGTATCATTCATTGATGATTATTCCAGGAGATTGTGGGTGTACCCAATTAAGAAGAAGTCAGATGTGTTTCCAGTATTCAAGGAATTCAAAGCACAAGTGGAGCTTGAAACTAGAAAAAGAATTAAGTGCTTGAGGACAGACAATGGAGGAGAATATGTAGATGGTGATTTTTTAGCATTCAGCAAACAAGAGGGTATTTTAAGACAATTCACAGTTCCACATACACCTCAGCATAATGGTGTGGCAGAGCGGCTGAATAGAACTCTCCTAGATAGAACAAGAGCTATGCTGAGAACAGCAGAAGTAGCCAAATCTTTCTGGGCAGAAGCAGTTAAAACCGCCTGTTTTGTGATAAATCGATCACCATCAACAACAATTGGTTTAAAGACGCCGATGGAGATGTGGAAAGGCAGACCAGCTGATTATTCTTCCTTACATGTGTTTGGATGTCCTGTGTACGTGATGTACAACTCCCAAGAAAGAACAAAGTTGGATCCAAAATCCAAGAAATGTATATTCCTGGGTTATGCTGACAATGTTAAGGGGTATCGCTTGTGGGATCCTACTACCCGCAAGGTTGTTGTTAGCAGAGATGTAGTTTTTGGAGAAAATGAATTGCAAAGTGAGCAGAAAAATGACAGTACTACCAAAGACACTACTATAGTGCAGATAGAGAAGATGTCTGGAGAAGATGACTTTTCTGAAGCAGAACAGGAGCACGAAGAACAAGAGCCAAATGAGGTCAATGACGGAGGAGGTCTTCAACGATCAACAAGACAAAAATCTAAACCAAGTTGGCACTCACAGTTCGTCATGGCAAGCCATGATGCGTACTGTCTTCTAACTGAAGAAGGAGAACCATCAACCTTTCAAGAGGTCGTGAGTAGTTCAGATGCTTCTCAATGGATGGCAGCAATGCATGAAGAAATGGAAGCCTTGCATAGAAACAAGACATGGGAACTTGTTGAACTTCCAAAGGATCGAAAAGCCATCGGAAACAAATGGGTATACAAGATCAAACGAGATGGCAATGATCAAGTGGAACGATATCGTGCAAGACTGGTGGTCAAAGGATATGCTCAGAAAGAAGGTGTTGATTTCAATAAGATATTCTCGCTAGTTGTTCGATTGACAACAATTAGAGTTGTGCTGGCTATATGTGCTGCATTTGATTTACATCTTGAGCAACTTGATGTAAAGACTGCTTTTCTCCATGGAGAACTTGAAGAGGAGATATATATGCTCCAACCAGAAGGCTTTAAAGAACAAGAAAAAGAAAACTTGGTTTGTAGGTTGACCAAATCTCTTTACGGTCTAAAGCAGGCGCCAAGATGTTGGTACAAGAGATTTGATTCCTTCATTATTAGCCTTGGTTACAACAGACTGAGTTCAGACCATTGTACGTACTACAATAGGTTTGATGATAATGATTTCATCATTTTGTTGTTGTATGTGGATGACATGTTGGTGGTAGGCCCCAACAAAGATCGAATCCAAGAATTGAAGGCAGAGTTGGCTAGGGAGTTTGATATGAAGGACTTGGGACCAGCAAACAATATTTTAGGGATGCAAATTCACCGAGACAGAAAAGATAGGAAACTTTGGCTTTCTCAAAAGAATTACTTACAGAAGGTCTTGCGGCGCTTCAACATGCAAGACTGTAAGCCAATTTCTACCCCATTTCCTATCAATTATAAGTTATCCTCAAGTATGAGTCCTAGCAATGAAGCAGAGAGGATGGAAATGTCTCGAGTACCGTATGCATCAGCGGTGGGAAACCTTATGTATGCCATGATTTGTACAAAACCAGACATTGCTCAAGCAGTGGGAGCGGTTAGTAGGTTCATGGCAGATCCTGGTAAAGAGCACTGGAATGTTGTTAAGAGGACCCTTAGATACATCAAAGGATCCTCGGATGTTGCATTATGTTTTGAAGGATCGGAATCTATTGTCAGGGGCTATGTTGATTCAGATTTTGCAGGTGATCTTGATAAAAGAAAGTCTACTACTGGCTATGTGTTTACACTTGCAGGAGGGGCAGTGAGCTGGTTATCCAAATTACAGACTGTTGTAGCTTTGTCTACTACAGAAGCTGAGTACATGGCAGCTACCCAAGCATGCAAGGAAGCTATTTGGATTCAAAGGCTATTGGAGGAACTTGGGCACAAGCAGCAGAAGATTACTGTGTATTGTGACAGTCAAAGTGCCTTGCACATTGCAAGGAATCCAGCTTTTCATTCCAGGACAAAGCACATAGGTGTTCAATACCATTTTGTCAGAGAAGTAGTAGAGGAAGGAAGCGTGGAAATGCAGAAGATTCACACCAAAGATAACCTAGCAGATGTTATGACGAAGCCAATCAATACAAACAAGTTTACGTGGTGTCGATCCTCTTGTGGCCTATCAGAAACGTAAGCAACATATGGAGTGGCAAAGACTAGTGTGAAGATATGATTGAATTCAATCATAATCTTCAAGTGGGAGATTGTTAGTCAAAAAAAGGGGCCAACTGCCAACAACTTTTCGGTGCCTAATTGCAAAAGTTGTGTGCTACAATTTATTTCTGTGCAGGAGCAATCCCTCTATAAATAGAGGCCTTCGGTAGAAGCATAAAAAAAAACTCACTACAATTGTAATTCCTTTTAGAGAGAGTTAGAAACACTAGTAGTGTGAGTTCTCCTATTATAAGAGAGAGTGTAATTGTTCTCTCCTTATAGTGAGAGAGAGGTTGTAATTTTCTTCCACTTAGTAAAAATATTTCTTTGGTCTTGTCCGTGGTTTTTCCCTTATCCGTTGAGGGTTTTCCAAGTTAAAATATTGTGTGTCAATTCCTATTTTTCTCATCTCTTATTTTAGTTGTGAGTTATTATTTTGTTACTCTGGTACCCAACATAAGAGGAATCAAGTGGCAGTATCTATATCTAAAGGTAATATATTATGAGGTTGTGAGTTGCTGAAGCATTGTAATAATATATTGTTTGGGATGTTGTGTAAATATAACTTGATTGTTGTTTTTTGGTGATTGATTTTAAATTTTAAAGGCTTTGGCGAATGTGTGTGCTTCTTAAATTTAGAAGGTATAAAGAAGACTGTGTTTATCATGTTGCAGAAAATATATAGATGCATTTTATTCAAAATTCTTATTATAAATGAAATAAAATAAAAAATAATCTTTTAGCTGTTTACAATAGTTTGGTAATATGATCATAGCTTGAAAAGCCGATAGACAAGGTTTATGAAGAGCACGATGAAGCAAAAACTGAAATTGAGGAACTTAAGGCAGAACACTATAAGAGCCAAGACGGATTAATTCACTTGAAAACTTGAAGAAATCCCATAATGCACAGGTCAATTAGATATAGGAAGTAAGGTTCAAAGCTGGATCAAAATTTGCTTCAAAAAGTAGAGGAAATCACTGAGGCAAAGCTAGCTGGTTTGTGAAGATCTCAAAGGGAATCTGAATAAAAGGGAGTCCATCATCAAACATCCCAGTGCAACAAATGATAAACTTCTGTATGAGGGTGCGTGATTTGTTGTGTGCGGTATTTCTTTTCTGATCAATTATTATGTGTTTATAATCATGGCTTGACATATAATTAAATATTGGATGCAAGCTTATAGAAGCAGTCTTCAATTTTGAAAATGGCATGAAAATGCCAATGAATTTGGTAAGTTGGAAATTACTTCAAAAAAGAAAAAGAAAAAAAAGTCAAGTAAATAAAGCAAAGCAATAATTACTTAATTTCTTTGTAATTTTACTTTTTTTTTTTTATAGATTTTCTTTTTATATTTATTCTTTTTCCGTTTTCGATGGTATATATATGTAGTGTTAATGAACTATTTTCCATGTGTCTTGAGTTGATTTTATATAAACACATCCTATTTTTCATGTGTCTCAATTAAATAGAGTTGTGTTAATGAACTATCACTTGCACCATTTTTTTATTTTTGAAGGGACTTGCACCATTTCTTTAAAATTGCATTTTTTGAATAGATGTACAGCAGTAGTAATTGAAATATAAGAAACGCATTAAATGTAGGATAAATCTTAAGTCCATATATAAGAAATGTCATAGTAAATTAAGACTTTAATTTTTTGTGTGATTGTTAAAAAAAAGAGAAAATTGGTGATGTGTGTGTGGTGCTACGTGTTTTTGTGTATGAAAGTAAAATAAAAGTGGATTAAGACGGGTGCTGTTTGAGATTGGTCACTATTTACATTTTTGGCTAAATTATTCATATGGTCATTTATCTTTATTTTATGTTACAATTTGGTCCTTTTTTTTAAAAGTTGCAAAATGGTCTATTATTTTTATTTTAAGTTGTAATTTGATCTTTTATTTTTTAAAAGTTGCAAAATAATTCCTTAAGTAATTTTTTTATAGCATGTTTATCCCAAAAAAAAAAAATACATTACTTCAGGAGTAAACATGCTATAAAAAAATTACTTAAGGGACCATTTTACAACTTTTAAAAAATAAAAGATCAAATTGTAATTTAAAATAAAGATAAGGAACCATTTTACAACTTTTAAAAAATAAAGGACTAAATTGTAATCTAAAATAAAGATAAGAGACTAATAAAGTAATTTAGCCTACATTTTTTTATGTATTTTGTTACTATTAACTTTATATATATATATATATAAGGTAATTATATCCATTTATTTGTAGTCTTACACCTTTTTATATGTAAAAGATAATTTTTTGAAGTTCCACGTACCATCGTCTTCAATAAAAAGAATTTTCAAAATAGCTAATTACAGAACATAAATCACAAAAAATAAAGAAAGTTGTAGTTGGTTTTAAAGGTTGTAATTAAAGGTTTTAAATCATGTTCTTTTATCTTGGCACCCCTTCGTAGTTTGTATTCATGATAATTGGAGTTATAAGGTGGGATACTTTTTATTTAACATTATGTTGAATTTTGCATAATTTTTTGTATCCATGCTTTGAACATAGTGCTTTACTTTTTTATTTTTATTTTGGTTTAAAATTCTATTAATTATATTTGTTAATAATGAGTAGGATAAAATCATTAAAAGTGACAAATATTTATTTATTTATTGATTTTTTTTCATATCAATACTTAAAATTGAAGATAAAATAAATTTTTAATGGTTTATTTTAAATAAATATTTTTTCATATTTTTTGAAAATATATAAATAAGTGTTAAATAATAGTAAAAATTACGTAATACAAAAAGAAATAAATATATTTTTATATTTAATAATGAAATCTT
This sequence comes from Pueraria montana var. lobata, assembly GCA_026413185.1. Lineage (NCBI taxonomy): Eukaryota > Viridiplantae > Streptophyta > Magnoliopsida > Fabales > Fabaceae > Pueraria > Pueraria montana. The sequence goes on from CM048652.1 coordinate 10,937,400, forward strand.
AATTATATGATATAAATATTAATATTTATATAACATTTTGAGAATAATCTATTTTAAAATATTTATTGTAAAATAAGTATTTGATTAATTATTTTTCAATTTATTAATTTATTAAATTTAGAAGTTAGTATTTCATGAATTGTTAGTTAGAATTTTATTTAACTTTATGAATAACTCATTGCCATATTATGTAAAAAAAATTAAAAAAAAACTAATTGCCATATAGTATTGTCTATTGAGCTCTCTTTTGCAAATATTCCATTTTTCAAAGTTTTTGTCTAGCATAGCTTTTATTGTATAGTGATTCTTTGCATTCTAATGCTTTTTTAAAAATGTTTTCATTTCTAAGCATGGAAAATGTTTCGCATAAAAAAAAGCACGAAAAATGTTATAAATGTGACTTTTAATAAATTTTTGAAAAGTGTCAGATAGATAGTGAAAAGTCATTGTTATAATTACATAGGAAACTATAAAGACTAATGAGTAAGATTAAATTAATAAAAGTGATCAATTTTTTTTATTGAGTTTTTCTTTTCATATCAAATGATTAAAATTGGAGATAAAAGAAAATTTTAATATGCAAAGGAATTTTTAAAAAAAAAGAAGTTAAATATATTATCTGAGGAAAAAGAAAATTTTGATGATTTTAAAAAAAATATTAATTTGGTCTTTTAAAAAAATATATAAATAAGTGTTATATAATAATAAAATTACATATTACAAAAAGAAATAAATATATTGATATATTTATGTGTTTAATAATGAAATCTTATATATATATATATATATATATATATATATATATATATATACAACATTTCAGTATAACCTATTTTTAAATATTTATTATAAAATAAGTATTTAATTAATCTTAATATATACTATCTTCGTCTCTATGTATAAGACTCTTTTAAACTAATTCACGCCCTTTAAGAAAATTGATCAATTTAGTTAATCACCTTAAATTTGTCAATTATTTATACTCCTTTCAAAATTATCCTCTATTTCTCTCTCTACTTAATTGCTTCTCACCTTAGGAGTAATTAATGTTTGGAAAGAGAATATTGTAATTAATGAAGGGTATTATAGAAAAAAATAATTAATGCACCAGACAATTAAAAGAGGGTCTTATGAAAAGAAACAAACAAAAAAGTAAAAATGATCTTATATATAAAAAAGGAGGTAGTAAAAGAAAAGAATGTTTGTACTAACAAATTTTTGTCCATTTTAAGGGTATTTTGGAAATTAAATGCATTGTTGCGTGAATTAATTACGGATTCAATAAATGTAGTTTACGAAAAAGGCAGTTAGACACGCTTACAATGATATTGACTTAGAATATTGTGATAATTAATGATAACAATTAATTATGGTAAAGGGAGTAAAAAATGCTTATATTGATCATGACTTAGCATACTATGATAATTAATGATACCAAGTTAGACCAATGGACAAGAGTGGCATAGAATACAAATGGACAATTGTTTTTGTTAGACCAAAGCATATTAGGAAATGCTAAAAGTCTCTATTTTGAAAATCAATTAGCATTGATGGTGATATCAAGATGCGCTTCTTTACAATTTTCTTCTTGATTTTTCTATTTAAAATTTGCGAGTTTTTCTATTATTTGATATCAATCTACTTCTAATATTTTAAGTCTTTAAACTACTTTCTTCTTATTTTATATCAATCTACTTCTAATATTTTAAGTCTTTAAACTACTTTCTTCTTTGATCACGTTTAGTCTTTGAATTTTTATCTATTTTAAAGATTATAATTAGTTATTTTAAAGGAATAAAGTTATTAAATTGTTGCATTTTCACCTTGATAATTATTATGTGTTTTTTCATGGCACATAGTGTTAGGCTTTAAATAATCTAAATTTATAGCTTATAGGCATAAGACGATGTATTAATCATGGGTGAAAAAATTAGATATAGTAGAACCTACGTTTTTGAATAATTATTGGCTAATGATATACTACTAGAGCTTTAGGTATTTTTTTTAAACATTTCTTTTATATATTTCATTTTGTCCAATACATTCAATTGTTTTTCTTTCATGTGGTTTTCTTCTATAATCCCTTTTGGAAAAATGTCCAATTCATGTTCCATTTTTTTTTTATCAATGTTGCTATTTATGTTTGAAGCCATGATTATTCTTTTCTAAAATGATGTTACTTTTGAATATTTATAAGCTAATTCTCATTCTCACTTTAATAAATAATTTTAAAGATGTATAAAATGTGATGTTGTTTAGTCTTATTTATCTCTCTTAACAAAATTGAACACAACAAACTTTTAAATCTTAAAATTATCATTTTATAATTTTTAATTTAAAAAAATATTTTAAAAATACAAAATTCAAAATTATACTCATAATTTTTCCCGTGCATCGCACGGGTCCATTATCTAGTTACTCTTAATTTTTTACTACTCAACTTTATTTTTAAGAGGCATTTGATATGAGAAGTTTTCGATTTTCAAAGAATTTGAAATTAGAAATATTTATTTATCGTGTTTAAAAAATAATAAAATAATATTTCTAGGAAATATTATTTCTTAAAAATGTTTTTTACTAAAAAAATATTCTCACGAGAAAGGTGCTAAACAATAAATTGTTCTCACTAAACAATAAACTATCCACATCTCAACGAGAAAATTGTTTATTGTTAAATAATAAATTCTCATTGGAAATGATTTTTAACTGATTATCACAATGGTTAATTCAGTTCCACTAACATCATAATAATGGTTTAGGAGATGATCTTGTTCGATCGGGTACTAAATATGGAAACTTATTCTAGTAAGGATTTGAGCATTGATATGCTACATTCAGTACACTTTGAGAGATTAGTTATTTTTGCTATACCAACCTTCGTGGATAAATTTTACCTTGCATTATGACCTAAAAAAACAAATGTGTATTTTTTTTTCTAATTATAGGAAACATAGGTTTGATCCCTAATGAAGTCACTACCCCGATTGTGACAAGATGTATTAATTATTTGTTTTCTTTCATACCTTTATTTATTGTGAAGTTTATTAATGAGACACTCACTTATTCTCCATAAAAGTGAATGAATTCATTGGCCTATTAACAACATGAGACACATTGATTGGTGAAAAAATTATATCTCAAATTACAAATAGTGTCATTAAATATAACTATCACTTAAACCAATTAGTTTTAAGGTTGTTTTTTAAATAAAATTTAAATTATTACATTATACTACCTCTTGTTCTAATTATAAGCAACAAGACAAATCATCAATACCAAGGAAAGTAGTTAATATAGTTTTTTTTTAATTAATTATATCATAAATTCAATTTTTATTTCAAAAACACCTTTTGTTTTAAGTGGTTGTTATAGGAATAAGTGAATGCATAGGAAATAGAGTTAACAATAAAGTAAGGGTGTAAAGGAAATTTAACATTGAGTAACTTTAAAAACTAGTAATTATTGCTTATAATTATGACCATATAAAAAGTCAATTTGTTGCTTATAATTAGGACAAAATGTAGTATTAATTAAAATTAACTAAGTTAATCATTTTTATTGGTCTTGTTGTACCAAAAAAAAAATTATTGGTCTTGATGAACTAATTATTTGTTTCTCAAAGGTAAAATAATTTTAAATTATAACAAGTAAATAATTGATAAACCAAACATATATATCTTTATCTTTTGAATGTTTCTATTAAAATTTTAAAATACAACATGTTTTGTATTTTTTTTTCGACACAATGCATTTTATTTTTTAGTTTCTTAAAATTATTAATAAAATACAAAAAAGTAGCCATACATAATACATTTTATGCGTTAAAACAGTAGTTTTAAGAAAACTAAATTACACGTAAAAATGATTCTAAAATAATTAAGTTGTTAATTGAAGATATGTTTAAGAATTGGATTTTTTTTTATTCGTAAGAATTGAAGACAAGTACCGGAGGATTTACAACAACTCACACACCCTGTTTAACCAACTAAGCTAGATCCCTCGGTTAAGAATTGGATTTTAAACAAAAAATAATACTATTTTTTTTTATCTTTAATAAACATCTTTTCATTGGAGTCGGTAGAAAATGCGGACGCAAATGCGCATGAGATGTTGTTTTTCCTCACCTTCCATGATCGTAAGAGTTTTCTATCTTTGGAGTGTTTTGACTTTTTTCTCTATGGTGCGTCCTTGCTTTTTTTAAAAAGATATATATATATTATTCTACACCCTAAATATTAAAAGCAGAATCAATAATAATGTTTTGAGTTACATTTCAACTTCGACAATGATTCAGCACTATACATCGAGAGATATATTATTTTTACAATGTTTTTTCCATCACATCAATCATTTTTTTACACTTTTTTTTCTCTTATTTCTTCTTTTTTATAAAAAAAATTATATTAATTTATTATATAGATATACTTTTGTAAATTATATAAAATTATTATTATATAAATATAATTTCTCTCCACCAAATGAACGTGAGATGTTTCCCAATTACGTCACGCCTTTGATCATATCAACATCATATATAAAAGACTAGCCCGCTATACTAGTTATGAATATTGTAATTTACCCCTTTGATAAGGGGAAACTATCTACTAACACTCAATTAATGCCAATAAAATGTATGCAAAAGTAGAAATTATGTAATGATTGTTTCTCTCTCTCTCTCTCTCTCTCTCTTAAACTATTGAAAAATATTACTAATCTTTTAATAAATTCCTTTTCATATATATATATTTGAGAATTAAGCCATAAATTCTTTTAAAAGGACTTTATTATCTATTAATTATGTCAAGTGGTGAAAATTATCGAATAATTACGATAGAAAATAATATATTCCCTAAATTATTGTAATTATTTTAAATTACTTGAGAAAAATATTTTATCCAAATTCTTTTGAGATTGTTAAATTTTCATTTTAAATTATTGAAGATATATAAACATATACACATAGATACTCATCGAAAATGGATACATGCCACTGTTCACATCGAGACTCCAATTACACTTCTCTTCTTTGGGCTTGCTTGAGATACACTACTTAAACATGTCAGTAAAGACTAAAGAGGCACGAAATTTCTGCTCACCAAATAACATCCCAGTCAATGTGATTTTTAATAAGTATTATGTCTCTAATGGTATTCTAATTAGGTTGTCAATTTTTAGTAGAAAGCACGGTAGAGATATCATATTAAATGTTATGTTTTTTAGTACTATTTTTTATTTTTATTTTTAATTATTCAATCATTATTTTTGGAACAACCATTAACAAAACCGTGATTAGAGTTAATTCATAAATAAATAGGTAGTTATCTATGATAAATCAGTCAAAGCCTACTTCTCTCTATGCCGACAAAGCTATTAGCTCCGTTGGATAAGAAGTGCGTTGCAAGCATGCTTATTTCCGACGAAATTCCGAAAATACAAGTTGTTTATTCCTCATCTTTTGATCCGTTGGTTATTAAAGTAGCCATCTTGTTCTTGTTCACATGTTAACCTAAAATTTTGACTTGTTTTGTAAGCAATTACCCATATCTTTCTATAAATGAATCTAACCCTAGAATCCGTCAGTACTTTTGATAAGTATTTGATGTTAAGCTTAATTTTTTGTCTCGCTATCCACGTGTAGCTTTTTTTTTCCATTAAAAATAAGTTCCTTATCAAATAGTATTAAAGTGCTCTCATCATTAAAAATATTATTTTTTTAAATATTAAATATGCATTTTTTTTTTACAATAATTGCACCAAAGTTAAAACTTATGACTTCATGTAAACTCCCAAACTTCCCACCACTAGCTTGTAATATTAAAAATGCATTGATATAAGCTTAACAACATGCTTCATGAGCTAGATTTGATGTTAAAATATATATTTTTAGTGTACATCAAGGGTTAACACATTTGATCAAATCTTTTGCTGAGACTAGTAGTAATTTGGGTTCAATTATCATATTGTTTTTATTGGTAGGCGAAAGTAAATTTTATTACAAATTTTGGCTAAGATTGGTGATCTTTTCTAACCTTGTAAAGGGGTGTATATTCCCTTAATCTAAATTTCTTAAAGTAAAAAAAAAAAAAAAATACAATTTCGATAACAAGGTTTGAACTTAGGAACTTTTTTAAACTATCCAAACCTATCATCACTAGAACCCGTATTTTTCTATATATGAAAAAATAGAAATGCTTATTGAAAAAATGAAAAAGAAAAATATGGGGGGAGTTGGGGGTGAAGACCTAGCAAGCATGGTAAAACAAATTTGTCTCTAGTGGTTTGATCAAAACGGTGTCGCCAATGAACTTGGTCAGGTGCGATGGCAAGCGGAGAGGAAAGAACGGGGGAAAAAGAAGAAAAAGAAAAAACGAAATTGAACTTGTGATGGTAAAGTCCGGATGGAGCCAGTATTTGTATTTTTTCATAATATAGGGGGACAATTTTGACCCAAAAAAATTCATAAACAACTAAACTTTTCTTTCGGATGTGTACCCTTGAAAAAGTAATCTGTCAATTTCCATATTTCCTAAGTGAAGATATTAATTGTTTAATCAGTTAAGAAATGTAATGAAAATTTCCATATTTCCTAAGTGAAGATATTAATTGTTTAATCAGTTAAGAAATGTAATGAAAATTACGGAATTGAAATATCTAATTCCTGAAGAAGAGTGAAGGGGAAACTTGTTTAATCGGTCAATTTCCCTGTTACGGAATTGTTTGAAATATTTTTTTTAAAGCTTATTTTTAATATATTTTAGATTATTAATAATTAAAAACCATTAATAAAATTAGACTTAAATTCAAATTTTGTAAAAACACTTCACTAAGGAGATTAGTTGTTGAGAAAGCTAATAAATACGTTATATTCGCACCTATGACATGAAAAAAAAAAAAAACAGAAATCAAAGGTAATTATTTGAAAAACTAAAAATAATTTAGACTTAATTACAATTTTTACCCCCAACTTTTTAATTTTTGACGGATTTTACTCCAACAAATTAATTTGGCGCATTTTACTCTAATTTTTTAAAAAAGTTACAAATTTTACCTTCCACAGTTTTGATGATGTGACATGCTGACATAAACATAAAAAATGGGGATAAAATTCACTACAAAATAAAAAGTTAGAAGTAAAATTTGCCAAAAAATAAAAAGTTAGAGGTAAAAAGTGTAACTATTTTAACATGTCACGTTATCAAAACTGTGGAGGGTAAAATTTGTAATTTTTTTAAAAAATTTGGAGGTAAAATATACCAAATTAATTTGTTAAAGATAAAATTTATTAAAAATTAAAAAATTGAGGATAAAAATTACAATTAAGCCAATAATTTATGAAGTGACTCATGGAAATTAATGTTTGAAAGTTTGATGTTTGAAACTTACAAGCAGGCAATAAAGGAGGGCGATGATTGAGGAAGTCCAACTTTTCATCCAAGATGCATGGAAAGAAGTAGGTTCGGAAGACTGTGACTAGTGTGTCCTCTACTGAGCAAAGGCGAGATTGCTGCAAACACGGCAAGCAATAGCAAGCACCAAGAACAAGATGCTAAACTCAACCAATTAAAACTAAATAAAGATGGCTTTGCTATTTCGAATACGCCTCATCTACGTGTTCCCACTCCCTCCATTTTCTCCTATTTACTTTACACACGCACACTAGATATTTCAACCTTTTCTGCCTCCTCGTATCTATATATATTCCTTCCTTTAGTTCTAAGTTGATACTTTTATAATTAAAGTACATCACAAAAACGGCAAGAGGGTGATCGTGGAAGGATATAATTGTCTCAACTCTTGCCATGAGGACCAGTTGCTTCCTAAGCCTTCCCCCTCTTACTTCAAACCAACCTTCCAACGCTTCTCTCATCCCCGCAAAACCCTCTCAACTAGTTTCATCGTAAGTTTTAATGTTTCTACATGTTTTGTTTTTTTGTTGGGTCACAATTTACATGTCATGTCACTCGTATTTTAACACAACTAATTGACACCGTTTGCGTTGTAAAGGGTGAAAAACGAAGCATGCTGGAAGAGGCAATGCGTTGTGATGGGAGTGGCATCGTACTGCACCATAATTGGACTAGAAATGTGCAATTCAGTGGCACTGGCTCATGAATCAATTGAGATCATCACCACTATGCCAATAATGGTTAAGGAAGTATCAAATAGTTCTAAAGGTGCCACCAAATGGAGCCAGAAAAGAACGTGCCCACCTTGGCAAGGCAACTCGCTTGAAACCATCGTGCCGGAGAACCTTCCCCGGCCGTCGGCAAGGCGGCGATACGAGGCTGTTCGGTCCTCCTCCAAGACTGCGCCGCCGCTCTCCGCCCCAGCCAAACTTCAAAGCAACAAGGGCAGTTGCTTCTCCATGTGAAGTTGAAAATTCAATCAATTACTTGTACATAATTATTATTAATTGTTTGCCCTTTTACACAAATTTAATTTCGTAATCATATTCATATCTCACGTTTTTATTTCTTTTCATTGATGAAAACTCCAAAAATATCTAACAAATAATTGTAAGTAGTACTCGATTGGATTTATGCAGTTTTAGTGATTGTAGTACATGTAGTACAGATTTCTAATTCGTTACCCCTCTTAAACCATGCACAAACGTTGTACTACACTGCTTCCGTTCCGGTCATCTTTTCTTGTTTGTTTTTTTTCTAAGCCCACTAGTTTTATGGGCCTACTGCGGCCCTACGCGCTTTCTATGCTGTATGTATTGGGCTGGTTCATCAGGCCATTATCGCCAACACACATTCCTCGTTAATGTGTTGCTATATACATTGCAATTCCATTGTCTATCATATCAAAAATAGTTAAAATACGTATCAATATTTTTTTTTATGAGACACCCAATAGCCCTCTTCTTTTGCCTTCTTCCTCATAATTTTTAAAAAGAAAACTACACTAAATTTTAATTATATAAAAATAAATATTCATCATATGCAATGCAATGTATATACTAACATAACATACTAGTTTTTTAAAAAGTTATCAAACAATATTGTCTTGTGTGTGTGAAGAATGGACTAAGCCCCAGACATTTTAAGCGGGTCCTAAGAGCTAAAGATAGATCCATAGTATCCTTTAAAAGAGAAAGAGCACATCCTCACCCACTTTTTCTAAGAAGTAGATAATTTCCTGTTCTTGTCTTTTCGTATGAAAAAAAAAAAAAAAGAAGAAGAAGAAGCAGCTAAAAGTATACTAAAACAAAAAAAGGCACCAATCTCGGGTTTAAATTTACGTCCGACACGAGCATATCTATAACAAAGCTAAATGGGCCTGGGTCATTTGTTAACTTGAATATATAAAAGCCCGTAATCACCTGAAACTTCAGAGTCCTTAATTTTTCTAGCTGGACAAGACAAAACACCTCCAGTTCAATAGACAATAGGGTAATGGTTCACGAGTAAAGATCAAGATTTGTTTCCCAAATAAAAGATCAAGATTTGTGTTAGTTACTTTGGCTGTATTTTTTTTTTTGTAAATAATATCCTTTTTTTTTTGTACACATATACTTTGGCTGTATGTTTAAAAGTTAGAAAAATTAATTCTCAAACTTTTTAACGAAAATAAATTTTCAGATTAGTTTTAATTATATTTAATGATTCACAATCAATTCCATTTAAATCAATTTAATTAAACTTTAAAAGATGTCATGTAACTAGTTGTCAAATGGACACTTGGTTGTATAACTATGGACAAAAAGAAAATGTTGTGTAACTAGTTGTCAACTGTGGTTTGTCAGGTTCTTATTCTGTCAATTAGAATAAGCTAAATTTATTGAATCCAACGATATTAAGCACTCGTTTGTATACTTTTTAAAGTATTTTTTATTAAAATATATTTAAGTTTAAATATAATAAAGATGATCAAATATTTAAAAAAGGTTAAAATATAAAAATAATTGTGATTTTTCTACAAGTTAAAAATACATTTAATTTCTTAAAATGTGTGAAATGATAAAAGTGAGAGTGCAAATATTAAGTTAATAATATTATCTATATGAAAGTTAGAAAATACATATCAAATTAATATTTAATTACGTCGAATCAGTAAAATAATCTAGCTAATCTCTTACGTTTCTCATTAAGATAAATAGCTAATCACACTAACTGTCCTGGTAACGACTGAAGACTCTTCAACCTGGTAAATAGATGCAAAAAAACAAAGCAGAAATACACGTTATTTACCCAAGTATAACTGAATTTAAAAGTTATGGAAAATGTTACGAGTTTAATTGACAGTCAATTAATTTAAAATCATCTTATTGACGATCTATATATGATTGAAAGACAGTCAATTTATTTAAATTAAATTCTAATGTTATGAGTCGTATTCAAATTTCTTGTAATATATTTTTGGAGCTTGTTTTTTCATCTATTTTCTTTATCATATCAAATATTTTATTTTATACTTCTCTTTCTGTCTCCCTCGTTCTACCTAGCATTATGTAGAAGTTATTTCTTAAAATACATGAATTACTTGCACAAGTACAACTGTATAGAGTCAAATAAGCGATTGAGTCGCTGGTTTTTAGAGAAAAAAAATGTGCTTGATTTGGAAGATGATAGAATCTGCGAAAGTAGATTGTGTTGTGTCTCATATGGCAATGGGACGAGGGTTCCACTCCAAAAAAATTTGAAAGCAAAGCATTGCACAGCAGTTGAGAGCAGCCACCGAGTGTTTCTCTAGACACTAGTCTGTGTGATGGATTAGATAGAATGAAAGAAAGGTATCATTGTGTTAGACTTTGGACGTAAACTAGGCAAGATCTATATATCTTAGGTTTTGTTTGTATCCTTTTCTAGTCAATTCCATGATCCGTCCAATTTATTTCGAATCTCCCTCACTACTTCTACCTAGCTAGCTAGCCGGGGACCTTTAATTAATTACGACAATAGACACAATGCACTAATGTTTGAACTAACATTAACGCTCTGTTTGATATAAATAATAAAAATAAAAATAAAATATTTAAATTAAAATAGAGTATGAAAAGTGTAGGATTCACATTAAAAGGATAAATTTTTTCTTTTCTCTTCTCTATTTCCCTCATACCAAATAGAAGATAAGTGATTTTGTTTCTTCTTTGGTGGACTACCACAAAAAGTTTCTTAACTAATCACACATAATTAACTAGACATATGGTATGGTATTTAGCATTTTAAATCCGATAACTTATCTTTTTATACTTTTCTATATTTTTTTTTCTAAGAAGTTGTAAAAGTGTTTTAGAGACCTGATTTTTGGTTACAAGTTTAAATCATGAAAAAGCTCATCGCATATAACTGCCCAAAACCACCCATTTTAATAAAACTTAATAGTAAAAAATTTACATGTCACCTAATAATGAATTAAAACACATTAAATTAAAAAAATCGACATCAAGTATTTAAGAAGTAATTGTACAAAACTTTATTGGCCGGCTTCCATAATTTCACAAAATCATTATGAGTACATTTAAGAAACATGCCTTATGATTGTTGATTTAATATGTTATATTTTATAGTCACAAAAAAAAATGTTATATTTTATACAAAAACATGGCTCGAATATGTAATTTGGCCCCTACATTACATGAGGCCAACACACGTTATGAAGCAACACCTGGATCGCCTAACGATGGGAGTGGCACAAACCATGTGACGATAGTCTTTCAATGTCAAATTGGTAAGACAATTCTTTAAAGAGGAAGGTACTGTATAAGGAATTGTCGGGATATTCTTTATTGTTATTAGATTTTTTTTTGGTTAAATATGCACAATAATGTATACATATGGCATATTGTTAGCTATATTATTATTATTTTACTTGTTTTCATTTTCTCCATAACTACTCCAATATTTAGAATGTGTTTGGTTTAACGTTAAGTTGAACGGACACACATTCTAATACACGTTTTATGAAAAGTAGAAATTCAAAATTTTTTATTTAACGGTCGTTTGTGGACCTTCTAACGAAAAATCAGACACACACTTAACAATTTTTTACTTCAGTTTTTTTGTCACCATCCAAATATATAACACAGTCGAACGAAAAGAGCAAAATTATCAATGATTGATAGATGCACATGCATGATTGTATATATAGCAATGGCTTGAAATGATGAAAAAGCAAACTGATAAAAGAACCAAGAATCAGTAGCTTCTGTTTTGGTTTACGCCAAGAATCAGTAGCTAGCTAGTGAGATAGTGCGCAATACGTACCTACCGAGTGGGAAACAAATTATTTTTGATAGTATGCTGTCGTCCCTATATGAAAGTTCCCAACTTGCCATGCCACAAGTAACAATGAAACAAGCAAGAGTTATATAGCATAAGTAGAAATTCATGCTGCTACCTAGCAACATGGATCACTTTTGAACTCGAGAGAAGTATATTCCTCTTCATCCCTTACTGGTCCATTTTTTTTGGTTTACACTCGAGATATCTTCCGACTAATAGTTATTAGTGGCTAATTCCTTCGAGACATAGGAATCACCGAAATAAATATTATTTTTTTAACAAAGTTTTCTTCATATACATAGTCAAAAATTAAACTCTTAATAACATGCTTATGAATCAAACTTTTAACCACATGCTTAAAAGACTGATCAGTTATTTGTTTGTCATTATTGATCCTTTTTATGCAACATGACATTGACAATATGCATATCAAACGTACATGGTGATGATGGGAGCCTCAGGCCTCTGCCTCACATAGTCATTGCATATGCCAAATACGTATAATTAATCACAATATATGTGTGAAATACATAATTTCCTGCAAACTAAACTTTGTTTCTTTTGAACACACTTGTCGGCTACCATCTTTGTTTCGAAGGGGTGGGGACTGGGGTGGGGTGGGGTGAGGGGGGATTCAGATGATTCATGATTCAAATATCGAGCATAAGATCTTAGTTTGCAATTTGCTCAGAAAAAGTAGCTAGGGGGAACTTGATATATATGTTGCTTATGAGTAATGACAAAATAAACAATAAGTACACACATATAATTATAGTATTGCTTTAATTATGAATTCTGTTTGTCAAAACAGAACAATAACTTCAATCAGCCAAAAAAGAAGAAAAACATTTTATTAAATGATACTCCAATTCTTAATATAATAACTCCTTCAACTACTTCATAATATGCAGTTAATACATCAATATATAGAAAATGGAGAAAATCTTCCTATTTAAGTCTGAAGCTATAGCTCTGAGCTACGGCTTGGAAGTTGGAACATCACTACTACAGGGTGGATATATAGTTGAGGTAGCGCGCATGTGCATGCCATGTGGCCTTGCATTGATTAATTTGCTTTTTTGTTCTTCAATTCCACTTTATCTCATGCATGTACTGATCATGATATCCCACTCTAGCTACTTGGGTAGAGATTCCAAGACATGGCCATGCAGTGAGACGCTAAGTGGTTTCTTATAAGAGAGCAAAAAGCCAGTAGAATGGAGCCACTTGCTTCTGCGTCCACTCTCAATGCGATTTAAGTACACTTCCAAACCCATCTGCAGCATCACGGCTACTTCCCATTCTGCAATTACAATATTTTAGATTTACATATCTATAATATATATAGTTCGTACAGGCAATAGGGAAAGAATGACGTCACACCTGCTTCACATCTCTCTCAGTAGTAGACCCGCGCGTATGAATATCAAAAATAAAAAATCACAAATATATATATATATATATAGAAAAGAAATTCACTTACTCTAAGAATAAATAAATATAAAAAACTTACTATTTATCGTCACCAACATTAAGGGCTAAGCATTAATGATCTCCCGTTGATCTCTATCAGACAAAACGATCAAAGAAAAAATAAGTAATAAATAATTACATAAAATAAGAGTGAGGTTTATATAATTATATGTGAAGGTCTTAGTATTTGGAACTTAGATATTTAACTAATTCAATTTTTGAGATGAATAACATTATTATGAATGATAAAAAAAAATTTTTTTAACGAAACTACATTTTTAGATAAGGAAATGAGAATGTAATTTGTTCATATTTATTTTTAATAATAATTTAAATATGTCATTTTCCATGTACTTAATTGACTTTTAGCAAATGGATAAATGAAAAATACTAAATGGATATAAAAAAAGTTTGTTAAAAATAAAGTTATTAACCTATTATTAGTTCCTCAACTTTATTTTGGAGTACTAAAATTCTGCTCTTAATTAAAAATATATTATTAACATTAATTTACCACGACCTATAGGTATATATGTATCTGAAGGAAGATTGACAATTGAATTGAATTGACTAATCACCATGATATGATCTTCAGGGGTGTAACGCGCCAACGCAGACTGCACATAGGCCCCATATAAAAAAAACTTCTAACTCCACCTTAAATCGTTAATAATGCAGTGCGTGTTTTGTTGAAAATAACTTAGTGCACGTTCAAGAAACAATTAATTACAACTTTTTCGTTTATATATTTGAGAACTTGTATCCACGGAAAACTAAACACACTCATCAGTATCTCGTAAGTACTTTTATTTAGTTCAATTTTTTTTTTTTCATGAAGTTTGTACGAAATGACATGATTAGTGTCAAGAAGTGTAAGGAGAGTTATAGATAGCAATGTCCAATCAAATTTAACTTTTTTAGTTCATGTCAATTTGTGTTCATACTAATTAATAATAGAGTAACTTACACGGATCCTCCTGAATTTTACATATATTACACCGACATCCCCTACTTTTTTGAACTATACAAAAAATCTTCTATTTGTTGGTTTTAAATTACACGAACCCTCCCTGAGTTTTATTTTTATTACACGGATCTCCCTGAGTTTTACTTATATTATACCGACACTCCTGCTTTTTTGAACTACAGGGAATCAAAAATAATGTTTAAAAAGACAGGAAGTGTTGGTGTAATATATGTAAAACTCAGGGGATCCGTGTAATTTACTCTTAATAATATCCACATTTCATATCAAAGATCCTCTTCCATCTCTACACCTAAAAAATTAAAAGCCCAAGCACCATAGAAAATGAAAAGAAGAAAACAAATGATGGAGGAATAAAAAGATTGAAAAACTTAAAAGAGGTAGAGATAACTCTGCCCGAAGAGGATTCGGGTCCATCTCATATCGTTATGAGAACTCGTGTGTTCATGAATAAAATTTTATGACTGATCATGTTAAGCTAGGTTCCAAAATTATATATATATACTTTTCTAGTCACAAGTTACTTTTATATGACAGTTTAAAGATGACATACGATCAAAACATTCAAAAGTGTCTTGTCTTTTAAGATTCCCAAAAAGAAATTAATATTTGACTTAGGCTGATGTCTTAGCCTTATTATGAGAAGTTAGTTCCATATATTGTGAAAGAAGATGGTAATTAACTGACCCCATATCACGAGAGGGGCATCCCTTCGTGACATTATTGGTTGGGACTTTAGTTTTTAACTATTGGAAAATGTAAGTCATTTACACACGTATTTGCTACTAGATTGAACTAGTCAGTTTAAAGAGATCAATTTAAAAAATTTCAACCTAAAATAGGTAAGGATAATTAGCTCGACCTAAAGAGCTTGGCTTAAAGGGCTCGACCAAAAAAGCTTGTTCTAAAGAACTCGTCTAGAGAAATCGGCCTAGGGAGCTTGAGTCAAAACCTCATAGAATATACAGTATATTAAAACCATTCATTCATTCATTTTTCTTTTTTCTAAATATAGTTAAAGCTTCATCCGATTTTTTAACAAATTGTTGAATTTTATAGGTGAATCATCAACCATGATTTGCGGGAGTCAACCTATAACAGTTTATTTTGGAAATAGATGCATCACAAGACTATGTGCACCCAAAGTGATGTTATGTTAATTTGATGCATGTTTAATCGTTGAAGATCTGATCACAGATACTGAGTGAAAGCCAAATCCCAACAAACAAGCCCCCGCTCTCTCTGTCTCTTGCACACATGAAAGGAGAGATTCGCTTTCAAGTTGGAGAGCTGTGGTGTGGTGTGGTGTGATGTGGGGAACTCATATTATTGAATGTAGTGATGCTTGTTATCGTCATTGTGGCAGACCAAACTGTGCCTCCAACTTCCCTTTGTTCAGTCGCAGGCCACATATATTACTGTTCAAAATTCCCTTCTTTTTCAAATTAAAGCATGCAGGTTCTATATATACCTCTTAATTTGCTATCATCTTCCGATCATTGCTTAAGTTTGTCAAAATAAAAAAAAATAAAAAAAGGAGTAATATATAAGGTCATTTTAGGTAATATATATCATCAGCAATTATGAGACGAGAATTAAAGTTACAAAAATTAATATAGTCTTTCTTTTGTTATATCTGCAAATATTCCTCGTTACATCATCCTCGTATCACTTACTTTTCAGATAATAAAATAAGGAAAATATGCAAATTTTAATTTAACATATTAATTTTTTTGCTTTCATTTACCAGACAAAAAATTGTAAATAAGGGTGCAACAAATGTGGTCGGCGGCTGAATAATTTTTGTTATTCAAAGCTTTGCACGTGTATATACCTCCTCATCATTCCTATGTATTTCAGAAGCTTTTTGCTACTTCTTAATTACTTGTTACCATTCAATTTTTTAACTCTTGAAAGAGTGAGAAGAAGAAGAAGAAGAAAAAAAAAGGTGCAAGATAAGGTGAGTGATATAATAAAAGATTATAAAATAAATAAACTATGATCAAGAGTACAGTATAAAGTGTATATATATATATGTAAGAATAATATATATAACTGTTCAATTACAAATCATTACGGAAAGGGAAATAGGTGTTCTCTTGTCAGTCCATGTCACGATAACTCCAACTTGCATGCCCCAATCAAGGAGGAGCTTGTTGGGGTTAGAGGGTGCTTGGATGGTTGCCGTCGTTGACTCTCTTTCTTTTCTAAAATTTTCAGCCCACACTCTTCAATATCCATCTCTATATATGTTCTTGTGCCGTGCCATATGTAGCAAAATTGCAACATGCCCTATTATATTTATATTATAACTAAAAATGATCCATGTACATACATATGTGTCAGTCTGTGTGTGTGTTTTTTATTTTTATGCTTTATATTTGTTGAAAAATATAATGATTTGAATTATTTATGTTTAAATAAATAATGAATAATATCACTTTAATAAGTTTAGGAGGGTAGCTTGATGGAGTCCAACTAAGTATATATCCGATGAAAGATCCCTGTCGATCCCTAGTGCCCAGAAATGCTTTTCCATGTGAGATTTTCTGGCAGGTGAATCTGAAATGCATGTTAATGTAGATCCCCGTATCAAAACACTATAATATATTCAGTGAAAGTCACGTATGCGGATTTCATTTCGTCGTTGATTCAAGTTTCGTTGTGCTCCTTAGGTGTTTCTTCTTCTGTAGACATCTAATTGGTTGGATCAAAAGGTCTATTATAACGCAATCTTTATTCACGCACAAACGTCAACTCCAACTTGACAACTTGCTACTTAGTATATACCTTTATTCTCCCCCAAAAAAAAAAAAAAATCAAATATCCCGCGTAATTGTTCCCAAAAATCATAAAGGGTGGCAATCGGGGGAGATTGAGGTTCGATCTGAAAAACCCTTTAATAAACTTATTATCAAGTATTTTTAAGTATTGCACAATATTTGTAAATATATAGGTAATATAAAAAATAAATTAAAAATTATTTAAGGATTAATTGTTTCAATAGTAATTAAAATCTTTAAAAAAAGTAAATATATTAACTTCAAAATTTTAATTTTAAAAAATAAAAACCAATTCAGTTAATAGAATATTATTTTGGTGATGAGGATTTTTAAAAACAAAATTATTACGTAACGTTGATTGGAAAAATTGAACATTCTTAAAATAATTTAAGAAACAAAGAATTACTTTTAATTACATAATTAATAAAATATTTAATTTTAGATAAAAGCTCGAATGGCTCGTATTGCAAAATAAAATTAAAAAATGTGTCTGTATGAAAAGGAGAATACATATTTAAATTATTTTGTTTTCAAAATTGAGAATTTGAATTTATAATATAAGACTAATATATAAATATTTATAATATTATTTTTTAATATTGGTGCATATCTCTTCAAAACTACAAAATTACAAACCAGTTAAATTTGTAAAAAAAAAAAAAGTATTTTTCTTTTGGCATCTTTTATAGAAAAGTTTATGCCTATTAATTTTAATATTTAATGTTTTGTATTTTTTTTTTTTTTGGTAAATTCGTGTTTGGTTTAGTCATACTAAATAAGAATATTCAAAATTTCAAATCAATGTTCCCCATTTTGTGTTTCTTTTTTTCTTTTTTGTCTTCCATTGATATTTGTCGGCAGAAATATTTGAGTCTTATTGACAAGCGTTTTATTTAATTAAGAAGTCAAAACAAATAAAAAAAGTATTAAAATTTATAATGAAGATATATTAATAAATTAAATATTACATTTTATCTAAATAAAATTACTTTTAATTCTTTAACTAATATCTTAATTAACTAATTAGCTAATATTCTCTATTTTATAGAAAAAAATATTAAATTTTATTCCTGTTTAAGACCCTGCACTACACTTTTTTTTGGGATCCATTCAGTACATCTTATTATCCTTTCTTTTTTGTTTTATCATCTCAATATTCAATACCCTTTTTATGGTATTGAAAATTTATGCATATTAATTTTAATATTTTATATTTTATATTTCTTGTTAAATTAATGTTTTGTTTAAATAGTGCTAAAGACGGCAGATTCATAATTTCAAAACTATGTTTCCCATTTTGTGTTTCTTTTTCTTTGTCTCCCACTCAAATTTGTCATACGACGGAGATAATATTTTTGGAGTCTTACTATCAAATATCTTAAAGACACTAATTAAGAAGTCATCAAATAAAAAATGTTAATTTTTATAATGAAATGTTTTAATAACAATGTATTAAAAATATTTAGTATTTTAATGCTATTTAAATATATTTTTTAGAATAGTTTAATATTAAAAAAGTGTATTCTCAAAAAAATATTTACTTTTAGTTTTTTTTAACAATGTGTTAACATTTATTAGAATAGTCTATTTTGATTTTTTATACAAATTTCTCGAACACTATACTACACTTTTTTTTCTGGGATCAATTCACTACACCTTAATTCCTTTCTATCTTGTACACCAAAAAAAAAAAAATCATTTCTCTCTTTTTCTTTTTTTTTCTTCTCAACTCAATATTCAATACCCTTTTCAATCAGAGTATGCATTAAAAGGAAAAAAAAAAGAGGAAATTATAAATAGAGCGTATAATAAAACCAAAAAACAATATTAATTTCCAAATATTAAAAATATATTTATGACAATTTTCCCTACCTTTTGTAAGTATCATGTCGATTGGTGCACAAAATTCATAATCCATTGATATAGTATTAAAAAGAATGAATGTTTAGTTGGTATTATTTGCAAGAAAGTCCATATTTTATTGTAAATTTGAAAATGTAGGCATTTTGCATTGCATATCTTGTAGGTAAAACTATATCCGAAAATTAAACCAGAGAAAAGCATAGTGGAAAATTAAATGAGCACTTGTGAGCATTGTGAGTGGCACCAGATTTGTTGGAAACTCAATGATCGATTCTTCAAGAAAAAAAATAAAAATAAAGGCATCCTTAATCAAAGGCGAAAAGGATCATCATCTTAGCTTTGACGATCTTGGCCATGAAATGAAGTCCATGAGTTTGTCATCTTGAAGCCAGCTTCTGTGCTTGACTACAATTTTGGCCGCAATCACAACCGTAATTTGAAACCTTGCTTAAGGCGATCAATGTGGGGGTGGTTGATCAGGTGGTAGGCGATGAAACAGAAGGCAACAATGGGAATGCATATGAATGTATATTATTCATTGCAGAGGTTGGTAAGGAAGAGCGTTGGCATGTCGCGAAGCTGAGCGGCATCAAAGAACACAAGGGACGGAGAGGGAGTCATGCATGCATTCATTGTTGAAAGTTTGGGCTGGTAAGGGAGGCCTCACACACACTAATTTGAAAAGAAAGAAAAAAAAAAAAAAAGTTTTATCGATCTTCCCTTTTGGGAGAACCTAGCTCTCAGAATCTTTGTGTCCCTTGATTTTGAATTGAGTTTGAATTTTGTAGCAATGTGTTTGTTCATGGTAGAGTAAAGACCACTCAGTTTTCCTTGCTTTCAGTAGTGGAATGAGATTGCGGTTCTCCACTCCAACGACTCATTACTAATAATACATATATAAGCTGGTCATCTCCTTTTTTCCTTATATCTTTTCTTAAATACATGTTGACCATTACACATCACTTTTATTTATTAGAGTAATTGTAATATTCTCCTTTTTTTTTTGTAAATTCTGTTAATATTTTATATATTTTATAAAGAAAGTATTAAATTAAAAAATATTTATTATTTTGAAAATATAAAGCATATTCAATATTTACCATATAAAATAGCTGGATTAGTAGGAGGGCTTAGAATTATTTTATTTACGTTTTATAAATTAAGTAACTCATCTCTAACTCAACAACTATAAAAATTATATATATTTTTTAAATTAAGTTAGTTTCATAAATAACTCCACATCCTTAAATATTATTATTATTATTATTATTATTATTATTATTATTATTATTATTATTATTATTATTATTTCATTAAAAAAAGTACTTTGTTGGGCCTTTAACAAAAATTATAAGCACCTAATGCCTCACGAGCTCTTATTAAGCAACCACTCCTGATACTTATAACTATTTTATTATGTGCAATGTAGAGAACAAATGTTTATTTTATATAAATAAAATTTATAATAAATAAATAATTTTGAATATAATAATTATATTATAAATTTCGTAATAGATAAATGTGATTAACATAAAATTATATTTTATATTTATGATAAACAATTTGTAGTGTGATATAAGATTATTTTTAATTATTGATAATTTTTAAATTTATTAAAATTCAATTTAAAATAAAGATGAAAAGAATTAATTATAAAAGATAAAAAGTTAATTAAAATTCCTAAAAACATCATCGTTAAAGAATAGTTCCTAAAATTATTAAAAATAATCTATTAATAATTAAAAATAACTTTATAACATAATTTAAATTATTTATTATTTTAAAAATATAATTTATATATTTAGAGATATTTATCTATTTAAATTTTAATTAAATACAAATAAACATTTATCTTATTTGATGCACACATTAAAATATTAATTAAAAATAAACCTATTTTGTGACCCTTATACGCACCTTGCAAGCTAGCCAAATCCAAGAGTTGTATATTCTTACCGTGGATTTTCGTAATATTTTCTTATTACTTTTTTCTATTTATGACATCATGTATTTTATTATTATATAATTCTTTTATTTTTCTTTTATCTCTTTCCTAACAATAGAAATTAAGAAATTTTTAACACTTTAAAATATAAGCACGTGTGGACCAGTTGTTATTAACTTAATTAGTGAGCTGGAGTAAATAAATAGAGAGAGGTATTTATCATTTATAATGATCCTATCTCATTCAAACAGAATTATTTTCCATAAAAAATGTTTGTGTCTCTAATAAAAAGAATATAGCCTTGTTAAATAATAATAATAATAATAATAATAATAATAATAATAAATTTTATAAGTGATACAATAAAAATGTTAAAAGAATAATTAGAAAAGATATAAAATTGTGTACAAAAATATCAGAAGTGTTGTGAAAGAAATTGTAGAATTCTTGAATAAAAATTTAATATTTTTAGAATTATTATTTCTACAGTAAAATTTTATAATAATTTCTACTAATTTACCTTTTATCTATAGCTTTTCATTACATCATCTATATTTCCTTCCCTTTTCTCTTTATCTCTCTTGCATAAAAGTTATTGTAAAATTTCGTGGTGCAAATAATGTTATTGTAATTTCACAACCCAAAAACTGGTCAGGGAGGCTAACTGGCTATGAAGAAAGAGTCATGAGAAAGATCTTCATATCCTTTCCTTATCCTTCACGTCTCATTCACTTATTGGGGAATGCTATCGGCATATTAAAAGTTTGTAAATTTAAGTTTATGTTAAACTTAAATTTATAATCTGAGTCTATAAAAGTAACTCAGGTAGTAAAATCGAGTTTTTATATAAAATTTTAATGTACAGATATATTTTTAAGAGTAATTAAATATGTTATGAAATTAAATTTGAAATATTTTAAACGAAAAATCAAACATAATCTATATTTTCTTACTATATTTTTTAATAATTTATAAAATAATTATTTAATATAAATACATTTAATTTTTTAAAATGAGTAACCGAAAAACGTACACTCGACGTTTACCCAGCGAATTGGTTAATAGCGTATATAAATATGATTAATTTTTTACAAGTGGTTAACTTCTATTAGACATTTGAATAACTTCTTAACACGATTAATCACTTGTGAAATAAAATTAACCACTATTAAATATTTTAATAACCTTGTGATATTATTAACTACATATCGATAATTGATACAACAATGTTTATTTACTTTTAACCAATTGTGAAGTAAAATTAACTATATTTACACATGCATTTAACCACATGTAATAATTAATAATTTCATAACATTTTTAATAATTTGTGAAACAAAATTAACTATATTTACACATATAGTTAATCACGTCAAATGATTAATAACTTTATGTCATTATTAACCATTTAAAAAATAAAATTAATCATATTTATATATATAATTAATCATGTGGAATCAAAATTAATTATACTAATAATTTTATTTAATCATATTTATTTATTATTAACTATTTATAAAATAAAATTAATCATTTTTTTTTCAAGTAATTAACCATACATCTAGGTGACTCTGGGTATATAAAATTTAGCTGTACGTTTAGTTTCTTCCTTTTAAAATACACCCCCATTGTGTCTGTGTTAAGTCTTGGGTTGGGTGGTTGGTGGTAAAATTTCTGTCTATCTGAAAAATTGTGCTTTCCATGCATTTAAAAGGCGCACACATCCCTCCAGCCAGACTCCCTGATGCACTTCACTGACCATTCCCACAAACAATATATATCTATCTTCCACTCCACTGCGAGAGCCAAGAAACAGGCCAACTGAAACAACAAACATATACAAAAGCAAAAGCAAAAGCAAACAGGGTTTAATTTCGATCTTATTTTCAAGTTCTTTCACCCTTTCTTTCCCTTGCTTTCTTGGTCACACCATCATGGAGTCCTTAAAGGGGCAAGAAGGAGAGGAACAAGTAAAGTGCGTGTGGGTTCATGGCCCTATCATCGTAGGAGCAGGACCCTCGGGGCTAGCCGTTGCGGCCTGTCTCTCCCACCACGGCGTGCCTTACGTCATTCTCGAGAGGAGTGACTGCATCACCTCCCTTTGGCAACACAGAACCTACGACCGTCTCAAACTCCACCTCCCCAAACACTTCTGCGAGCTCCCCTTAATGCCCTTCCCCGACAATTTCCCAAAATACCCCTCCAAGGACCAGTTCATCTCCTACCTCAACTCCTACGCTTCACGCTTCCACATCCGCCCCAGGTTCAACCAATCCGTTCAGACCGCTGAGTTCGACCCCGCTTCCGAATTCTGGGTGGTGAGAACCAACGATTTTCAGTACATTTCCCCGTGGCTCGTGGTTGCTACTGGAGAGAATGCCGAGCCCGTGATTCCCTCGATTTCTGGCATCAACAAGTTTCACGGGCCCATTGTTCACACCAGCGTGTATAAATCTGGTTCCGAGTACAAGAACCATAGGGTCTTGGTCATTGGTTGCGGCAACTCCGGAATGGAAGTTAGCTTGGATCTTTGCCGCCACAACGCCAACCCTTACATGGTTGCAAGAAACACAGTAAGTATATGTTCTTGTTTCCCATGCATGTTAGGTAACTAGTTAATTAAATATGAACAAAACTTAATTAGATGCAGTCACTTGGTTATTTTTAATGCTGTTTTTCAATCAAAATCCAAGTTTTCCATATGTAACTTTGTGTTGATATTTAATGAAAACATTTGTCATAAAGATTTGCATTAAAGATCGACCTGCTTATATGTAGATTATCATGATAAAACTTTAATTTTAACTAAAAAAACTGTATCTAAGTTTTGTCCATAAAATATATTATAAATAGTTGTCTAAAGTGTATATGTCTATTAGTTTTGTTGACATGATGTTATGGTACAGGTACATGTTCTACCTAGGGAGATGTTTGGCTTTTCAACGTTTGGAATAGCTATGGCTCTCTTGAAATGGCTTCCAATAAAGTTAGTAGACAAGTTGCTTTTGGCGGCGGCTAGGTTAATGTTGGGTGACACCGCTCGCTATGGTGTTAGGAGGCCCAAAACGGGGCCAATAGAGCTAAAACTAGTAACGGGGAAAACCCCTGTGCTTGATGTTGGACAAGTCGCGCAAATAAGATCCGGTAACATAAAGGTACGTGTGCATTTAACGGAAACCAAACTATATAACCATGCTTCGTTTGCTGATAATAATGTACCTTAAAAAGAGGCTATTCAATTTTGCCATGTCTCGAGTCTATTGCTAAGTTTCGTTAGGGTTTGTTGCAGGTGATGGAAGGTGTGAAGGAGATAACAAGAAATGGTGCCAAGTTTATCGATGGACAAGAAAAGGAATTCAGTGCTATAATATTGGCAACGGGATACAAAAGCAACGTGCCCACTTGGCTTAAGGTAAAAAATAATTGACCTTGCCTTGTGCATTTTTACCACCTCTATCTAGCTTGTATATCAATTCCAACTATTTCTTTTCTTATTTCTCTATTTTCTACTTGAATGCATATAGTACACTTTTTGAAGATGTGAAAAGACCTTTAATGTGTATTTTAAAAACATATAATTAATTCTTATATTCTAAAATATTTCAAACAAGCACTTGTTCAGTCAGTCAGTTGGTGGTTTGGGAGTTGGGACATGCAGAGCAGAAACCAACAAATGGGTTCTTTTCTTTTCTTCATGCAACAATGAAAGAAAGAGAATAAAATGACTTTGGGGTTTGCGCTTAACAAATTTGAAACTTTTCTTTCATTCTATGACATCTCATGTGTAACGATCATGAAATGAAATATCCCGTTGGCTACTTGTAAAACAATGCCCCCTTTTGTTCCTTTCCGTCGTTCGAGATGGCGAATGCTTCTGAGCGGAAAAACTGCCTGCAGTAATCTGATTTGTTCCTTCTCACAATTCCTTCTGCTTTGTTATTCCAAACTAGTTTTTGACTTTTCTTTTCTTTTTCTGGGTTGGGAAAAATCCTCTCCATATTTGGGTGCAAGCCATCACTAAAATTTATATAAATCCCATTTTTGCTTTTACATTAAAACTTCCATTTTCAACTATACTAGTACATATATTTCAATTTCTAGTCAGTAAAATAATAGAATGAATAATAAATACAGTGACATTATAAATTTATTAATTTTGATAATAAATTTCTAATTGATTTTTACACTAAACATGCAGAGCTGTGAATCTTTCACGAAAGACGGAATGCCGAAAACGCCGTTTCCAATGGGTTGGAAGGGAGAGAATGGATTGTATACAGTGGGGTTCACGAGAAGAGGTCTTCTTGGAACTGCATCAGATGCCGTAAAAATTGCTAAAGACATCGCTGATCAATGGATGACCGTTAAGGACAAATCATACCGTAATGGTAATTCCCACATCATCTTGCTCAAGAGTACATAGACATAGGATCTCGTGGGTAATCTTGTAATTGTCCTGGATTTTTTTCCCCTCTTTCTAGAGGTTTTTTTTATTTTTATTTTTTTGTGTATGTACAATTTTGTATTTCCAGCAGCATTCTTGTGTCTAAAGTCTAAACTACTCACCTCTTGCCTTCGTTTAAAACAGTTTCGTAAATGAAATGCTACCTTTGTTCGAAGAAAGGACAACAAACTGGTAGGTTATGGGCATGCTTCCATAAGGCATGATATTCTTGCCTATCATTTTTTTCATACAAATTTAATTTTCATGCACTGTTAATCTTACTTTTACCTTGTTAACAAATAAAAAATTATAATAAGTATGAATTTTAAAATAATTATTATAAAGGATAAAATATGTTTTTAATTTCTCAACTTTTCTCTGTTTTTAATTTCTAAACAAATATTTGATCGGTCTTAGTCCTTTAACTTTTTTTTCGTCAATATTTTTAGTCCCTGCCATAAAAAAAGCCGTTAAATGATGACGTGACAGCTAAATTTTGCGACGATTATTTTTTTGGCAATTTAAAATTGCTAGAATTAGTTTACTTAAGTGTTTAGTAGGTATTTTACATTTTCTGACAATTTTAAGCCACAAGAAACTGTTTCACCATGGACATCTGCATGACACACCATGGAGTCTGCCTCCTCTTCCGCGTGTCCTATCTTGCCGTTAACGGAGTGGACACACTCGAAGTTGAAACCGTCCTCCGAAATGACGTGGATGGTGGAGTACCAGTACCACTTGTCTACGACTTTATTCGACCTTTGATAAATGGACTATTAAGTCAAGCAATTATAGTGTTTTAAACCGTCAGAAAAATAATCACCTCAAAATGTGACTGCCACGTCACCATTTAACGATTTTTTTTAAGGCAGAGACTAAAAACATTGATGAAAAAAAGTTCAGGGACTAAGATCAGTCAAATATTTGTTTAGGGACTAAAAATATTGACGGAAAAAAAATTCAGAGACTAAAATCGGTCAAATATTTGTTTAAGGACTAAAAACATTGAAGAAAAAAAGTTCAGGGACTAAAACCAGTCAAATATTTATTTAGAAACTAAAAATATATTTAACTCTATTATAAAAATTAATAAATTTACTATAAATAATAATTTATGATCGAGTGATAATATAAAATTCATTTACACCATGACACGGAATTTTTTCTCCTATTTTATTACTTTTTTGCATGTAAAATAAGTTTTAAAATAAAAACGTGAGTGTAAAATGGTTGATTATAACTACGAAATCAAGCCTAATATACTTTGGCTGAACATGGTGTGACTTGATTTGACTTATAGGCTGTCTCTGGTTTAATTTATTTTTAATAACTTTTGAGAAAAGTAATTATTAAAAATGATTTTCAAACATGCAGGGTCACTTGGTCTAACGCAAGCTTAATTGCACGTTTGAAAAAAGAATGTGATATTAAATTGTTCCCTTCAATTTCAAAACTATTATTATTCACGGTTAAAATGCACAAATTAAGAAATATTTCATTAATATGAAAATTAAACCTTAACTAAAATATATTCATTAATTAGTTAATGGTAATTAAGAGAGAAAAAGTACTAGTAATAAAAAAGAAGTTAATATATAAGTGAAAAGGAGAGATCGATATCATATATAGGAGACACATATAATATTATTTTGTCTAGATCACATGTATTCTCTACTGAAGATAATTATGTTCGAGTAGACTAAAATCATTATGGGTGACAAAATTTTTTCTCCAAATATTTAACGCAGAACTCGAACCCATTGAGAACACTAATTAAATTAAAATAATCTCACACCAATTAATCAACGCATATAATATATTAGTCGTCATTAGTTAATTACTATGTGAGGATATAGTTGGCAAAGTTTTTGACCAAGTCTCGAATTTATAAAATAATAAAATAAAGAAAAGTTTAATGGGCTCTACTCCACTTTCCTTGTTAAATAAAGTCACGTTTGAGTTTAATTATAATATATTTTTAGTATAAAATTTTTACATTATTATTTTTGAATAGCATTGTAAATATTGTTATATCATTTAAAGAGTTAAACAATGTTAAGGCATCTATTTAATGTGCCAGATTTATTAATAATAGTGAAAAAAAATTACATGGTGGTGTATCAGAATTACACTAATAGTCTAATACTCTTAAGTCTTAACCTATCAAAAAAATACAACTGGTTGGATTTGTAATTTTGTATATTTGTGGTTGTCCTTCAACGCAGAGCCAATTCATTTGTCAAACACTCAAACGACTCTGCGGACCTCGCGAACCACACAAGCCACAATTAGCAATTTAGCATGGTCCGTGCTAAACATAGCTTGGTGTTTGTGTAATTATTTTTCAGCTTTTCTTAAAATACAAATTCTTTCAACTAGTTTTTAGAAAGAAAAAAAAACTATTCTAGGGTTTTTGTTCATTAAAAAAATTACATTCACTTTTAAGATTTTTTATTAATCATTCTTAATTAATTCAACTTCTGTACGTTCTTTAAAAACTAGAGAGAAAATTAAGACACGTTTGAGACAAACACTACCTAAATAATAATAATAATAATAATAATAATAATAATAATAATAATAATAATAGAAAATATAACATTCCTATGTTTATTATTTCTCTAAACTCAAATATAAGCAAAAATAATTATTTTTATACTAATTAAGAAAGTTATTAGTTCTTAAAAAAGAAAGTTATAAATTTCCTACGTAGATGTTAGTCACATATGTTATCAATTATGACCACATCATCATTTTCTTTTTAATTTTGGATGACAAACTAATATTGCACTAAAATTGTTTAATTTTGAAAATGTTGAGGACCAAATGCACAATTAAATTTTTATGAGGACCAAAATTGCACATTCACAAAACTATAAGGATCAAAAATGAATTTAAGCCTAAATTATTTTGAATTTTAAAAAAATGATCATAAGAATATTAAAATGTAACTAAACACATTTTTAAATATATCCAAAAATAGCATTCCTAGTTATTATATTTATGGGAATATAATTATTGAGAATACAATATAATTTCTTGAAATAACTGCCCCATATAATATATATTAATGATTTATTTTTATTATACACTAACAGGAAAAAGCAAATAATTATTTATCGTAAATAGTATATATTTTTTAATGAATAAAAAATTGAATTATATTATTCGTAGTAATTTTTGGCTCTTTAGTCTTTACTTTTTTTTATCAATCAATATTAATTTATTAATTTTTATTAAAAATATCAGTAAGAAAGATTTAAACTCAATTTATCCCTCTTGTCTTCTCTCTTTAACCATAAAGTAGTCTTTACTGTTTATAAACTTTTTCTCTTCTTTTTCTATCCCTAATTTATTAAGTATATAATTTTTTGTAAAATTTGTATATAAATATAATATAATTTCTCTAAAAAAATATGGCATTACAGTCACAGATCCGATCCCAATCCCATTCCCATCATCACAATTCACACGCCTTGCAAGCACGCTTGCTGTGTTAATTATTATCCCATCACACATTCTCTCTCCCCTATTTACTAACGCAGTACGTACTCACTCTCAGACAGACAGAGAGGACTTGGGTGGCAGACTAATAGTTTGCTTTTGGATGGATGGTTTCATTCCATTTGATTCAGTAGATTGTATTCAACTACGTGAAGGAAAGAAACAATGCCCTCCCCTCACCATATTCCATATAGATTTTATATTTCCATAAGTAAATTTTGACTCTGATTTAAATATAACCCTTGTTTAACTTGTTATATTTTTTTACTTAATTATATTTTTGGTTTTATACTTTAATTTATGTGTAATTTTATTTTTATTATTTGTGGTTAGTTTTCATAATTTTCAATTGTTAAAATTAAGTTTTATATTCTAAATTTCATCCAATATTAATGAGAATTTAATGAAGGTATGAAACACCTTTTATTTACATATTTATCATTAAAAATGTAAAAATGACTTTAATATATTTTTAATTCTTAAAATATTATAGTTTTGTGAAATTTGTTCTTTATTGATTTAATTTTTTACCCTTAAAAATTATGAAAATGTTATATATTTTTACTCTCTAGCGGGTGACTCTAAAAAAGCATAACTTTATTATTTTTCTTAGCATTAGGATTAAAAAATAAATTTTATGAAAACGAAAAGTATTTTAATCCAAAAAAATAAATATGTAAAAATAATGTCCTCCAACGTTGACTAAGCTGTAGAGATGAAAAAATGGAATGTTCGAACCCGCCCGATAAAATATAGGACTTGTGTTAGAATTTTTGAACTTGAATTAAATGCAAACCTTTTTAGCTTGATCTTTTTTTTGGTGAAAGAAATGGGAGACCCCCAAAGCAATAGAAACCCCGCAGAAAGGCGGTAGAAGTTACATCAGCCAAAACGGCATTAGAGACAAAACTAGGAACTAAATTAAAAATTCTCAAATCAACATTCAGAGAGTGCGCATAATTAGCTAAGCAATCTGCTACTTGGTTAGCCTCTCTAAAAACATGAGACCAAGTAATGTTACCTCCATCCTTGATAAGATCATGAATCATATTAACAATACCATAAGCTGGATGCGATCTAATCATGACTGAACGTGGATTTAACTTACAAAGACCCTCCAAAACCCCAAAAAATTGGACTTTTATATGATTTGAGCTTCATTTTAGAAGTCCAAATTGAATCCAAACTTTTTTGACCGAGCCACAATCCACATTGGATCGTCCTGTATTGAGTTTGATAGCCCATTATGTCACTTCTACTGAGTGGTCTTGAATATTATAATAAAAAAATTGAGCATCGCATTGGTATTTTAAATTCTTTCATGCTGGTTATACTAAAGCATAAAGTTCTTGCACCCATTTTTTGAGTGTATCTTTTGAAAGTGGAGTTTAAAGAAGAAAAATAACAAGAGATAATTTTATTTTAATAATTTATTTTTAATATAATAACATTTTAAAATAAAATAAAATAAGAAAATAACATAAATTTAATATTTTAATATTTTATTTATTTTTATAAATATATACTGTACTATATAATCCTCTTAATTTAAAAATAAAAAATTCTAAAATTTACTCTCATTTATACATATTCAGTCTGCATATAATTAATACATTATTATCTTATACTAGTAAATTGAAGACTTAAATATCTTTCTAGTCCTTACAATTTAACCTTTTTTTTTTGTTTTTTATCCTTGCAAATTATTTTTTTTAGTTTTAGTCATTGCAAATTATGTTTGTTTTGTTTTTTCGTCCTTAAAGTGGTTTAGACAGCGCTTTGAATAATGAAAAAAA
Organism: Pueraria montana var. lobata; assembly: GCA_026413185.1. Classification (NCBI taxonomy): domain Eukaryota; kingdom Viridiplantae; phylum Streptophyta; class Magnoliopsida; order Fabales; family Fabaceae; genus Pueraria; species Pueraria montana. The sequence goes on from CM048652.1 coordinate 10,968,426, forward strand.
TGTTATCTAAACCGCTTTAAGAACGAAAAACAAAACAAATATATTTTGCAAGAATTAAAATATAAAAAAAATAATTGCAAGGACGAAAAGTAAAAAAACACTAAATTACAAAGACTAAAAAAATATTTAAACCTAAATTGAATTTTGCACAAGTTCATGTTGGAAACACTCCATCAAATTATAAGCTCGTGTAAATTTTATTGAATCGTGATTGATTTTTTGGATAAGCAAAGTCGTAGGGTGCGCCCAGCCAAAGAACAACAAAACTAAATAACTGTGTTAGGTTAATTGGTTTAAAGAAATCTTGCTTTTCAATGTACGTTGAATGAAATTTTACTTTCACGAAACTTTTCCATTCAACATAAAAAACACATATCCAAATACACTCTAATTAAATTGCCGAACAAGCCTCCCCTGAATATCTAATAAAGTATACGTACCTTCTAACTCATCCAACCCTCATAAAACAAGACAAAACATTTTGAGGCACTAATAACTAATAACCAACCAACAGTCTGACGAAGACAAGTGGACCTTTGGTGAAGACAGATTGGGGAAACATTGAATCATGATTGACCAATACGTCAACGGTACATTCTCATTCTTCATTTCTCTATGTATCTCTCTATCTATCATATGAGTGTTAATTTCTGAACACTTAAACAGTTCAAATACTTAGTATTTATTTTTTTCATCTCTCACATTACATAAACAATCATATCTATTACATATCTTTCTTCTCTTCTTATCTTTCTATTAGTGGATTAATTATTAAGTAGTATGAGAATACTATACGTCTATAGTCCAGACTTCTGACCAGAGCCAGTTTTAACATTTTATAGGTCAAAAACAAAATAATAGATAATTTGGATAAGATGAAATTTGAGAATTAAGTGGATTTTGAAAAAGTCGATAAAATAAAGTTATCGTCAAAAGAAATAATTTTTTTTTGTTATATTAATGTTGTCTATTTTTTTTTTAGTCCTCTTTAACCACGAACTTAGGCAGTCACATATCAAAATAATCTGCTCCGACTAATTTCTGTCACATGTATTTAAATTTTAATTAATATTATTTAATTATATTATATATATCATATAAAAATTAATTAATTAGGAGGATAATAATTACCCAATAATTTATCTTCTTAGTGTCTACAACAAAATAGAGAAATCCAGCAAACATATCAGATGTCCACCTCTAAAGTGTCTATCCACGTATCTTTTTCCAATTTTATTAGGTTATAGCTAGCTAGCTTACTGTACTACTCTACTGCTCTTTTTGAGAGGTTGAAAGAGCTAGCTAGGTGACGCATGTATTTATAGGGGCATAGCATATCTTAGCAAAGTATAAATTGGCATGACATGGCATGCACAGGTAAAATCAGGTCTGAATCTGAATCGAGGGCAAGACTGATGCTGTGGACGCATGCCAATATTCATATTTCATCGGCTCCCTTCGATTCAGTCTATCTATCTATCCCCATGCAAAGCTATTGTGCATGCAATGCAATTAAGTAACGCACGGGGCCCACGTGTCCATATACCTAACATACCCCCGCTTTCAATATTCTGTCAGTTCTGTAATGTACATATTTTTGTTTTTTTGTTTATTCTCTAGCTTGTAGTGAGTATGCCAAAGGCACAACTGTTGCAAATTTGTTTTGGGCAGCGATGAGGTGATGATGATACAAGCTATGAGGTCATAGTTAAGCAAGGGACCCCTACCTGGCTACCTAGCTAGCTCGATCGATCAATATATATGGTGGTGGAATTACAGAATTAATTAATTCTCTATGATTCAGGTTGTGTGGGGTCCCTTGATCTCAGTGGCATGTTGCTTTTCTAGCAGGTAAGCGTTTGCAATTGCAGCGAGAGAGAGAGACCTCTCAATGTCCAGCGTTGGTGACCTTCCCTTTTGCTGCATCATATCATATGCATCTCTAGCTGATCACTCACACATCTCTGTCTCTGCCAAAGTACTTACATGATATTGATATATTTGGAAGTACCAACGCAACCACTTGATGATGCAATGCAACTCACATTTATGGCTAAGAGTATTTTAGAGTTAGTATAATAAATAGAGAAAACTGAAAACCATACTCTTGGTCTTGGAAGAATTTTTACCTTTTTCTCCCTTACCAGGCTACCACCACTATTTTTTTTTTAATCCTCTACCTCTAGGGAAACAAATTTGAGCTATATCAGCTGTTAACTCAGAAGCAATAAAAGCTGGAACAAAAGAATAAACATGAAAATTAACATCTGCCCTCAAAGAATGCTTTGCCAGTTTATCGGCTACTTGATTGGCTTCTCTCAACATATGATTCCAAATAGAGCATGGATTGAATGTATAGCTTGGACAATATTATAACATGTATAGCTTGGAATATTATATATGAGGAGGGATCCACTTACTCTAAGAGTAACTCTTAGAAAATTACTCTTCATCCTTACCATTTATTTTCTTGAAATATAATGATTGTAATGAGTAATTAATCTTAACCATTAGATTTTAAGAAAATGAATGGTAAAGATGAGAAATAACTCTCTTAAAGTTACTCTTGAAATAAGTGGATCCCTCCTCATATATATATATATATATATATATATATATATGAAAGAATAATTTAATTTAGAGATAATATAAAAGAATGATTAATTTTTAAAAATATCAATAATTAAAATGATCTTTTATTACAACTTAAAATATTTATGTAAATCTAAAATATAATTTATATATTCAAAGATATTTATTTATTATAAATTTTAATTATAATATGTTAAAAATATTTCTTTGTTATAAATTTTAATTATATAAAAATATTTATCTTGTGTAGTGCATATGTTAAAATACTAATTTATTTTTAAAATATTATAAATTTTCTCAATTTTTGTGAAGACGGTTTTATATCATCAGAAATTAACAGAAATACAATAATTTTTTTGTGAATATATTGAATATTTAATAAATTTTATCATTTAATTATTCTACCTCTTACTTTTGTCCAAACATGTCCTGGACGATCTCTGTAGTACGTTCATTCACCCCTGCCTTCAGATCACCCTAGCTAATCCTTTTCTATTTCTTTCTCATTCGTGAACAAATTAGCGCAATTGTTTAATGATGATGATAATAATAATAAGTACAACAATGTAAGAAAAAAAAATTAATGTTAAAATGTCAAGATGTTTATAAAAGTTTCGGTGCTGATTTTATTGAAAAGAGTGAAGAAGTAACATAGAAGGAGAAAAAAAATATGATCAAGTATGGGTGGAATTTTTGCTATGAAAGGTTCTTTCCATTAGTAAGAGTAAACAATCTATATAACGACAGTTTAAAGATTCTCTATTCTCATCTATCTAATTACATATTGTTATATATAACAAAGTTGTTAATTTTTATAATAAATATCTTAAAATTTATATTAATAATAACTTCTAATTAATTGACAGTATAAATTTTATACTAACAATACATAAAACTTTAAAAGTAATTTGTGATAAGGACTAAGTTTGATATTTAAACAATAATTAGTTTTACACACAAATAATGAGAAGGATATCTCGTGATCTTTAAAATAAATAGTTTTGAAGAAGAAAGATTTAAGAGGATACTTGAAGATTGAAGTTTTGCCATAGAAGTACTTTTTTTTTCGGGAAGAATAAAATAAAAACAAATTAGAGAGGCAATGAAACCAGGGCTCAGGGGCTGCAATCATTATGTGTGGAAGCGAAGTGGACTTTGCTGAAGGCCCAGCCCAAAATTTAAGTATCATTTTCCTTCAGACACCCCCTGTGAGGACCTTCGCCCTTCGTTTCGTTTTACTGTTCAAATAAAAGAAAAGAAGGTAATCAGATATCAGATATTGCAGATAATTGAAGAATTATTTTATATTTTTTCTCTTTATTCCCTCTTTACCCTTATCTCCTTCACCTGTTCACACACCCCCTTCTTCCGACATGTTCTTCCTCTCCTTCCTTAGAGAGTCAATCATAAAATAACAGCAGTCCTTTATCCTTATGTGAATTCTTTTTCACTATCAGTATTCATTCTCCATGTAAGATCAATATAAACAATATTTGCTAATTGAACACATATATAATAAAAAGTAACTCACGGATATAATTAGGGTAGCACATAAAACAATGAAATATTGCACAACTTCTTTAACTTAAATCAGCACACGTTTTAGTTTGCAAGCTTTCAATCTAGATTGAATAATTAAATATGGCACTAATATATCATGCTATCTTTGCTTATTAGACAACATATTATCAACTTTACTGTGTTTAGTCTTGTCATATTATCAATCTAATAAGCTTGTCACCAAGTAATAGAACATATATGTAAAATGTATTTAAATCAAGACAAGCACGAAATAATAGGGGTTTTCCATCATGAAGACAAACATGTATTGCTCTCTTTTTGTGGTGAAAGGAAGAAGAGGAAGAACGTGTTGGAAGAAAGGGGTGTGGGAACGGGTGAAGGAGATAAGGGTAAAAAGGGAATAAATAAGAATCAATTACAACAGGGGAGGTATATCCAACAAAAATAACAGGGTATATTTAACAAATTCCCTTTAAAAAGCCCATTCGCCCAATAATATTGTGGGCTTTTCCTTGCTAACTCTAGTCTCCATGGAGCTTTGGCAGCAAAAGGATATTTCTTTTTGTGGTGGATGTCATGACTTCAACACCACGTTAAAAACGTGGCTTAGGATAGATGATAAAAAAAATTATAAAATAAATAATTTTGTTATTGATAAAATGAAAAAAAGTTAATTATACGAACACATTTACATAACTTTTATAGAAGATAAGATTATAAAGAAGTAATTAACTAATAATTAACTACTAATTAATTTCTAAATATTTATATTATATCTCTAATAAAATAAGACATATATATAGACCGGGTGGCAGTAAGGCCATCGAGAAAAGCAAGAAGAAATTAAATAAAAGACAAATTTCACATAAAAAAAAACGTAATGTTAATAATTTAATACAAGTTTTCCTCTTCTACATATTGTTAGTCATTAATTTTAATCATATGTATCTTAATTATAAAATCTAGGGATGCATAGTTGAATCATTGATGGACCAAAATTCTTTAAGACTATTAAAGAAGATTCCGAAATTTTTGTGGATTTCTTCAGATTTGAGTGCATCAGTCTCCATATATTGTATGTATTTCATGAAGCTGACAATGAAATATTTGATTCATTTGATTTTCAAAACAATTGAAAGGCCTTATTTTATTTGTGAGAAAGCATCCTGGCCAAGTTGTCATAGATTCTGCTTCGTCGTTGTTTAATTTTTAAGGTTTTATAATTGTGGATAAATATGATATTTTATAAACACCGTCACATTCTGTTATAATTAACAATGATACAGTTGTCTCTCTTTTTCTTTATGCGTGAAAGCTCATAAAAAAAAAGTTAAACTAAATTATACATAAATATCTCCTTCTAAGTTCTAAGAACAAGGATTCAATATGGTCCTCATTCTTTATGCATGGAAAATGTATAAGAGGTGAGAAAAATTAGTTTAAATCATATAATCATAGATAAAACGACGAAAAGTATTTTACTTAAATTTAATATTAATTATTTTATTATATAAAAATATTTATTAGGTAATTTTTTATTATGTTATAGATATAAAATATTTTTTGATTTTGTTGATTATTAATCATTATTAAAAAAATCTAATTGAGTCATTTTTAGTGGACCTCTTCTTTCAACGACATTTTTATTATATATTTTCTTGACTAATAATTGTAGGCAAATGTTAAGGAAGGTCTAAAATTTTACCGTTTTAAAATATATAATAGTTTGTGCAGTGTTGTTTAAAATAAAATATTTAATTATATAAAATAATTTGTATCACTCTATGGAAATAAAATAAAATACGTAATTATCTTGCTGTAATTAAAAACTTAAATTTATTAAGTGTGTAATAAATATAAAATATAAAATTCCTAAAATCTAGAGGCGTTCTGTTCTTTCTTGCTTTGGATTTTCTTCTTCTTCGCTACTCTTTTCTTTTGCCTCCTTCTCTTTATCTATCTATCTCTTTTCCATTCTTGTCCTATGCTTCTGTTCTGACGCAGCTCTACCAACAAAAATTCAACTCTTTCGCTACTTCCTTCTGCGTTTCACAGCACCCAACTCATTCCTCACGCGCCCCTCAACATATTATTCCTCTCTCTCTCTCTCTACTCCCTCACCTTTCGCTTCCGCAACCATGTCTCAGACTAACTGGGAAGCTGACAAGATGTAACCTTCGTTTTTTGCTTCTCTTCTTTCATCATTTTTGCAACTTGGGTTTTCTGCTTCATGCTCAATTCTTTGATTTTGGCTTCTGGGTTTTTCTTATGAACCCACCTTGTGTATTGTATTTTAATGCCTTTTTAAAGTTTCAATTTTTCTTTCTGGGTATCTTAGGGTTTGTGGTTTTCCGCAAGTTTTGTGGGGTTTATTTGAAGTTGCTTGTTTTGGCTGCTGAACTTGGATTTTTGTGTGGTGGGTTACCGGATTTTGTTGGGTGTTTTGTGATTGGTGAATGTGAAGTTGAAATAGTGAAATCTTTCCCTCTCACTATTCACTTGGCTGATGGAACTGTTATTGAACTTTGAGGTTTCAGGTTAGATGTTTACATCCATGATTATCTTGTCAAGAGGGATTTGAAGGCTTCTGCTCAGGCTTTTCAAGCTGAAGGAAAAGTATCCTCGGACCCTGTTGGTGAGATGTCTCAAAACTGTACTCTTTTGTCGAGTTGGAGTTAACTGTGGCATTTTTCTTTTTTCCATTTCCATTTTGGTTTTGTTTTTACTGATTTGGTTGCTTGTGTGTGCACATGCATGTGCGTGTGATGGCAATGTGGGGTTGCAGCTATTGATGCCCCGGGAGGTTTTCTGTTCGAGTGGTGGTCGGTTTTCTGGGATATATTTATTGCAAGGACTAATGAGAAGCACTCAGAGGTTGCTGCATCGTATATTGAGGTTGGTTGGGAACAAATTTTCACTGGTTTCACATTATGCAACCTTCCACCATACTAAATTTAAGTAGGATGAAGAGGGTACTAGAAATTCAGCAAAGAAAAAGCAGTATTGCGATATATTCACATTTTTGAGTTGAATGTGACTGTCAGTTGAAAAAATGGCACTAGTATTCCGTAAGGAAGTTTATGCATTCCATTAGGTTCAACTTTTCAGTCTCTCTAGCTAACATAATTACACCTCTTAATGAAGGACTGATTTGGTTTGCTGTTCCTTGCTTTCTGTTTATAGTTTAAACTATAGTATATAAGGAAAGTTAGGAATCTTTCTTTAGAGTCAATTTTTGTTGAATAATATTGTTGAAAGATGTTTATTGTTTAGTTCCAGGTTGATATGTCTAGCAATATGATTTAATACTTCATTGTGTTGTTTAAGCCTGTGATTATTTGTGTACTTAATGAGCCTCTAGGTCTATGAGGTGTCTCAATCTGTGATAAATTCACTTGCTTGGCCTGATTAATTATGTTTCTCTGATTTATGTTGAGAGCTTTGTTAAACTGCAGACATTATGGACTATTATTTTAGCTGAGCGATAAGAACCCAAACATTTCAGTTTGGGAAACCATTTTATGTTCCTATAGCTAATTATCTATTATCCAGACTGCCCTTCTTGAAATGATGGTGTACTGGAATCTGCAATTCTACATAAGTTTTTCTAAGTTAAGAGAAAATACTACAGGCCCTGCTTTAAGTTTATGGTTTGTGAAACTCTATCTGCAGACACAATTAATAAAGGCAAGGGAGCAACAACAACAGCAGCAGCAACAGCAGCAGCCACAACCCCAGCAGTCACAGCATCAACAACAGCAGCAGCAACAACACTTACAGATGCAACAGCTCCTGATGCAGAGAGCACAGCAGCAACAGCAACAACAGCAGCAACAACAACAGCAGCAGCAGCAACAACAACAACAGCCACAATCGCAGCAACAGCAGTCACAACCACAACAACAGCAAAGTAGGGATAGGGCTCATCTTTTAAATGGTAGTGCAAATGGGTTAGTTGGAAGCCCTGGAACTGCAAATGCACTAGCAACAAAGATGTATGAGGAAAGATTAAAACTTCCCCTTCAAAGGGACTCTTTGGATGATGCAGCAATGAAGGTTGGGGGATGTTCTGGTTATCTAATCTAATTATAAGATAAAAATGCTGTTTCTATGATGCATATGCTCATCGCTTTCTTTTGGTATATTATACAGCAAAGATTTGGTGAGAACATGGGCCAACTCTTGGACCCAAATCATGCATCGATATTAAAGTCAGCTGCAGCTCCTGGCCAGCCTTCAGGGTATCATTTTTAAAATTTCACTTTTATTGCTTATTGTTTCAAGTCTTTCTGGAGACAGAGGGTAGTTTGTACTTGATTAATCTGTAGCATAGATAATTTAATTTTCATCTGAAATTCTGTGAGTTAAAGCTTACTTTTATTAATGCAAAACAAAAAAGATGATCTTTTTGTCTTTTAGTTTTTTCTGGAGGTCTGCTCCTGCCTTTGAAGAATCAATGGTCATGTTGTTTCCTATTAAAAAAAGTTAATTGACGTTTAATTCTCTTAGTGTAAGACATTCTCTATATTTATGGGTGTTGACTTTGCTAGCACCAAATTTCTTGACTTCAGGCAAGTTTTGCATGGTGCTGCTGGTGGGATGTCTCCACAAGTTCAAGCACGTACTCAGCAATTACCAGGGTCTACTCTGGTACACTTTTGTTCTTAGAGGACCTCATTAATTCCTATATTTCTTATCAGCTGTTTTTCCCTGACTTGGCACTTGGAATCAGGATATAAAGGGTGAGATTAGTCCTGTTTTAAATCCTAGAGCTGCGGGTCCTGAAGGATCATTGATGGGAATGCCTGGTATTTTCCCACATTTTTTTTCCTGCTGTAACTGATTTGTATTATTTTGAAACTGTTTTGCTGCAAGTTGATGGAATTTGTTTTTTTTTTTCCCTTTGCAATTTATTCATGGCTGGTTGAGGATATTTTGGGATTTAGTGTTAATTTCTTTATGATGTTTTATTACTATTCTTGCACATAAATAGAGTAAACAAGAGATTTTCTTGTGACAGGATCAAATCAAGGTAGCAATAATTTGACTTTGAAAGGGTGGCCACTCACAGTGAGTAATCTTTTTATTTTATTGTTATTTTAATTAATGTTACTTCTCCTGGTGGATATATATTATGTCCTCTTAAATTGACATCATATTCATAACATATATCCTTCAAAATTGTGGCGTGCTGTAGTCTCTGCAGAGACTGAGATAAGGATGTAGACCCCCTCTCGCTTGCTTACCCGCTCTCAGTGTACACATAGCTTATGAATATATGGTCTCTACCTTGATCTTATACCATCCTTACTACTTGAGCCATGCTCAAGTGTCAGAAGTAGCCCTCTTTTGCTTGAATGTGTTAACCCTACAAACAGCCCATCATCTGCTAGAAATGGCGGCCTCTATTCTCTGAAGTCCCTAGCAATCTTCCTACTGAGTTTTATGCCATCTAAACATCTTGAATTATTGAAACATAGCAGTTTAGTTATTAGTTTTTGCCATTAAGCTTTTTCTATCCTTTATTAGGGTTTGGAGCAACTGCGCTCTGGTCTACTCCAGCAACAAAAACCTTTCATGCAGGCTCCTCCGCCTTTTCATCAACTCCAAATGTTGACACCACAGCATCAGCAACAGCTTATGCTGGCGCAACAAAATCTGCCGTCACCATCTGCCAGTGATGAAAGTAGAAGACTGAGAATGCTATTGAATAATAGGAGTATTGGTCTAAATAAGGATGGTCTTTCAAATCCTGTTGGTGATGTGGTATCAAATGTTGGATCCCCTCTTCAAGGTGGTGGCCCTTCTTTTCCTCGTGGAGATACAGATATGCTAATGAAGGTGTTAGTTCTCTTTTAATTTGCTTTCCATCTTCAGTATGGTTCTTATATATTTCATTAAACTGTTTCATTTATATATATATATATATATATATATATTTTTTCTTTTTTTATTTACCAAAAGTTTTGCGATTTGTATCTTCTGAAAGTTTTTGTATGTGTAGTTGAAGCTGGCTCAGTTACAGCAGCAACAACAGTCAAGTACCAATGCACAGCAGCAGCAGCTTCAACAGCATGCCCTTTCAAACCAGCAATCTCAGACTTCTAATCATAGCATGCATCAGCAAGATAAAGTAGGGGGAGGTGGTGGCAGTGTCACTGTGGATGGTAGCATGTCAAACTCATTTAGAGGAAATGACCAGGTCAGTCCTTTTATAGTTGTTGATACCACACACATGTTCAAGCAGTAGTTGTTTTTTGGGGTCCTAATTCCTTATGGAATTATTGGGCAGTATATTTCTTCTGACTTGTAAAAGAATTTATGTATAATTTATTGACCCATATATGGCTAGCGAATTTTTGATGTACACAATTAGTTTATTTTGGTAAATATATTAAAATAGCCATTTAATTTATGCTTATTGTAATATCTGATATCCAATTGCACGATTAAAAATCTCATCCTCTTTTCCCTTTGCCGTGTCTTCCTTTTTGTGGTTGGTGTTATAAATTTTGCTGTTTTTATGTTTTTATAACTTTGGAGATTGCAACAGATTTTTTTTTTTTTGAAGTTAATGATTGTGAATTTGTGAAATTGAGAATTTATATGGTGTCAAGCAGTTTGATTAAGGCATGGTGAACTTATTTCCTTGTTCATTTCTTCACTGGTTTTGAATTCAAGTATTGCAAAATATGATCTCCATAATCTCAAGCCTTCCAGAACTGAGTAGTTCGAAAAGAATTTTACTTCTTTTGTTCTTTGAATTCTCCTGAACAGAGATATGGTGATCCATTTATATAAACTACAAGTATACAACAGAAGTGGCTATTTATTTATTTTCTGCTTTAGCAATGTGGAAATCACAACTTCAACTACTAGTTTGTTTCTTTGAAAGTGTTAATTATATATATAAAACAAATGGCGATGTCTTGCTATGAGATTTTGACAACTATTTCTATTAAATAACATGATTGTAAATTTCTGTCCCTGAATTTGACAGACATCCGATTTTTTATACCTTACGGAGAGTATGAAATAGGTTCCTAACATGGTTATCTGAATGCACTTTAAGGTTTCAAAAAACCAGATTGGGAGAAAGAGAAAGCAGCCTGGATCCTCGTCAGGTCCTGCCAATAGTTCAGGAACAGCAAATACAACAGGTCCATCACCTAGTTCAGCACCCTCAACTCCCTCGACTCATACGCCTGGAGATGTGATATCAATGCCTGCCTTGCCTCATAGTGGTAGTTCTTCAAAACCTCTAATGATGTTTGGCACAGATGGCACTGGAACCCTTACGTCACCTTCTAACCAGTTGGTGAGTAGTTTTTCTATGTGGTTGAATTGATGGAAGGAATTATGAAGTTCCTTGCATGTAGACTCATTGCCATTCCATTTTGGCAGTGGGATGATAAGGATCTTGAATTGCAGGCTGATGTGGATCGCTTTGTGGAGGATGGATCTCTAGATGAAAATGTGGAGTCTTTTTTGTCCCATGATGACACAGACCCTAGAGATACTGTTGGCCGTTGTATGGATGTAAGCAAAGGTGCAGTAAACACCATTTTACATTGATCATAAAATATTCTGGCATCATCCTTGCAAAAGAGTTTCTCAAAGTGTATGTCTAAATTTCCCTCACTCCAATGTGAAAGTTTGCTGTCTTTTCTTTGAATAGATTAATAGATAATTTGTTATGGTGAAATACAATGAAGTACAAATTTTAAACAGCAAGGAAAAATGATTTAATGACTTGTGATGCCTCTTTCTTTGTGCCTAGAATATTCTTTACAATATTTATGATGAACATGTGCAATTCCCTTTTTTTTTTGATAAATAAACATTGTTGGTTATATAATTTAGAAGGTGCTTGCTTTGTTATCTTTTATATGTGCATCTGCATGGTTGCTACTTGCTCTTTAATTCCTTGATGCACATAAGCATAAAGAGGCAATGGCTTAGAATTTAGACACCAAGGACATGAATTTGTTTTATTTTCAGGCTTCACATTTTCTGATGTAAATTCTGTACGGGCAAGCACAAGCAAAGTTGCTTGTTGCCATTTCTCATCGGATGGGAAATTACTAGCAAGTGGTGGCCATGACAAAAAGGTTAGTGGTAGCATTAGTCTTGATAGTTGATAGTAATATTTTATGTTGTACGTTCTTTGTTCAACTAACTTCCTGAAATAAGCAGTGAACTTAAATTGAAAAACAAAATCAAGAACATTATTTTTCCTTTTATTCTGTTTAGATATGGAATAATATGGCCTTTTCCTCCTGATTGTTTTGTACGACAGGTTGTTTTATGGTACACAGATTCTCTAAAACAAAAAGCTACTCTTGAAGAGCATTCATCTTTGATTACTGATGTCCGTTTCAGTCCAAGCATGCCTCGTCTTGCAACATCTTCATTTGACAAAACTGTCAGGGTTTGGGATGTTGACAATGTTAGTTGATTTATTTCCTGTTTTACTTTAATTGTATACAACTTTCAAGAAAGTGTTTTGTATATTTTAATGGGTTTGATGTAACTTGACCATGCACATCACAATGTTCATGTTTGCCATGACCTGAAGTGTGACACACTGCGAAATTGCATATGTGTAGATGGCCATCTTTCACTGAAAATCTGTACATAGTGAGATAGATGATAAAACTTATTAATGTGCTTGTTTTGTATTAAATTATAAATTATAAACAAGAAGTGCACAACTCTTTCCTTACCGAGTTTTGAGCTTGAAATGTATTGTGCTTCAAGATATAATTTTGTTTTGCAGTTGTGTATCATCTGTTGTAGAAGTTCCTAGATGTGGTTTCACTATTCTGTATTACTATTGCTATGTGGCTCATATGGTGAGTTGCAATGAAAAAAGTTAATTATTTACAGAAAGGTTATATTTATTTGTTCGTGGTGAAGATAATTAGGGTGGTGCAATAGTGCTTAAGAAGCTTAAGGAATTCATATTACTGGTAATATTTAGTTTTTGTAGCAATTAGATGTTTATTGAGATTGTATTGTGTGTTCAATATGGATGTTGAATGCCACCATGAATTCTAATGATCTAAATCTTCTATTTTTAAATGATCATGTGATCTATGCTTAATTTTTTTGCTCCTGGATTAACATCTCTGCTATGGAGCTATATAGGACTTGGAAAAAGTTTTCCTTTTACTGTATTTTGACTTGAACATTGTGACTATTTATTTGCTTGGATGTTAATGATCGCTGTCTTGGATGGTTTGTTTGCCCTTGTCTAGAAGTTGATGAATTGTGTGCATTTCTGGTTTTAATATTCTGACTTAACTGAATATATAATTACTATGCAGCCTGGTTATTCACTTCGCACCTTCACGGGACATTCTGCATCTGTTATGTCACTAGATTTTCATCCAAATAAAGATGACCTCATCTGCTCTTGTGATGGTGATGGTGAGATACGATATTGGAGCATAAACAATGGCAGTTGTGCCAGAGTCTCCAAGGTAGAATGTTAATCTATGATGCACAGATACGATACGTGTATCGGATACGATACGTATCCGATACGGTGATACGATTATTTTAAAAATATATAGGATACGATACGTGTAAGATAAATATTTAGAAATATATAAAAATTCATAAAACATGGTAAATATATAATTGTAATTATGCAAATCTAAATTAAAAACATACTTCTTTGACATTACTAAAATTAAAATTATAAATCATTGTCATCATAAATTATTTTCTATTAAGTACATATAGGAACAGTACTATCAATCTCATCCTTTCTTGAAATCGTTCACATAAAGAGGACAATTTTCATTTTTGGTTCATTAAGGGACAGTGTTTCTATATTAGACATACTTATATGATTCATGTAGTTGTATTGGATTTTCATTAAATGCTTTAAAAGCTTGGATACTTCACCGATACGTGTATCGGTGAAGTATCCAAAGTGTATCGATATGGGATACGTGAAGCAAATTGAATTATCTGTGCTTCATAGATTTGGATACTTCACCGATACGTATCGGTGAAGTATCCAAGAGAATCGGTATCGGATACGTATCGGATACGGATACGTGAAGCAAATTGAAGTATCGGTGCTTCATAGATGTTAATCATTATTAGCATATTTTAAATGCTTTTCTCATATCAAGACCCACATAGCGGGTCCAACCCTTCACTGTGTCTTGCATAATAAATGCTTTGTAGCACCAGGCTGCCCCATTTTTCGTTTTGTAGCTAGTGCATTAAATCGATGATGCATTCATTTCAGCCTGCTAACTTACAATTTTCTTGCTGATTAGGGTGGCACAACACAGATGAGATTTCAGCCTCGTCTAGGGAGGTACCTTGCTGCAGCAGCAGAGAATATTGTGTCTATATTTGATGTGGAGACACAAGCATGCCGATATTCATTAAAGGTTGGTTTGCATACTTTTTTTAAGTTTCTTCTTGGAGGTATAAAAATAAATTCTTGGCAACGAGAGGTTTGGAATTTTGCTTGAGTCAGAGTCAGTGTTATGCACTTTATATCTTCTCTGTTTATCATAAAAAATTCAGAGGTAAACTTAAAATATAAATTGAATGTTGTCCCCAGAGTGTCACCAATTAATTTTCTTTATTGGAATGTTGTACTGTGGTTGTAGGGACACACAAAACCGGTGGATTGCGTGTGTTGGGACCCTTCTGGGGAGTTGCTGGCATCTGTGAGTGAGGACTCTGTCAGGGTTTGGACTCTTGGATCAGGAAGTGAGGGGGAATGTGTTCATGAACTTAGCTGTAATGGCAATAAGTTTCATGCAAGTGTTTTCCACCCAACGTACCCTTCATTGCTGGTCATTGGCTGTTACCAGGCAAGTCTACATTCTTTTTTATTTATTTCTTTCATTTCTTTATCTTTTTTTTATTCTGGTGAATTCAATTGTTTGTGCCAGAAATATGCAATTAATAGACAAAGAAGAGGGTTTTGGAACAAAGGGGTTTTAGGTCAGTCTCAAGCTTTATCAGGGAGTAGTTGTAGACTCCCCAACTGAGTATGATGATGATAGATAGAGTCCGAGTCGTTGATAAAGGATGTTTTATAGACAGAATACAAGTAATTTGAGCATTATAGTTACTTTGATAATACAAATTATTTGTTATGATTATATGGTTGCTTGTGGTTGTATTTTGTCGTAGTTGAATGGTGAGTAGTACATGCAATCCATACATACTGTTGTTGTAATTTTGACATCTTCTTAACGTTGTGTAGTCATTGGAGCTGTGGAACATGAACGAGAACAAGACAATGACTCTGTCTGCTCATGATGGTCTTATTACTTCGTTGGCTGTTTCAACTGTAAATGGTTTGGTTGCTTCAGCCAGTCATGACAAGTTCCTCAAGCTCTGGAAGTGAGTGTGGCTCCTCCAAGTGACCATAATTATAATTATGGCAATACATTCATTAGGTCTTTGTCACTGTTGTTGTTCACATGTTTTTTTTGCTTCTTGATCGAATTGGATTCTCTACTCTATGTATCTTTAGCTTACTAACCTTATGTAATGTAACATTAACATTGTCTTCCTGCCCATTTAAATATTTACTTGGATATTTCTGTTTTTGTATGCTTTTTTTTTTTTTTCATATTTTGTGCGTTTATTCCCTCAAGGTTGGTGATCCACTCAGCAAATCATGAATTTCCGAATGAAGCTTGATCTTTTCTTTTTGTTTTTTTGTCTTCCTAATATTTTTGATTTGTGTGCTTTTTCACGCTGCTTTTTTATTTTATTTTTATTTTGATAAAAGTCCTTCAGGCTGCTATACAATTGCGACTTCAAATGGCTAAATCGAAACCTGGAAACAAACATCACCTCACCCGTAATGAAAACCTATTCGAATAATTAAAATAATTCATCAAACGAACAGAGTGTAGAAGACGAATTAAAATTGAAATTCCATTGTTAACACTAAAGTGAGACTCATACGGAAGTGGGTGACAGTAAGAGAGAAATAAAGTATTATCGAATTACTTAAAATTTGGAAAAAATAAAAAAGAATTGCAATTCAGAGTTGAGTTAAACATATATTTACTGACAATTCTTAATAATTGCCTCAATATATAGATTTTTTTTTACTGGCAATTATATATTAGCCACTAATAATTTTATTAGCTTCTTGCCAATGAACAATTGCCACTAAAAATCAAATTTAGTGTAGTGAGTAAAGGTGCTTAAAAAAAAACAATTAAAACAGACGTGGAATAATCACAATTTAAAGTAACTTTCCAACACTTTCACGAAAATTCTAGCATAAGTAGACCCCATTATGCAAGCAAAGTCGTGTGATTCAGAGGCTGATATGCTCATAAAAAAAGTTTGGACATGCTCTTTTCACTCAAGAATCTTTCACAACCTGGAGTAAACTAAAAATATTAAACACATACACAGAGACACCCTCTCAGTTTTTTTTTACTCTTTTTGACAATCAATTAAGAATCTAATGCTATTGCATTTGAAAATGAGTAATGCTATATGGTGTAACTAACGAATTGGAAATCAACAAATAAAGAAAGGCATAACCATTCAAAATGGAGAGCGAATGAAAATCATTTTCCAATAGAATATCAACAAATAAAGAAAGGCATAACATTCGTTCACTTTCATATACTCACTCCGTCCCGTAACAAGAGTGTTTACATATAAAAAAATAATAAATAGATGAAAAAGAATAACAACTTTACAAAATTAACCTTATCATTATTAATTTATTTATAATTTCTGCTGCCCACCATTAATATTATTAGGAATATAAATAAGAAAAAATAGTTAATATTACGTCAAAAAACTAAAATGACTTTATTACACGACACTTATTGGACGGAGGAAGTAGTTGGATTTCACTTTGGTATAGTTAGACTTGGTACCATTAGTCAATTTCCATTTTTTTTTATCAGTACTAATCGAACACAGTACCGGAAGGTTTACAATTATTCACATATCCTATTCAACCAACTGACCCTTTAGTAGTCAATTTCCATTAAACTAGAGTTAGCCGGAAACAGATATTTCTTCCATTTTTCACGTTTGGGATATCTCTCCTCTCAAATTGTCTGCACAATCCAAAATTTTTCATCATCAACGTCAACATCATTACACCAAAAACTACAAGTTAACAACGACCCTTTTCCTTGAAGCGTGAACGGAGGGCCTGATACTGGAAACTGTCGACCATTGCTACAAGGGAGGAGGAGCTTTTGTTTTTGTTGAATAAGGTGGGAACGAAGTTTGTTCACTCCACTTGGTAATTCTAATTGTGTTGCTACTGAAAACATTCAAACCGGGCCTTAGTTATTTATTTATTTACAAATTTATTAATGAGAAAATAGATTATGCACTGAAAGTGTAAAACAATTTTATATCGTCATTCAATCACAATCCACTTTTGTATTATGAGTTTGTTGACTTTTATAATAAGAGAGATTCTACCGTACCCCCAATAATTTTGGAGGTATTGGTACGGTTGGTTTTCACCTAATAATTTCGACGGAGATTAGCCAATTAGGTTTTCATTATCTTATCAATTCTAATCAGATTTAATAATTTTAAAAGGTTATTATTTTTAAAAATAATATTTTAATATTCAAGGACTATTTTGCAAATAATAAAAAAATTTATTAATTAATTAAAAAAAAACCAATATGTGATTTGATTGGATGAAAACCAACAGTATCAATACCCCCAAAATTATTGGGGGTACGGTAAAATCTCTCTTATAATAATTATCCTAAGAGTCATATCAATCATAATTTGTGATTGGATGACAATGTAACCTGTAGTGAGTGCATGACTATTAAACTCTTTGTTATTTATATTTTTATTTTTTAAGATCTTGTTTAGATTTAAAGATATTATCAATTTATTTAAATTTATTTTAGAATTTTTTTCCTCTTTTAAAATTAAGATACTCTTAATATTTGAATTTTATATTACATTTTAGCTCTATATATATTTACATGAAGGAATCCAGAAATTTATTGGGAGGGGAGCAATTTTTTTCTTCCTTTTTTATTGTTTAAATATTTAACTTCTAATAATTAATAATTTTCAATAAATATTTACTAATTTTACACCTAAATTTTTATTTTAAATGATAATAACATTAACCTTTATTATAATAACAACAAACATATTTAGTTTTACATAATTTTATACTAACTATATATAGTCTTAACTATTGTAGTAATAGTAACAAACACATATAATTTTACACTAACTACGGTATATATAGCCTTAATCATTGTACTAATAACAATAAACACAACATATTCACCAAAAAAAAAACAATGAACACAATTAATTTTACATTGGTTACGCTTAACCATTATTATGATACCAACAAATACATGTAGCACTAGTTTTACAAAATTTTAGACGGTTTCTACCGTGGATCATCTTTTTATAATCACATATTCTATCCGTTAGATTAATCTGGTATCTATGGTACTACGATATATCGACAACACCATATTCTTTCCCTCTTGCCACTAGCACCGACGACCACCCTCACTGTGCCTCTCTCCGCCGTACACCGCCGTCGGAGGCGATATCCGACGGCGGCACTACCTTTTTTTCCCCTCTCTTTTCCCTTTCTTCTTTCTCTTCTCCGATCCATACTCTTCCCCTCCCCACCATCTCCGACAGCCCCTCCACTAATGACGCCGAGAAACTTCTCAAAAATTCATGTTACGCCACCAAACTCATCCTCGCGTCTGCGTCGGGGAGGCTCACAGCTTGGTCACCGTCAGTCACTGTGGATTTGAACAGCGGTGCTCATCTTGGAAATAGACCTGCGGTGGCGGCTCGCGGCGACTAGTGGAGTAGATCTGGTGGTGCGATGGGTTCTCGCAGATCTCGTGGTGGCGGTGGCGGTGGCGGATCTAGGTGGTGGTGCGGTGGTTTCTAGCGGATCTTGGTGGTAGCTTGGAGAGGAGGGAGAAGAGGGTGGAGGTGGCGAGAAAAAAATGAAAAGAAACGCCGCAGCCGCTGCCGGAAATCACCTCCGGTGGCGGCGGAGGTTGCTGGGAAGGACATAATCTAGTGCAGAGGGTGCACCAAATCGAGATGAATCTAATGGTGTATAAAAGTGGTTCATGATAGACTATTTGACAACCTTGTCCACGGTAGCCTTGGTCAAAATTTTATATTAGCCAACTTAAAAGTATATTTGTATAAACATGAGAAGCCCAAGAGACGAGGCTAGAGCCCTTGCCTGCCACCCTCTGTATTCATCCCTTAATATTTATGAATAAAAGTTAATTTATATCTCTTCTTCTTTGGAAAAATAATTTTTTCCACAAAAACCTAAACGGGTGTTAGTTCTCTTTTAATTTTCTTGCCAAAGTATGGTTCTTGTAAAATTCGTTAAAACAGTTTTCTTTATAATTTTTTTATATTTACCAAAAGTTTCATGATTTGTATCTTTTGAAAGTTTTTGTACGTGTTGTTGAAACTAGCTCAGTTAAAGCAGGAACATCAACAACAGCCAAGTACCAATGCACAGCAGCAGCAGCACCTTCAACAACAACATTCCCTCTGGGATCAGCAATCTCAGACAGAATTCTCCTTCTAACCAGTTGGTGAGTGGCTTTTCTGTGTGGTTCAAATGATGGAAGCATTTATTAAGTTCCTTGCATGTAAGCTCATCGCTATTCCATTTTGGCAGTTTGATGATGATCTTGATTATACAGACCCTACAGATACTGTTGGCCATGAAAGCCAAGGTGCAGTAAACACCATTTTATATTGATCATAAAATATTCTGGTATTATCCTTGCAAAATAGTTTATCAAAGTGTATGCCTAATTTCCCATCACTCCAATGTGAAAGTTTCAATTATTTTCTTTTAATAGATAATTCGTTATGTTATGGTGAAATACAATGAAGTACAAATTTTAAACAGCAATCGAAATGATTTAATGACTTGTGGTGTCTCTTTCTTCTTGGTGCCTTGAATATTCTTTACAATATATAGGATGAACCTGAGCAATTCCATTTTCTTGTTTTGACAAATAAATGTTGTTGGTTATGTAATTTAGAAGGGGCATGCTTCGCTATCTTTTATATGTGGATCTGCATGGTTGCTCTTTAATTCGTTGACGTGCATAAAGAGACACAATGACTTAGAAATCAGATACTAGGGGCATGAATTTGTTTTATTTTCAGGCTTCACATTTTCTGTGGTGAATTCCATATGTGCAAGCACATGCAAAGTTATCTGTTGCCATTTCTCATCTGATGGGAAGTTACTTGCAAGTGGTGGCCTTTGACAAAAAGGTCAGAGGTAGCATTAATCTTGATAATAATATTTTATTTAATACTTTCTGTGTTCAACTAATTTCCTGAAATAAGCAGTGAACTTAAATTGAAAAATAAATTAAATCTAGAACTTTTTTTTTTCTTTTGTTCTGTTTAGATATGGAATAGTATGGCCATTTCCTCCTGATTTTCTGTACTGCAGGCTGTTTTATGGTGCACAGATTCTCTTCAACAAAAAGCTACTCTTGAAGAGCATTCATCTTTGATCACTGACGTCCGTTTCAGTCCAAGCATGCCTCGTCTTGAAACATCTTCATATGACAAAACTGTCAGGGTTTGGGATGTTGACCAAGTTAGTTCATCCTTTCCTGTTCTACTTTAGTAGCAGTAGCATACAACTTTAGATCATTTGTTTCTATATTTTTTGATGGGTTTGAAGTAACTCGACCAAGCACATCATAAATATTAATATTTGCCACGACTTGAAGTGTGGCACCCCTAGAAGTTACGGAGAAGTGCGTGTAGATGGCCATTTTTCACTGAAAATCTGTACATACAGAGATAGATAAATAAATTAAGGCTTAAATATGTATTTAGTTCCTAAAAAATCAGTCAGGAAGGACTAAAAAGAACATTTTTCGAAATTAAGGAACCAAAAAAAGCAAATTTAAATTTAGGAGACTAAAAACAAAAGTAATCCAAATTTGAGGAACCAAAAACATATTTACGCCTTAAATAATTAATGTTCTTGTT
Organism: Pueraria montana var. lobata; assembly: GCA_026413185.1. Classification (NCBI taxonomy): domain Eukaryota; kingdom Viridiplantae; phylum Streptophyta; class Magnoliopsida; order Fabales; family Fabaceae; genus Pueraria; species Pueraria montana. The sequence continues at coordinate 10,989,579 of CM048652.1, forward strand.
TTGTATAATATTATAAACAAGAAGTACATAACTTTTTCCTTACTGTATTTTGACATGAACATTAGGACTATTTATTTGTCGGGATGTAGTTAATGATAGCAGTCTCGGGTGGTTTGTTTGCCTTTGTCTACAAGATGATGAATTGTGTGCTTTTCTAGTTAGTATTCTGATTTAACTGAATATATAATTACTATGCAGGCTGAGGCTGGGTATTCGCTTCGCACCTTTACGGGACATTCTGCAGCTGTTTTGTCAGTAGATTTTCATCCAAATATAAATGACCTTATCTGCTCTTGTGATGGTAATGGTGAGATACGATATTGGATCATAAACAGTGGCAGTTGTGCTAGAGTCTTCAAGGTAGAATGATAATCATTATTATCGTATTGAAGTGATGATGCATTCATTTCATCTTGCTAACTTAAAATTTTCTTATTAATTAGGGTGGCAACAACCAGATTAGATTTCAACCTCGTCTAGGGAGGTAGGTACCTTGCTGTAGCTGCAGAGAACATTGTGTCTACATTTGATGTGGAGACACAAGCATGTCGATATTCATTAAAGGTTGGTTTGCATACTTTGTTTCGTGAGTTTCTTCTTTGAGGTATAGAATAAATACTTTAAATGAGAGGTTTGCAATTTTGCTTGCTGCAGTCAGAGTCACTGAGTTATGTACTTTATATCTTCTTTGGTTATCATCAGAGATTCAGAGCTAAACTTAATATATAAAATTGAATGCTGTTTTTAGTTAGGAGAATAACTTGCCTAGTTGACTAGTCTAGCCAAAATATATTCTCATGGTAAAAGATTTATACTGTTGTAAATTAATGATGATTGCATTTGCTTCAAGCCTCTTAACAAACTACCAATTTATCTTTGTTGGAGGGAAGTCAGGGAAAGAAACATCAGTTATAAATTTATAATTGCAATAAGAATCAAATCCCTCCGTTTTTTTTTTTATTTGGTGTACAATGATGACAATGAGATTAGAACCTAAGACCTCATGAAAACTACCCATACCTTCACCACTAGGTAGACCCTAGTAGGTAATTAAATCCCTCTGGTGGTAATGTATTTGTATATCCTAACAAATGACAGTTTTGGAGCTTGTATATTAATTGTCTTGTTGATTTTATATACAACTTTAGGTTGCTCATTTACTAATTGATTTCCTACTGTCCCAAGATTATTAGTGATTTTCTTTATTGGAATGTTGTACTATATTGTAGGGACACGCAATGCCAGTATTTTGTGTATGTTGGGACCCTTCTGGGGAGTTGCTGGCATCCGTGAGTGCGGACTCTGTCAGGGTTTGGACTCTTGGATCAGGGAGTGAAGGGGAATGTATTCATGAACTTAGCTGTAGCAATGAGTTTCATTCATGTGTTTTCCACCCAACGTACCCTTCATTGTTGGTAATTGGTGGTTACCAGGCAAGTCTACATTTTTTTTTTATTTCTTTCATTTCTTTTCATTTTTTGATGATGACATGGATGCTTATGGTGCCATGACCTTGTGGTTGTATTTTGTCCTAGACTCCTGGTATAATTGTGAGTAGCACATGTTATGTGATCCATACATACTGCTGTAATTAATGTGATCCATACATACTTACGCTTGGTAGATTAATGTTGTGTAGTCATTGGAGCTGTGGAACATGGGCGAGAGAAAGACAGTGACTCTCCCTGCTCATGATTATATCACTGGCTTGGCTGTTTCAACTGGAAATGGTTTTGTTGCTTCTGCCAGTCATGACAAGTTCATCAAGCTCTGGAAGTGAGTGTGTCTCTTCCAAGTGACGATAATGGCTATACATTAGGTCTTTGTCTGTGTTGATCACTATTTACTAGTTTGTTTCCCTTTATTGCTTCTTGACCGAATTTGATTTTCTATGTATCTTTAGCTACTAACTTATGTAAGGTATGTAACATTGTCTTCCTGCTATCATATCTTACATTTAAATATTTACTTGGCTATTTCTGCTTTTGTATCATGGATTGCTTTTCATATTCTATGCGTTTATTCCCTCAACTCAAGGTTGTAGTGAATTGCTGATCCACTCAGCAAATCATGAACTTCTGATTGAAGTCTCTCTTTTTGCAGGCTAACATTTTTTACTTGTGTGCTTCAAATTCGTGGCTTGTTTTTTTCCTCTTCCGACACAGTTGGATTTTCCTGTCATATATTGCTCTTTGAACTCGTCTTGACTATAGAAGATCAAATAGCAATATTTCATGATTATATGAATTTCTTTCTTTCTTTATATTTAATGGCACAAGTTGATCAAATAGCAATATTTAATGGCATTAATCTTGATAATTATATTTTATTTAGTACTTTCTTTGTTCAACTAATTTCCTGAAATAAGCAGTGAACTTAAATTGAAAAACATTAAATCTAGAACCTTTCTTTTTGTTCTGTTTAGATATGGAATAGTATGGCCTTTTCCTCCTGAATTCTTGTATTGCAGGTTGTTTTATGGTACACGGATTCTGTTAAACAAAAAGCTACTCTTGAAGAGCATTCATCTTTGATCACTGATGTCCGTTTCAGTCCAAGCATGCCTCGTCTTGCAACATCTTCATTTGACAAAACTGTCAGGGTTTGGGATGTTGACCAAGTTAGTTGATCCTTTCCTGTTTTACATTAGTAGCAGTAGCATACAACTTCAGAGCATTTGTTTCTATATATTTTGATGGGTTTGAAATTTGAAGTAACTCGATCATGCACATCACAAATATTAATATTTGCCATAACTTGAAGTGTGGTCCACAGGAAGTTACCGAGAAATGCATGTAGATGGCCATTTTTCACTAAAAATCTGTACATAGGGATATAGATAATAAAAGTAATTAATGTGATTGTTTTGTATGATCTTATAAACCAGAAGTGCCTAAGTCTTTCCTTACTGTATTTTGACTTGAACATTAGGACTATTTATTTGTTGGGATGTAGTTAATGATAGCAGTCTCGGATGGTTTGTTTGCATTTGTCTAGAAGATGATGAATTATGTGCTTTTCTAGTTAGTATTCTGATATAAGTGAATATATAATTACTATGCAGGCTGAGGCTGGGAATTCGCTTCTCACCTTTACGGGACATTCTGCAGCTGTTTTGTCAGTAGATTTTCATCCAAATATAAATGACCTTATCTGCTCTTGTGATGGTAATGGTTAGATACGATATTGGAGCATAAACAATGGCAGTTGTGCTAGAGTCTTCAAGGTAAAATGATAATCATTCTTATCGTATTGAAGCGATGATGCATTCATTTCATCCTACTAACCTAAAATTTTCTTGCTAATTAGGGTGGCAAAAACCAGATAAGATTTCAACCTCGTCTAGGGAGGTACCTTGCTGCAGCTGCAGAGAACATTGTGTCTAATATTTGATGTGGAGACACAAGCATGTCGATATTCATTAAAGGTTGGTTTGCATACTTTGTTTCATGAGTTTCTTCTTGGATGTATAAAATAAATACTTTAAATGAGAGTTTTGCAATTTTGCTTGCTGCAGTCAGAGTCACTGAGTTATGTACTTTATATCTTCTTTGGTTATCATTCTTTGGTTATCATCAGAGATTCAGAGCTAAACTTAAAATATAAAATTGAATGCTGTTTTTAGTTAGGAGAACAACTTGCCTAGTTGACGATTCCGGCCAAAATATATTTTCATGGTAAAAGATTTATACTGTTGTAAATGAGTAGTGATACTTAGACACTCCATTGACACCCTTCCTTTGTCTCTATCTCTCTCTTCTTGTCACATCAAATACCTATTACATTTATCACTTTTCTCTATTACTTTTTTTTCTCTCTAGATGTATAATAGCACATGGGGTGTCCATGAAACATTTTCCGTTGTAAATTAATGATGATTGCATTTGCTTCAAGCCTCTTAACAAACAGCCAATTTATCTTTGTTGGAGGGAAATCAAGGAAAGAAACATCAGTTTTAAATTTATAATTGCTATAAGAATCAAATCCCTCTGTTTTTTTATTTGGTGTACAATGGTGACATTGCGATTAGAATCTAAGACCTCATGAAAACTACCCATACCTTCACCACTAAGTAGACCCTAGTAGGTAATTAAATCCCTCTGATGGTAATGTATTTGTATATCCCAACAAATGACAGCTTTGGAGCTTGTATATTGATTGTCTTGGTGATTTTATCTACAACTTTAGGTTGCTAATTTACTAATTGATTTCCTACTGTCCCAAGATTATTACTGATTTTCTTTATTGGAATGTTGTACTACGATTGTAGGGACACGAAAAGCCAATATTTTATGTGTGTTGGGACCCTTCTGGGGAGTTGCTGGCATCCGTGAGTGCAGACTCTGTCAGGGTTTGGACTCTTGGATCAGGGAGTGAAGGGAAATGTATTCATGAACTTAGCAGCTATTATGGCAATGAGTTTCATTCATGTGTTTTCCACCCAGTGTACCCTTCATTGTTGGTCATTGGCTGTTACAAGGCAAGTCTACATTCTTTTTCATTTCTTTCCATTTTTTTATGATGATGTGGCTGCTTATGGGACTATGACCTTGTGGTTGTATTTTGTCCTGGTTGAATGGTGAGTAGCACATGCGATGTGATCCATACATACTGCAGTAATTTTGACCTCTTACACTTGGTAAATTAATGTTGTGTAGTCATTGGAGCTGTGGAACATGAGTGAGAACAAGACAATGACTCTCCCTGCTCATCATGATCGTATTACTGGCTTGGCTGTTTCAACTATAAATGGTTTGGTTGCTTCTGCAAGTCGTGACAAGTTGATCAAGTTTTGGAAGTGAGTGTGTCTCCTTAAAAGTGACCATAATGGCAATACGTTTGGTCTTTGTTACTGTTGATCAAATGCATGTTACTAGTTTATTTCCCTTTTTTGCTCTTAATCGAATTTGAGTTTCTCTGTATCTTTAGCTACTAACATTGTCTTCCTGCTATCAAAGGTTCAAGCAATTTTGGTTTTACGTAAACTCTAACCCATGCGATCCAACCATCACCCAAATCCTAATCACATTGTTAATTTATATATATACCTAGGAATTATATTTATCCTAATACCAACACCAGAAAATAAAATAAAAAAATGGAAAGTCATTCTTATTTTCAGTTTCCGTTCTGCAAAACAGTTAAAGTTGTAACTTGTAATGGAGTTACATTGGAGTGAGTTGTAAAGGAAAGGGGTTGAGTGTAATAGTGTGTTCTTCAAGTTCCTCTTAAGAGCACCCTTGGCAATTTCAAGTCCTACCTGAAACACTCCAAAAATACAGTTTCACGTGACATCACCAAGAGCTGTAGCAACACTCAACTCTAGGGGGTGTTTAGATCCAAAGAAATCGAATCCAAAAAAAAAAAAAAAATCAACAAAAACTGATTGTTAGAATTGTTTTTTTCCTAATCGATCGGTTCGGTTCAGTTTATGGTTGGTATTTGCAAAACTGAATTGTTGTAAACTTTTTTCTTCTTTTTAAAAATAATTCTTTCTTTAATTCTTTTTCCAAATGCTAAATGTCACTTTGACATCTAATGACCTCCACACACATATATAAGTTTAGAAAGCCTAATTAAACTAGCAATTGGATGTTAGAGGATTTTGTCAGAGAAGATAATTATGTAAGATAAAAAAAAAGCAGAAAACAATTATCATTAGAATATATATATATATATATATATATATATATATATATTCTTTTATTTTACATTTATTTGTTTTAAAGGAATTAAATTAATTTACTCGAATCAATCATGTGTTCTAACCTAATTGACGGGATGGTTTCTAATTTCTATTCCCTAACGAAGGCCCAGTATTCAATTCAATGCCTTAGCAGTTTCCACTCATGGCAAGAGACCTTACTAAAATTTAGACACACAAATTTCACATCTTTGTAACTAATAATGGAATTGGAAGGTTAACAACGTGTCCCAAAAAACATGAACTGCTATAAGTGGCTATCAGTATCAAATACAAGTCATCAACAACCTTGCCAGTGCTAACATTTTCAACCCACCATGACCCAACTGTTTACTTCGGGATTAGACGGTTTTAACTCATTAATGCCATAGTGGCCAGATTGCAACATTAATTTGATGATAAAACATGTCTTTGTTTCTTTAAACGACTGGTACACAATGTTAGCACACAACCATTTTGTACCCCTGAATATGCTAGACTATTCCAAGTTATAATTCTATCTCCTCTCCGAATTGGTCATATGGAAATTTGGAATATATGTATCACACTCTTGTCTTTTATTTATTTTCTTTCTGCTATCCATTCACAACACTATAGGGTAAGAGCTTGATCAACCTCACCCTATAAAGAAAGACACTACAACATAATTTGAAAGACCAACCTTTTGAATTGTAAACAGGAAGTGATGACAGCTAAAGGATGTGATGTATAAACCTCTGGTCCCCATATTAGGAGTCTTCAACTTGGTAGAACCTCTTATGCATTTATCATATTTATCAAACAGCAAAAGTGACCAGGGAAAGAGAAAGAGACATATTCTCACTACAAAGAGCATATGGTTGTGTTATTTTGGAACATTACAGGAAATGCATGCCTTTGTTGTGACCTCTCAGAGGACAAGGCAGAAAAATAACAAACAAATGCTTAAATTGTGTGACCCCAGTTCAACCTATAGTCCTTTTTGCAACCAGACAGCCAGTACATCAATGTCTGTTTTTTTCCTTCTCAATCTCTATCTCTATCTCTTCTTACTTAGTAATTGTCTTGGGACAACTGAAGGCTAAGAAATCAAGCATTCATTCAAATGGAAAGAGATAGAGAAAGGTAAACTAAAACAAATCAGTTAATTAAACGATGCTACACATTTCCAAATTTGCAGTCATATTGTACAATATATTCTTCCTTTGATCTACATGAGACTTGATTTTTCATATTCGATCGGATTCTAAATGTTTAAGTTTGGAATTTGGACAACTAAACAAGGACAAAAAAGGCCTTGCTTCAATGGAATAAGAAACAGATGCGGAGAAGAAATAAAAGTAAAATGAAGTATATATATGGAAAGAAATTCGGATTTGGCACTGGATCAAATTTACGTGATATCTTCCTCAACATTGGAAAGGAATAATAATTAATGTAATCTCCATATGCATGTCACATTCTCGAAAGTCAAAAAGTGTTTCAGAAATTTAATTTTATTCTCCCGTTGATAATGACTTGTCAACAACTGAATGTAGTGATATGTACTAAACTGACATGGTTGTTGGATCAGCAGCAAACTAGTTAATTGTGTCAATTACCCTCCAGAGTTATCTACATTAATACCCTTGTAGCATGTGACTTTGCCGACTTGTTTTTAGAGTCCCACGATCAGTACTGGCTAACAAACATGGTGACATAATTTCACCGAGGGCATGTTTGGATTGATGGTAAAGAACGGAATAGAACAGATTGAAATATAATGAAATAGAATGAATTGGAATATAATGGATTAAAAATACCATTCCATTGTTTGGATAATTCATAAAAGAATGGAACAAATATTCCGTTCTATCGTTCAGAAAGAGAAGGGAGCATAATAAACTATAACTTTTCATTTTTTGTATTACCCTTATTTTAAAGTGACCTTATTTATTTTTTTCTTTTCTTTTAATCATGGTTGTCGGACGTGCGTATCAACATTTTTTCTCCTTTTTTTAAAGTGAAGTTAACATTATAAAAGTATTAAATTTATCATGAAAACTGTAATTTTTAATTTGCCCTTATGGATAATATAATTATTGTAGAACCAACGTGAAGCAGGCAGCAACATGAAGCAAGCAAGAAACGAATAAGAATAGAAAGATGGAGGTTCAGCTAGTCACCAACTCGTGAAGCAAGCAAGAAACGACTAAAGACACAAAAACAAAAATATCTTAGAAGGTGGCGCCAACGGTTACACATGGTATATCTAATAAGTTTAAATTAGACATTTTACAAGTTAACAACAAGCATTCTATTCCCTGCACCCCGATTTGGAAGTAGAAGAAAACGGGATAAAACAGTGGAATGGGATCCATCCTCTCCCATCTTCATTTTAGTAAACCAAACAAGGAAATATTTTTACCCTCTGCTCCATCCCCTCCACTCCACTCTCTTTCACCAATCCAAACAAAACGTAAGGAAATTATAATTATTAAAAATATAAATAAATTATTTTAATAGTTAAGGATAACTTAAGAAATGTAGTTCTTTTTTATATGCAATCAAAAAATTAAATAAACTTATCTAACATCCTTAATTAATGTAAAATTAAGTATTTTTGTTTAAATTTAAGTACGGTGAGAGTAAGATAAGATTTTTTTTTTTTAAGGAGAAGATAAGATTTTTTTTTTTTTTTTTGAATAAGAAGATAAGATTTTCTTAAACCATTAGATTGTGACAGCATCACTTGCAGTTACTTTTCAAGTGCCCCGTGATCCAAAAATAAAACTCATTGAATGCAAGATTGGTGGACCCACACTAATACCATCTACTGCCTCCATTCATTTTCAAGGGTTGATATATATATATATATATATATATATATATATATATATATATATATATATATTTTTTTTTTTTTGAGATAAAGACTGCATTTTAAAATTTCTTTTTTATTTATTTATTGTTTTCAAATTTTAAAATAACATTAATTTTTGTTAATTATACCATTATACCCCACCTAATTTTTAATTATTTTTCATTTTATCGTCAAAGTGAATTAATTATAGAGAGTAGTCTTACCTAACCACTATTTTTGCAATGACCACGATGAAATTAAAATCTAAGATTTTATGCAATCTACTAAAATCTTTTACCACTAAGAGGTTCACTTGACCTCTCATTAATTGCCAAAGGATACTACAAGAAATTTAATAGAACAAATTTCACTAATACCTCTTGAGATTGTGTAATTACACAAGTCCTCCTTACTTTTTAATCATTATTTTTGCCTCTCTTGTAGAAGATGTTAGTGTAAGGTTTAAAGAAGTGTCAATGTAATTTTTTCAAACATATAAGAAAGTATTAGTGTAAGGTTTTCAAACTTAAAAGGGGACTAATGTAGAAAAATAAAAAATGGTAAGATTATTTGTAATTTGATAAAAATTTAGGGAATGTTACTGTAATTTACTCAATTTAATCACTATTTTATGAGGAACAAACAAGTTTATTGCATTTCTTGATTATAAAAACCTTAAATGATATTTAAAAGGAAAAAAAAGTAGAATTTTCTCTCAGTATTTTTTTTTGTTTTTATTTTATAGATAATATATATCCTCCACTGGTGTCAGGAACTCAAACTCATCAAGATTTCTGGTTAAATTAAAATAATTTCGTATTAATTCATGCGCTTAGTGGTTTCTATTAGTAATATGCATAATATGTCATTATTTTTCATGACTGTTGACATATAATAAAACTCTATATGACTCATGGCAAATTAGTTTTTTAAATTTGTTCCACGCACTAGTAACATTCATTTAATTGCCAGATATCAATGCATATAAAATCCAAGACTGTATACGTGTAGGATTCATTTAGTTTTCGCCTAAATAAATTCAATTAATTGCCAGATGTCAAATGCATATAAAATCCAAAGACAACTTAGAAGAACGATGCAACTAATTTTGACTTGAGCTTGGTCACATCTGGTATCAGCTGTACTTTGACAATGTATACACACACAACCCATTTCCAACCGATCAAAAAGGAGAAACTACAGATGTGCAACGCCTCTCTCATCTTTAATGCAACCTTCTAAAGCAAACCCTTTCTATATAGAATAGTGTTTGTTAATTATACATTACTTTCACACGGTTTCACCATCTGTTTATATCACTTTTCATACTACAATATATATTCTTTAATGTGCAAGATTCATTTTTCATTTTTTTTTTTGCAGTAGATGTACATAAACAAAAATTAAACTTACGTAAACATGAAATGTAATTTCCTCAAAAACAAGATTCAAATTTTCTTTGATAAATGAAACTACAAACAAGTGTTGTCCACTATTCAAATAAATGTTTAAACATAGCTTGTGTTTTCACATTTATATGGGGGCTCCATCTCAGCATTACTTTCCATAATATATGGCTTTCATTTCCTTCTGTCTTAATTAATATATTTATTTACTTTTGTTTTCCTGTTGTATGACCAACTCTATATATAGCAGAACTTTGTGTAATAACAATCCACAGCTGGAGTGAGATAATGATGATCCCATGTTTTGATATTTGCAAGGGTGGGGTGGCATTAGAAGAAGGGAGTGAGGAGTGGAAAGAAATGAGCAAGAAAGTGAGAGAAGCGTGTGAGAGTCACGGTTGCTTCCTCTTGATTTGTGATGATGAGATGATCCCTAAGGGTGTACGTGAAGAGTTATTTAGTAATATGGAAGCATTGTTTGATTTGCCTGAAGAAACAAAGATGCAGCACATTAGTCCAAAGCCTTATAGCAGCTACAATGGCAAGAGCCCCGTCATTCCCCTCAGTCAAAGCTTTGGGATTGATGATGTTCCTCTCTCTGCTACTGCTGAGGCTTTCACTAACCTCATGTGGCCTCAAGGAAACCCACCTTTCTGGTACTTAAATTCCTTTCTCTAGAGCTTGTGTTGTTACTCTATATAATAAACATGCTATTTAATAGATTGGCCATGGTATTGTCGTACGTTGATTGTGACTTGAAATTCTGGATTTCAATTACTATATATATATATCAGCCACCAAACTCATCATACCTGAGGATATCATATGATTATCTCCATTCAAATTAAGAATTTGTTATTACTTTTTAATTTATTTTTACTTTTAGTTGTTATCAAGATTAATTTATAAGTAATAATTGATTGTATCTCACTGTATATATCTCAATTTCATTAAATATATTTAGAGTTATTGGTTGTATATATACTGTGAATATTCTCGACTTTTGTAAAAGATATTTGTGATCTAGATCAAAATAGAATAATTTTTTAAGTGTTAAAATTCAATGTGGCATCCTCATTGGAATATCAGTAAATTAAATCAATTCGTTAAATTTGAATGAATTTCACTAGTTGTGGTAGAGAAAAATAACTACTATTAACTAACTACTTGTATTTTTCTATTGAATTATTTTCTTTGTGAATGACATGCAGTGAGACACTGAAGACCATGAGCTTAAAGATGCTAGAATTAAGTTCCCTCGTCCTGAAAATGATCGTGGAGGGTTATGGCCTTCAGCAACATTACATTTCGGATGTTGAAAAAATGAAGAGTTCTAGCAATTCACGATTGATCAAGTACAAAGTTCCTGAAAATAATAATGACTCCAAGATTGCACTGCTGTCTCACACTGACAAAAATGCCTTAACCATTTTATGCCAAAATGAAGTCCAAGGGCTCCAGGTGTTATCCAAAACAGGCAATTGGATTGAATTGGAGATACCACAAAATGGCTTTGTGGTCATTGTTGGTGATATACTAAAGGTATACATAAACTAATACCTAGTGGCTACTTAACTACAATGAATTGAAATTCTTGTAGAATATTTATTAAATAATTATAATTATGTTGCATGAATTAATTAATCAATAGGCGTGGAGCAATGGGAGACTTCATGCAGCCACACACAGAGTGGTGATGAGTGGAGACCAAGAAAGGTACTCATTTGGACTTTTTGCAATGCCAAAGGAAGAGATGGACATTGAGGTGCCCCCTGAGTTAGTGGATGACCAAATTCATCCCCTTCGTTATCATCCATTCAAATATGGAGAGTACATCTCTTACTTTGTTTCAAATCTCAAGGAAAATGCTCTTGAAGTGTTTGCAGGTCTTTGAAAGCGATTATGCATACAAGTTGTTTATAAATAAGTACAAGAACAAGGCAAAATCTACACATTGCTCTCCTTTTATGTAATGCAGAATAATTAGACCGACTTTTACATTAATAAAACTCTCCGTATGTATTATACATATTTATTTGTGTCCCTCTGGTTTGTTGCATATTATTATTATTTTATGTAGTTTCTTTAATATTTAGATAAAATAGATTAAGATAATATTAAGTTGCAAGTACATCTTATGCAGTTGTCATCTTCAATACCATTCTAATATTTATGCAATAGGTATTAATGCCACGCACAACATTTACTTCCCTGATCTTCTCTTTTGAATATGAAATCTATGTCTGATAGGGAATCGACATAAAGGGAAAAAAAATAATTTTATCTTTGTATTATTTCATTTGATTTTGAGTTATTTTCAATGAGTATGTTAATTTACTTAATTTGTTTAATATTTTCACCTTATATTTTATTTATCAAGTCATTCAACTATTAAAATTATTATAAACAAATAAAAATTAAACGTCAAAACTAACTAAATTAAATATATTTATATGAATATTTTATTTAACAAGTTATTCAACTCAAAAAACACACACACACACACACTTACTTTCCTAATGGCAGGCCTTGTGTGTTACCCACACCCTACGGCCCAACAAGCCATTCCCATGCATGCAATAACCACATTTCCCTTCTTATAATTCCTCCACGTACCAGATGCATTGCTTCGTCTTTTGCTTGAAAAAATTCCAATCCTCTCTTGTTTATCACTTTCATTCACCCAAACGCAGGGGATAGAAGAAAACGGAACTCTTCTCTGTGGGTGCACAACGCTAATTAAGGAGGAGGGTACACCTGCCTTAAGCACCATAACAATTAGAAAAACAAATATTATTTCCTTAACCACTGTGCTATCAGACATTTTCTTTCTTAAATTTCATACGACATGTAAATTCATTGTTACATAATACGTGTAGGTATATTGTAAATAAAAACGTGTATAAAATTAAAATAAAATTACCATTAAAGAGATTTTAAGTGATATATAAATTAAGAATTTGATCAAAATAAAATATATGTTTTCCAGAAAAAGTAAGAATGTATATATAAAACAATAGAAGTGTGTTGAACTAAACCTCAAATTAATTTACTTTAATTGTTCTCACCTTATTGACTGGATGCTTTTTATTCCCTAATGAAGGCCGGGTATTTAATTCAAGGCCTTTGCAGTTTCCACCTTACTATAATTTAGACACCCAAATTTCACATCTTTGTGGCTAATAAGGAATTGGAGGGTTAACAACGTGCCCCAAAAAACTTGAACTGCTATATAAGGGACTGTCGGTTTCAAATACGTACGAGTCATCAACAACTTACCAATACCAACATTTCAACCCACCATGGCCCACTTTTTACTTAGTTACCAAATTTCAACATTAATTTGATGATTTAAATATGTCGTTGTTTCTTTAAACGACTGGTACACAATGTTAGCACACAACTAACTATTTTGTATCCACGAATATGCTAAACTAGTCCAAGTTATTCAATCTCCTCCCCAAATTAGTAATATTTGGAAATTGGAATACATATATCCAACTCTTGTCTTTTATTTATTTTCTTTCTGCTGTCCCTTCACAACCCTATAGGGTAAGAGCTTGATCAACCTTACCCGACAGATACTACTACTTAATTAATTTGTAAATACCAACCTTCTGAATTATATACAGGAAGTGATGACAGCTAAAGGATGTGATGTATAAACCTCTGGTCCCCATATTAGGATTTTTCAACTATGGTAGAATCTCTAGTGAATTTATCATATTTATCAAATAGCAAAAAAGCGACCAGGGAAAGAGAAAGAGACATATTCTCAGTACAAAGAGCATATGGTTGTGTTATTTTGGAACACTACTGGAAAAGCATGCCTTTGTTGTGACCTCCCTGGAGGACAAGGAAAAATATATAACAAACAAATGCGTAAGTTGCGTGACCCATGTTCAACCTATTGTCCTTTTTGCAACCAGACAGCTATTGCATCAATGTCTGTTAATTTTTTCCTTCTCAATCTCTATCTTTTCTAACTTAGTAATTGTCTTAGGCGACGAAATTAAGCATTCACTTCATTCAAATGGAAAATTAAGAGACAGAGAAAGATAACAAAAACAAATCAGTTAAACGATTCTACACATTTCCAAATGTGACACCAATTTGCAGTAATGTACAATTAAATATTCTTCCTTTGATCTACACGGGACTTGATTTTTCATTTTCGATCAGATTCTAAATGTTTAAGTTTGGAGTTTTGACAACTAAACAAGGACAAATAATGTCTTGCTTCAATCGAATAAGAAATAGATGGAGAGATGAAATAAAAAATAAAATGATGTATGGAAAGAATTTCAGATTTGGCACTCGAATTTACGTGATCTTCCTCAACGTACATATTGGAAAGGAATAATAAATGAAATCTACATATGCATGTCACATTCCCGAGACTCAAAATGTTTAAGTTTAACTAATTAAATTTATTCTCTCATTCCATTTTTTTTCTAGTTTTAATTAGTTGAACCTTCTTAATGAATGCAAGAAAGTTGAGAATAAAGATCATGAGAAATTAGAATAAAAGTGGTTTTAATATACATATAGAGAGAGAGTTACTCCTCTAATTCTTTTTATATTGTGATATTGTTTATTTTGTATCAGCAAATATATATGCATTTTTTTTTGTCTCCACACATTAATTGTTATATATAATTATTTTTTATACATATATTCCAAACAAGTTAAGTAATTTAGCGACTTTCATGTTGGTCCAAGGCATACATCAAGCTTAAGATTTTGGGTTAAACCCTACATTGAGCATGTTTTTCTTTTTGTGTGTGTGAATTTCTAAAGCACATTTCCTGTATCACAACACTAGATTTTGACCCGTGCGATGCACAGGAAGATCTTATTGTGTAAGTATTTTAAATTTGATATTTTGTTGTTTTGATAAATATATTTTAAAGGAATACAAAATTATATAATTTTAAGTGTATGAATTCTATTATTAATTTTTTTAATCTCTAATGGAATGTTAGCATTATCAATTGCTAAAAAACTAAAATCATGTGTCAACTATAAAGTATATGTAGAAAACTTTGATGGTTACTAAAAGAATTTATATTAATGTAAATTAAGCTTTTAAGGTGTGACAAATAATATAAATCAATAATTAACAACAAAAAATATAAAATTAAACATGTCATAGAAATTAATAATATATTTTACATTTCCTAATCTCCTATTGCCCATTAGTTACTAGTCAATTTGAGAGTATAAATTCAACCCGTTTTCAAAGTGTTAGCATAACAAAATTGTTGCACATCATAGAACCCACTATAATTCTTTCCATTGTTAGAATCACATACTCATAATCTCAATTCCTGCTAGTTTTTTTATTTTATTTTATTTTATTTTATGAAAGGCATCCAAGTTGTGCAAACAATACATAGTAACACCTTGATAGGCCAAAACTACATATATTTAGATGAGACCCAAATATAAAACATAACAATTCTTGCCTAATCACTTAAAGAAATCGTTTAACATAAAAGTTAAAAAAAAATAAAAATAAACCAACAGTCTTTTATAATTGCCACTTGCCACACCAACTCATTATTGCCAAACATTTAAATGCTCCTCTGCATCAACTCATCTGCATGGTACCAATGATGCATAACAATCTGAAACAACAGGAACATTGTTATATCAAATATTTTGGTTCTCAGATAAAACTTATAAAAAAGAGGTTACCCAAAAAATTAAATATGATGAAAGATTAAATTTATTCTTTAAGGTCTAATAAGCTCATAAATAATCCTTAAAGCATATGACAATACCCAAAAAATTAAATTTGACGAAACATTTTTTCAGAAAAAACAATAAGAATCACACATCAGTATATTAATTATACTATATCTATAAAATAGCAATGTAAACAACATAAATCACATGTCTTAACGTATACAAAAGCTAAAGATTGGGTTGACAGAAAACTAACCTTAAAAACACGAACGACCAATCATCATATATACATACATAACAAAAATATTAATTTGTTTAACTCCTGAAAAATAGGTCAAAATAAATGTTAAAATTCAAATTCAAATGGACATTAAAATCTTTGAAAGAAATCTGTCTTTAACAATAAGAATCACACATTATGGAAGTGACATCCATTGATTTTGGTTTAAAAACTTTTATTTATATTTTGTATTGTATGTAATGTAATTTGTTATTTTTATTTTCATACTTTCATAAAAAAATATAATTTCACCATAATAATTTAGATATTAATGTGACTTCAGAAAAATTATTCATTCTCGTGAATTAAGTGAAAAATTTCTACTTGCTTTTATAAATAAAAATAAAATTCATCCCTATGTGTTATACTTTATATATAATTATTATTTTAATATATTGGCATATAAGTATCAATGTATAAAAGAAAATTAAAATTTGTCATTGTAGAAGAAAATCATGAATAATTTATTTAAGTGAGAAGATAATAAATAAATAAATAATTATTTACTTAAAAAATAATTTTAGACACTAATTTTAAGTGGAGAAAATAATAGTGGTTATGTTGATTTAATTTGATTTTTTGTATGTAGTTAAATATATATTGATTATGTAAAAGAAATTTTAACTTTGATTGAACAAAAATCTTTAGTAAAAAAGTTTATTCTTGTTAATTCAATGTAAATTTAACTACTTATTTTTTATAAAAAAAATGTTTATCCCCATGTGTTTTATTTTATGTATTATATGGTACGTTAAGTCTAAATTTCTCTTCAGTAAAAAAAATGTGTAAATTCCTCTCCATACTTTCATGAAAAATATTCATCTTCATTTGTTATATTATTTTCATATTTTCTATGATCGTAAAATAAAATATTCAATAAATTATCTAAATCATGAAAGAGACAACCATAAAAAATTCATTCAAATTAAAATTATTATAATAAAACAATATAATTTCACCATAATAATTTAGATATTAATATGACTTCAGGTAAGTTGTTCATCCCCGTGAATTAACCAAAAATTTTCCACTTGCTTTTATGAATAAAAATAAAATCCATCTATGTGTGTTATACTTTATACATAAAAAAAAATTAACTTTGATTGGATAAAAACCTTTGGTAAAAAAGTTTATCCTCTTGAATTCAATTTAATTTTTTTTTACTTTTTTTATAAAAATATTTATCCCTACGTGTTATATTGTATATAGTAAGTTAAGTCCAAATTTCTTTTTATACTTTCATAAAAATATTCATCATCATTTGTTATATTTTTTTCATACTTTCTATATTCATAAAATAAAACATTCGATAAATTATTTAAATCAAGAAAGAGACAACCATAAAAAAAGATACATTCAAATAAAAATTATTATAATAAAAAATATAATTTCACCATAATAATTTAAATATTTATGTGAATTCATGTAAATTGTTTATTCCCTTGAATTAAGTTGAAATTTCTACTTCCTTTTATAAGAAAAAAATATTCATCCCTATGTGTTATATTTTATATATGATTTTCATTTTAATATATTGGCATAAACATACCAATGTACAAAAGAAAATTAAAATTTATCCAGGTAGAAGAAAATCTTAAATAAATAAAAATGAATAATTATTTGCTTCAAAATTAATTCTAGAAACTAATTTTACATGGAGAAAATAATAGTGATTACGTTGATTTAATTTGATATTTGTTATCTAATTAAATAAATTAATTAGGTAAAAGAAAATTTAACTTTGATTGGATAAAAACCTTTAGTAAAAAAGTTTATCCTCTTGAATTTAATGTAATTTTTTTTACTTGTTTTTCCCCGCGTGTTATATTGTATATGGTAAGTTAAGTCTAAATTTCTTTTTATACTTTCATGAAAAATATCCCCATTTGTTATATTTTTTTTCATACTTTCTATGTTCGTAAAATAAAACATTCAATATATTATTTAAATAAGGAAAGAGACAACCATAACAAATACATTCAAATTAACATAATAATTTAGATATTAAATGATTTCAGGTAAATTATTCATTCCCATGAATTAAGTGAAAATTTTCTACTTGCTTGTATAAAAAAAAATTCATCGGTATGTGTTTCATTTTATATATAATTTTTATTTTAATATATTGGCATATACATATCAATGTATAAAAGAAAATTAAAATTTTATTATATTGGCATATAAATTTTTTGTTATGTAATTAAATACATATTAATTATGTAAAAGAAATTTTAATTTTGATTGGGAAAAAATCTTTAGTAAAAAAGTTTATCTCGTGAATTCATTGTAAGTTTTTCTACTTTTTTTTATAAAAAAATGTTCATCTCCATTTTCCAACTTGTTTTTATAAAAAATGTTCATCTCCGTGTGTTATATTATATATATATATATATATATATATATATATATATATATATATATATATATATATATATATATGATAAGTCTAAATTACTCTTGATACTTTCATAAAAAATATTTATTCTCATTTGTTATATTTTTTTCATACTTTACATGTTCGAAAAATAAAACATTCGATAAATTATTTTAGTCAAGAAAGAGATAATCATAAAAAATACATTTAAAATTAAAATAACACATAATATAATCCAGTTGTTTATTTATACTTTGGTTTCGGTATGCAGAATTTTTTATTTTAAATTTTTATAATTAATTTGAATGTGTTTTAATATCTAAAAGCTTATATTTTTAAATTAGTTTGTATTTAATTTTTTTTGTTTTTATTTTTATATTTGATTGTAACAATAATATTTTAATTTTATTTTTGCCAAAGTTAGAACACATTCTTTATAGGTTTCACTTCCAATTTAATTATTATATATAAATTTATTATTTTATTTATTTTTATATTAGATTGTAACAATAATATTTATTTTTGCCAAAGTTAGAACACATTCTTTATAGGTTTTGCTTCCAATTTAATTATTATATATAAATTTATTATTTTTGCTATAATAAATAGAATTGTTACAATAATACCAAAAGACCAAAAGCACATGAATCATTTCAATACAAAGTAGAACCATGATAGCATCAATTCTTGATTTTTTTTCATTCATAATTTAGTAATAAAACAATATGAGAACATGAGCGCACTAAAAAATAAAATCAATTACAAATAAATTCAATTAATTATTTTGAATAACACAAAAATACGGACATTAACGATTGTTCATCCACCAAATAAACATATTACTAAATAATGTCTAACGTGTCACTGTCTTACAAATCTTGCAAGAATTTCCTTCAATCAAAAATAAAAAATTAGTATAAATAGATATAGAAATTTAGTAAAGGAAGCTAATAACCAACCATATCCAACTTTTTGTTGGCTAATCACAAATCTTGCATTACATTAAATTAGTGGTCAGATGTCCTCTTCAAAGTTTTACGTTTACATTAACGTCTTTATCAGAGTTGCTTGATAAATTAATCACATTTTGCTCCACATTCATCTTGGCGCTAACAAAAAAAAGCCAAAACCCTAATGAGGAAAAATCAGAGTCAGATGATAAATCAATCGCATTATACTCCGCATTCATCTTGGTGTTTAAAGGGAAAAAGAAAAGCCAACAATCTAATGAGGAAAAAATAAAAAAATTAAAACAAAAAAAATAAAAAATGAAGGAGAAGAAAAGTGAATAAATAGTAGTGAAAATATGACTCGTATTATATTGTACCTTGAAGGAGATCAGAATGCGATGGCCAAAACAATTTTCCCAAAACTAAGCCAATATATATATATATATATATATATATATATATATATATATATATATATATATATATATATATATATATATATATATATATGCAATGAACAAAAGAGATACATAGGATATGAGTAAAATCAAGAAAACTTTTTTCTGTTTATAAATATTGCTTAATTATTTATCAAATTATATATACTTGATTTATTTCCTTATTTTTCTCATTTATGATTGATTTTTGGAAGAATGTCTCAAAAAATGAGTATTACCACTACTTACACACTCCTTCTATATTAAATTGATAAATTAAGAAAAATATGTATCAATTGTATTTAAAAGTAAATATTGTGGTCACGTATTGATAAATTAAGGCAATAATATATTGTGGTCCCCATACACTACTGGAGCCATCTTCCCAAATTTAATTGTAAATATTTAAATTATTTAAATTAGATCTTTTTAAAAATATGTATCAAATATCAATATATAAAAACTTATTTGATTTCTTTTATATATATCTAATTCTCCTGTTAGCAATCTTTTTAAATCCCGTGTTTAAAAGTTAATATATTTTTAAATCAGTAATTGATTTATGGAGGTATTAATTCTCATTCAATTATTTATAATTTTATATTTACATATATAAATCAGTAATTATTTATAACTTTATATATCTTTATATATTCTCTCAAAATTAAACTCCCTTATATATGTTTTTATTTATAGTAATAAAATATTATAAATTATAAATATAAAAAAATTGTGACACTTTATCTTTTAATTATATCTTTATATATTTTGTCAAAATTAAACTCCCATATATTCGGTCAAAATTAAACATCGCTATATATGTTTATATTTATATTAATAAAATTAATAATAAAATTTAAGAAATTAATAATTAATAAAAGAATAAAGTTAATTCTCCCAATCAATCTCTATATTAATCTCCAAAATAATTATGATAATAATTTATTTCTATTATTTTTTAATTTAATTATATATTTAAATTATATTAATTTTTATGTCAAAATCTTTATATTAGACTTATTATATTAAAATATTTTAATTACACCCATTTTAGAAATACATCATTTTTTAATCATTTAATTATATTATAGTCATAAGTTTCTCATTAAATTATATCGTGAATAAGTAATAATTTATAATAATATTATATAAAAAATCATGAATGAATATATATATATATATATATTATAACTTTATATATATTATAAATAATCTTTTCTATAAAAATAAAATTAAAAATATAGAAATGCCAAAATTTTATATATATGATATGATAATATCTAGATTTGATTGGGAACGTGATTTGAATATTAAAAATAATTGTTTATTAAATTTTGAGCAGAAAAGTTAAAATTACTCTTTTAGCCTTAAAATTATAAACGGAAAAAATGACTAATAGAATTACTCTTTAATCCTTAAAATGAGCGGAAAAATAAAATTACATAAATATCTATGACTACTACTTTAATATATATAAAGATGAAGATAAAGATATAATATAAAAAATCATGAATATATATATATATATATATATATATATATATATATATATATATATATATAAATAAAATTAAAAATATAAAAATGCCAAAATTATATATATATGATATGATAATATCTAGATTTGATTGGGAACTTGATTTGAATATTAAAAATAATTGCTTATTAAATTTTGAGCAAAAAAGTTAAAATTACTCTTTTAGCCTTAAAATTATAAACGGGAAAAATAACTAATAGAATTACTCTTTTATCTTTAAAATGAGCGGAAAAAATAAAATTACATAAATATTCATGACTACTACTTTTATATATATAAAGATAAAGATTAGAGAAAATTTGAGAGACTTAATTGACACAGCTAAACGTATAATTAAAGATTTCTTTTTCAAAGCACATAAGACAAATTATATTTAATTATTCTCTGTTTATGAATGTCAAATATCATTATTACTATTATTATATTAATAATTGTTTCTTGTATTATACAGGTGTTTTTATGTAAAATTTTAAAAATATAAAAAATATTTAATATGCATAATTAACTTAAATAAATAAAAATGAAACTTAAAAGAGAAAGGAGTAAATTTGAAAGAATATTCAAGTGCACTAATTTTTTTTATGGAAATGTTGATGTAACAGCAAAGCACTAACGTGACAACGCAGTAAATTGTCATGTTATTTCTGTCAAATAGGATATCAAGATCATGAATTGATCAAAATTTGATAACTAAATACATATATAATCAAGATAAGTTAGAAGAACGATGCAACTAATTAATTTTGACTTCAACTTGCCCATATCTGGTATGAGCTGTACATTGACAATGCATACACACATAACCCATTTCTAACGGAAAAAAGGAGAAACTACTTATGTACAACGCCTCTTTCATCTTTAATGCAACCTTCTCAGGCAAGCACCCAATCGTCTGTTTGTTATACATTATTATTTTCACCGTCTTTTTATTTCACTTTTTTTTTTTTCACTACCATAAATTTTGATCTTTTAAATCGGTTGTGAAATTAACCTTGCTATTATAATCTGGCATCACTTTCCATTTTATAATATTAATATCAACTTTTGTGTAATTAAGATTCGTTTTTCAATGTTCTTTGCAGTCGATATACATAAACAAAAATGGGACTTACGTAAACATGAAATAAAAAACAAGATTCAATTTTTCTTTAACAAGGAAGTTACAAATGTTGTCCACTAATGAAATAAATGTTTAAACATAGCTAGCTAGTTTTGAGATATATATGTGGGGCTCCATCTCAACGTTACTTTCCACAATACTATATGGCTTTAATTTCCTTCTGTCTTAATATACTATTCACTTTTGTCTTCCTTTCTTTTCCTTAGAGCTAGCTTTACTGCGCTGTATGACCAACTCTATATATAGCAGAACTTTGTGTAAGAACAATCCACATCTGGAGTGAGATAGAGGGAAATGGAAAGTGAGAGTGAGATGATGATGAAGATCCCATGTTTTGATTTTTGCAAGGGTGGAGTGGCATTAGAAGAAGGGAGTGAGGAGTGGAAAGAAATGAGCAAGAAAGTGAGAGAAGCATGTGAGAGCCACGGTTGCTTCCTCTTGATGTGTGATGAAATCATCCCTAAGGATACACGTGAAGAGATGTTTGATGGTTTGAAAGCATTGTTTGATTTGCCTGAAGAAACAAAGCAGCAACACATTTGTCCAAAGCCTTATAGGAGCTACAATGGCAAGAACTCCGTCATTCCCCTCTGTGAAAGCTTTGGGATCGATGATGTTCCTCTCTCAGCTACAGCTGAGGCCTTCACTAACCTCATGTGGACCCAAGGAAACCCACCTTTCTGGTACTTAATTAATTCCTTCTATTACTACTTTGGATATTAGGCTATGCACTGCACTAGCTTGTGTTGTAGTTGTTGCTATTTAATAGATTGGCCATGGTATTGTCGTTGTTTGTGACTTGAAATCCTGGATTTCAATTACTATATGTATATAGCAGCCACCAAACTCATCATACCTGCAGATGTCATATTTATTATAGGGGCTTGATTATCTGAAAAATATAAAACATTCATTAAACATATTGAAGAACAAATTCTGAATTAAAATTAAATATATATATATATATATATATATATATATATATATATATATATACACACACAGAGAGAGAGAGAGAGGGAGATTGCAAGAAGTTAACTCTACAAACAGAAAAATTAGGGTAAAATTAATTCCCCTTGTAACTAAATATTTATTGATTGTCGGTGTTCATAATAAAACATATGATATAATTAATTATAACCAAAGTAACAACACATTAAAAGCATGTTAGAATAATTTTCTAAGAGCTAAAATTCAATATAGCATGCTGACCGGAAATTAATTTGGTAAATTGAATAATTAAGAATCAATTTCATTTTGGAAGCACAACAGATTTTTTCCCCAAAAGTTGTTAGAATAAAGTCTGAAAGAGACAACGTGAACAGCAGTGAATTGTTATATATTAGCAGTTTTAGAGGAAACATAAATATGAGAGAAAAGACTCGGTCTTGATTTTAGTACATCGATCTATTAATTTATTTGAATAATGAAAATCTATGAATTATGAGTTATTTTTTAATTAGTCCTTTTAAAATCAATTCCTTGAATTTTAATGAATTTCAATATTTATGGTAGAGAAAAATTAATAACTACTAGTATTAACTACGTACATTTTTTTTTTTTGAATTGTTTTCTTTGTGACATGCAGTGAGACACTGAAGACCATGAGCTTAAAGATGCTAGAACTAAGTTTCGTCATCCTGAAAATGATTGTGGAGGGTTATGGCCTTCCCCAACATTACATTTCAGATGTTGAAAACATGAAGAGCTCTAGCTATTCACGATTGATCAAGTACAAAGTTCCTAAAAACAATAATAACTTGGAGACTGCCTTGCCACCTCATACTGACAATGGTGCCTTAACCATTTTATGCCAACATGAAGTCCAGGGGCTCCATGTGTTATCCAAAATAGGCAAATGGATTGAATTGGAGATACCCCAAGATGGCTTTGTGGTCATTGTTGGTGATATACTAAAGGTATATATAAATAATACCTAGTGGCTACTTAATTACATTGAATTGAAATTCTTGTAGAATATTTGTTAAATAATTAATTATAATTATGTTGCATGAATCAACAGGCATGGAGCAATGGGAGGCTTCATGCAGTCACACACAGAGTGGCAATGAGTGGAGAAAAAGAGAGGTACTCGTTTGGGGTTTTTGCAATGCCAAAGGAAGAGATGGACATTGAGGTGCCCCCTGAGTTAGTGGATGACAAAATTCATCCCCTTCGTTATCATCCATTCAATTATGGAGAGTACTTCAACTACTTTGTTTCAAATCCAAAAGAAGCTCTTGAAGTGTTTGCAGGTCTTTGAAAGCAACTTGTGATACATGCTGTTTATAAATAAGTACAGGAGCAAGGGAAAATATACAAGATCGAGATTGCTATATATAGAGCTCTTTTTTATGTAATGCAGAATAATCAGACCGACTTTTATATTAATAAAACTTCCTTATCTATTATGCATATTTATTTTGTGTCCCTCTAATTAGTTGCGGAGTTGTCTAACTACCTCAAACAAAAATGAAGTTAAATAACTCAATAGTAAATATTGATTGGTACAATTCTATTCTCTTCTATATTTCAACATGATTGGTACTTAATTAAATCAATCATTTATGGTGGGGGTAAGTCATAAAAACCCTATTAATTGTATATTATTATTATTATTATTGTTTTTGTTGATGAGGGTGGGTCTAAAGGGGCAAAGTTAGAGGGTCATGGTGTTTGAGGACAATCTATTAATTGTCTGAGGTCTGTTTGGGTCTGTGGTATCCTTGGTAAGAAAAGGATATGATGAGATGGAATACGAGTTAAGTCCTTTTGATGCTCCATAATTGAACAAAGTTGGTCTCATGCATCACAAAGTGCCTTCAGTTCTGTGAAGTAGGAACTCATGATCATGCTATCTTGTACACAATCGTGAATCTCATTCACTATTCACATGAGAAAAACACTCTTGAAACTCAAGCCACATGCTACGTACACGCATCTTTGCAACTAATACTAGCTACCTGCTACGATTTCTCTTGACATAATTACCAATAATCATGTTTGGACTAAATTATTGCAGCGAGTTGCAAAAGTTCATTAGGATTTGTTAAATTAATGGGCTGTAAAACTTTTCAAATACTGTTTTACCGCTGTAATTATGGTTGCTTTTTTAGTTGGTAATGTTCAGACCAATAGGCATGGGTTGAGTCTGATTTTGGGTTAACTTGTAAAGCAAATGACAGTAGGCATATGTCATTTTGCTGATAACTTGTTTGGGTATGTGTGTGGCTGTCTTTTCTTATGTATACACACTAAAATATCAATGTATGGTAGCAGAACATAATGGTTATGCAGTAAAAACGAAAATAGCTCTGCTCTCCCCTTCCAATCTTCTTCTTCTATGGTTTTATGGTTCTGTTTTATGTTCATTGCTGTCTTAATTTAACAGTGGTATCAGAGCTTTGTTCTTATAGGCTGTGGGTCTGAAAAAAAATTGAGAGGTGAGATTAAACATTTGTAAGTGAGTGAGTGATAAAATGGCTTCAGGGAACAATGCTGTCTTTTCTATTCCTCAATTTTCTGGGGAAAATTTTCACATATGGGTAGTCAAAATGAGATCATGTTTGAAATTTTTTGGCTTATGGGAGTATGTAGATCAAGACAAGCAAGTTCCAGCATTGGGAACAAATCCTACGATGGCTCAAATTAGGCAACATGAGGAAGAGACTTTGAAGAGGGAGAAAGTTGTTTCATGTCTTCATTCAACTTTAGCAGATGATGTGTTTACCAGTATTATGCATCTGGAAACAGCCAAGCAAATATGGGATGAACTGAATGAGAGGCATGCAGGTGATGAAAGGGTACGGTCCATCAAGCTATTAACTCTTAAAAGAGAGTTTGAGATGCTGAAGATGAAGGAAAATGAATCTGTCAAGGAGTACACTTCAAAGCTGTCCCATTTGGTGAATCAAATGAGGTTGTATGGTGATGTTGTACAAGACAGCAAGGTGGTAGAAAAGATGCTGATAAGCCTACCCGAAAAATTTGAAGCCAAAGTTGCTGCTATTGAAGAATCATGTGATATGAAGAAACTAACTATTTCTGAGATGGTTAGTAAATTGCACGCTCAAGAGCAAAGATTTTCTATGAGAATGGAAGATGTAACTGAAGGTGCATTTCAAGCTAGACATAAGGGGAAGCAACCTGGTCAGAAAAATCAAAAGAAGCAAAATTATAAAACAAGTGGCGATCAAAAGGGGAAGAGTAAGATGGATGGGAGTTCAACTGGTGCTGCAACAAGGGACAATTTTCCTCCTTGTTCTACATGTAAAAGAACAAATCACTTGTCAAAAGATTGTTGGTATAAGGGGAAGCCTCAAATTCAATGTAACATTTGCAAGAAGTGGGGACACAGAGAGAGGTACTGCAGATTCAAGCAGAATCAATCTCACCCACAACCTGCACATCAAGTTAACTTCACTGATGAGCAATCTGAAGCTGGAGAACACTTGTTTATGGCTACCCAAGCATGCAGTTCAGGTTCAAAGGATGTATGGTATGTTGATAGTGGGTGCACAAACCACATGGCAAGGGACTCAAGTCTCTTCACCTCTTTAGACAAGGCTGTTAGAACCAAAGTCAAGCTTGGAAATGGAGAAATTGTTCAGGCTGAAGGAAGAGGTATTGTTTCTGTTCACACTAGCAAAGGTTCTAAATTTATTCATGATGTTTTGTTGATTCCAGACTTGGATCAAAATTTGCTTAGTGTTGCTCAGTTAATGAAGAGAGGATATTCACTCTCTTTTAAAAATAATGGCTGTATCATTTTGGATTCAAATGATTCTGAAGTTATTAAGGATGAAATGTGTGATAATAGCTTTCCAATTAGTTTGAATCAAGTGAAACAATCTGCACTTGTTTCCAAACATGATGATTCTGCACTATGGCACAAAAGATATGGTCATTTTAATATGGGAGCATTGAAATTTTTGCAAAGTCATGATATGGTGAGAGACATGCCCATGGTAGACAATATTGATGATATATGTAATGCTTGTCAATTGGGGAAAATGCACAGAAAGTCTTTTTCAGCAGCAAATGTTACAAGGGCAAAGAGCAAATTGGAGCTTGTTCACACTGATTTGTGTGGTCCTATGAGCATACCTTCTCTAAGCCAAAACAAGTATTTCATCTTGTTTATTGATGATTTTACAAGAATGACATGGGTGTATTTTTTGTCAAGCAAAGCTCAAACTTTTAATGTCTTTAAAAAGTTTAGAGCCATGGTAGAGTCTCAAAGTGGCTGCAAGATTAAAGTGCTGAGATCAGACAACGGGAAGGAGTATACCTCCAATGAATTCAACATGTTTTGTGAAGATATAGGCATTATTCATCAATTGACAGTTAGTTATACCCCTGAACAGAATGGAGTTTCTGAGAGAAAAAACAGAACGGTTATGGAGATGGCAAGATGCTTAATTGCAGAAAAGAAGCTACCAACAAATTTCTGGGCTGAAGCTGTGTATACAACAGTGTATCTCTTGAATAGGCTACCCACAAGAGCTGTTCAGGAGAAAACACCAATTGAAGCTTGGATGGAAGTGAAGCCCACTGCAAAAGACTTGAAGACTTTTGGATCAATATGCTATATTCATGTTGCAGCAGCTAAAAGATCCAAATTGGATGACAAAGCTGAAATGGGGATTTTCATAGGCTATGCTGCAAGCTCCAAAGGTTACAGAGTGTATAATCTGAAGTCAAAACAGATTGTGATCAGCAGGGATATTCAATTTGATGAAAATGCATATTGGGATTGGGAAAATAATGAAGTTCAAAGAAGCATGAAGTCTGAACAGCAGCAAGCTACAGAGAATGATGAAATTCAGATTGCTGAATCTGATTCCCCGGTGCTAAAAACAAAGTCCTTGGCTGAAATTTATGAAAAATGCAACTTTGTTGTGAATGAGCCTTCTTGTTTTGAAGAGGATTTAATGAAAACAGAATGGAATGATGCAATGAAGGAGGAGCTGACTATGATTAACAAAAATGGTACTTGAGAACTTACTTCAAGGCCCAAGGACAAGCATGTGATTGGTGTGAAGTGGGTTTATAGAACCAAGTTACATCCTGATGGTTCTGTTCACAAGCATAAAGCTAGACTTGTTGTGGAGGGATATTCTCAAATGGCTGGAGTTGATTATGGTGACACATTTGCGCCTGTTGCTAGGCATGAAACAATTAGATTAATTGTTGCTTTATCAGCTCAATGTGGATGAAAAATATTTCACTTGGATGTCAAATTAGCTTTCTTAAACGGAGTATTGGAGGAAGAAATTTATGTTGAGCAGCCTGCTGGTTTTGTTGTTGCAGGTCATGAAGACAAAGTTTATAGGCTTCACAAAGCCTTGTATGGGCTGAAACAAGCTCCAAGAGCTTGGTACAGCAGAATTGATTCACACTTTCTGCAAAATCATTTCAGGAGGAGCCAAAATGAGCCTACTCTTTATGTCAAAGATTGTGGCAATGGGAAGAAAATTATTGTTTCACTTTATGTAGATGATTTGCTTGTTATAGGTGATGTTGTTTAATGAAATTGACAAATTTAAGAAGAGCATGCTACAAGTCTTTGAAATGACAGATCTTGGAGTGATGAGGTATTTTTTGGGAATGGAAGTGCATCAGCTTAATGATGGAATCTTTCTCTCACAGAGAAAGTATGCCAATGATTTGCTGAAAAAATTCAAATTGGAAAGTTGTAATCCTATTTCAACTCCACTTGCTGTAAATGAAAAGCTCTCCAAGAATGATGGTGATGCAAAGTCTGATGTAACTCAGTATAGAAGTTTGGTTGGTTGCCTTCTTTACTTGACTACAACCAGACCAGATTTGATGTTCTCTGCTAGTTTGCTTTCAAGGTTCATGCATTCACCAAGTCTAACACACTTTGGTGTAGGCAAAAGATTGCCGAGATATTTGAAAGGTACTGCTGATTTTGGCATTTGGTACTGCAAAGGAGATGGAAAACTTGAAGGTTATGTTGATAGTGATTGGGCTGGTTCTGTTGATGATTCAAAGAGCACAACTGGGTATGTTTTTTCACTTGGTAGTGGAGTGTTCACATGGAATTCCAAAAAGCAAGATGTAGTTGCTCAATCCTCAGCCGAAGTTGAGTATATTGCTGCAGCAGCTGCTTCAAATCAAGCTATTTGGATTAGAAAAGTATTGGCTGACTTGAATTATGTGCAAGAAGAACCTACTGTGTTATGGTGTGACAACAATTCAGCCATTGCTATTGCTAAAAATCCAATTCAGCATGGGAGAACCAAGCACATCAATGTCAAATTTCATGCTATAAGAGAAGCTGAGAAGAATGGAGATGTTCAATTGATGTACTGCAGGTCTGAGGAGCAAATTGCAGACATTTTAACTAAGGCACTTCCATGTTCTAAGTTTAATGAGCTGAGGAGCAAGCTTGGAGTGTTCAAGAAAAGTTTTAAGGAGGAGTGTTAAATTAATGGGCTGTAAAACTTTTCAAATTAACTGCTGTAATTATGGTTGCTTTTTTAGTTGGTAATGTTCAAACCAATAGGCATGGGTTGAGTCTGATTTTGGGTTAACTTGTAAAGCAAATGACAGTAGGCATATGTCATTTTGCTGATAACTTGTTTGGGTATGTGTGTGGCTGTCTTTTCTTATGTATACACACTAAAATATCAATGTATGGTAGCAGAACATAATGGTTATGCAGTAAAAACGAAAATAGCTCTGCTCTCCCCTTCCACTCTTCTTCTTCTATGGTTTTATGGTTCTGTTTTATGTTCATTGCTGTCTTAATTTAACAGGATTGTTCTTGATTGGCTTCAAGATCGATCAATCTTGTTTTTTTACTGTCGGGGCCGTGCTAATGGACAGAACCCATGTGTTGTAATTGTCTTCCACTAGAGAAGTACTAAAATCAACTCCTCTTATATTTTGTTTTGTCTTATAAAATTGCTAATATAACAATCCACTGCTTATCACGTTGTCTCTTTTTAAACTTTATTCTAACAACTTCCGGAGAAAAAAAAATCTGTTACGCTTCCAAAATGAAACTGATTCTTCAAATTTACTGAATTTCCAATGAGGAGGATGCTACATTGAATTTTAATTCTTGATAAATTATTCTAATTATGTGAATGTTTTTTTTATTAGTAGGAATCAAAGACAGTACCAAGGATACAACACTCACACACTCAACCAACTGAGTAGACCCCTTTGATCTAATTATGTGAATGTGTTGTTACTTTGGCGAATTATAAAATATTTATTGGTTATTAATTATACCATATAATGAACACCAACAATTAATAAATATTTAATAGCTAATTAATAAATGTGTGTGATGTCACTTTGACATAAAATACTACTCCGACCATCAATAAATATTTAATAACTAATTAATAAATTTGTGTCTTTTTTTATGTACAATGATCACATTGAAGTTAGAATTAATAATCTTATACATACATGTATATTATTGAAATTCCTCTGCCACCAAGTTGATCATAGTGGTTTTGTGTATGTCTTTTTTTTTTACAACTAATTCCGTTTAAATCAAGAATAATTATAATGAATTTGAGATATATATAGTGAGATCTAATCAACAATTAGTACTTAGAAATAAAGAAAAAAGTACCTGAAAAGAAGGTTTCCTTGAGGCCAATAAGGTTGGTGAAGGCCTCAGCCGAAGCTGAGAGAGGAACATCCTTGACCCTTAAAGCTTTGACAGCAAGGAATGATAGAGTTCTTGCCATTGTAGCTCCTATATATAAGGCAAAATTACACTGATGTGTTGCTGCTTAATTTGTTTCTTCATGCAGATCAAACACTGCTTTCATATCATTAAACATCTCTCTTCACGTACAGTATTCTTGGAGATGATCTCCTCACATATCAAGAGGGGCGGGAAACCACCTGGACTCTCACATGCTTTCTCTCACCTTCTTGCTCATTTCTTTTCACTCCTCACTCCCCTCTTCTATTGCCACCCCACCCCTTCAAAAATCAAAACATGCATGGGATCATCATAATCTCATCACTCTCACTTAATTTCCATTTCCCTCTCTCTCTAGCTGTGGATTAATTGTTCTTACACCAAGTTCCGCTACTTGGTCGGTCATATATATATATACATGCACTAGTCTAGCTAGCTAAGGAAATTAAAGAAAGGAAGACTAATTAATAAATATATCAATGAAGACAGAAGGAACTTAAAAAATATATTAATGAAGACAGAAGGAACTTAAATTAAAGCCGTATATTACGGAAAGTAACGTTGACATGCAGCCCCCGGTTTCAATGTCAAAACTAGCTATGTTGTATATAACATTATATTTGTCATAAAATATAGTATTTATATTTATATATATTATATTTCTGACTAACGTGTGGAACCTGAAAAAAGAAAAAAGGATGACAATAAATGAAGGTGTGATACAGTAGAAAATACTTGGTCCTTATTAAAAAAATGAAAGAAATACTTGATCATAACGTGCCTTACTTTCCATTTATTTCCTTGTTTTCATTCCAGTAACTCATTTTTCACTTTTTGAAAATTTTAAATAAGTTTCATCACCATTACACATATTACATGTTTATCTTTTATAATCTAAACAAACTCACTTATTGATTATAAATGTTATATATGCAACTGTCTACTTATTCCTATCTTCTGAGGCTTTACTATTTTTGTTGCTTGTTTTCGCCAAATGCAAAGCATGATCACAACAACAAGGACCTTGATAGCCACACCTGAGATTATATATAATACTATTTTTCTAAACTGTCATTCATTAGAATTTGATATAAAAATAAGAAGAAGTCATTGGAATTAAAATCCCCTACTTGAAGATAGTCTTATTAAATGAACTAAAATTAATTTAGATTTATTTATATTTAAATCCAAGATTCAAGTCAATTTTTTGATTATATTTGAAGTCAGAAGGAGTAATATACTTACCCAATTGAATACATATATATGTTCAAGAAAGGTAAATGAAATCCAAAGGAGTTATGATTAATTAATTAGAAAATCATTCCCAAACCATTCAAACAAAATAAGAGCATAAAATGTTCAGATCTATTCAAATAGAAAAACTTTACATAAATCAATTAAGGACAGTATCTCAATAATCATATCCATTCACAGAAGGTGAACATTACATTCTACGGAGACCTCACCAAAACTGAATCTAGTGGTGGACAAAGCTTCCATTGTATTGGACAAAGACATAACAAGGGAAGCGCTTATGGAGAATCTGTTAATGTTGTTGGTGAACAGTGGTTCCGCTCGAAGGGGAATCCACCTTGGATCGAGTTGAATCCAGTATTGTTGCCAATTCTCGATCTCTAGTTGGGAGAATGAGTAGTGCAGCAAGAGCCCTGAAGAAGAAATAGAAACAAAAAATAAAAGATTTTCATTCGAAAGTGGGGAAAAAATTATTTATATTGAGACACGAGGAAAGTGAAAAGAATAATAAGGGAAAACAGTTTTGGAATTGGTGAACGCCAAGTGGTTAAACCAGGCATTCACGCCACGCACCTAACAAAAGTTACAAGTCGTAATCAACATTTTTTTTCATGTAAGTTAAAAAATATTACCCAATAAAAATCGGCAGCACTTTCTTATGTTACAGATTAAATGTTGCAAAATCTAGTAAATGTAGTAGTGATATTTAGTTATTTACTGAATGTGAAACCAGCCAAAATGATCCTTTTTGTGTTTCTACAAAGAAAAAACCAGAAAAAAAATTGAAATTAAAGCATTTCAAGTATATTGAAATTCGAAACTTACAAATCTTTGCATGCTCTAGCATCATAGAAGTGACCATGAAATATCAATATGAAGCTTATAGTGGTTTGTATAAGCTTTTAGCAGGTCTACAGTATAACCATAATTATAAGAGTTCACATCTGTAACCTGACACTGTTAACCTTCTGGTTCTATTTGCAGCCAAAGACTTGTGTCGATAAATCAAAGTCTGCATCTTAACCACAAAAGGGGTATCAACAGCATGATAGCAAGCATAATGAAATGCATGGGATCAGACACCTGCAGCAGTTGTTGAATGAAACTGTAATTTGCTGAGGTGTTTATTTGTTGAATAAAATTGTGATACGCTGAGGCTGAGGGGTTTATGTGTTGCACGAAATTGTGATATGCTGAGGTGTTTATTGGGCTGACCCCAAAACCTTTTAGCCCCACACCCCGTTGACGAACTGCCGTTGCTTTAACCTTTATTTTAAGCCTTGTCTGATTTTTGGCTCCACTGTTTAGGTAGCTGGACAATTCTTTGTCATAGATCACACACACATGATCGGATGCAACCGACACAAGAGAATTAAACATGAAGATCATGCCCATACTATCTTCACTTTCATCCGCATCACCATCACTGATTGTGATATCAAATGTAACTCTAGAAGCATTTTTTGTCTTCCCCTTATGGCCAGAGATAATGAAACAGAGAATGAAGCCCAATGAAGAAGAGGGTGGAATTGAAGAGAGATCAATAATTATATAATCCTTCATTGTCTTATACTCCAACCACTCTGGAACTCTGCTTCCTGGATATACATATACTGCCTGATCTGATACATAACTACGATTGTAGTTATCATAATTTCCATCCGATGCAGATAAATTTTGGTACGCAAGTTTCATCACATTAATATGTGCATTTAACTCAATAGCCTTGAGAGAATGTTCATCCAATTTCAAGCAATTCCAAAAGTTAACAAATCTCCTTTTTTCCTTGAATTGTTCAGCAATTGACGGAAACAATACAGTCTTCAATGATGTGCAATCCATGGCATCTAGAACTTCAAGGGATGGGGGAAGCTCTATTAAAGTATGAAGCTTCGTTGACCTTTCTACACCCAGATATCGCAGTCTTGTAAGATTCTTGAAGCTTGAAGGCAAGCTCTCGATGGCACTGTCTGCTAGCCATAAGAATTGGAGTTTGTTTTGACGTCCAAAGGATGAAGGTAATGAATTGACTTGAGTTAATGATAAATCTAGATCCGTCATATTCGCGGATGTCACTGAAAACTCCCTTAGATTTCGACATGCTCGAAGGTTGAGATAATTAAGGGAGCTTAAATGGTTATCGCTTATAATTTTTGTAAGGGAACAAGACCTCAGTTCCAATTCCTCGAGCTTGTTGAGAGAGAAAATGGATGGGGACACACTGGTCAACTGAGGACAAGAATTGATATACATTACTTCA
Organism: Pueraria montana var. lobata; assembly: GCA_026413185.1. Taxonomy (NCBI): domain Eukaryota; kingdom Viridiplantae; phylum Streptophyta; class Magnoliopsida; order Fabales; family Fabaceae; genus Pueraria; species Pueraria montana. The sequence goes on from CM048652.1 coordinate 11,024,108, forward strand.
AGATTTGTGGCTTTTGAAAGGTCAGGTAGCTCCTTCAAGTTTTTAGAACCAGAGACTGATACTCCTTTTAAATTCACCAAATTCTATAACAAAATAGTACAAATAAACACATCACACGTGAGCTTAAGTTGTTAATTTTGTAGTCTTTGAATTAGGAGAAAATTATAACAGGAAGACATGTTTACCTGCACTCCATCCCAAAGTTTTTCCACTTGGCTATAGGATAAGTCCAATATAACAAGGTTTTCAGCAGAAAAATTCTCTGGCAAGGATTTCAGAGGGTAATGCATCCAAGTAAGATATCTTAGCTCAGCTGGGAAAGATTGAAGCCCATGAGGAAGAAGATCATCAAAGTCGTCTTTATTATATTTGCCAGAAAAAGACAAAAATTGTAGTTTGCTCATCTTGGTAAATATGTGAGGGCTTAACTTCAGCTCCCTAATTACTGATATGTCTGCCCTTATGCTTCTTATGGCATCAGTCCCCTGCCATTACATTAAAAAGAAAAGTTTAAACATCATTAGAAGCCACATTTCCAACAAAAAAAAAAAATTAATCAAATGTTATAGAAAACATGTTTTGTTCAATGTAGGTTTTTACCTTATTATTTCTTAATACTTCATAAATGTCATCAGGATCCCTCAATCGGCTGCGGCTTCCAGGGTCTTCAATAGATTCATGGCGAACAATTTCCCAAGCTATTTCTTGTATAATATCGTGCATGGATACAACATTATCTTTAGAAATGGTTATAAGAGCTTTATCTTTCAACCTTTCTAATCCAACAGCCACTGAATTATCTCTTTCACTATCTTTCAACAAAATTTTTATGCGGTCCAGGGTGAAATTCAATCCTATGAAGAAACATGCAAGATCTAGAAAAATCTTTTGTTCTTTTCGGTCCAAATCATCATAACTCAATCTCATTGCATTGTATACATCTACATTTGGCATGTTTTTGAGTTTGTCTAGCTGACTTTCCCATATTTCCTTACCTTTTCCACAAAGAAGATGACCCAAAACTTTAAGAACTAATGGAATGCCTTTGGCATAATTGACCACTCTCTTTGACAAGTTATAATAGTCCATATCAAAATGATTTTGGTTAAAGGCATACAAACTAAAAAGCTCAAGTGCTTCACTGGAGTTCAATGCCCCAACTTGGTATATATCATCAACTTTATTAGCAATAAGCACTTACTTGTCTGTAGCTGTTATAATGATTCTACTACCTGGTCGAAACCAATCATGGTTCTCAAATAATTTTTCTAATAAATCTGTATTGTTGACATCATCAAGAACAATTAAAACCTTCACACGACCCATCTTTCTCTTAATATAATATGGCAATCCATTTGTTGTGCTCATTTTCACATTTTCTACCAGTAGTGTAGAAAAAAGCTTTTCCTTCAAAGAAATTGTTCCATGTTTTCTTGATTCTTCCTTTACATTTGCCAAAAAACAATAACCATCATATTCGGAATATAGTTTGTTAAATATTTGTTCCGCAATGGTTGTTTTTCCAATTCCATCCATACCCCAAATTCCAATAACACGGACATTTTTTGACTCCTCATGTAACATTGATTCTAGATATTGAATTGGTTTTTCAATCCCTATAACTCCTTTTAAGTTAACTGGATGCTTACCCAACCTCGTCAACATATGATTAACAACGTTGATGACTTCTCCAAGCAGCTCAACTTCAGTCCTATACAACAAAAATAGAAAAAATAAATGAAATACAATCTTCATATATTATTATTGTTTAATTTAATATTTTATGAGCAGGAAAACAAGTCTATATATTTTATTTAATCACTCATAAATTCTTGTATTATATGCTTTTATATAATGAAATTATTGAGTGTTAGAAACATTATCTAACACACTCTCTTAAAATTTATTGAAAACTACAAAATTAAGTTAAAGTCATTAAATAAGAGAGTATTTGTTTAAAAGAGTGTGTTAAAAAGTGTGTTCCTACCATTTCTCTCATTGTATTATTTATTGTGCATTTGTGAAATAAAACATCATTATCTCTCTATGAGAATGTTAGTGGCAAAAATTTAACATATTTTTAAAATTTGAGACCCACTCTATATATTTAACGGGTTGCATTCTCTATTTAATTTAATGAGTCTTACATGAATTTTAGCCAAAATTAATAATAAAAAGTATGATACTAGACAGCATTTTCCTATCAATAGTTAACCTATATGAAATTTTTTACTTTTATGCTCATATATAACTAATTTTGTTCACATCACTTATCTTCATTATCCTAGAAATTTTTTAACTAAGAATTGATTGGAATAAACATTTTTTTTGTTATTTTGCCTTCCCTCCTAGCTCATTATGATTATTATAAGCCCATTGATTGCACGTGACTCACCCGCTCAATAATTTTTTAATCCAAATTATTAAGAGTTTATTTGAGGTGGTTGAAAGTTTTTGGTTTTTGATTTTTAAATGTAATTTTTAAAACAAAACATGTTCAGTAAAAATGGAGTTGAAATGATTTTTAACTCAATTTCAAAATACTTTCTAATTCATGTTCAAAATTAAAAAAAAAAAGAATTTATGAATTTGTTTTTTAATTTTAAAAAAGTACATTCTCCTTACATTTAACAATAATCCTTTTCCTGTCGCTATCACCACTGACACTAACACCACCAACATTGACATTGCCACCACCATCGGGACTGTCATTACCACCACCACTCACACCGGCACCTCCACTATTGCCATTGACACCGTTGCCGCTGCCACTCCACTATTGATACTCGCACCACCACCATCACCACGGGCAACATCAGTAGCACCACCACCACTGCCACTGCCTCCACCACCCGGATCACCATCACTATCGGCACCACCATCACCAACATTGCCACGACCGATACAGTCTTCGTTATCATCACCACCACACAAATACACCTTAAACTATGTAAATCCTTTACAATTACTTGTTTCACCAAGTCTTGGAATTCGACGAATAAATCTTCTTCCCATTGAAAACAGTCTCCCTAATCCACTTCCACCTCTTTATTCTTCTTCCCATTGAAAACAGTCTCCCTAATCCACTTCCACCTCTAGTTCCATTGTCCCCCATCCCATGCCATATTCCTAGTTCTGTCAGTCATGCCATTTTATTTTCAGATATTGTATACAACCTATTAAATTTGGTATGCAAGATACGTCCCCCCACCTATGGTTCATGCCAAGTAAAACAAGGGTTAATTAAGTTTTTTTTTCCCTAAACTTTTTTAAAATTCGATTTTTAGTCCCTAAACTTTAGTTAGACTAGTCAAAGTCTCTAAACTTCAAAGTTCCTAAACTTTTTAAAAATTCGATTTTTAGTCCTTAAACTTTTTCAAAATTTTGTTTTTAGTCCTTGAATTAATGAGTTTTCAGGGACTAAAAACTGAATTTTTAAAAAGTTTAGGAACTAAAAATCGAATTTTTAAAAAGTTTAGGAACCTTGACCGGTCAAACTAAAGTTTAGGGACTAAAAATCGAATTTTTAAAAAATTTAGGAACATTAACTAGTCAAACTAAAGTTTAAAGACTAAAAATTGAATTTTTAAAAAATTTAAGGACTAAAAACTTAGTTAACCCTTAAAATAAAGTATCTCTACCACTCCCCCCAATGACTTCATAATTTATTCCTTAAACCAATTAATTTGATCGAAAACCTGTTTCCACACTCTCTATGGAGAATATCTAACTACCACTTTGATGCCAACCTGCCACCTCTCTTTAGCAAATCCCCTCCACCTCCACTCATTTATGAACCAACACCTTGAACCGTAGAGAGTGTGTCTTCATTCTCATCCTCTGTTAACACTGATAAACCTGTTAGACAGTTTTTTCTGATACAAGTTGATTAGCTTTTTCTGTTATGAGGTTTTGTACAGCTTTGTAAATAGCTTATTAGATAATCAGCTATATACAGGATTTCTGGCTTCTAGACCATGCCCTACTACCATGGATCCCATAATTAAACTCAGCAAACTTTCTGTCACTCGTTAATTTATCAAATTCTTCTTTCCTATCGTAGACTCATATTGGGCGACTACTCTACCTCACACATAATAAGCCTGACATATGTTATGCTGTGATTACACTTGGCCAGTATATTCATAAAAAAAAAAAAAAAAAAATCCTTGGCGAGTTGCTCACCGCATCCTTAAAGCTACACCGACCTGGGCTTGGTCTTTATTTTCCCGTCCGAAGTACCAAATTGATTTTAGATACATGATGTTTTCCTTAGGTTTAATTAATCTGTGTATATCTAAACTTTTATTAAATTTTTAATTAGTTTTTTAAATATTTTTTTAATTGGGTCCTTTAATTTCTATTTATTTTTTAATTAGATCCAATGAAGACTTAATTAAAAATTAAATACAAGTTTAGGGATCTAATTAAAAAAAATATATATTTCAAGGACCTATTTAAAAATAACAAACAGTTTAGGGACTTACTAAAAAATTACCAATCTCTAAATGTTAGTAATCTCACCTTTGCTCTACATGTTTTAAACTCAGTATTCTCACTCAATGGTACTTCATTTAATCACAACATAGTTGATCTCAAATTTAATCTAAAAAATTCTTTTAACAATTAATATCAATAATTATAAGTACTATTAATAATATTTTATACACATTATATATGTAAAAAGAATAAACATTTAATATAGTTCAATACTTTTAATAGGACCTTTTTTTTTTGTTAGTATTTCTTTTAATACTTTCAATTCAAGAAAAAAGCGAAGCCTATAATATCCAATTAATGTTCACTCAAACTTAAATTTATTTTAAGATTAATACAATATTTCTTTCAATTCATTCTCTTTTAAAATTCTACACTATTGAGATTCAAATAAAAAGGTCCAAAGTAATTTGATATTTTAAAATTTATTCAACAAGTTGAGAGTAGAAAAAATATAAATTGATTTGATGTACAAAATATTGATAAAAAATAAAAGAATTAACTTTTTTTATAAGAAGCAAATGAATTAATCTTTAATTAAATTTGTGATGTCATAACTATCATTTTTTTCTAAATGTTTTTTATTTTTATTTTTTGATGTACATTGGCAACAAGAAGTTTAAAACTTAGAACCTTGTACAAACTATCTAAACGTCTCAGCACTAGGTTTTAGTGGGTTCTAAATGTTATTTTATGGAACATTCTATTTTATAAAAAAATATGTTATTTTTAATTCAAATTAAATGTTAACTATTTTTTTATAACTTTTTAAATGAGTAATAAACTTTTTAAATAATGAATAACAATATCTATGTACATATATACACATTTATAAATTGTATAATATTAATGATAAATTAACTACAAATAAGATAATAAAATATATCACCTAATAATTTAAACTAAAATTATTTTTTATAAAAAAAAAAAACTTGAATAAGGCGCAGTCGCCTTATTGGCCTTGCCATGGCCACGTCCTGAGCATGAGTCACAAGTTGACTAATATATATTTGCAAGTAATATCTATCGAAAACTAGATGTTGAGTCTTTTCATTATTTAACTTGTGGTAATATATGCATATATTAAACTATTATATATAACGATAACATAGCAAATAAACAACTAAAAAAAATAGATCAAGCATTGATTGTGCGGCCAGGGTGGGGAGCTTACTTGTAATCGGATGACTTTATTCCAGATAAACCAGCAGCTTTCTTCAAAGCATGTCTCCAGTTTTGCACTGTGGTCAAATTATGTATCTTTTCATGTTCAACAAGTGCATTTTCATAACTTCCCTTTTGATGTCGTACTTCTGTGGGATATACATGGTAGAAAACAGGTATTACAGTTTGATTGTATTCCTTCCTGCACTCGAGTATTTTTACAAGTTCTTCCAAACACCAACGTGAAGAAGCATAGTTTCCAGAGAATATGACCAACGAAATCATTGATCCTTGAATTGCTCTTACAAGTGATGGCCATATTTCATCTCCCTTCTCAAGTTTATGATCTACAAAGGCATGTATTTGCTTTTGATGAAAAGCATCAGTCAAATAACTTAGAAAACCGTAACGGATGTCCTCGCCCCTGAAGTTAACAAAAACATCATACTTTATTTGAGGAACGTTATCTGACACTTGATTTGATGTTACACCCATCAATTCCAAAATAAGCAAGAGACAAAGAAAAAGAACATATTTTTTTCCAGAAGATCCGGAAGAAGAATATGCCATTAAATTGGAACAAACTCAGGATCTTTCTTGGTCTCCACAATCTTGGATATCACACTAAAGGGAGCCACAAGGTAAACTGGAAGGGAAAAAGAAAAAGGAAAAATTAGAAAAGTTAAAATACAGAATTTAAATCATACAAAGTTCAATTTAGCAGTTATAGCCAAAAGGAGAAGAAGAAGAAGAAGAAGGAGGAAAGCAAATAAACAAGCAATTTTCTCTAGTTATAAGATCTTTTGCCATTTCATTCTTCTTTACTTTGTTTTGCAACTTATTTTTGACACAAAAATGAACGATTGATGGATATCACTGTAGATTAGCAATTACTAACCTCCAATAATGAGAATTGTATTTATACATAGATTTCTATTAGGGTAAAATATAGTTTTCATCCCTCTAAAATTTTCCATATTTTGATTTAGTCCCTTCAAAACATTTTACTATTTTTCCTCAAAATTCAAAAACAAAATTCTATGTCAACACTGTCAACGTGGACATTTTGAATGACGTGACATCTATGTCAAACACGTGACATCTAAGTGATAATATGACATTAACATACTAACGTAGCAAATGAGGTGACAATCGGACATATATGCCGATGTTTCAACAGAGAACAAAATTTGAACTGTCAATGTCATGCCAACATGCGTGTCAGATTGTCATATTAATTATCTGCAATATCAACACATTAGTGTCACATATCACTTAGATGTCACGTCATTAATTTGCATTATAATTTTGATGGCAAATTAACCTAAATCAAAATTGTTAAATTTTAAAAACGTGAAAGATTAAATGTGCAATAAAAAAATTTAATGGATTAAAATTGTATAATTGTAAAACTATAGGGGCTAGAAGTGGATTTAACCAGCAGAGAGATAGTGTTATTGCAAGGAAAATGCCACTTCGTGGAAGACTTGGACAAAGATAATTTTGAATAGTCCTGAATAAGGAAATAGAAAAATCGTCCAATTAATTTGATGCGCCTTACGTTAGTGATGTGCATTTAAACCCACAGATTTTAAGAAAGATCATTATTTTATTTATCATTTCAATATCAGAGTCTAACTCTCCAATACATATTTTAATTTTGTTATAAGAGTTAGTCTTAAAGTAATAGTGGCTATTTATATACGAGAATACTAACTAATGATATTAATTTTTTATTATGGATATGGATTATCTAACACCAAACCGAAATTATCTCTCATGATGTGTTCAGATTAGAAATGAAATAGAGATAAAAATAAGTAAAACTGAAAAAGAAATAAAATAAAAGGATGTGTTCAGATGGATAAAAAAAAAAAAAGAAATAAGTTTAAAAGATTTTCTTTACTTATTTAGATGGGTGAAAGAGTTAGGAAAAATAAATAAATAAATTGTTTATTTTTCATACTAATCAAGAAATCAAATTTAAATCACCAATTTAAACTTTTTATTACATTATTTTTTCTTGATATAAAATATTTATTATTTTTATTTACTTTTTAAAAAAAGTTAAAAAAAATGAAATATAATAAATATTTCTCCCAACTTTAAGAGGAAATATTTTTTATATATGAAATTTACTAAAAACATTTCTCATTCTTATTTTCTCTATCAAATAAAATAGTTAATTAAAATTCCGTATTTTCATCCTATCTCATTTTTAACCCAAAGGGTTGGCGCAGTATTGTAAGATCTCACTGTGTCTCTTATCCAATGATTGAGGACACCCGTGGTCTTATACAGAAAAAAAAAATCATATCTCATTTCTGTCCATTTCTTTTTTCTTTATTTATATCCAAACAAATACGGGGTCAAAGTCCGCCTTGCCAATTTACCAAGTCCATATTTCCCTTGAATTGACGTTTTAAGTTTAACAATTCCGGATAGAATATGCTCTGTATTAATTATTTTATATTTATATAGAGGTGACGTACATTAATGTTTATTTAAGATTTAATTGCAATTTTTACTCCCAACTTTTTACTTTTTGATGAATTTTACTCCCAACAAATTAATTTAGCTCATTTTACTCCCAACTTTTTAAAAAAATTACAAATTTTACCTTCTATTGTTGTGCTGATGTGACATACTGACGTAAACATAAAAAATTGGGGTAAAATTCACCAAAAAGTAAAAAGTTAGAGATAAAATTTGTCAAAAATGAAAAAGTTAGGGATAAAATTTGTCAAAAAATAAAAAATTGGGGATAAAAAGTACAATTGTTTTAACATGTCACGTCAGCAAAACTGTAGAAGGTAAAATTTGTAACTTTTTAAAAAAGTTGAGGGTAAAATGCGACAAATTAATTTGTTGGAGACACAATTCGTCATAAAATAAAAAGTTAAGGGTAAAAATTACAATTAAGCCTTTATTTAATAGAAATCTATGTATAAATAAAAGGCAAATGCTAGACACTGGTTAAGAAACTAAAAGGAGAAATATTTTTATTGGGAGACACAAAATTGTGCTATCCATGATTTTTTTTTGCGATCTCCTATAATTTACACAATAAATATTTTTTCCTTTTAATTCCTTAACTAGTACCCTAAGAACACTGGTTAGCAAGACCTTAAATAAAATACGATGGACCAACAAGATAGGTGGTTTACATTTGAAAGGATTATCTACAGTGACATTATCATTACATACTCAAGTAGCAGGCTCACAACCGCACATTGAGATAGCTTTGATGATTGAAGATGTTTCCCATGATAGAGACATGGTTGCCAATTCTTGTCAAAACTTGGGGAAATCTATGCAAGTTTTTGATATTAACCACGATTCCCAAGCTGCTAATTATAATATGCCAGCATCGCGATGCAACATGACTTGAGGATACTTTCTAAATTTTGGGGCGATATGGAAGACGAGGATGTTCATGAGGATGTCCCAACTTTGAATCAAAATTTTCTTCAAAATGTCAATGATCCAAAGCCTGCTTTCTCCTTAGTGATGTCTAAGTATCAAAAGAAGAAGTTAAGGATTAGTAAAAGTCAGATTTCCAAGTCTGCAAAGATTAAACCCGTCCTAGGGAGGGTCCCCATAATCACAGCTAAAGGATTTTGTTTTGGAGCATTATCTTCAGCTCTGTTCTCTTGAATTTGCTGGTCTTTGGAGAAAGTGCAAGCTAGAACTTTTGTTGTCAATCAAAGGCATTCCAACATCCCTTTTGTTGCAGAACTTCTTTGTTGCTACTGCTCTTGTATACATCAAGTTCTGTTATCTTTTTTCTTTGTTTTCTCTCTACTATATTTGCCTGCTCCTTTTGTGCAGGGACCTCTGGCTAGAGTTAGTTTCTTGCTGATCTGGTTGGTCCTTTTTTGGCTTTCTTCTTTGGCTAGCTTTGGATTCTCCCTAGTGGTAGCTGTATTAAAATCTCATAGTGCTATCTATTGGAAGATTAGTTTCAGGGGGTTCTTCCTCTAACAGATTGCTTATATAGGTCACAGTTTTCTGTATTAATTTTACAGCATCATAGATCATTTTGGTGTTTTCCTTTCCTCCCATTTGTTTGGAGGAATTTTCTAAAAATAGTTTAGGTCTTCCTAGTTATAACTCCTCTTGCTATTATATTCATGGGTTTTGGTTTGGTCCCCCACGATTTCTTGTTTTCTTTCTTTCTTTTTCTTTAATATACTTTCTTCTTTTTGCTTAAAAAAAACATTATCATTACATGAGATTCTGGCCATTAAAAAATAATAATAACATAATATATTTTAATTCTAAAATTAAGATTTAAAAGAATAAAAGGTTAAATTTTAGACATGAGAGGATCTATTCCCGGTTTTCATTGCACCTAGGTAAAGAATTCTGAATTTGTGGATACTCATTGGAACTTTTTTTTATTTTGATCGACTACCTCCCAATTCAGCAGATCAATAGCATGCTTGGAATCTGAATAACAGATGACCTTCAGAAATCCCTGATCCCAACACATACGTAAGCCATGTAAAATGGCAAGCAATTCCACATGCAAGATAGATGTGATGCCCTTATAACCATAGAACCGGAATATGAACTTCCCAGCATGATGGTCCCGGCAAAGACCACCAAACCCAGCTCGACTTGGAGTTCCCAAAACACTGCCATCGACGTTTAACGCAACCGTATCCTGGAGGGATGAATCCATGCAACCTGAACAGTAGGCGTGCAAGCAGTGCCCACCTCCTTGTGAAATGCCGTATTTGTATAGCTCAAATGCTCAATATAAAGCCTTAGACCTTGCCACCAAAGATCTGCTATCAGTTACTTCATGGTCGAAAATGAGTTTATTCCTCCCACACCAAATATTCCACATAACAATTGGAAAGTACGCCTCTCTCATCTTTAATGCAACCTTCTAACGCAAGCACCTTTCTACATAGAATAGTGTTTGTTATATGTAGTATTACTTTCACCATCTTTTCATATCACTTTCACATTTTCTTTTGTTACCATAATTGACTTCCTGACATAATATCTAAATAGTTTTAGTCTCCTAAACCGGCTATGAGATCAACCTTGGTATTATAAACTGGTATCATCACTTTTCGTATATATTATAATATCCCTTAATTTATATACATAACTTTTTGTGTAACTAAGATTTAAGATTTTTTTTTTGCAGTCGATATACATAAACAAAAATAGGACTTTACGTAAGTTACAAATGTTGTCCACTAATCAAATACATGTTTTATTCAGCAAAAAATAAAAAATAAAAAAACATGTTTAAACATAGCTAGTTTTGACATTTATATGTGGGGCTCCATCTCAACGTTACTTTATATGGCTTTAATTTCCTTATGTCTAAATATATTTCACTGTTGTCTTCCTTTCTTTTCCTTAGAGCTAGCTATACTGTTGTTGTATGACCAACTCAATATATAGCGCCACTTTGTGTAAAAACAATCCACAGCTGGAGTGAGATAGAGGGAAATGGAAAGTGAGAGTGAGATAATGATGATCCCATGTTTTAATTTTTGCAAGGGTGGGGTGGCATTAGAAGAAGGGAGTGAGGAGTGGAAAGAAATCAGCAAGAAAGTGAGAGAAGCATGTGAGAGTCACGGTTGCTTCCTCTTGATGTGTGATGATTTCATCCCCAAGGGTGTGCGTGAAGAGATGTTTGACGGTTTGAAAGCATTGTTTTGCCTGAAGAAACAAAGCAGCTACACATTAGTCCAAAGCCTTTTAGGAGCTATAATGGCAGGAACTCCGTCATTCCCCTCCGTGAAAGCTTTGGGATCGATGACGTTCCTCTCTCAGCTACAGCTGAGGCCTTCACTAACCTCATGTGGACCCAAGGAAACCCATCTTTCTGGTACTTAATTAATTCTTTCTTTCTATTACTACTTTGGATATATATTAGGCTATGCACTGCACTAGCTTGTGTTGTAGTTATTACTATTTAATAGATTGGCCATGGTATTGTCGTTGATTGTGACTTGAAATCCTGGATTTCAATTACTATATATATAGCAGAGCCGCCACCAAACTCATCATACCTGCAGATATCATATTTATTAGGAACTTGATTATCTCAAAATATAAGACATTCATTAAACATATTGAAGTACAAATTATGTCCCTAAAAAAAAGTACAAATTCTAAATTAAAATTAAACATATTATATGACCACAATGACTTACAGTGAGACACTGAAGACCATGAGCTTAAAGATGCTAGAACTAAGTTTCATCATCCTGAAAATGATTGTGGAGGGTTATGGCCTTCCCCAACATTACATTTCAGATGTTGAAAACATGAAGAACTCTAGCTATTCACGATTGATCAAATACAAAGTTCCTAAAAGCAATAATAACTTGGAGACTGCCTTCCCGCCTCACACTGACAATGGTGCCTTAACCATTTTATGCCAACATGAAGTCCAAGGGCTCCAGGTGTTATCCAAAATAGGCAAATGGATTGAATTGGAGATACCCCAAAATGGAGAAAAAGAGAGGTACTCGTTTGGGGTTTTTGCAACGCCAAAGGAAGAGATGGACATTGAGGTGCCCCCTGAGTTAGTGGGTGACAAAATTCATCCCCTTCGTTATCATCCATTCAATTATGGAGAGTAATTCAACTACTTTGTTTCAAATCCAAAAGAAGCTCTTGAAGTGTTTACAGGTCTTTGAAAGCGATTTGTGATACATGCTGTTTATAAATAATTGTTGGAACATTCTTTGTTGGCTGGTACTCGAATCTAAATATTGTTAGAACAATATTTGTAGGCTGGTACTCCAACCTAAAGATTGTTTGTGCAAATTGGTGGTAATGGCTCCACAACAATGAAGAAATTCTAAAGAAGAAACCATTGATGATGATGGTCCTACAAGAAAGAAGAAACAACAAAGAAAAATGCAAATCTCCAAGGCGTGTGTAAAACACTAACCTTTAGGTTCGATTCGCCCCCACCAATCTCTATAGAATTGGATGCAATAGAGTGCTTTGGCGAATCCCCTTCAGGATACAATGGAATCCGTTGACATGGTTTGCACACCCACATAAACCTTATGGTCAATGACAGTTTACAGAATCATAGTTTCCTTAATTCTCTCTGCGCATAAGAGAAGAAAGAAAATGATATGGATACAAAGAATCTGGTGATTTCTCTATTTTTGGTGTTCTATTCTGTAGTTTTCTGTTCTATTTTTTTGCCTGTAGATTGGTTCTATTTATAGACCATCTCATATCTTTTAGTGAAAAGATTTAACCTTTCAAAGAGACACATCTCATGACCATTGGTGAAGAGTCGCATCTCATGACCCATAGTGAAGAGTCACATCCCGTGACTCTTGACGAAGAGTCTCATCTCATGTCTCTTGAAGAAGAGTCGTATCTATTCATACTTACACCTTTATATGAATAGACACATAACTTCATGAAAGGATACTTCCTTTCATTAATTTTGAAAATCTCTCACAATCCCCCACCATTTTCAAAATATATCTAAATCCCATTATTTCGGAACATGGTTTCATATAAATGTATCTCGCGATTTGAACCTTTACTTAGTAAGTCATGCTTTTCACTCATCCCGAATATTATGGTAGACAAGCTTTGAACCAAATAATCATTAGAACAAGTGTGCATAACTTACACATGCAATCTCGATACCATTGAACGAATTATTAAAGTGACACATTTGATAAGGCCTTGTGTCACGTATCCTTTTCATGAGAGCTTTAAGAGTCAAGCCCTTAACTCCAAGAAGCGACCACACTTCACTCCCATATAGGTAGACTTTATCAGAAGTGTCCCATAAATAAACACTCCAGTACATACATGTTATAAGTCCATTAAGAACAAATGTTCAACCTTCCCCTTTTATTTACTTTATGGTCCAAGTACTTTTAAAACCTTTGGGATGTATCTATTATTGACTTGCAATCACTCTAATAATGTACTTTCACCATTGAACTCAAGACTTGATGCTACTCAAGTGTAAGTCGGGTTTCCATCATTGGTGATCAATTAGATATGAGCTTGCATATCATCCCTAATGGTGTTTTACACACCATATCCCTTGTCAATCCTTTCGTCAAAGGATTTGCAAGATTTCTTTATGCTTTCATAAAGACCATGGATATCATTCCATTTGCAAGTAGATCCTTCACATAGCTATGGTTAAGTCCAATGTTTTTGGACATTCCATTATTATCAAAATAGAAGTACAAAAGAGTCTCAAGTAAGTGCACAAATCATGTTCGTCGGTTAACCAAACAACTAAAACAACAAACATACAAATAGAGAATCAAGAAGATGAAAGTATAAAAAAAATTAGTACATGGTACGGACTGAATATCTCTCACCATAGAAAACCAATTAACTATCCAACCGTTCGTATTTAAGAATCATGTATCCTGAATCGGTTCACAAAATTTCATCCCGATCCAACGGTTAACGAATTTGTAAATGTAATTTTATTGTGACTGCTCTGTGAAACTATGAGAATAACAAAATCTCGCTTTCTTTTCTTAAAGAAATTACCCCATGTACTTTCCTCGATTACATACACATTTTCTTAAACATATAAATCCTTAATACCATTTTATTATGATGCTCTTCTTCAAAACAAAGGTGATTGCCTCAATTGTTCAAGAAAAGATTCATCTTTTAGATGTTTTAGACTTTTTAAAGTCTTTCCATGAGAAAGGAACTTTGTCAGTGGTTGAAGATACAATTATATACTTTCATCTATATGCATATTATGTTTGTTAGTAGATATTAATAATACATTCAATATCATGCATTTGTTTCAAGAGAGACTTACTATCAATCATCTTATAATTATGAAAACAATTAACAAGAAGCTTTTTACTTGTTATGTCTCCCATCATGTACCTTAACCTAGAGTTTTGATACATATCAAACAAAGTGTCACACATACCATTTAAATTGTGTCTCATGCAAATATAGTTATCATTTCTAACATGTTTTAGCAATGATCTCATCTTCCCTATTTGTTAGTCTTAGGGTGTTCAAGACATACATCACCTTTAAAGTAGTACGAAGGAACTCTATCTTTGTTTGCCAACGAACAAACTTTTCACCATCAAATCTCTCAAGTTTGACAATATTAGAAGTCATCTTCTTCAAAGTTGCAGCCATTGTTGTCATAAGCAAAATCGAACCTAAAGATTGTTGGAACATTCTTTGTTGGCTGGTACTCGAACCTAAAGATTGTTGGAACAATCTTTGTAGGTTGGTACTCCAACCTAAAGATTGTTGGTGCAAATTGGTGGTAATGGATCCACAACAATGAAGAAATTCCAAAGAATAAACCATTGATGATGATGGTCCTACAAGAAAGAAGAAACAACAAAGAAAAACATAAATCTTCAAGGCGTGTATAAAACACTAACCTTTAGGTTCAATTCGCTCCCACCAATCTCTATAGAATTGGATGCAATAGGGTGTCTTGACGAATCCCCTTCAGGATACGATGGAATCCGTTGATATGGTTTGCATAACCACATCAACCGCATGGTCAATGGCAGTTTACAGAATAATAATTTTCTTAATTCTCTCTGCGCATAAGAAAAGAAAGAAAATGATATGTATACAAAGAATCTTGTGATTTCTCTATTTTTTGTGTTTTATTCTGTAGTTTTCTGTTCTATTTTTCTGCCTGTAGATTGGTTCTATTTATAAACCATCTCATATCTTTTAGTGAAGAGATTTAACTTTTCAAAGAGACACATCTCATGACCCTTGGTGAAGAGTCGCATCTCATGACCTTTCGTGAAGAGTCACATCCCGTGACTCTTGACGAAGAGTTTCATCTCATATCTCTTGAAGAAGAGTCGTATCTATTTATATACAATATATTGCTATATATAAAGCTCTTTTTATGTAATGCAGAATAATCAGACCGACTTTTATATTAATAAAACTTCCTTATCTATTATGCATATTTATTTTGTGTCCCTCTAATTAGTTGCGGAGTTGTCTAACTACCTCAAACAAAAATGAAGTTAAATAACTCAATAGTAAATATTGATTGGTACAATTCTATTCTCTTCTATATTTCAACATGATTGGTACTTAATTAAATCAATCATTTATGGTGGGGGTAAGTAAAAAAAACCCTATTAATTGTATATTATTATTATTGTTTTTGTTGATGAGGGTGGGTCTAAAGGGGCAAAGTTAGTGTGAAGCCGTAAGCCACTTTTGTGGCATAAGTCAAAAAGAAAGGCTTGGAGTAAAAAATTCTAACTCTACTATGGTAGTCATGCAAAATTGGTTGGATGGAGGAAAATATTGCAATGCATTAAATGTTTGAGCTCCCATCTTTGCCTATAAATAGCAAGCCATTTTGCTCATCTTAGCATCCCACTACAATTGTAGTAATCTTAGAGAGAGAGGTAGTAACACTAGTAGTGTGTTCTCCTATTGTAAGAGAGAGTGTAATTGTTCTCTCCTTATAGTTAGAGAGAGGTTGTAATTTTCTTCCACTTAGTAAAAATATTTCTCTGGTCTTGCCTGTGGTTTTTCCCTTATTCGTTGAGGGTTTTCCACGTTAAAATATTGAGTGTCAATTCTTATTTTTCTCATCTCTTATTTTAGTTGCGAGTTATTATTTTGTTACTCTGGTACCCAACAGTGGTATCAGAGCCAATAGGGTCTGATATTGTTCCGCTGCGATACACGCTGGTACGCTGGTATAGTGCCGGAGAAAATTCTTAGTATGCTCTGTGGTTGCGGTATAGTCTGATCTACCACATCAGAAAAGAATTATTCTTGTTACTGGATATAGAGTGAGGTAGTGTGAAAGTGCATGTCTAGGAAAGTTCTGGCTAAGGAAAGACTTGGTATTTAAGCGTGTCCGTTGGTGACCCACCTCTCTTTCCTGGGAACTTACCTGGTGCACTGGTTCACGGTCTACAGTCACTGTTCTAGTAGGCGGTACTATATACGGTGGAAGTTGTGTAAGTCAGTTCTTTAGTGTGAAACCATGGCAGCAAAATACGAGATTGAGAAGTTCAACGGGAATAATTTCTCCCTATGGAAATTGAGGATAAAAGCAATTTTGATGAAGGACAATTGTCAAGATGCAATTGAAGGCAGACCTGCGGAGATCACTAATGAAAGGTGGAAAGAGATGGATGACAATGCTATTGCCAATTTGCACTTAGCAATGGCGGATTCGGTTTTGTCCAGTGTTGCGGAGAAGAAGACCACGAAGGAGATTTGGGATACTCTCCACAAATTATACGAGATCAAGTCACTTCACACCAGAATATTCTTAAAGAGGAAACTCTACACTCTTAGAATGAGTGAGTCCACTTCAGTTCAACAATCTGAATACTCTATTCGCTCAACTTTCTGCGTCAGATTTCAATGTAGAAGAAAATGAGCGGGCAGAGCTTCTACTTCAAAGTTTACCAGATTCGTATGATCAACTCATCATCAACATAACAAACAATAATATTGTCGGCCGTCTAACCTTTGATGATGTTGCCGGAGCTATTCTTGAAGAAGAATCCAGGCGAAAGAATAAGGAAGATAGGTTGGAAAATTCCAAGCAAGCAGAAGCTTTAACGATGACGAGAGGCAGATCAACGGAACGTGGCTCTAGTGGGAGTCAAAATCATGGTAGATCAAAGTCTCGAAGAAGGAAGAACATCAAATGCTACAATTGTGGCATGAGAGGACACTTGAAGAAAGATTGTTGGCACAAGAAGAATGGAGGAAAGAATTCTGAAGCATCAACCTCTCAAGGTTGCGTTGCAAGTACCTCAGATAATGGAGAAGTCTTGTATAGTGAAGCAGCAATTAGTTCTAAAGGCGGAAGACAACTTCATGATTGTTGGATATTGGATTCGAGTGCAACCTGGCACATGATTCCACGTCGAGATTGGTTTTGCACTTATAAACCTATCTCGGAAGGATCTGTGTTCATGGGAAATGATCATGCCTTGGAAATTGCTGGAGTCGGTACTGTCAAATTAAAAATGTACGATGGTACTGTTCGCACACTTCAAGGGGTACGCCATGTGAAGGGCTTGAAGAAGAACTTATTGTCCGTTGGACAATTGGATGATCTCGGTTGCAAGATCCATACTGAAGGTGGGATCTTAAAGGTAGTGAAAGGCAATCTTGTAGTGATGAAAGCTGAGAAGATCACAGCTAATCTATACATGCTTTTGGGAGATACGTTGCAAGAAGCAGATGCATCAGTTGCAACAGCAAGTCAAGAAGAAGCAACGATGATGTGGCATCGTAGACTTGGACATATGTCAGAACGAGGCCTGAAAGTCCTTGCGGAACGTAATCTCCTGCCTGGGCTCAAAACGGTCAATTTACCGTTCTGTGAGCATTGTGTGATAAGTAAGCAACATAGGTTGAAGTTTGCTAAAGTAACTACTAGAAGCAAACACATACTAGACTTGGTCCATTCGGATGTGTGGGAATCACCAGAAGTATCCCTGGGAGGAGCAAAGTATTTTGTATCATTCATTGATGATTATTCCAGGAGATTGTGGGTGTACCCAATTAAGAAGAAGTCAGATGTGTTTCCAGTATTCAAGGAATTCAAAGCACAAGTGGAGCTTGAAACTGGAAAAAGAATTAAGTGCTTGAGGACAGACAATGGAGGAGAATATGTAGATGGTGACTTTTTAGCATTCTGCAAACAAGAGGGTATTTTAAGACAATTCACAGTTCCACATACACCTCAGCAGAATGGTGTGGCAGAACGGATGAACAGAACTCTCCTAGATAGAACAAGAGCTATGCTGAGAACAACAGAAGTAGCCAAATCTTTCTGGGCAGAAGCAGTTAAAACCGCCTGTTTTGTGATAAATCGATCACCATCAACAGTGATTGGTTTAAAGACGCCGATGGAGATGTGGAAAGGCAAACCAGCTGATTATTCTTCCTTACATATGTTTGGATGTCCTGTGTACGTGATGTACAACTCCCAAGAAAGAACAAAGTTGGATCCAAAATCCAGGAAATGTATATTCTTGGGTTATGCTGACAATGTTAAGGGGTATCGCTTGTAGGATCCCACTGCCTGCAAGGTTGTTGTTAGCAGAGATGTAGTTTTTGGAGAAAATGAATTGCAGAGTGAGCAGAAAAATGACAGCACTACCAAAGACACTACTATAGTGCAGATAGAGAAGATGTCTGGAGAAGATGACTTTTCTGAAGCAGAACAGGAGCATGAAGAACAAGAGCCAAATGAGGTTAATGATGGAGGAGGTCTTCGACGATCAACAAGACAAAAATCTAAACCAAGTTGGCACTCACAATTTGTCATGGCAAGCCATGATGCGTACTGTCTTCTAACTGAGGAAGGAGAACCATCAACCTTTCAAGAGGCCGTGAGTAGTTCGGATGCTTCTCAATGGATGGCAGCAATGCATGAAGAAATGGAAGCCTTGCATAGAAACAAGACATGGGAACTTGTTGAACTTCCAAAGGGTCGAAAAGCCATCGGAAACAAATGGGTATACAAGATCAAACGAGATGGCAATGATCAAGTGGAACGATATCGTGCAAGACTGGTGGTCAAAGGATATGCTCAGAAAGAAGGTGTTGATTTCAATGAGATATTCTCGCCAGTTGTTCGATTGACAACAATTAGAGTTGTTCTGGCTATGTGTGCTGCATTTGATTTACATCTTGAGCAACTTGATGTAAAGACTGCTTTTCTCCATGGAGAACTTGAAGAGGAGATATATATGCTCTAACCGGAAGGCTTTAAAGAACAAGAAAAAGGAAACTTGGTTTGTAGGTTGACCAAATCTCTGTACGGTCTAAAGCAGGCGCCAAGATGTTGGTACAAGAGATTTGATTCCTTCATTATTAGCCTTGGTTACAACAGACTGAGTTCAGACCATTGTACATACTACAATAGGTTTGATGATAATGATTTCATCATTTTGCTGTTGTATGTGGATGACATGTTGGTGGTAGGCCCCAACAAAGATCGAATCCAAGAATTGAAGGCAGAGTTGGCTAGGGAGTTTGATATGAAGGACTTGGGACCCGCAAACAAGATTTTAGGGATGCAAATTCACCGAGACAGAAAAGATAGGAAGCTTTGGCTTTCTCAAAAGAATTACTTACAGAAGGTCTTGCGGCGCTTCAACATGCAAGACTGTAAGCCAATTTCTACCCCATTTCCTATCAATTATAAGTTATCCTCAAGTATGAGTCCTAGCAATGAAGCAGAGAGGATAGAAATGTCTCGAGTACCGTATGCATCAGCGGTGGGAAGCCTTATGTACGCCATGATTTGTACAAGACCAGACATTGCACAAGCAGTGGGAGCGGTTAGTAGGTTCATGGCAGATCCTGGTAGAGAGCACTGGAATGTTGTTAAGAGGACCCTTAGATACATCAAAGGATCC
Organism: Pueraria montana var. lobata; assembly: GCA_026413185.1. Lineage (NCBI taxonomy): Eukaryota > Viridiplantae > Streptophyta > Magnoliopsida > Fabales > Fabaceae > Pueraria > Pueraria montana. Next base: position 11,044,174 of record CM048652.1, read on the forward strand.
TCGGATGTTGCATTATGTTTTGAAGGATCAGAATTTATTGTCAGGGGTTATGTTGATTCAGATTTTGCAGGTGATCTTGATAAAAGAAAGTCTACTACTGGGTATGTGTTTACACTTGCAGGAGGGGCAGTGAGCTGGTTATCCAAATTACAAACTGTTGTAGCTTTGTCTACTACAGAAGCTGAGTACATGGCAGCTACCCAGGCATGCAAGGAAGCTATTTGGATTCAAAGGCTATTGGAAGAAATTGGGCACAAGCAGCAGAAGACTACTGTGTATTGTGACAGTCAAAGTGCCTTGCACATTGCAAGGAATCCAGCCTTTCATTCTAGGACAAAGCACATAGGTGTTCAATATCACTTTGTCAGAGAAGTAGTAGAGGAAGGAAGCGTGGACATGCAGAAGATTCACACTAAAGATAACCTAGCAGATGTTTTGACGAAGCCAATCAATACAAACAAGTTTACATGGTGCCGATCCTCCTTTGGCCTATCGAAAACGTAAGCAGCAAGGAAATGGCAAGATAGAGAGATATTTGAAAACTCACAAAAGTAGCTTTAAGTAGGAGATTGTGAAGCCGTAAGCCACTTTTGTGGCATAAGTCAAAAAGAAAGGCTTGGAGTAAAAAATTCTAACTCTACTATGGTAGGCATGCAAAATTGGTTGGATGGAGGAAAATATTGCAATGCATTAAATGCTTGAGCTCCCATCTTTGCCTATAAATAGCAAGCCATTTTGCTCATCTTAGCATCCCACTACAATTGTAGTAATCTTAGAGAGAGAGGTAGTAACACTAGTAGTGTGTGTGTTCTCCTATTGTAAGAGAGAGTGTAATTGTTCTCTCCTTATAGTTAGAGAGAGGTTGTAATTTTCTTCCACTTAGTAAAAATATTTCTCTGGTCTTGCCCGTGGTTTTTCCCTTATTCGTTGAGGGTTTTCCACGTTAAAATATTGAGTGTCAATTCTTATTTTTCTCATCTCTTATTTTAGTTGCGAGTTATTATTTTGTTACTCTGGTACCCAACAGTTAGAGGGTCATGGTGTTTGAGGACAATCTATTAATTGTCTGAGGTCTGTTTGGGTCTGTGGTATCCTTGGTATAAGAAAAGGATATGATGAGATGGAATACGAGTTAAGTCCTTTTGATGCTCCATAATTGAACAAAGTTGGTCTCATGCATCACAAAGTGCCTTCAGTTCTGTGAAGTAGGAACTCATGATCATGCTATCTTGTACACAATCGTGAATCTCATTCACTATTCACATGAGAAAAACACTCTTGAAACTCAAGCCACATGCTACGTACACGCATCTTTGCAACTAATACTAGCTACCTGCTACGATTTCTCTTGACATAATTACCAATAATCATGTTTGGACTAAATTATTGCAGCGAGTTGCAAAAGTTCATTAGGATTGTTCTTGATTGGCTTCAAGATCGATCAATCTTGTTTTTTTACCGTCGGGGCCGTGCTAACGGACAGAACCCATGTGTTGTAATTGTCTTCCACTAGAGAAGTACTAAAATCAACTCCTCTTATATTTTGTTTCGTCTTATAAAATTGCTAATATAACAATCCACTGCTTATCACGTTGTCTCTTTTTAAACTTTATTCTAACAACTTCCGGAGAAAAAAAAAATCTGTTACGCTTCCAAAATGAAACTGATTCTTCAAATTTACTGAATTTCCAATGAGGAGGATGCTACATTGAATTTTAATTCTTGATAAATTATTCTAATTATGTGAATGTTTTTTTTATTAGTAGGAATAGAAGACAGTATCAAGGGTACAACACTTACACACTCAACCAACTGAACTAGACCCCTTTGGTCTAATTATATGAATGTGTTGTTACTTTGGCGAATTATAAAATATTTATTGGTTATTAATTATACCATATAATGAACACCAACAATTAATAAATATTTAATAGCTAATTAATAAATGTGTGTGATGTCACTTTGACATAAAATACTACTCCGACCATCAATAAATATTTAATAACTAATTAATAAATTTGTGTCTTCTTTTTTTAATGTACAATGGTTATATTGAAGTTAGAATTAATAATCTTATACATACATGTATATTATTGAAATTCCTCTGCCACCAAGTTGATCGTAGTGGTTTTGTGTATGTCTTTTTTTTTTAACAACTAATTCCGTTTAAATCAAGAATAATTATAAATATATTAATGAATTTGAGATATATATAGTGAGATCTAATCAACAATTAGTACTTAGAAATAAAGAAAAAAGTACCTGAAAGGAGGGTTTCCTTGAGGCCAATGAGGTTGGTGAAGGCCTCAGCCGAAGCTGAGAGAGGAACATCCTTGACCCTTAAAGCTTTGACAGCAAGGAATGATAGAGTTCTTGCCATTGTAGCTCCTATATATAAGGCAAAATTACACTGATGTGCTGCTGCTTAATTTGTTTCTTCATGCAGATCAAACACTGCTTTCATATCATTAAACATCTCTCTTCACGTACAGTATTCTTGGAGATGATCTCCTCACATATCAAGAGGGCCGGGAAACCACCTGGACTCTCACATGCTTTCTCTCACCTTCTTGCTCATTTCTTTTCACTCCTCACTCCCTTCTTCTATTGCCACCCCACCCCTTCAAAAATCAAAACATGCATGGGATCATCATAATCTCATCACTCTCACTTAATTTCCATTTCCCTCTCTCTCTAGCTGTGGATTAATTGTTCTTACACCAAGTTCCGCTACTTGGTCGGTCATATATATATATATATATATATATATATACATGCACTAGTCTAGCTAGCTAAGGAAATTAAAGAAAGGAAGACTAATTAATAAATATATCAATGAAGACAGAAGGAACTTAAAAAATATATTAATGAAGACAGAAGGAACTTAAATTAAAGCCGTATATCACGGAAAGTAACGTTGACATGCAGCCCCCGGTTTCAATGTCAAAACTAGCTATGTTGTATATAACATTATATTTGTCATAAAATATAGTATTTATATTTATATATATTATATTTCTGACTAACGTGTGGAACCTGAAAAAAGAAAAAAGGATGACAATAAATGAAGGTGTGATACAGTAGAAAATACTTGGTCCTTATTAAAAAAATGAAAGAAATACTTTATCATAATGTGCCTTACTTTCCATTTATTTCCTTGTTCTCATTCCAGTAACTCATTTTTCACTTTTTGAAAATTTTAAATAAGTTTCATCACCATTATACATATTACATGTTTATCTTTTATAATCTAAACAAACTCACTTCTTGATTATAAATGTTATATATGCAACTGTCTACTTATTCCTATCTTCCGAGGCTTTACTATTTTTGTTGCTTGTTTTAGCCAAATGCAAAGCATGATCACAACAACAAGGACCTCGATAGCCACACCTGAGATTATATATAATACTATTTTTCTAAACTATCCTTCATTAGAATTTGATATTAAAAATAAGAAGAAGTCATTGAAATCAAAATCCCCTACTTGGAGATAGTCTTATTAAATGAAGTCAGAGGGAGTAATATACTTACCCAATTGAATACATATATATGTTCAAGAAAGGTAAATGAAATCCAAAGGAGTTATGATTAATTAATTAGAAAATCATTCCCAAACCATTCAAACAAAATAAGAGCATAAAATGTTCAGATCTATTCAAATAGAAAAACTTTACATAAATCAATTAAGGACAATATCTCAATAATCATATCCATTCACAGAAGGTGAACATTACATTCTACGGAGACCTCACCAAAACCGAATCTAGTGGTGGACAAAGCTTCCATTGTATTGGACAAAGACATAACAAGGGAAGCGCTTATGGAGAATCTGTTAATGTTGTTGGTGAACAGTGGTTCCGCTCGAAGGGGAATCCACCTTGGATCGAGTTGAATCCAGTATTGTTGCCAATTCTCGATCTCTAGTTGGGAGAATGAGTAGTGCAGCAAGAGCCCTGCAGAAGAAATAGAAACAAAAAATAAAAGATTTTCATTCGAAAGTGGGGAAAAAGTTATTTATATTGAGACACGAGGAAAGTGAAAAGAATAATAAGGGAAAACAGTTTTGGAATTGGTGAACGCCAAGTGGTTAAACCAGGCATTCACGCCACGCACCTAACAAAAGTTACAAGTCGTAATCAACATTTTTTTTCATGTAAGTTAAAAAATATTACCCAATAAAAATCGGCAGCACTTTCTTATGTTACAGATTAAATGTTGCAAAATCTAGTAAATGTAGTAGTGATATTTAGTTATTTACTGAATGTGAAACCAGCCAAAATGATCCTTTTTGTGTTTCTACAAAGAAAAAACCAGAAAAAAAATTGAAATTAAAGCATTTCAAGTATATTGAAATTCGAAACTTACAAATCTTTGCATGCTCTAGCATCATAGAAGTGACCATGAAATATCAATATGAAGCTTATAGTGGTTTGTATAAGCTTTTAGCAGGTCTACAGTATAACCATAATTATAAGAGTTCACATCTGTAACCTGACACTGTTAACCTTCTGGTTCTATTTGCAGCCAAAGACTTGTGTCGATAAATCAAAGTCTGCATCTTAACCACAAAAGGGGTATCAACAGCATGATAGCAAGCATAATGAAATGCATGGGATCAGACACCTGCAGCAGTTGTTGAATGAAACTGTAATTTGCTGAGGTGTTTATTTGTTGAATAAAATTGTGATACGCTGAGGCTGAGGGGTTTATGTGTTGCACGAAATTGTGATATGCTGAGGTGTTTATTGGGCTGACCCCAAAACCTTTTAGCCCCACACCCCGTTGACGAACTGCCGTTGCTTTAACCTTTATTTTAAGCCTTGTCTGATTTTTGGCTCCACTGTTTAGGTAGCTGGACAATTCTTTGTCATAGATCACACACACATGATCGGATGCAACCGACACAAGAGAATTAAACATGAAGATCATGCCCATACTATCTTCACTTTCATCCGCATCACCATCACTGATTGTGATATCAAATGTAACTCTAGAAGCATTTTTTGTCTTCCCCTTATGGCCAGAGATAATGAAACAGAGAATGAAGCCCAATGAAGAAGAGGGTGGAATTGAAGAGAGATCAATAATTATATAATCCTTCATTGTCTTATACTCCAACCACTCTGGAACTCTGCTTCCTGGATATACATATACTGCCTGATCTGATACATAACTACGATTGTAGTTATCATAATTTCCATCCGATGCAGATAAATTTTGGTACGCAAGTTTCATCACATTAATATGTGCATTTAACTCAATAGCCTTGAGAGAATGTTCATCCAATTTCAAGCAATTCCAAAAGTTAACAAATCTCCTTTTTTCCTTGAATTGTTCAGCAATTGACGGAAACAATACAGTCTTCAATGATGTGCAATCCATGGCATCTAGAACTTCAAGGGATGGGGGAAGCTCTATTAAAGTATGAAGCTTCGTTGACCTTTCTACACCCAGATATCGCAGTCTTGTAAGATTCTTGAAGCTTGAAGGCAAGCTCTCGATGGCACTGTCTGCTAGCCATAAGAATTGGAGTTTGTTTTGACGTCCAAAGGATGAAGGTAATGAATTGACTTGAGTTAATGATAAATCTAGATCCGTCATATTCGCGGATGTCACTGAAAACTCCCTTAGATTTCGACATGCTCGAAGGTTGAGATAATTAAGGGAGCTTAAATGGTTATCGCTTATAATTTTTGTAAGGGAACAAGACCTCAGTTCCAATTCCTCGAGCTTGTTGAGAGAGAAAATGGATGGGGACACACTGGTCAACTGAGGACAAGAATTGATATACATTACTTCAAGATTTGTGGCTTTTGAAAGGTCAGGTAGCTCCTTCAAGTTTTTAGAACCAGAGACTGATACTCCTTTTAAATTCACCAAATTCTATAACAAAATAGTACAAATAAACACATCACACGTGAGCTTAAGTTGTTAATTTTGTAGTCTTTGAATTAGGAGAAAATTATAACAGGAAGACATGTTTACCTGCACTCCATCCCAAAGTTTTTCCACTTGGCTATAGGATAAGTCCAATATAACAAGGTTTTCAGCAGAAAAATTCTCTGGCAAGGATTTCAGAGGGTAATGCATCCAAGTAAGATATCTTAGCTCAACTGGGAAAGATTGAAGCCCATGAGGAAGAAGATCATCAAAGTCGTCTTTATTATATTTGCCAGAAAAAGACAAAAATTGTAGTTTGCTCATCTTGGTAAATATGTGAGGGCTTAACTTCAGCTCCCTAATTACTGATATGTCTGCCCTTATGCTTCTTATGGCATCAGTCCCCTGCCATTACATTAAAAAGAAAAGTTTAAACATCATTAGAAGCCACATTTCCAACAAAAAAAAAAAATTAATCAAATGTTATAGAAAACATGTTTTGTTCAATGTAGGTTTTTACCTTATTATTTCTTAATACTTCATAAATGTCATCAGGATCCCTCAATCGGCTGCGGCTTCCAGGGTCTTCAATAGATTCATGGCGAACAATTTCCCAAGCTATTTCTTGTATAATATCGTGCATGGATACAACATTATCTTTAGAAATGGTTATAAGAGCTTTATCTTTCAACCTTTCTAATCCAACAGCCACTGAATTATCTCTTTCACTATCTTTCAACAAAATTTTTATGCGGTCCAGGGTGAAATTCAATCCTATGAAGAAACATGCAAGATCTAGAAAAATCTTTTGTTCTTTTCGGTCCAAATCATCATAACTCAATCTCATTGCATTGTATACATCTACATTTGGCATGTTTTTGAGTTTGTCTAGCTGACTTTCCCATATTTCCTTACCTTTTCCACAAAGAAGATGACCCAAAACTTTAAGAACTAATGGAATGCCTTTGGCATAATTGACCACTCTCTTTGACAAGTTATAATAGTCCATATCAAAATGATTTTGGTTAAAGGCATACAAACTAAAAAGCTCAAGTGCTTCACTGGAGTTCAATGCCCCAACTTGGTATATATCATCAACTTTATTAGCAATAAGCACTTGCTTGTCTGTAGCTGTTATAATGATTCTACTACCTGGTCGAAACCAATCATGGTTCTCAAATAATTTTTCTAATAAATCTGTATTGTTGACATCATCAAGAACAATTAAAACCTTCACACGACCCATCTTTCTCTTAATATAATATGGCAATCCATTTGTTGTGCTCATTTTCACATTTTCTACCAGTAGTGTAGAAAAAAGCTTTTCCTTCAAAGAAATTGTTCCATGTTTTCTTGATTCTTCCTTTACATTTGCCAAAAAACAATAACCATCATATTCGGAATATAGTTTGTTAAATATTTGTTCCGCAATGGTTGTTTTTCCAATTCCATCCATACCCCAAATTCCAATAACACGGACATTTTTTGACTCCTCATGTAACATTGATTCTAGATATTGAATTGGTTTTTCAATCCCTATAACTCCTTTTAAGTTAACTGGATGCTTACCCAACCTCGTCAACATATGATTAACAACGTTGATGACTTCTCCAAGCAGCTCAACTTCAGTCCTATACAACAAAAATAGAAAAAATAAATGAAATACAATCTTCATATATTATTATTGTTTAATTTAATATTTTATGAGCAGGAAAACAAGTCTATATATTTTATTTAATCACTCATAAATTCTTGTATTATATGCTTTTATATAATGAAATTATTGAGTGTTAGAAACATTATCTAACACACTCTCTTAAAATTTATTGAAAACTACAAAATTAAGTTAAAGTCATTAAATAAGAGAGTATTTGTTTAAAAGAGTGTGTTAAAAAGTGTGTTCCTACCATTTCTCTCATTGTATTATTTATTGTGCATTTGTGAAATAAAACATCATTATCTCTCTATGAGAATGTTAGTGGCAAAAATTTAACATATTTTTAAAATTTGAGACCCACTCTATATATTTAACGGGTTGCATTCTCTATTTAATTTAATGAGTCTTACATGAATTTTAGCCAAAATTAATAATAAAAAGTATGATACTAGACAGCATTTTCCTATCAATAGTTAACCTATATGAAATTTTTTACTTTTATGCTCATATATAACTAATTTTGTTCACATCACTTATCTTCATTATCCTAGAAATTTTTTAACTAAGAATTGATTGGAATAAACATTTTTTTTGTTATTTTGCCTTCCCTCCTAGCTCATTATGATTATTATAAGCCCATTGATTGCACGTGACTCACCCGCTCAATAATTTTTTAATCCAAATTATTAAGAGTTTATTTGAGGTGGTTGAAAGTTTTTGGTTTTTGATTTTTAAATGTAATTTTTAAAACAAAACATGTTCAGTAAAAATGGAGTTGAAATGATTTTTAACTCAATTTCAAAATACTTTCTAATTCATGTTCAAAATTAAAAAAAAAAAGAATTTATGAATTTGTTTTTTAATTTTAAAAAAGTACATTCTCCTTACATTTAACAATAATCCTTTTCCTGTCGCTATCACCACTGACACTAACACCACCAACATTGACATTGCCACCACCATCGGGACTGTCATTACCACCACCACTCACACCGGCACCTCCACTATTGCCATTGACACCGTTGCCGCTGCCACTCCACTATTGATACTCGCACCACCACCATCACCACGGGCAACATCAGTAGCACCACCACCACTGCCACTGCCTCCACCACCCGGATCACCATCACTATCGGCACCACCATCACCAACATTGCCACGACCGATACAGTCTTCGTTATCATCACCACCACACAAATACACCTTAAACTATGTAAATCCTTTACAATTACTTGTTTCACCAAGTCTTGGAATTCGACGAATAAATCTTCTTCCCATTGAAAACAGTCTCCCTAATCCACTTCCACCTCTTTATTCTTCTTCCCATTGAAAACAGTCTCCCTAATCCACTTCCACCTCTAGTTCCATTGTCCCCCATCCCATGCCATATTCCTAGTTCTGTCAGTCATGCCATTTTATTTTCAGATATTGTATACAACCTATTAAATTTGGTATGCAAGATACGTCCCCCCACCTATGGTTCATGCCAAGTAAAACAAGGGTTAATTAAGTTTTTTTTTCCCTAAACTTTTTTAAAATTCGATTTTTAGTCCCTAAACTTTAGTTAGACTAGTCAAAGTCTCTAAACTTCAAAGTTCCTAAACTTTTTAAAAATTCGATTTTTAGTCCTTAAACTTTTTCAAAATTTTGTTTTTAGTCCTTGAATTAATGAGTTTTCAGGGACTAAAAACTGAATTTTTAAAAAGTTTAGGAACTAAAAATCGAATTTTTAAAAAGTTTAGGAACCTTGACCGGTCAAACTAAAGTTTAGGGACTAAAAATCGAATTTTTAAAAAATTTAGGAACATTAACTAGTCAAACTAAAGTTTAAAGACTAAAAATTGAATTTTTAAAAAATTTAAGGACTAAAAACTTAGTTAACCCTTAAAATAAAGTATCTCTACCACTCCCCCCAATGACTTCATAATTTATTCCTTAAACCAATTAATTTGATCGAAAACCTGTTTCCACACTCTCTATGGAGAATATCTAACTACCACTTTGATGCCAACCTGCCACCTCTCTTTAGCAAATCCCCTCCACCTCCACTCATTTATGAACCAACACCTTGAACCGTAGAGAGTGTGTCTTCATTCTCATCCTCTGTTAACACTGATAAACCTGTTAGACAGTTTTTTCTGATACAAGTTGATTAGCTTTTTCTGTTATGAGGTTTTGTACAGCTTTGTAAATAGCTTATTAGATAATCAGCTATATACAGGATTTCTGGCTTCTAGACCATGCCCTACTACCATGGATCCCATAATTAAACTCAGCAAACTTTCTGTCACTCGTTAATTTATCAAATTCTTCTTTCCTATCGTAGACTCATATTGGGCGACTACTCTACCTCACACATAATAAGCCTGACATATGTTATGCTGTGATTACACTTGGCCAGTATATTCATAAAAAAAAAAAAAAAAAAAATCCTTGGCGAGTTGCTCACCGCATCCTTAAAGCTACACCGACCTGGGCTTGGTCTTTATTTTCCCGTCCGAAGTACCAAATTGATTTTAGATACATGATGTTTTCCTTAGGTTTAATTAATCTGTGTATATCTAAACTTTTATTAAATTTTTAATTAGTTTTTTAAATATTTTTTTAATTGGGTCCTTTAATTTCTATTTATTTTTTAATTGGATCCAATGAAGACTTAATTAAAAATTAAATACAAGTTTAGGGATCTAATTAAAAAAAATATATATTTCAAGGACCTATTTAAAAATAACAAACAGTTTAGGGACTTACTAAAAAATTACCAATCTCTAAATGTTAGTAATCTCACCTTTGCTCTACATGTTTTAAACTCAGTATTCTCACTCAATGGTACTTCATTTAATCACAACATAGTTGATCTCAAATTTAATCTAAAAAATTCTTTTAACAATTAATATCAATAATTATAAGTACTATTAATAATATTTTATACACATTATATATGTAAAAAGAATAAACATTTAATATAGTTCAATACTTTTAATAGGACCTTTTTTTTTTGTTAGTATTTCTTTTAATACTTTCAATTCAAGAAAAAAGCGAAGCCTATAATATCCAATTAATGTTCACTCAAACTTAAATTTATTTTAAGATTAATACAATATTTCTTTCAATTCATTCTCTTTTAAAATTCTACACTATTGAGATTCAAATAAAAAGGTCCAAAGTAATTTGATATTTTAAAATTTATTCAACAAGTTGAGAGTAGAAAAAATATAAATTGATTTGATGTACAAAATATTGATAAAAAATAAAAGAATTAACTTTTTTTATAAGAAGCAAATGAATTAATCTTTAATTAAATTTGTGATGTCATAACTATCATTTTTTTCTAAATGTTTTTTATTTTTATTTTTTGATGTACATTGGCAACAAGAAGTTTAAAACTTAGAACCTTGTACAAACTATCTAAACGTCTCAGCACTAGGTTTTAGTGGGTTCTAAATGTTATTTTATGGAACATTCTATTTTATAAAAAAATATGTTATTTTTAATTCAAATTAAATGTTAACTATTTTTTTATAACTTTTTAAATGAGTAATAAACTTTTTAAATAATGAATAACAATATCTATGTACATATATACACATTTATAAATTGTATAATATTAATGATAAATTAACTACAAATAAGATAATAAAATATATCACCTAATAATTTAAACTAAAATTATTTTTTATAAAAAAAAAAAACTTGAATAAGGCGCAGTCGCCTTATTGGCCTTGCCATGGCCACGTCCTGAGCATGAGTCACAAGTTGACTAATATATATTTGCAAGTAATATCTATCGAAAACTAGATGTTGAGTCTTTTCATTATTTAACTTGTGGTAATATATGCATATATTAAACTATTATATATAACGATAACATAGCAAATAAACAACTAAAAAAAATAGATCAAGCATTGATTGTGCGGCCAGGGTGGGGAGCTTACTTGTAATCGGATGACTTTATTCCAGATAAACCAGCAGCTTTCTTCAAAGCATGTCTCCAGTTTTGCACTGTGGTCAAATTATGTATCTTTTCATGTTCAACAAGTGCATTTTCATAACTTCCCTTTTGATGTCGTACTTCTGTGGGATATACATGGTAGAAAACAGGTATTACAGTTTGATTGTATTCCTTCCTGCACTCGAGTATTTTTACAAGTTCTTCCAAACACCAACGTGAAGAAGCATAGTTTCCAGAGAATATGACCAACGAAATCATTGATCCTTGAATTGCTCTTACAAGTGATGGCCATATTTCATCTCCCTTCTCAAGTTTATGATCTACAAAGGCATGTATTTGCTTTTGATGAAAAGCATCAGTCAAATAACTTAGAAAACCGTAACGGATGTCCTCGCCCCTGAAGTTAACAAAAACATCATACTTTATTTGAGGAACGTTATCTGACACTTGATTTGATGTTACACCCATCAATTCCAAAATAAGCAAGAGACAAAGAAAAAGAACATATTTTTTTTCCAGAAGATCCGGAAGAAGAATATGCCATTAAATTGGAACAAACTCAGGATCTTTCTTGGTCTCCACAATCTTGGATATCACACTAAAGGGAGCCACAAGGTAAACTGGAAGGGAAAAAGAAAAAGGAAAAATTAGAAAAGTTAAAATACAGAATTTAAATCATACAAAGTTCAATTTAGCAGTTATAGCCAAAAGGAGAAGAAGAAGAAGAAGAAGGAGGAAAGCAAATAAACAAGCAATTTTCTCTAGTTATAAGATCTTTTGCCATTTCATTCTTCTTTACTTTGTTTTGCAACTTATTTTTGACACAAAAATGAACGATTGATGGATATCACTGTAGATTAGCAATTACTAACCTCCAATAATGAGAATTGTATTTATACATAGATTTCTATTAGGGTAAAATATAGTTTTCATCCCTCTAAAATTTTCCATATTTTGATTTAGTCCCTTCAAAACATTTTACTATTTTTCCTCAAAATTCAAAAACAAAATTCTATGTCAACACTGTCAACGTGGACATTTTGAATGACGTGACATCTATGTCAAACACGTGACATCTAAGTGATAATATGACATTAACATACTAACGTAGCAAATGAGGTGACAATCGGACATATATGCCGATGTTTCAACAGAGAACAAAATTTGAACTGTCAATGTCATGCCAACATGCGTGTCAGATTGTCATATTAATTATCTGCAATATCAACACATTAGTGTCACATATCACTTAGATGTCACGTCATTAATTTGCATTATAATTTTGATGGCAAATTAACCTAAATCAAAATTGTTAAATTTTAAAAACGTGAAAGATTAAATGTGCAATAAAAAAATTTAATGGATTAAAATTGTATAATTGTAAAACTATAGGGGCTAGAAGTGGATTTAACCAGCAGAGAGATAGTGTTATTGCAAGGAAAATGCCACTTCGTGGAAGACTTGGACAAAGATAATTTTGAATAGTCCTGAATAAGGAAATAGAAAAATCGTCCAATTAATTTGATGCGCCTTACGTTAGTGATGTGCATTTAAACCCACAGATTTTAAGAAAGATCATTATTTTATTTATCATTTCAATATCAGAGTCTAACTCTCCAATACATATTTTAATTTTGTTATAAGAGTTAGTCTTAAAGTAATAGTGGCTATTTATATACGAGAATACTAACTAATGATATTAATTTTTTATTATGGATATGGATTATCTAACACCAAACCGAAATTATCTCTCATGATGTGTTCAGATTAGAAATGAAATAGAGATAAAAATAAGTAAAACTGAAAAAGAAATAAAATAAAAGGATGTGTTCAGATGGATAAAAAAAAAAAAAGAAATAAGTTTAAAAGATTTTCTTTACTTATTTAGATGGGTGAAAGAGTTAGGAAAAATAAATAAATAAATTGTTTATTTTTCATACTAATCAAGAAATCAAATTTAAATCACCAATTTAAACTTTTTATTACATTATTTTTTCTTGATATAAAATATTTATTATTTTTATTTACTTTTTAAAAAAAGTTAAAAAAAATGAAATATAATAAATATTTCTCCCAACTTTAAGAGGAAATATTTTTTATATATGAAATTTACTAAAAACATTTCTCATTCTTATTTTCTCTATCAAATAAAATAGTTAATTAAAATTCCGTATTTTCATCCTATCTCATTTTTAACCCAAAGGGTTGGCGCAGTATTGTAAGATCTCACTGTGTCTCTTATCCAATGATTGAGGACACCCGTGGTCTTATACAGAAAAAAAAAATCATATCTCATTTCTGTCCATTTCTTTTTTCTTTATTTATATCCAAACAAATACGGGGTCAAAGTCCGCCTTGCCAATTTACCAAGTCCATATTTCCCTTGAATTGACGTTTTAAGTTTAACAATTCCGGATAGAATATGCTCTGTATTAATTATTTTATATTTATATAGAGGTGACGTACATTAATGTTTATTTAAGATTTAATTGCAATTTTTACTCCCAACTTTTTACTTTTTGATGAATTTTACTCCCAACAAATTAATTTAGCTCATTTTACTCCCAACTTTTTAAAAAAATTACAAATTTTACCTTCTATTGTTGTGCTGATGTGACATACTGACGTAAACATAAAAAATTGGGGTAAAATTCACCAAAAAGTAAAAAGTTAGAGATAAAATTTGTCAAAAATGAAAAAGTTAGGGATAAAATTTGTCAAAAAATAAAAAATTGGGGATAAAAAGTACAATTGTTTTAACATGTCACGTCAGCAAAACTGTAGAAGGTAAAATTTGTAACTTTTTAAAAAAGTTGAGGGTAAAATGCGACAAATTAATTTGTTGGAGACACAATTCGTCATAAAATAAAAAGTTAAGGGTAAAAATTACAATTAAGCCTTTATTTAATAGAAATCTATGTATAAATAAAAGGCAAATGCTAGACACTGGTTAAGAAACTAAAAGGAGAAATATTTTTATTGGGAGACACAAAATTGTGCTATCCATGATTTTTTTTTGCGATCTCCTATAATTTACACAATAAATATTTTTTCCTTTTAATTCCTTAACTAGTACCCTAAGAACACTGGTTAGCAAGACCTTAAATAAAATACGATGGACCAACAAGATAGGTGGTTTACATTTGAAAGGATTATCTACAGTGACATTATCATTACATACTCAAGTAGCAGGCTCACAACCGCACATTGAGATAGCTTTGATGATTGAAGATGTTTCCCATGATAGAGACATGGTTGCCAATTCTTGTCAAAACTTGGGGAAATCTATGCAAGTTTTTGATATTAACCACGATTCCCAAGCTGCTAATTATAATATGCCAGCATCGCGATGCAACATGACTTGAGGATACTTTCTAAATTTTGGGGCGATATGGAAGACGAGGATGTTCATGAGGATGTCCCAACTTTGAATCAAAATTTTCTTCAAAATGTCAATGATCCAAAGCCTGCTTTCTCCTTAGTGATGTCTAAGTATCAAAAGAAGAAGTTAAGGATTAGTAAAAGTCAGATTTCCAAGTCTGCAAAGATTAAACCCGTCCTAGGGAGGGTCCCCATAATCACAGCTAAAGGATTTTGTTTTGGAGCATTATCTTCAGCTCTGTTCTCTTGAATTTGCTGGTCTTTGGAGAAAGTGCAAGCTAGAACTTTTGTTGTCAATCAAAGGCATTCCAACATCCCTTTTGTTGCAGAACTTCTTTGTTGCTACTGCTCTTGTATACATCAAGTTCTGTTATCTTTTTTCTTTGTTTTCTCTCTACTATATTTGCCTGCTCCTTTTGTGCAGGGACCTCTGGCTAGAGTTAGTTTCTTGCTGATCTGGTTGGTCCTTTTTTGGCTTTCTTCTTTGGCTAGCTTTGGATTCTCCCTAGTGGTAGCTGTATTAAAATCTCATAGTGCTATCTATTGGAAGATTAGTTTCAGGGGGTTCTACCTCTAACAGATTGCTTATATAGGTCACAGTTTTCTGTATTAATTTTACAGCATCATAGATCATTTTGGTGTTTTCCTTTCCTCCCATTTGTTTGGAGGAATTTTCTAAAAATAGTTTAGGTCTTCCTAGTTATAACTCCTCTTGCTATTATATTCATGGGTTTTGGTTTGGTCCCCCACGATTTCTTGTTTTCTTTCTTTCTTTTTCTTTAATATACTTTCTTCTTTTTGCTTAAAAAAAACATTATCATTACATGAGATTCTGGCCATTAAAAAATAATAATAACATAATATATTTTAATTCTAAAATTAAGATTTAAAAGAATAAAAGGTTAAATTTTAGACATGAGAGGATCTATTCCCGGTTTTCATTGCACCTAGGTAAAGAATTCTGAATTTGTGGATACTCATTGGAACTTTTTTTTATTTTGATCGACTACCTCCCAATTCAGCAGATCAATAGCATGCTTGGAATCTGAATAACAGATGACCTTCAGAAATCCCTGATCCCAACACATACGTAAGCCATGTAAAATGGCAAGCAATTCCACATGCAAGATAGATGTGATGCCCTTATAACCATAGAACCGGAATATGAACTTCCCAGCATGATGGTCCCGGCAAAGACCACCAAACCCAGCTCGACTTGGAGTTCCCAAAACACTGCCATCGACGTTTAACGCAACCGTATCCTGGAGGGATGAATCCATGCAACCTGAACAGTAGGCGTGCAAGCAGTGCCCACCTCCTTGTGAAATGCCGTATTTGTATAGCTCAAATGCTCAATATAAAGCCTTAGACCTTGCCACCAAAGATCTGCTATCAGTTACTTCATGGTCGAAAATGAGTTTATTCCTCCCACACCAAATATTCCACATAACAATTGGAAAGTACGCCTCTCTCATCTTTAATGCAACCTTCTAACGCAAGCACCTTTCTACATAGAATAGTGTTTGTTATATGTAGTATTACTTTCACCATCTTTTCATATCACTTTCACATTTTCTTTTGTTACCATAATTGACTTCCTGACATAATATCTAAATAGTTTTAGTCTCCTAAACCGGCTATGAGATCAACCTTGGTATTATAAACTGGTATCATCACTTTTCGTATATATTATAATATCCCTTAATTTATATACATAACTTTTTGTGTAACTAAGATTTAAGATTTTTTTTTTGCAGTCGATATACATAAACAAAAATAGGACTTTACGTAAGTTACAAATGTTGTCCACTAATCAAATACATGTTTTATTCAGCAAAAAATAAAAAATAAAAAAACATGTTTAAACATAGCTAGTTTTGACATTTATATGTGGGGCTCCATCTCAACGTTACTTTATATGGCTTTAATTTCCTTATGTCTAAATATATTTCACTGTTGTCTTCCTTTCTTTTCCTTAGAGCTAGCTATACTGTTGTTGTATGACCAACTCAATATATAGCGCCACTTTGTGTAAAAACAATCCACAGCTGGAGTGAGATAGAGGGAAATGGAAAGTGAGAGTGAGATAATGATGATCCCATGTTTTAATTTTTGCAAGGGTGGGGTGGCATTAGAAGAAGGGAGTGAGGAGTGGAAAGAAATCAGCAAGAAAGTGAGAGAAGCATGTGAGAGTCACGGTTGCTTCCTCTTGATGTGTGATGATTTCATCCCCAAGGGTGTGCGTGAAGAGATGTTTGACGGTTTGAAAGCATTGTTTTGCCTGAAGAAACAAAGCAGCTACACATTAGTCCAAAGCCTTTTAGGAGCTATAATGGCAGGAACTCCGTCATTCCCCTCCGTGAAAGCTTTGGGATCGATGACGTTCCTCTCTCAGCTACAGCTGAGGCCTTCACTAACCTCATGTGGACCCAAGGAAACCCATCTTTCTGGTACTTAATTAATTCTTTCTTTCTATTACTACTTTGGATATATATTAGGCTATGCACTGCACTAGCTTGTGTTGTAGTTATTACTATTTAATAGATTGGCCATGGTATTGTCGTTGATTGTGACTTGAAATCCTGGATTTCAATTACTATATATATAGCAGAGCCGCCACCAAACTCATCATACCTGCAGATATCATATTTATTAGGAACTTGATTATCTCAAAATATAAGACATTCATTAAACATATTGAAGTACAAATTATGTCCCTAAAAAAAAGTACAAATTCTAAATTAAAATTAAACATATTATATGGCCACAATGACTTACAGTGAGACACTGAAGACCATGAGCTTAAAGATGCTAGAACTAAGTTTCATCATCCTGAAAATGATTGTGGAGGGTTATGGCCTTCCCCAACATTACATTTCAGATGTTGAAAACATGAAGAACTCTAGCTATTCACGATTGATCAAATACAAAGTTCCTAAAAGCAATAATAACTTGGAGACTGCCTTCCCGCCTCACACTGACAATGGTGCCTTAACCATTTTATGCCAACATGAAGTCCAAGGGCTCCAGGTGTTATCCAAAATAGGCAAATGGATTGAATTGGAGATACCCCAAAATGGAGAAAAAGAGAGGTACTCGTTTGGGGTTTTTGCAACGCCAAAGGAAGAGATGGACATTGAGGTGCCCCCTGAGTTAGTGGGTGACAAAATTCATCCCCTTCGTTATCATCCATTCAATTATGGAGAGTAATTCAACTACTTTGTTTCAAATCCAAAAGAAGCTCTTGAAGTGTTTACAGGTCTTTGAAAGCGATTTGTGATACATGCTGTTTATAAATAATTGTTGGAACATTCTTTGTTGGCTGGTACTCGAATCTAAATATTGTTAGAACAATATTTGTAGGCTGGTACTCCAACCTAAAGATTGTTTGTGCAAATTGGTGGTAATGGCTCCACAACAATGAAGAAATTCTAAAGAAGAAACCATTGATGATGATGGTCCTACAAGAAAGAAGAAACAACAAAGAAAAATGCAAATCTCCAAGGCGTGTGTAAAACACTAACCTTTAGGTTCGATTCGCCCCCACCAATCTCTATAGAATTGGATGCAATAGAGTGCTTTGGCGAATCCCCTTCAGGATACAATGGAATCCGTTGACATGGTTTGCACACCCACATAAACCTTATGGTCAATGACAGTTTACAGAATCATAGTTTCCTTAATTCTCTCTGCGCATAAGAGAAGAAAGAAAATGATATGGATACAAAGAATCTGGTGATTTCTCTATTTTTGGTGTTCTATTCTGTAGTTTTCTGTTCTATTTTTTTGCCTGTAGATTGGTTCTATTTATAGACCATCTCATATCTTTTAGTGAAAAGATTTAACCTTTCAAAGAGACACATCTCATGACCATTGGTGAAGAGTCGCATCTCATGACCCATAGTGAAGAGTCACATCCCGTGACTCTTGACGAAGAGTCTCATCTCATGTCTCTTGAAGAAGAGTCGTATCTATTCATACTTACACCTTTATATGAATAGACACATAACTTCATGAAAGGATACTTCCTTTCATTAATTTTGAAAATCTCTCACAATCCCCCACCATTTTCAAAATATATCTAAATCCCATTATTTCGGAACATGGTTTCATATAAATGTATCTCGCGATTTGAACCTTTACTTAGTAAGTCATGCTTTTCACTCATCCCGAATATTATGGTAGACAAGCTTTGAACCAAATAATCATTAGAACAAGTGTGCATAACTTACACATGCAATCTCGATACCATTGAACGAATTATTAAAGTGACACATTTGATAAGGCCTTGTGTCACGTATCCTTTTCATGAGAGCTTTAAGAGTCAAGCCCTTAACTCCAAGAAGCGACCACACTTCACTCCCATATAGGTAGACTTTATCAGAAGTGTCCCATAAATAAACACTCCAGTACATACATGTTATAAGTCCATTAAGAACAAATGTTCAACCTTCCCCTTTTATTTACTTTATGGTCCAAGTACTTTTAAAACCTTTGGGATGTATCTATTATTGACTTGCAATCACTCTAATAATGTACTTTCACCATTGAACTCAAGACTTGATGCTACTCAAGTGTAAGTCGGGTTTCCATCATTGGTGATCAATTAGATATGAGCTTGCATATCATCCCTAATGGTGTTTTACACACCATATCCCTTGTCAATCCTTTCGTCAAAGGATTTGCAAGATTTCTTTATGCTTTCATAAAGACCATGGATATCATTCCATTTGCAAGTAGATCCTTCACATAGCTATGGTTAAGTCCAATGTTTTTGGACATTCCATTATTATCAAAATAGAAGTACAAAAGAGTCTCAAGTAAGTGCACAAATCATGTTCGTCGGTTAACCAAACAACTAAAACAACAAACATACAAATAGAGAATCAAGAAGATGAAAGTATAAAAAAATTAGTACATGGTACGGACTGAATATCTCTCACCATAGAAAACCAATTAACTATCCAACCGTTCGTATTTAAGAATCATGTATCCTGAATCGGTTCACAAAATTTCATCCCGATCCAACGGTTAACGAATTTGTAAATGTAATTTTATTGTGACTGCTCTGTGAAACTATGAGAATAACAAAATCTCGCTTTCTTTTCTTAAAGAAATTACCCCATGTACTTTCCTCGATTACATACACATTTTCTTAAACATATAAATCCTTAATACCATTTTATTATGATGCTCTTCTTCAAAACAAAGGTGATTGCCTCAATTGTTCAAGAAAAGATTCATCTTTTAGATGTTTTAGACTTTTTAAAGTCTTTCCATGAGAAAGGAACTTTGTCAGTGGTTGAAGATACAATTATATACTTTCATCTATATGCATATTATGTTTGTTAGTAGATATTAATAATACATTCAATATCATGCATTTGTTTCAAGAGAGACTTACTATCAATCATCTTATAATTATGAAAACAATTAACAAGAAGCTTTTTACTTGTTATGTCTCCCATCATGTACCTTAACCTAGAGTTTTGATACATATCAAACAAAGTGTCACACATACCATTTAAATTGTGTCTCATGCAAATATAGTTATCATTTCTAACATGTTTTAGCAATGATCTCATCTTCCCTATTTGTTAGTCTTAGGGTGTTCAAGACATACATCACCTTTAAAGTAGTACGAAGGAACTCTATCTTTGTTTGCCAACGAACAAACTTTTCACCATCAAATCTCTCAAGTTTGACAATATTAGAAGTCATCTTCTTCAAAGTTGCAGCCATTGTTGTCATAAGCAAAATCGAACCTAAAGATTGTTGGAACATTCTTTGTTGGCTGGTACTCGAACCTAAAGATTGTTGGAACAATCTTTGTAGGTTGGTACTCCAACCTAAAGATTGTTGGTGCAAATTGGTGGTAATGGATCCACAACAATGAAGAAATTCCAAAGAATAAACCATTGATGATGATGGTCCTACAAGAAAGAAGAAACAACAAAGAAAAACATAAATCTTCAAGGCGTGTATAAAACACTAACCTTTAGGTTCAATTCGCTCCCACCAATCTCTATAGAATTGGATGCAATAGGGTGTCTTGACGAATCCCCTTCAGGATACGATGGAATCCGTTGATATGGTTTGCATAACCACATCAACCGCATGGTCAATGGCAGTTTACAGAATAATAATTTTCTTAATTCTCTCTGCGCATAAGAAAAGAAAGAAAATGATATGTATACAAAGAATCTTGTGATTTCTCTATTTTTTGTGTTTTATTCTGTAGTTTTCTGTTCTATTTTTCTGCCTGTAGATTGGTTCTATTTATAAACCATCTCATATCTTTTAGTGAAGAGATTTAACTTTTCAAAGAGACACATCTCATGACCCTTGGTGAAGAGTCGCATCTCATGACCTTTCGTGAAGAGTCACATCCCGTGACTCTTGACGAAGAGTTTCATCTCATATCTCTTGAAGAAGAGTCGTATCTATTTATATACAATATATTGCTATATATAAAGCTCTTTTTATGTAATGCAGAATAATCAGACCGACTTTTATATTAATAAAACTTCCTTATCTATTATGCATATTTATTTTGTGTCCCTCTAATTAGTTGCGGAGTTGTCTAACTACCTCAAACAAAAATGAAGTTAAATAACTCAATAGTAAATATTGATTGGTACAATTCTATTCTCTTCTATATTTCAACATGATTGGTACTTAATTAAATCAATCATTTATGGTGGGGGTAAGTAAAAAAAACCCTATTAATTGTATATTATTATTATTGTTTTTGTTGATGAGGGTGGGTCTAAAGGGGCAAAGTTAGTGTGAAGCCGTAAGCCACTTTTGTGGCATAAGTCAAAAAGAAAGGCTTGGAGTAAAAAATTCTAACTCTACTATGGTAGTCATGCAAAATTGGTTGGATGGAGGAAAATATTGCAATGCATTAAATGTTTGAGCTCCCATCTTTGCCTATAAATAGCAAGCCATTTTGCTCATCTTAGCATCCCACTACAATTGTAGTAATCTTAGAGAGAGAGGTAGTAACACTAGTAGTGTGTTCTCCTATTGTAAGAGAGAGTGTAATTGTTCTCTCCTTATAGTTAGAGAGAGGTTGTAATTTTCTTCCACTTAGTAAAAATATTTCTCTGGTCTTGCCTGTGGTTTTTCCCTTATTCGTTGAGGGTTTTCCACGTTAAAATATTGAGTGTCAATTCTTATTTTTCTCATCTCTTATTTTAGTTGCGAGTTATTATTTTGTTACTCTGGTACCCAACAGTGGTATCAGAGCCAATAGGGTCTGATATTGTTCCGCTGCGATACACGCTGGTACGCTGGTATAGTGCCGGAGAAAATTCTTAGTATGCTCTGTGGTTGCGGTATAGTCTGATCTACCACATCAGAAAAGAATTATTCTTGTTACTGGATATAGAGTGAGGTAGTGTGAAAGTGCATGTCTAGGAAAGTTCTGGCTAAGGAAAGACTTGGTATTTAAGCGTGTCCGTTGGTGACCCACCTCTCTTTCCTGGGAACTTACCTGGTGCACTGGTTCACGGTCTACAGTCACTGTTCTAGTAGGCGGTACTATATACGGTGGAAGTTGTGTAAGTCAGTTCTTTAGTGTGAAACCATGGCAGCAAAATACGAGATTGAGAAGTTCAACGGGAATAATTTCTCCCTATGGAAATTGAGGATAAAAGCAATTTTGATGAAGGACAATTGTCAAGATGCAATTGAAGGCAGACCTGCGGAGATCACTAATGAAAGGTGGAAAGAGATGGATGACAATGCTATTGCCAATTTGCACTTAGCAATGGCGGATTCGGTTTTGTCCAGTGTTGCGGAGAAGAAGACCACGAAGGAGATTTGGGATACTCTCCACAAATTATACGAGATCAAGTCACTTCACACCAGAATATTCTTAAAGAGGAAACTCTACACTCTTAGAATGAGTGAGTCCACTTCAGTTCAACAATCTGAATACTCTATTCGCTCAACTTTCTGCGTCAGATTTCAATGTAGAAGAAAATGAGCGGGCAGAGCTTCTACTTCAAAGTTTACCAGATTCGTATGATCAACTCATCATCAACATAACAAACAATAATATTGTCGGCCGTCTAACCTTTGATGATGTTGCCGGAGCTATTCTTGAAGAAGAATCCAGGCGAAAGAATAAGGAAGATAGGTTGGAAAATTCCAAGCAAGCAGAAGCTTTAACGATGACGAGAGGCAGATCAACGGAACGTGGCTCTAGTGGGAGTCAAAATCATGGTAGATCAAAGTCTCGAAGAAGGAAGAACATCAAATGCTACAATTGTGGCATGAGAGGACACTTGAAGAAAGATTGTTGGCACAAGAAGAATGGAGGAAAGAATTCTGAAGCATCAACCTCTCAAGGTTGCGTTGCAAGTACCTCAGATAATGGAGAAGTCTTGTATAGTGAAGCAGCAATTAGTTCTAAAGGCGGAAGACAACTTCATGATTGTTGGATATTGGATTCGAGTGCAACCTGGCACATGATTCCACGTCGAGATTGGTTTTGCACTTATAAACCTATCTCGGAAGGATCTGTGTTCATGGGAAATGATCATGCCTTGGAAATTGCTGGAGTCGGTACTGTCAAATTAAAAATGTACGATGGTACTGTTCGCACACTTCAAGGGGTACGCCATGTGAAGGGCTTGAAGAAGAACTTATTGTCCGTTGGACAATTGGATGATCTCGGTTGCAAGATCCATACTGAAGGTGGGATCTTAAAGGTAGTGAAAGGCAATCTTGTAGTGATGAAAGCTGAGAAGATCACAGCTAATCTATACATGCTTTTGGGAGATACGTTGCAAGAAGCAGATGCATCAGTTGCAACAGCAAGTCAAGAAGAAGCAACGATGATGTGGCATCGTAGACTTGGACATATGTCAGAACGAGGCCTGAAAGTCCTTGCGGAACGTAATCTCCTGCCTGGGCTCAAAACGGTCAATTTACCGTTCTGTGAGCATTGTGTGATAAGTAAGCAACATAGGTTGAAGTTTGCTAAAGTAACTACTAGAAGCAAACACATACTAGACTTGGTCCATTCGGATGTGTGGGAATCACCAGAAGTATCCCTGGGAGGAGCAAAGTATTTTGTATCATTCATTGATGATTATTCCAGGAGATTGTGGGTGTACCCAATTAAGAAGAAGTCAGATGTGTTTCCAGTATTCAAGGAATTCAAAGCACAAGTGGAGCTTGAAACTGGAAAAAGAATTAAGTGCTTGAGGACAGACAATGGAGGAGAATATGTAGATGGTGACTTTTTAGCATTCTGCAAACAAGAGGGTATTTTAAGACAATTCACAGTTCCACATACACCTCAGCAGAATGGTGTGGCAGAACGGATGAACAGAACTCTCCTAGATAGAACAAGAGCTATGCTGAGAACAACAGAAGTAGCCAAATCTTTCTGGGCAGAAGCAGTTAAAACCGCCTGTTTTGTGATAAATCGATCACCATCAACAGTGATTGGTTTAAAGACGCCGATGGAGATGTGGAAAGGCAAACCAGCTGATTATTCTTCCTTACATATGTTTGGATGTCCTGTGTACGTGATGTACAACTCCCAAGAAAGAACAAAGTTGGATCCAAAATCCAGGAAATGTATATTCTTGGGTTATGCTGACAATGTTAAGGGGTATCGCTTGTAGGATCCCACTGCCTGCAAGGTTGTTGTTAGCAGAGATGTAGTTTTTGGAGAAAATGAATTGCAGAGTGAGCAGAAAAATGACAGCACTACCAAAGACACTACTATAGTGCAGATAGAGAAGATGTCTGGAGAAGATGACTTTTCTGAAGCAGAACAGGAGCATGAAGAACAAGAGCCAAATGAGGTTAATGATGGAGGAGGTCTTCGACGATCAACAAGACAAAAATCTAAACCAAGTTGGCACTCACAATTTGTCATGGCAAGCCATGATGCGTACTGTCTTCTAACTGAGGAAGGAGAACCATCAACCTTTCAAGAGGCCGTGAGTAGTTCGGATGCTTCTCAATGGATGGCAGCAATGCATGAAGAAATGGAAGCCTTGCATAGAAACAAGACATGGGAACTTGTTGAACTTCCAAAGGGTCGAAAAGCCATCGGAAACAAATGGGTATACAAGATCAAACGAGATGGCAATGATCAAGTGGAACGATATCGTGCAAGACTGGTGGTCAAAGGATATGCTCAGAAAGAAGGTGTTGATTTCAATGAGATATTCTCGCCAGTTGTTCGATTGACAACAATTAGAGTTGTTCTGGCTATGTGTGCTGCATTTGATTTACATCTTGAGCAACTTGATGTAAAGACTGCTTTTCTCCATGGAGAACTTGAAGAGGAGATATATATGCTCTAACCGGAAGGCTTTAAAGAACAAGAAAAAGGAAACTTGGTTTGTAGGTTGACCAAATCTCTGTACGGTCTAAAGCAGACGCCAAGATGTTGGTACAAGAGATTTGATTCCTTCATTATTAGCCTTGGTTACAACAGACTGAGTTCAGACCATTGTACATACTACAATAGGTTTGATGATAATGATTTCATCATTTTGCTGTTGTATGTGGATGACATGTTGGTGGTAGGCCCCAACAAAGATCGAATCCAAGAATTGAAGGCAGAGTTGGCTAGGGAGTTTGATATGAAGGACTTGGGACCCGCAAACAAGATTTTAGGGATGCAAATTCACCGAGACAGAAAAGATAGGAAGCTTTGGCTTTCTCAAAAGAATTACTTACAGAAGGTCTTGCGGCGCTTCAACATGCAAGACTGTAAGCCAATTTCTACCCCATTTCCTATCAATTATAAGTTATCCTCAAGTATGAGTCCTAGCAATGAAGCAGAGAGGATAGAAATGTCTCGAGTACCGTATGCATCAGCGGTGGGAAGCCTTATGTACGCCATGATTTGTACAAGACCAGACATTGCACAAGCAGTGGGAGCGGTTAGTAGGTTCATGGCAGATCCTGGTAGAGAGCACTGGAATGCTGTTAAGAGGACCCTTAGATACATCAAAGGATCCTCGGATGTTGCATTATGTTTTGAAGGATCAGAATTTATTGTCAGGGGTTATGTTGATTCAGATTTTGCAGGTGATCTTGATAAAAGAAAGTCTACTACTGGGTATGTGTTTACACTTGCAGGAGGGGCAGTGAGCTGGTTATCCAAATTACAAACTGTTGTAGCTTTGTCTACTACAGAAGCTGAGTACATGGCAGCTACCCAGGCATGCAAGGAAGCTATTTGGATTCAAAGGCTATTGGAAGAAATTGGGCACAAGCAGCAGAAGACTACTGTGTATTGTGACAGTCAAAGTGCCTTGCACATTGCAAGGAATCCAGCCTTTCATTCTAGGACAAAGCACATAGGTGTTCAATATCACTTTGTCAGAGAAGTAGTAGAGGAAGGAAGCGTGGACATGCAGAAGATTCACACTAAAGATAACCTAGCAGATGTTTTGACGAAGCCAATCAATACAAACAAGTTTACATGGTGCCGATCCTCCTTTGGCCTATCGAAAACGTAAGCAGCAAGGAAATGGCAAGATAGAGAGATATTTGAAAACTCACAAAAGTAGCTTTAAGTAGGAGATTGTGAAGCCGTAAGCCACTTTTGTGGCATAAGTCAAAAAGAAAGGCTTGGAGTAAAAAATTCTAACTCTACTATGGTAGGCATGCAAAATTGGTTGGATGGAGGAAAATATTGCAATGCATTAAATGCTTGAGCTCCCATCTTTGCCTATAAATAGCAAGCCATTTTGCTCATCTTAGCATCCCACTACAATTGTAGTAATCTTAGAGAGAGAGGTAGTAACACTAGTAGTGTGTGTGTTCTCCTATTGTAAGAGAGAGTGTAATTGTTCTCTCCTTATAGTTAGAGAGAGGTTGTAATTTTCTTCCACTTAGTAAAAATATTTCTCTGGTCTTGCCCGTGGTTTTTCCCTTATTCGTTGAGGGTTTTCCACGTTAAAATATTGAGTGTCAATTCTTATTTTTCTCATCTCTTATTTTAGTTGCGAGTTATTATTTTGTTACTCTGGTACCCAACAGTTAGAGGGTCATGGTGTTTGAGGACAATCTATTAATTGTCTGAGGTCTGTTTGGGTCTGTGGTATCCTTGGTATAAGAAAAGGATATGATGAGATGGAATACGAGTTAAGTCCTTTTGATGCTCCATAATTGAACAAAGTTGGTCTCATGCATCACAAAGTGCCTTCAGTTCTGTGAAGTAGGAACTCATGATCATGCTATCTTGTACACAATCGTGAATCTCATTCACTATTCACATGAGAAAAACACTCTTGAAACTCAAGCCACATGCTACGTACACGCATCTTTGCAACTAATACTAGCTACCTGCTACGATTTCTCTTGACATAATTACCAATAATCATGTTTGGACTAAATTATTGCAGCGAGTTGCAAAAGTTCATTAGGATTGTTCTTGATTGGCTTCAAGATCGATCAATCTTGTTTTTTTACCGTCGGGGCCGTGCTAACGGACAGAACCCATGTGTTGTAATTGTCTTCCACTAGAGAAGTACTAAAATCAACTCCTCTTATATTTTGTTTCGTCTTATAAAATTGCTAATATAACAATCCACTGCTTATCACGTTGTCTCTTTTTAAACTTTATTCTAACAACTTCCGGAGAAAAAAAAAATCTGTTACGCTTCCAAAATGAAACTGATTCTTCAAATTTACTGAATTTCCAATGAGGAGGATGCTACATTGAATTTTAATTCTTGATAAATTATTCTAATTATGTGAATGTTTTTTTTATTAGTAGGAATAGAAGACAGTATCAAGGGTACAACACTTACACACTCAACCAACTGAACTAGACCCCTTTGGTCTAATTATATGAATGTGTTGTTACTTTGGCGAATTATAAAATATTTATTGGTTATTAATTATACCATATAATGAACACCAACAATTAATAAATATTTAATAGCTAATTAATAAATGTGTGTGATGTCACTTTGACATAAAATACTACTCCGACCATCAATAAATATTTAATAACTAATTAATAAATTTGTGTCTTCTTTTTTTAATGTACAATGGTTATATTGAAGTTAGAATTAATAATCTTATACATACATGTATATTATTGAAATTCCTCTGCCACCAAGTTGATCGTAGTGGTTTTGTGTATGTCTTTTTTTTTTAACAACTAATTCCGTTTAAATCAAGAATAATTATAAATATATTAATGAATTTGAGATATATATAGTGAGATCTAATCAACAATTAGTACTTAGAAATAAAGAAAAAAGTACCTGAAAGGAGGGTTTCCTTGAGGCCAATGAGGTTGGTGAAGGCCTCAGCCGAAGCTGAGAGAGGAACATCCTTGACCCTTAAAGCTTTGACAGCAAGGAATGATAGAGTTCTTGCCATTGTAGCTCCTATATATAAGGCAAAATTACACTGATGTGCTGCTGCTTAATTTGTTTCTTCATGCAGATCAAACACTGCTTTCATATCATTAAACATCTCTCTTCACGTACAGTATTCTTGGAGATGATCTCCTCACATATCAAGAGGGCCGGGAAACCACCTGGACTCTCACATGCTTTCTCTCACCTTCTTGCTCATTTCTTTTCACTCCTCACTCCCTTCTTCTATTGCCACCCCACCCCTTCAAAAATCAAAACATGCATGGGATCATCATAATCTCATCACTCTCACTTAATTTCCATTTCCCTCTCTCTCTAGCTGTGGATTAATTGTTCTTACACCAAGTTCCGCTACTTGGTCGGTCATATATATATATATATATATATACATGCACTAGTCTAGCTAGCTAAGGAAATTAAAGAAAGGAAGACTAATTAATAAATATATCAATGAAGACAGAAGGAACTTAAAAAATATATTAATGAAGACAGAAGGAACTTAAATTAAAGCCGTATATCACGGAAAGTAACGTTGACATGCAGCCCCCGGTTTCAATGTCAAAACTAGCTATGTTGTATATAACATTATATTTGTCATAAAATATAGTATTTATATTTATATATATTATATTTCTGACTAACGTGTGGAACCTGAAAAAAGAAAAAAGGATGACAATAAATGAAGGTGTGATACAGTAGAAAATACTTGGTCCTTATTAAAAAAATGAAAGAAATACTTTATCATAATGTGCCTTACTTTCCATTTATTTCCTTGTTCTCATTCCAGTAACTCATTTTTCACTTTTTGAAAATTTTAAATAAGTTTCATCACCATTATACATATTACATGTTTATCTTTTATAATCTAAACAAACTCACTTCTTGATTATAAATGTTATATATGCAACTGTCTACTTATTCCTATCTTCCGAGGCTTTACTATTTTTGTTGCTTGTTTTAGCCAAATGCAAAGCATGATCACAACAACAAGGACCTCGATAGCCACACCTGAGATTATATATAATACTATTTTTCTAAACTATCCTTCATTAGAATTTGATATTAAAAATAAGAAGAAGTCATTGAAATCAAAATCCCCTACTTGGAGATAGTCTTATTAAATGAAGTCAGAGGGAGTAATATACTTACCCAATTGAATACATATATATGTTCAAGAAAGGTAAATGAAATCCAAAGGAGTTATGATTAATTAATTAGAAAATCATTCCCAAACCATTCAAACAAAATAAGAGCATAAAATGTTCAGATCTATTCAAATAGAAAAACTTTACATAAATCAATTAAGGACAATATCTCAATAATCATATCCATTCACAGAAGGTGAACATTACATTCTACGGAGACCTCACCAAAACCGAATCTAGTGGTGGACAAAGCTTCCATTGTATTGGACAAAGACATAACAAGGGAAGCGCTTATGGAGAATCTGTTAATGTTGTTGGTGAACAGTGGTTCCGCTCGAAGGGGAATCCACCTTGGATCGAGTTGAATCCAGTATTGTTGCCAATTCTCGATCTCTAGTTGGGAGAATGAGTAGTGCAGCAAGAGCCCTGCAGAAGAAATAGAAACAAAAAATAAAAGATTTTCATTCGAAAGTGGGGAAAAAGTTATTTATATTGAGACACGAGGAAAGTGAAAAGAATAATAAGGGAAAACAGTTTTGGAATTGGTGAACGCCAAGTGGTTAAACCAGGCATTCACGCCACGCACCTAACAAAAGTTACAAGTCGTAATCAACATTTTTTTTCATGTAAGTTAAAAAATATTACCCAATAAAAATCGGCAGCACTTTCTTATGTTACAGATTAAATGTTGCAAAATCTAGTAAATGTAGTAGTGATATTTAGTTATTTACTGAATGTGAAACCAGCCAAAATGATCCTTTTTGTGTTTCTACAAAGAAAAAACCAGAAAAAAAATTGAAATTAAAGCATTTCAAGTATATTGAAATTCGAAACTTACAAATCTTTGCATGCTCTAGCATCATAGAAGTGACCATGAAATATCAATATGAAGCTTATAGTGGTTTGTATAAGCTTTTAGCAGGTCTACAGTATAACCATAATTATAAGAGTTCACATCTGTAACCTGACACTGTTAACCTTCTGGTTCTATTTGCAGCCAAAGACTTGTGTCGATAAATCAAAGTCTGCATCTTAACCACAAAAGGGGTATCAACAGCATGATAGCAAGCATAATGAAATGCATGGGATCAGACACCTGCAGCAGTTGTTGAATGAAACTGTAATTTGCTGAGGTGTTTATTTGTTGAATAAAATTGTGATACGCTGAGGCTGAGGGGTTTATGTGTTGCACGAAATTGTGATATGCTGAGGTGTTTATTGGGCTGACCCCAAAACCTTTTAGCCCCACACCCCGTTGACGAACTGCCGTTGCTTTAACCTTTATTTTAAGCCTTGTCTGATTTTTGGCTCCACTGTTTAGGTAGCTGGACAATTCTTTGTCATAGATCACACACACATGATCGGATGCAACCGACACAAGAGAATTAAACATGAAGATCATGCCCATACTATCTTCACTTTCATCCGCATCACCATCACTGATTGTGATATCAAATGTAACTCTAGAAGCATTTTTTGTCTTCCCCTTATGGCCAGAGATAATGAAACAGAGAATGAAGCCCAATGAAGAAGAGGGTGGAATTGAAGAGAGATCAATAATTATATAATCCTTCATTGTCTTATACTCCAACCACTCTGGAACTCTGCTTCCTGGATATACATATACTGCCTGATCTGATACATAACTACGATTGTAGTTATCATAATTTCCATCCGATGCAGATAAATTTTGGTACGCAAGTTTCATCACATTAATATGTGCATTTAACTCAATAGCCTTGAGAGAATGTTCATCCAATTTCAAGCAATTCCAAAAGTTAACAAATCTCCTTTTTTCCTTGAATTGTTCAGCAATTGACGGAAACAATACAGTCTTCAATGATGTGCAATCCATGGCATCTAGAACTTCAAGGGATGGGGGAAGCTCTATTAAAGTATGAAGCTTCGTTGACCTTTCTACACCCAGATATCGCAGTCTTGTAAGATTCTTGAAGCTTGAAGGCAAGCTCTCGATGGCACTGTCTGCTAGCCATAAGAATTGGAGTTTGTTTTGACGTCCAAAGGATGAAGGTAATGAATTGACTTGAGTTAATGATAAATCTAGATCCGTCATATTCGCGGATGTCACTGAAAACTCCCTTAGATTTCGACATGCTCGAAGGTTGAGATAATTAAGGGAGCTTAAATGGTTATCGCTTATAATTTTTGTAAGGGAACAAGACCTCAGTTCCAATTCCTCGAGCTTGTTGAGAGAGAAAATGGATGGGGACACACTGGTCAACTGAGGACAAGAATTGATATACATTACTTCAAGATTTGTGGCTTTTGAAAGGTCAGGTAGCTCCTTCAAGTTTTTAGAACCAGAGACTGATACTCCTTTTAAATTCACCAAATTCTATAACAAAATAGTACAAATAAACACATCACACGTGAGCTTAAGTTGTTAATTTTGTAGTCTTTGAATTAGGAGAAAATTATAACAGGAAGACATGTTTACCTGCACTCCATCCCAAAGTTTTTCCACTTGGCTATAGGATAAGTCCAATATAACAAGGTTTTCAGCAGAAAAATTCTCTGGCAAGGATTTCAGAGGGTAATGCATCCAAGTAAGATATCTTAGCTCAGCTGGGAAAGATTGAAGCCCATGAGGAAGAAGATCATCAAAGTCGTCTTTATTATATTTGCCAGAAAAAGACAAAAATTGTAGTTTGCTCATCTTGGTAAATATGTGAGGGCTTAACTTCAGCTCCCTAATTACTGATATGTCTGCCCTTATGCTTCTTATGGCATCAGTCCCCTGCCATTACATTAAAAAGAAAAGTTTAAACATCATTAGAAGCCACATTTCCAACAAAAAAAAAAAATTAATCAAATGTTATAGAAAACATGTTTTGTTCAATGTAGGTTTTTACCTTATTATTTCTTAATACTTCATAAATGTCATCAGGATCCCTCAATCGGCTGCGGCTTCCAGGGTCTTCAATAGATTCATGGCGAACAATTTCCCAAGCTATTTCTTGTATAATATCGTGCATGGATACAACATTATCTTTAGAAATGGTTATAAGAGCTTTATCTTTCAACCTTTCTAATCCAACAGCCACTGAATTATCTCTTTCACTATCTTTCAACAAAATTTTTATGCGGTCCAGGGTGAAATTCAATCCTATGAAGAAACATGCAAGATCTAGAAAAATCTTTTGTTCTTTTCGGTCCAAATCATCATAACTCAATCTCATTGCATTGTATACATCTACATTTGGCATGTTTTTGAGTTTGTCTAGCTGACTTTCCCATATTTCCTTACCTTTTCCACAAAGAAGATGACCCAAAACTTTAAGAACTAATGGAATGCCTTTGGCATAATTGACCACTCTCTTTGACAAGTTATAATAGTCCATATCAAAATGATTTTGGTTAAAGGCATACAAACTAAAAAGCTCAAGTGCTTCACTGGAGTTCAATGCCCCAACTTGGTATATATCATCAACTTTATTAGCAATAAGCACTTGCTTGTCTGTAGCTGTTATAATGATTCTACTACCTGGTCGAAACCAATCATGGTTCTCAAATAATTTTTCTAATAAATCTGTATTGTTGACATCATCAAGAACAATTAAAACCTTCACACGACCCATCTTTCTCTTAATATAATATGGCAATCCATTTGTTGTGCTCATTTTCACATTTTCTACCAGTAGTGTAGAAAAAAGCTTTTCCTTCAAAGAAATTGTTCCATGTTTTCTTGATTCTTCCTTTACATTTGCCAAAAAACAATAACCATCATATTCGGAATATAGTTTGTTAAATATTTGTTCCGCAATGGTTGTTTTTCCAATTCCATCCATACCCCAAATTCCAATAACACGGACATTTTTTGACTCCTCATGTAACATTGATTCTAGATATTGAATTGGTTTTTCAATCCCTATAACTCCTTTTAAGTTAACTGGATGCTTACCCAACCTCGTCAACATATGATTAACAACGTTGATGACTTCTCCAAGCAGCTCAACTTCAGTCCTATACAACAAAAATAGAAAAAATAAATGAAATACAATCTTCATATATTATTATTGTTTAATTTAATATTTTATGAGCAGGAAAACAAGTCTATATATTTTATTTAATCACTCATAAATTCTTGTATTATATGCTTTTATATAATGAAATTATTGAGTGTTAGAAACACATTATCTAACACACTCTCTTAAAATTTATTGAAAACTACAAAATTAAGTTAAAGTCATTAAATAAGAGAGTATTTGTTTAAAAGAGTGTGTTAAAAAGTGTGTTCCTACCATTTCTCTCATTGTATTATTTATTGTGCATTTGTGAAATAAAACATCATTATCTCTCTATGAGAATGTTAGTGGCAAAAATTTAACATATTTTTAAAATTTGAGACCCACTCTATATATTTAACGGGTTGCATTCTCTATTTAATTTAATGAGTCTTACATGAATTTTAGCCAAAATTAATAATAAAAAGTATGATACTAGACAGCATTTTTCTATCAATAGTTAACCTATATGAAATTTTTTACTTTTATGCTCATATATAACTAATTTTGTTCACATCACTTATCTTCATTATCCTAGAAATTTTTTAACTAAGAATTGATTGGAATAAACATTTTTTTTTTTGTTATTTTGCCTTCCCTCCTAGCTCATTATGATTATTATAAGCCCATTGATTGCACGTGACTCACCCGCTCAATAATTTTTTAATCCAAATTATTAAGAGTTTATTTGAGGTGGTTGTAAGTTTTTGGTTTTTGATTTTTAAATGTAATTTTTAAAACAAAACATGTTCAGTAAAAATGGAGTTGAAATGATTTTTAACTCAATTTCAAAATACTTTCTAATTCATTTTCAAAATTAAAAAAAAAGAATTTATGAATTTGTTTTTTAATTTTAAAAAAGTACATTCTCCTTACATTTAACAATAATCATTTTCCTGTCGCTACCACCACTGACACTGACACCACCAACATTGACATTGCCACCACCATCGGCACTGTCATTACCACCACCACCATTCACACCGGCACCTCCACTATTGCCATTGACACCGTTGCCGCTGCCACTCCACTATTGATACTCGCACCACCACCATCACCACGGGCAACATCAGTAGCACCACCACCACTGCCACTGCCTCCACCACCTGGATCACCATCACCAACCATCACTATCGGCACCACCATCACCAACATTGCCACGACCGATACAGTCTTCGTTATCATCACCACCACACAAATACACCTTAAACTATGTAAATCCTTTACAATTACTTGTTTCACCAAGTCTTGGAACTCGACGAATAAATCTTCTTCCCATTGAAAACAGTCTCTCTAATCCACTTCCACCTCTAGTTCCATTGTCCATTGTCCCCCATCCCATGCCATATTCCTAGTTCTGTCAGTCATGCCATTTTATTTTCAGATATTGTATACAACCTATTAAATTTGGTATGCAAGATACGTCCACCCACCTATGGTTCATGCCAAGTAAAACAAGGGTTAATTAAGTTTTTTTGTTCCTAAACTTTTTTAAAATTCGGTTTTTAGTCCCTAAACTTTAGTTAGACTAGTCAAAGTCTCTAAACTTCAAAGTTCCTAAACTTTTTAAAAATTCGATTTTTAGTCCTTAAACTTTTTCAAAATTTTGTTTTTAGTCATTGAATTAATGAGTTTTCAGGGACTAAAAACTGAATTTTTAAAAAGTTTAGGAACTAAAAATCGAATTTTTAAAAAGTTTAGGAATCTTGACTGGTCAAACTAAAGTTTAGGGACTAAAAATCGAATATTTAAAAAATTTAGGAACCTTAACTAGTCAAACTAAAGTTTAAAGACTAAAAATTGAATTTTTAAAAAATTTAAGGACTAAAAACTTAGTTAACCCTTAAAATAAAGTATCTCTACCACTCCCCCCAATGACTTCATAATCTATTCCTTAAACCAATTAATTTGATCGAAAACCTGTTTCCACACTCTCTATGGAGAATATCTAACTACCACTTTGATGCCAACCTGCCACCTCTCTTTAGCAAATCCCCTCCACCTCCACTCATTTATGAACCAACACCTTGAACCGTAGAGAGTGTGTCTTCATTCTCATCCTCTGTTAACACTGATAAACCTGTTAGACAGTTTTTTCTGATACAAGTTGATTAGCTTTTTCTGTTATGAGGTTTTGTACAGCTTTGTAAATAGCTTATTAGATAATCAGCTATATACAGGATTTCTGGCTTCTAGACCATGCCCTACTACCATGGATCCCATAATTAAACTCAGCAAACTTTCTGTCACTCGTTAATTTATCAAATTCTTCTTTCCTATCGTAGACTCATATTGGGCGACTACTCTACCTCACACATAATAAGCCTGACATATGTTATGCTGTGATTACACTTGGCCAGTATATTCATAAAAAAAAAAAAAAAAAAATCCTTGGCGAGTTGCTCACCGCATCCTTAAAGCTACACCGACCTGGGCTTGGTCTTTATTTTCCCGTCCGAAGTACCAAATTGATTTTAGATACATGATGTTTTCCTTAGGTTTAATTAATCTGTGTATATCTAAACTTTTATTAAATTTTTAATTAGTTTTTTAAATATTTTTTTAATTGGGTCCTTTAATTTCTATTTATTTTTTAATTAGATCCAATGAAGACTTAATTAAAAATTAAATACAAGTTTAGGGATCTAATTAAAAAAAATATATATTTCAAGGACCTATTTAAAAATAACAAACAGTTTAGGGACTTACTAAAAAATTACCAATCTCTAAATGTTAGTAATCTCACCTTTGCTCTACATGTTTTAAACTCAGTATTCTCACTCAATGGTACTTCATTTAATCACAACATAGTTGATCTCAAATTTAATCTAAAAAATTCTTTTAACAATTAATATCAATAATTATAAGTACTATTAATAATATTTTATACACATTATATATGTAAAAAGAATAAACATTTAATATAGTTCAATACTTTTAATAGGACCTTTTTTTTTTGTTAGTATTTCTTTTAATACTTTCAATTCAAGAAAAAAGCGAAGCCTATAATATCAAATTAATGTTCACTCAAACTTAAATTTATTTTAAGATTAATACAATATTTCTTTTAATTCATTCTTTTTTAAAATTCTACACTATTGAGATTCAAATAAAAAGGTCCAAAGTAATTTGATATTTTAAAATTTATTCAACAAGTTGAGAGTAGAAAAAATATAAATTGATTTGATGTACAAAATATTGATAAAAAAATAAAAGAATTAACTTTTTTTTATAAGAAGCAAATGAATTAATCTTTAATTAAATTTGTGATGTCATAACTATCATTTTTTTCTAAATGTTTTTTATTTTTATTTTTTGATGTACATTGGCAACAAGAAGTTTAAAACTTAGAACCTTGTACAAACTATCTAAACGTCTCAGCACTAGGTTTTAGTGGGTTCTAAATGTTATTTTATGGATCATTCTATTTTATAAAAAAATATGTTATTTTTTTTATAACTTTTTAAATGAGTAATAAACTTTTTAAATAATGAATAACAATATCTATGTACATATATACACATTTATAAATTGTATAATATTAATGATAAATTAACTACAAATAAGATAATAAAATATATCACCTAATAATTTAAACTAAAAATATTTTTTAATAAAAAAAAAACTTGAATAAGGCGCAGTCGCCTTATTGGCCTTGCCATGGCCACGTCCTGAGCATGAGTCACAAGTTGACTAATATATATTTGCAAGTAATATCTATCGAAAACTAGATGTTGAGTCTTTTCATTATTTAACTTG
Organism: Pueraria montana var. lobata; assembly: GCA_026413185.1. Lineage (NCBI taxonomy): Eukaryota > Viridiplantae > Streptophyta > Magnoliopsida > Fabales > Fabaceae > Pueraria > Pueraria montana. The sequence goes on from CM048652.1 coordinate 11,081,352, forward strand.
TGGTAATATATGCATATATTAAACTATTATATATAACGATAACATAGCAAATAAACAACTAAAAAAAATAGATCAAGCATTGATTGTGCGGCCAGGGTGGGGAGCTTACTTGTAATCGGATGACTTTATTCCAGATAAACCAGCAGCTTTCTTCAAAGCATGTCTCCAGTTTTGCACTGTGATCAAATTATGTATCGTTTCATGTTCAACAAGTGCATTTTCATAACTTCCCTTTTGATGTCGTACTTATGTGGGATATACATGGTAGAAAACAGGTATTACAGTTTGATTGTATTCCTTCCTGCACTCGAGTATTTTTACAAGTTCTTCCAAACACCAACGTGAAGAAGCATAGTTTCCAGAGAATATGACCAACGAAATCATTGATCCTTGAATTGCTCTTACAAGTGATGGCCATATTTCATCTCCCTTCTCAAGTTTATGATCTACAAAGGCATGCATTTGCTTTTGATGAAAAGCATCAGTCAAATAACTTAGAAAACCGTAACGGATGTCCTCGCCCCTGAAGTTAACAAAAACATCATACTTTATTTGAGGAACGTTATCTGACACTTGATTTGATGTTACACCCATCAATTCCAAAATAAGCAAGAGACAAAGAAAAAGAACATATTTTTTTCCAGAAGATCCGGAAGAAGAATATGCCATTAAATTGGAACAAACTCAGGATCTTTCTTGGTCTCCACAATCTTGGATATCACACTAAAGGGAGCCACAAGGTAAACTGGAAGGGAAAAAGAAAAAGGAAAAATTAGAAAAGTTAAATACAGAATTTAAATCATACAAAGTTCAATTTAGCGGTTATAGCCAAAAGGAGAAGAAGAAGAAGAAGAAGGAGGAAAGCAAATAAACAAGCAATTTTCTCTAGTTATAAGATCTTTTGCCATTTCATTCTTCTTTACTTTGTTTTGCAACTTATTTTTGACACAAAATTGATGGATATCACTGTAGATTAGCAATTACTAACCTCCAATATCCTAGTGGACCTGCAGTTTAATAGAACTTAGAAGGAAGAAGCAATTTCATTTAACCTTACTGTCTAAATTCCCTGGTCTAGCTGACATCCACTTAAGATGAGAATTGTATTTATACATAGATTTCTATTAGGGTAAAATATAGTTTTCATCCCTCTAAAATTTTACATATTTTGATTTAGTCCCTTCAAAACATTTTGTACTATTTTCCCTCAAAATTCAAAAACAAAATTCTATGTCAACACTGTCAACGCGGACATTTTGAATGACGTGACATCTATGTCAAACACGTGACATCGAAATGATAATATGACATTAACATACTAACGTAGCAAATGATGTGACAATCGGACATAAATGTCGATGTTTCAACAGAGAACAAACATGCGTGTCAGATTGTCATATTAATTATCTCCAACATCAACACATTAGTGTCACATATCACTTAGATGTCACGTCATTAATTTGCATTATAATTTTGATGGCAAATTAACCTAAATCAAAATTGTTAAATTTTAAAAACGTGAAAGATTAAATGTGCAATAAAAAATTTTAATGGATTAAAATTGTATAATTGTAAAACTATAGGGGCTAGAAGTGGATTTAACCAGCAGAGAGATAGTGTTATTGCAAGGAAAATGCCACTTCGTGGAAGACTTGGACAAAGATAATTTTGAATAGTCCTGAATAAGGAAATAGAAAAATTTTATTTGATGCGCCTTACGTTAGTGATGTGCATTTAAACCCACAGATTTTAAGAAAGATCATTATTTTATTTATCATTTCAATATCAGAGTCTAACTCTTCAATACATATTTTAATTTTGTTATAAGAGTTAGTCTTAAAGTAATAGTGTCTATTTATATACGAGAATACTAACTAATGATATTAATTTTTTATTATGGATATGGATTATCTAACACCAAACCGAAATTATCTCTCATGATGTGTTCAGATTAGAAATGAAATAGAGATAAAAATAAGTAAAACTGAAAAAGAAATAAAATAAAAGGATGTGTTCAGATGGATAAAAAAAAAAGAAGAAATAAGTTTAAAAGATTTTCTTTACTTATTTAGATGGGTGAAAGAGTTAGGAAAAATAAATAAATAAATTGTTTATTTTCATACTAAACAAGAAATCAAATTTAAATCACCAATTTAAACTTTTTATTACATTATTTTTTCTTGATATAAATTATTTATTATTTTTATTTACTTTTTAAAAAAAGTTAAAAAAAATGAAATATAATAAATATTTCTCCCAACTTTAAGAGGAAATATTTTTTATATATGAAATTTACTAAAAACATTTCTCATTCTTATTTTCTCTATCAAATAAAATAGTTAAAATTCCGTATTTTCATCCTATCTCATTTTTAATCCAAAGGGTTAGCGCAGTGCTGTAAGATCTTACTGTGTCTCTTATCCAACGATTGAGGACACCTGTGGTCTTGATAAAAAAAATCCTATCTCATTTCTGTCCATTTCTTTTTTCTTTATTTATATTCAAACAAATACGGGGTCAAAGTCCGCCTTGCCAATTTACCAAGTCCATATTTCCCTTGAATTGACGTTTTAAGTTTAACAATTCCGGATAGAATATGCTCTGTATTAATTATTTTATATTTATATAGAGGTGACGTACATTAATGTTTATTTAAGACTTAATTGCAATTTTTACTTCCAACTTTTTATTTTTTGATGAATTTTACTCCCAACAAATTAATTTAGCACATTTTACTCTCAATTTTTTAAAAAAATTACAAATTTTACCTTTTACTGTTGTGCTGATGTAACATGCTGACGTAAATATAAAAAATTGGGGTAAAATTCACTAAAAAGTAAAATGTTAGAGATAAAATTTGTCAAAAATGAAAAAATTAGAGGTAAAATTTACCAAAAAAATAAAAACTTGGGGGTAAAAAGTGCAATTGTTTTAACATGTCACGTCAGCAAAACTGTAGAAGGTAAAATTTGTAATTTTTTAAAAAAGTTGAAGGTAAAATACACCAAATTAATTTGTTGGGGACATAATTCGCCATAAAATAAAAAGTTAGGGATAAGAATTACAATTAAGCCTTTATTTAATAGAAATCTATGTATAAATAAAAGGCAAATGCTAGACACTGGTTAAGAAACTAAAAGGAAAAATATTTTTATTGGGAGACACAAAATTGCGCTATCCATGATTTTTTTTTGCGATCTCCTATAATTTACACAATAAATATTTTCTCCTTTTAATTCCTTAACTAGTATCCTAAGAGCACTAGATAGCAAGACCTTAAATAAAATACGATGGACCAACAAGATGGGTGGTTTACATTTGAAAGGATTGTCTACAGTGACATTATCATTACATACTCAAGTAGCAGAGGCTCACAACCGCACATTGACATAGCTTTGATGATTGAAGATGTTTCCCGTGATAGAGACATGGTTGCCAATTCTTGTCAAAACTTGGGGAAATCTATGCAAGTTTTTGATATTAACCACGATTCCCAAGCTGCTAATTATAATATGCCAGCATCGATGCAACATGACTTGAGGATACTTTCTAAATTTTGGGGCGATATGGAAGACGAGGCTGTTCATGAGGATGTCCCAACTTCGGATCAAAATTTTCTTCAAAATGCCAATGATCCAAAGCCTGCTTTCTCCTTAGTGATGTCTAAGTATCAAAAGAAGAAGTTAAGGATTAGTAAAAGTCAGATTTCCAAGTCTGCAAAGATTAAACCCGTCCTAGGGAGGGTCCCCATAATCACAGCTAAAGGATTTTGTTTTGGAGCATTATCTTCAGCTCTGTTCTCTTGAATTTGCTGGTCTTTGGAGAAAGTGCAAGCTAGAACTTTTGTTGTCAATCAAAGGCATTCCAACATCCCTTTTGTTGCAGAACTTCTTTGTTGCTACTACTCTTGTATACATCAAGTTCTGTTATCTTTTTTCTTTGTTTTCTCTCTACTATATTTGCCTGCTCCTTTTGTGCAGGGACCTCTGGCTAGAGTTAGTTTCTTGCTGATCTGGTTGGTCCTTTTTTGGCTTTCTTCTTTGGCTAGCTTTGGATTCTCCCTAGTGGTAGCTGTATTAAAATCTCATAGTGCTATCTATTGGAAGATTAGTTTCAGGGGGTTCTTCCTCCAACAGATTGCTTATATAGGTCACAGTTTTCTGTATTAATTTTACAGCATCATAGATCATTTTGGTGTTTCCCTATCCTCCCATTTGTTTGGAGGAATTATCTAAAAATAGTTTAGGTCTTCCTAGTTATAACTCTTCTTGCTATTATATTCACGGGTTTTGGTTTGGTCCCCCCACGATTTCTTGTTTTCTTTCTTTCTTTTTCTTTAATATACTTTCTTCTTTTTGCTTAAAAAAAACATTATCATTACATGAGATTCTGGCCATTAAAAAATAATAATAACATAATATATTTTAATTCTAAAATTAAGATTTAAAAGAATAAAAGGTTAAATTTTAACACTTGACATGAGAGGATCTATTCCCGGTTTTCATTGCACCTAGGTAAAGAATTCTGAATTTGTGGATACTCATTGGAACTTTTTTTTATTTTGATCGACTACCTCCCAATTCAGCAGATCAATAGCATGCTTGGAATCTGAATAACAGATGACCTTCAGAAATCCCTGATCCCAACACATACGTAAGCCATGTAAAATGGCAAGCAATTCCACATGCAAGATAGATGTGATGCCCTTATAACCATAGAACCGGAATATGAACTTCCCAGCATGATGGTCCCGGCAAAGACCACCAAACCCAGCTCGACTTGGAGTTCCCAAAACACTGCCATCGACGTTTAACGCAACCGTATCCTGGAGGGATGAATCCATGCAACCTGAACAGTAGGCGTGCAAGCAGTGCCCACCTCCTTGTGAAATGTCGTATTTGTATAGCTCAAATGCTCAATATAAAGCCTTAGACCTTGCCACCAAAGATCTGCTATCAGTTACTTCATGGTCGAAAATGAGTTTATTCCTCCCACACCAAATATTCCACATAACAATTGGAAAGTACGCCTCTCTCATCTTTAATGCAACCTTCTAACGCAAGCACCTTTCTACATAGAATAGTGTTTGTTATATGTAGTATTACTTTCACCATCTTTTCATATCACTTTCACATTTTCTTTTATTACCATAATTGACTTCCTGACATAATATCTAAATAGTTTTAGTCTCCTAAACCGGCTATGAGATCAACCTTGGTATTATAAACTGGTATCATCACTTTTCGTATATATTATAATATCCCTTAATTTATATACATAACTTTTTGTGTAGTTAAGATTTAAGATTTTTTTTTTGCAGTCGATATACATAAACAAAAATAGGACTTTACGTAAGTTACAAATGTTGTCCACTAATCAAATACATGCTTCATTCAGCAAAAAATAAAAAATAAAAAAACATGTTTAAACATAGCTAGTTTTGACATTTATATGTGGGGCTCCATCTCAACGTTACTTTATATGGCTTTAATTTCCTTCTGTCTAAATATATTTCACTGTTGTCTTCCTTTCTTTTCCTTAGAGCTAGCTATACTGTTGTTGTATGACCAACTCAATATATAGCGCCACTTTGTGTAAAAACAATCCACAGCTGGAGTGAGATAGAGGGAAATGGAAAGTGAGAGTGAGATAATGATGATCCCATGTTTTAATTTTTGCAAGGGTGGGGTGGCATTAGAAGAAGGGAGTGAGGAGGGGAAAGAAATCAGCAAGAAAGTGAGAGAAGCATGTGAGAGTCACGGTTGCTTCCTCTTGATGTGTGATGATTTCATCCCCAAGGGTGTGCGTGAAGAGATGTTTGACGGTTTGAAAGCATTGTTTTGCCTGAAGAAACAAAGCAGCTACACATTAGTCCAAAGCCTTTTAGGAGCTATAATGGCAGGAACTCCGTCATTCCCCTCTGTGAAAGCTTTGGGATCGATGACGTTCCTCTCTCAGCTACAGCTGAGGCCTTCACTAACCTCATGTGGACCCAAGGAAACCCATCTTTCTGGTACTTAATTAATTCTTTCTTTCTATTACTACTTTGGATATATATTAGGCTATGCACTGCACTAGCTTGTGTTGTAATTATTACTATTTAATAGATTGGCCATGGTATTGTCGTTGATTGTGACTTGAAATCCTGGATTTCAATTACTATATATATAGCAGAGCCGCCACCAAACTCATCATACCTGCAGATATCATATTTATTAGGAACTTGATTATCTCAAAATATAAGACATTCATTAAACATATTGAACTACAAATTATGTCCCTAAAAAAAAGTACAAATTCTAAATTAAAATTAAACATATTATATGGCCACAATGACTTACAGTGAGACACTGAAGACCATGAGCTTAAAGATGCTAGAACTAAGTTTCATCATCCTGAAAATGATTGTGGAGGGTTATGGCCTTCCCCAACATTACATTTCAGATGTTGAAAACATGAAGAACTCTAGCTATTCACGATTTATCAAATACAAAGTTCCTAAAAGCAATAATAACTTGGAGACTGCCTTCCCGCCTCACACTGACAATGGTGCCTGAACCATTTTATGCCAACATGAAGTCCAAGGGCTCCAGGTGTTATCCAAAATAGGCAAATGGATTGAATTTGAGATACCCCAAAATGGAGAAAAAGAGAGGTACTCGTTTGGGGTTTTTGCAACGCCAAAGGAAGAGATGGACATTGAGGTGCCCCCTGAGTTAGTGGGTGACAAAATTCATCCCCTTCGTTATCATCCATTCAATTATGGAGAGTAATTCAACAACTTTGTTTCAAATCCAAAAGAAGCTCTTGAAGTGTTTACAGGTCTTTGAAAGCGATTTGTGATACATGTTGTTTATAAATAATTGTTGGAACATTCTTTGTTAGCTGGTACTCGAATCTAAAGATTGTTAGAACAATATTTGTAGGCTGGTACTCCAACCTAAAATTTTTTTGTGCAAATTGGTGGTAATGGCTCCACAACAATGAAGAAATTCTAAAGAAGAAACCATTGATGATGATGGTCCTACAAGAAAGAAGAAACAACAAAGAAAAACGCAAATCTCCAAGACGTGTGTAAAACACTAACCTTTAGGTTCGATACGCCCCCACCAATCTCTATAGAATTGGATGCAATAGGGTGCCTTGGTGAATCCCCTTCAGGATACAATGGAATCCGTTGGCATGGTTTGCATACCCACATCAACCTTATGGTCAATGGTAGTTTACAGAATAATAGTTTCCTTAATTCTCTCTGCTCATAAGAGAAGAAAGAAAATGATATGGATACAAAGAATCTAGTGATTTCTCTATTTTTGGTATTCTATTATGTAGTTTTCTGTTCTATTTTTTTGCCTGTAGATTGGTTCTATTTATAGACCATCTCATATCTTTTAGTGAAAAGATTTAACCTTTCAAAGAAACACATCTCATGATCATTGGTGAAGAGTCGCATCTCATGACTCATAGTGAAGAGTCACATCCCGTGACTCTTGACGAAGAGTCTCATCTCATGTCTCTTGAAGAAGAGTCGTATCTATTCATACTTACACCTTTATATGAATAGACACATAACTTCATGAAAGGATACGTCCTTTCATTAATTTTGAAAATCTCTCACAATCCCCCACCATTTTCAAAATATATCTAAATCCCATTATTTCGGAAATCACATGGTTTCATATAAAGGTATCTCGCGATTTGAACCTTTACTTAGTAAGTCATGCGTTTCACTCATCCCGAATATTATGGTAGACAAGCTTTGAACCAAATAATCATTAGAACAAGTGTGCATAACTTACACATGCAATCTCGATACCATTGAACGAATTGTTAAAGTGACACATTTGATAAGGCCTTGTGTCACGTATCCTTTTCATGAGACCTTTAAGAGTCAAGCCCTTAACTCCAAGAAGCGGCCACACTTCACTCCCATATAGGTAGACTTTATCAGAAGTGCCCCATAAATAAACACTCCAGTACATACATGTTATAAGTCCATTAAGAACAAATGTTCAACCTTCCCCTTTTATTTACTTTATGGTCCAAGTACTTTTAAAACCTTTGGGATGTATCTATTATTGACTTGCAATCACTCTAATAATGTACTTTCACCATTGAACTCAAGACTTGATGCTACTCAAGTGTCAGTCGGGTTTCCATCATTGGTGATCAATTAGATATGAGCTTGCATATCATCCCTAATGGTGTTTTACACACCATATCCCTTGTCAATTCTTTCGTCAAAGGATTTGCAAGATTTCTTTATGCTTTCATAAAGACTATGGATATCATTCCATTTGAAATTAGATCCTTCACATAGCTATGGTTAAGTCCAATGTTTTTGGACTTTCCATTATTATCAAAATAGAAGTACAAAAGAGTCTCAAGTAAGTGCACAAATCATGTTCGTCGGTTAACCAAACAACTAAAACAACAAACATACAAATAGAGAATCAAGAAGATGAAAGTATAAAAAAATTCGTACATGGTACGGACTGAATATCTCTCACCACAGAAAACCAATTAACTATCCAACCGTTCAGATTTAAGAATCATGTATCCTAAATCGGTTCACAAAATTTCATCCCGATCCAATGGTTAATGAATTTGTAAATGTAATTTTATTGTGACTGCTCTGTGAAACTATGAGAATAACAAAATCTCGCTTTCTTTTCTTAAAGAAATTACCCCATGTACTTTCCTCGATTACATACACATTTTCTTGAACATATAAATCCTTAATACCATTTTATTATGATACTCTTCTTCAAAACGAAGGTGATTGCCTCAATTGTTCAAGAAAAGAATCATCTTTTAGATGTTTTAGACTTTTTAAAGTCTTTCCATGAGGAAGGAACTTTGTCAATGGTTGAAGATACAATTATATACTTTCATCTATATGCATATTATGTTTGTTAGTAGATATTAATAATACATTCAATATCATGCATTTGTTTCAAGAGAGACTTACTATCAATCATCTTATAATTATGAAAACAATTAACAAGAAGCTTCTTACTTGTTATGTCTCCCATCATGTACCTTAACCTAGAGTTTTGATACATATCAAACAAAGTGTCACACATACCATTTAAATTGTGTCTCATGCAAATATAGTTATCATTTCTAACATGTTTTAGCAATGATCTCATCTTCCCTATTTGTTAGTCTTAGGGTGTTCAAGACATACATCACCTTTAAAGTAGTACGAAGGAACTCTATCTTCGTTTGCCAACGAACAAACTTTTCACCATCAAATCTCTCAAGTTTGACAATATTAGAAGCCATCTTCTTCAAAGTTGCAGCCATTGTTGTCATAAGCAAAATCGAACCTAAAGATTGTTGGAACATTCTTTGTTGGCTGGTACTCGAACCTAAAGATTGTTGGAACAATCTTTGTAGGTTGGTACCCCAACCTAAAGATTGTTGGTGCAAATTGGTGGTAATGGATCCACAATAATGAAGAAATTCCAAAGAAGAAATCACTGATGATGATGGTCTTACAAGAAAGAAGAAACAACAAAGAAAAACACAAATCTCCAAGGCGTGTGTAAAACACAAACCTTTAGGTTTGATTCGCTCCCACCAATCTCTATAGAATTGGATGCAATAGGGTGTCTTGACGAATCCCCTTCAGGATACGATGGAATCCGTTGATATGGTTTGCATACCCACATCAACCGCATGGTCAATGGCAGTTTACAGAATAATAATTTTCTTAATTCTCTCTGCTCATAAGAAAAGAAAGAAAATGATATGGATACAAAGAATCTTGTGATTTCTCTATTTTTGATGTTTTATTCTGTAGTTTTCTGTTCTATTTTTCTGCCTGTAGATTGGTTCTATTTATAAACCATCTCATATCTTTTAGTGAAGAGATTTAACTTTTCAAAGAGACACATCTCATGACCCTTCGTGAAGAGTCACATCCCGTGACTCCTGACGAAGAGTTTCATCTCATATCTCTTGAAGAAGAGTCGTATATATTTATATACAATAGATTGCTATATATAAAGCTCTTTTTATGTAATGCAGAATAATCAGACCGACTTTTATATTAATAAAACTTCCTTATCTATTATGCATATTTATTTTGTGTCCCTTTAATTAGTTGCGGAGTTGTCTAACTACCTCAAACAAAAATGAAGTTAAATAACTCAATAGTAAATATTGATTGGTACAATTCTATTCTCTTCTATATTTCAACATGATTGGTACTTAATTAAATCAATCGTTTATGGTGGGGGTAAGTTAAAAAAACCCTATTAATTGTATATTATTATTATTGTTTTTGTTGATGAGGGTGGGTCTAAAGGGGCAAAGTTAGAGGGTCATGGTGTTTGAGGACAATCTATTAATTGTCTGAGGTCTATTTGGGTCTGTGGTATCCTTGGTAAGAAAAGGATATGATGAGATGGAATACGAGTTAAGTCCTTTTGATGCTCCATAATTGAACAAAGTTGGTCTCATGCATCACAAAGTGCCTTCAGTTCTATGAAGTAGGAACTCATGATCATGCTATCTTGTACACAATCATGAATCTCATTCACTATTCACATGAGAAAAACACTCTTGAAACTCAAGCCACATGCTACGTACACGCATCTTTGCAACTAATACTAGCTACCTGCTACGATTTCTCTTGACATAATTACCAATAATCATGTTTGGACTAAATTATTGCAGCGAGTTGCAAAAGTTCATTAGGATTGTTCTTGATTGGCTTCAAGATCGATCAATCTTGTTTTTTTTACCGTCAGGGCCGTGCTAACGGACAGAACCCATGTTTGTAATTGTCTTCCACTAGAGAAGTACTAAAATCAATTCCTCTTATATTTTGTTTCGTCTTATAAAATTGCTAATATAACAATCCACTGCTTATCACGTTGTCTCTTTTTAAACTTTATTCTAACAACTTCCGGAGAAAAAAAGAATCTGTTACACTTCCAAAATGAAACTGATTCTTCAAATTTACTAAATTGCCAATGAGGAGGATGCTACATTGAATTTTAATTCTTGATAAATTATTCTAATTATGTGAATGTTTTTTTTATTAGTAGGAATCGAAGACAATACCAAGGATACAACACTCACATTCTCAACCAACTGAATAGACCCTTTGGTCTAATTATGTGAATGTGTTGTTACTTTGGCGAATTATAAAATATTTATTGGTTATTAATTATACCATATAATGAACACCAACAATTAATAAATATTTAATAGCTAATTAATAAATGTGTGTGATGTCACTTTGACATAAAATACTACTCCGACCATCAATAAATATTTAATAACTAATTAATAAATTTGTGTCTTTTTTTATGTACAATAATCACATTGAAGTTAGAATTAATAATCTTATACATACATGTATATTATTGAAATTCCTCTGCCACCAAGTTGATCATAGTGGTTTTGTGTATGTCTTTTTTTTTTACAACTAATTCCGTTTAAATCAAGAATAATTATAAATATATTAATGAATTTGAGATATATATAGTGAGATCTAATCAACAATTAGTACTTAGAAATAAAGAAAAAAGTACCTGAAAAGAAGGTTTCCTTGAGGCCAATAAGGTTGGTGAAGGCCTCAGCCGAAGCTGAGAGAGGAACATCGATGTTGAACAAAAAAGGCATTTAACATCGGTTATTTTAGGCTTTTAACATCGGTTATTAACCGATGTTGTATCGAACGATGTTGAAAGTGGACAACTTTCAACATCGGTTGTTGAACCGATGTTAAAATACAATACAACATCGGTTCGGAGCACAAGCGATGTCAAAAGGATACCCACATAGTGAAAATTATGTGTTGAAAACAACATCGGTTTTTGCCAAAACCGATGTTGTTAGGTGACTAACAACATCGGTTATCTCAAAACCGATGTTGTTTGTGCCAGAATAGTCAAAATATGTGTTGAAATCAACATCGGTTATGGCAAAAACCGATGTTGTTAGGTGACAAACAACATCGGTTGTCCCAGAACCGATGTTGTTTTTGCACCTACCAACATCGGTTTTTGCCATAACCGATGTTGTTTGTGCGCAAATAACATCGGTTATGGTAAAAACCGATGTTGTTTGTGTACTAACAACATCGGTTTTTACCATAACCGATGTTGTTTATGCTGTTTTTTTTTATTAGCGTTCTGTTTTAGATTGAACCAAACCTGTAATTTCAAAAAAAAATCCAGACCAGGCAATTTGTATAATTAATAATCAATTATCTATGCTTTATATTGTTATAAATAAAATACTAATTAATGTATAAACAAACATTAAGCAATATATCCAATATACAAATAGAATCCATTAATAAGCTAACATTCTACTAATTTGTTCAGTGCTTCATTTCTAACTCTCAAAAAGTGTCGTGCCCACTGAATGCGAATATCTTCAATTGTCGTTGCCTCCAATGGTTGAGAATCGCAAAATGTCTACATCATATATAAACAAATGTTAGTTAATCACATCGAATATTAATAGTTATAATAAATGAAACCTGTTAAAGTAAACAAATATATTACCGTTTTCCAGTTATCCCTGAATCCCCCATGGATGATGGTCCACATCCAATGCATGACATAATAGCCACACTCAGTGCCTCCGCTTTGTAGATTACACTAAATTCAATATGAAATTTAATAGTGTTTAAGACAAATTATTGTAAAAAAAAAAAACTAAGTAAACATTTTGGATATTCAAACATTGGTTAAATTACTTACTTTTACATTTATCCAATCAATTTTCTTCGATTTACTTGGATGGTTACCTTGCAAGCCCTTTAAAGCACTGGTTAATGAAACATGCAAATATAAGTGTAAGACCAAGATATTCATGTATAATAGGTTCCATACAATCAATTTGTTACAAATTTAAACGTACCCTATAACTGTGGCTTTGATGTCTACATCGGGCTTCTTGTGTAGGGAACAAAACCAGACAACAACATTGGACCTAGGACAAATAACCACGAGTTGCCAATGTTGGCTGCTTTGGAAAATAGTTATTAGTAACAATGCAATCATTATTTAAATGCATTTATTAATAAAATTTTACTTACTTATTTAAGTAAGCTCCTAGGTAGACTTCTTTTTGAGATTCATGTATCCATCTTTGAATGTAATTTTGAGCATGATCTCTCGTATTCCCTGATCTCTGTATGCTCTGAGGCTCAAGGAGTCCATAGACAGAACCATGCTCGAATTCCATACATAAGTCATTCAAAAACCTATTTTTGTTCAAATAAATGTAAATTGTTAATCACTTACAATTAAATAGGTAATTGACCTAAAATTAAAATGTACTTACGTCATCCACAACTGTATAATACTGATATTAAGATATTGATTGCCACTCAATATCTCCCCAACATCACTATGATTTATGTAGATGGGGAACTGTTCATTATGCACCCCAAACAAGCTCGCATCCCACGACACCTGGAAAGGATGTCTGAAAAGTAACAGGCTAACCTGTACCAAATTTAATAATGGATCATCATCAGGGACCGACCTATCATGAGGTTCAACTGGTTCCTTTGGTCTCTGTTTACAATCCTACACAATTAATAAATACAAGTTACTTGTAGTCAACAATTTATTCTATTCAATTGTATTGATTATACCAAAAAATAAAATCAATTAAAGAAGCTACCTCCCGTGCTACCTCCCATGAAACAGGCTTCACAAGATGACTCGGCCATGCAATAAAGGTGTTGAGGGCGTCCCCCACTAATTGAACCTCATTAATCGGTAAAGGGACTCGAGCAGTAGCATCTAGAACCTCTTCAACCCCCACCTTGACCATATCATCCGTCAAACACGTGTGGTGTATGACTGAAGCCCCATGATAAACTCTCCCAATGGCCACCAAGCGGGGAGGCTGCTCATCAACATAGAAGCCACACTGTTCAGTTGTTGTGTCAGTGCCAGGCTCCTCCCCTGAGCGATCAATATCAGTACCAGCACAACTCCCCTTCGTGCTAACACGGGCACCGGAAGGAGCTACATATGGGTGAACATGCTCAGGCGGCTGCTGGGAGGTCATCTGGCTCAACTCCATTAACAATTCTCTCTTAAGCTCATCTTTAAACTCCTCTTTTAACTGCTCTTTAAACTCCTCTTTAAACTCCTCTCTGAAGCTCTCTTTCAAGCTCTCTTTCAACGAAGCCACAAGCTCTGCAGTGATGGATGAAGAAGTATGCGAGCCACGTGATAGTGGTCCAAAGTAATGGTTAATGGTCACACCATATCCAGCAGCACGAACACGACCACCGTGCTCTGGTCGACCAATAGCAGTGGTCAGTATATCCTGACGTCCATGGGGAACAAAGGTACCCTGTATGCACTCCTCCTCTAGGGAATCCTACAAGCAAAAAAAGATAAAGGAGTCAACTTCTGTTGTTACTATATGTAGTTACATTTTAAGCTGCATAATAACTTACAATCCTATCAGAAACATGTTGTGCTGCCTCAGATGTCATCTGCCCAGAACGTTTTGTACGGGCCTTCTTCCACTTCACATGTCGTTTAATGGGAGATGGAGGATCAACTACACTTGTACTCCCAGATTCAGCAGCTTCAGACTGTTTTATCTTCATCTTCTCGGCCATCATGTTTTCCTCAAGCCATTGATAACCCCCACGAGACATTACATGTGGCATGTTGTTCTGTTTCTGGATTTCTTGAGCCTTCTGTCTGATTTTCTGTGAATAATAAGACATACTTTCAGCAAAATAATTAATCAAATTTTGATATAGACAAATTAAAAAACATTGCCTACAACTTACCTGCCAAGCAGAAGTATTACGGCTGGCTTTAAATTCCCTCCACATGTCCTTCTCAATGCCAAATTTTACACAAGGAATCTCATCATCATCCTCATCTACCTCTTCCTCCTCATCACCCTTCTTTTTTTTAAGTGCATATTTCCTTGTAAGGTCTGCCTTAAACTGCCTCCATCTTGTTCCCACATGGGAAATAATTTTCCTCTTAGCCTTGGACGCTTCTGGAATATCAAATTGTTCCTTCAACAGAGAATCATATGTAACAGTCAATGACAATAATATGCAAGTTAAATACATACAATTACTATAACATAAAGAGTTTATTGCAAATACCAGAATGTCCTCCCAAATCATGTTCTTCTTAGTTTCCGGCACATGGTGCCAATCTTGATATGTAATATCAACCCTGTCTCGGGCAGCAATCCCCAAATAGGTCCTGAAATGTGATCTATTTGGACCTGAAGCTTTCCCAGTTGCAGGATCGACATCAACTCGTGGCTTCTCCCCAGACAAACGTTTAGCAGTGAATTTTTTGAGTCGTGTGGATTGTCTAGTCCTCCTGGACGTAGACTCAGAAGGAGCTGATGACTCAGGATGAGGGGAACCTGGTGGTGTACCCATGTGCCTGTTCAAACAAACAAAAAATTAAGTGTTATTTGCAATTGTACAAAGTTTATAAATTGTAAATGGCGATAAAAAATAAGTTGACAAAATTATTAAAGTATACAATAACATAGACATTACTTATATATAACATGGTTAGGTAGGAATGTTCTCCCATAAGCCTTCATCATGATCATGACGATTTGCGTGTACGCCATCCTCCTCATTTTCTTCAATGATGGTAGGCATGCGTGTGTAGAAAGAGGGAGGCTCACAAATATCAAGTGTTGAATCATCATTTTCATGAATAACACCGCTGGTTCTTCCTTGTAGAACCACTGACCACCTTGCATTACAGGGATCTTCGACATAAAACACTTGTTTTGCTTGTTCTGCCATGATGAAAGGCTCGTCCTTATAAGCAACCTTTGTAAGGTCTACAAAAGTGAATCCCAAATCCTCACTCTTCACACCGGTGTTGCTATCAACCCAATTACACTTAAAAACAGGCACTTTGAAAATAGTATAATCAACCTCCCAGATTTCTTCAATCACTCCAAAGTAAGACATGGACCCCAATTTGGGGTTGTTATCTTTTGCACTAGAAAAGTGTTCTGATTCAGCCCGAAGACTAACCCCACTGTTTTGAACTGTACTCTTGTCATCTTGTGACTTCGTGTAGAATGAATACTTGTTGATATCATATGCCTTCCAAGTTGGAACATTTAGCTTAGGCCCATTTGCTAACCACTTTAACGTTTCAGAAGGATCATCAAGAGCAAAAATGGTGTCTTTAAACCAGTTTAAGAAAGTTTTGTTATGCTCAATCAACACCCGATTCTTGTTCATTTTTGGGTTACTTGCCTTCACAAATTCTTTGTGTGCATTTATGTATGGGGTCACCTCATCGGTATTATTCAATATATACAAATGTGCTTCATTCAGTGCCTTGAGACCCATGGTTACAACAAGTAACCCTCGTGTACCCTTACCTCTCACTCTATTCTTGTGACGAGACTCAGGAACCCCGACAGGTTTTGTCTTCTCCATGTACTCTGAACAAAACTCAATAGCTTCTTCTGCAATGTACCTTTCAACAATGGATGCCTCAGGACGGTATTGATTCTTCGTATACCCTTTTAAGATCTTCATGTATCGCTCAATTGGGTACATCCACCTTAAATAAACGGGTCCACATAATCTAATCTCCCTCACTAGATGAACAATTAAGTGAACCATGATGTCAAAAAATGAAGGAGGAAAATACATCTCCAACTGACACAAGATAATAGCAGCCTCATTTTCCAAGTCATCCAACTTTACAAGGTCAATTACTTTGCTACATATTGCATTGAAGAATAAGCACAGGCGAGTTATGGCAACCCTGACTTTGTTAGGCAAGATGTTTCGTATCGCCACGGCTAGAATTTGTTGCATCAAGACGTGGCAATCATGAGACTTTAAGCCAACTAATTTGAGATCCTTCATCGATACAAGACTCCTTACATTTGAAGAGTATCCCTGTGGCACCTTAACATCCCGTAAACACTGACAAAAACTTTTTCTCTCTTCTCTGGACAAAGTATGGCATGCTGGGGGCAAATATGTTCGTTTACCTTCTGACCTTGGATGTAACTGCTCACGTATACCCATCTCAACCAAATCTTGCCGAGCATTCAGACCATCCTTTGTCTTGCCTTTAATGTTAAGAAGCGTGCCGATTAAACTATCACACACATTTTTCTCCACATGCATAACATCTATACAATGTCTAACATCTAGATCGGACCAATATGGAAGATCAAAGAATATCGACCTCTTCTTCCATATTCTTTTCTCACTTGCATCCTTCTGTTGCGTCTTCCCAAAGATATTTTGGATTTCCTCCACCCGCTCATAAACCTGCTTTCCAGTCAAAGGTATCGGTGCACTTACATCCTCTTGTCTTCCATTGAAAGCTTTTTTCAATCGCCGATACGGGTGATATGGTTTGAGAAATCTCCGATGCCTAGTGTAGACTGTCTTTCTTCCATGCTTGAGTTGCACGTAGCTTGTGTTTTCTTCACATATAGGACATGCGTGATGCCCCTTAACACTATATCCACTCAAATTCCCATATGCTGGAAAGTCATTAATGGTACAAAATACCATTGCACGCAACTTGAAGGTTTCCTTGCGATTCCCATCAAAGACATCAACCCCTTCGTCCCACAACTTTCTCAAGTCTTCAATCAACGGACTTAGATAAACATCAATGTCATTTCCTAGCTGTCTTGGACCCGAAATCATCATAGACAACATAATGTATTTTCGCTTCATGCACAACCAAGGAGGCAGGTTGTAAATTACTAGCAAAACAGGCCATGAACTGTGGTTAGTACTTAAGTTACCAAAAGGATTCATTCCATCGGTAGCAAGTCCAAGCCTAAGGTTTCTTGACTCTTCCCCGAAATCTGGAAACAAATGATTAATATTGTCCCACTGGGGAGAATCAGCCGGATGCCGGAGCAATCCATCACATTTTCGACTATCTACATGCCATGTCAGGTTTTTTGCGTCATCTCCATTAGCAAACAATCATTTAAACCTTGGAATTATTGGAAGATACCAACACACCTTTGCTGGAGACTCTTTGTTTGTGCTTTCATCACTACCACACGCATCATCCTTCAATTTGTACCATGACACTCCACACATGGGGCATTTATGCATATGTTCAAACTCATTTCTGTACAATATGCAATCATTAGGGCATGCATGTATTTTCTGATACTCCATACCCACCGGACACAGTATCTTCTTTGCCTCATAGTTATTTTTCGGCAACGTGTTATTTTTTGGAAGCATCGTTTTCAACACCTCAAGCAAATCAGTGAAGCTTTTATCACTCCACCCATATCTTGCCTTCAAATTGACCAAAATTAACACCGCTGACAACCGTGTGAAGTTGTTGCACCCTAAATACAAAGGGGCATGTGCTTGATGAAAAGACTCTTGTCCAACATCTCGGATCATATCCTCTAATCGATCTCCCATTTCAACATCAACAACAGACTCAGTTTGGGACACCGTCGGCATGTCTATGAATTCACCATGCCATATCCATCTTGTATATGTTTGAAGAATCCTGTCACAGAGAAGATGTGTCCTTATGTCGTCCACGACATGTCGTCTCCCATTCAGACAGTTAACACAAGGACAATAATATTTTCCCCCCATATTTGGTGAATTTTGTTGAGCAAATTCCAAAAACTTTTCAACCCCATTCTCATACTCCTCAGTGATGCGAATAGCTTTCATCCAACTTCGATCCATCTTTCTTTTTCTGTGATACTCACAAAATTATATCATGCATGACGATCTCACTTTTTCATAAAGGTGTGGCCCTATCCCATTCAGGAAGACATTTTTTATACTTAATTTGTACGTAGAGGTTAAGTCTCTTTTGTTAAATTTGACGAAATTTTGGCAGCATTTCGCATTGATCTCCAAGTACACGACATGAAAGCAGTGACATCAATTCCACCACAATCAAGTATGCACTTGGAGAACAAAACGAAATACACTAAACCAAAATTTTGTCAAATTTAACAAATGAGACTCAACCTCTACGTATGAATCAAGTATAAAAAAATGTGTCTTCCCAAACTGTCCAAACGGACAATTCAAGATTCAATACAACGATTAATCCAAACTTTCCGTATTAATCATTGTATTGAACCTCAAACGGGAAACTAAGGTTCACTCAAAATGCTTAACTTGCATATAAAATAATACTCATTAATTACACAAACAACTTATACAGCATTATTATAATTGTAACAAGCACTGAAGTGTTACAATGAGATACGTACCTGAAAAGATGCTCACTAACAATAACAAAGAATGCGGTGATGACGGTGGACACGACACAATCTCTGAAGGACAAGAACAACACCAACACAGGTACTCAATGCTCACTGCCTGTAGGTTAAGTTATTACAAAAATTATCATAATTATGATAATCATAATTATCGCAATAGAAATATTAGTTACAATGACAATTACATTTAATACACTTCAAACAGATGATAGGAAGCATACAATTCATAGATGACTGTAATTGTCTTAAGCATGTGGAAATGAACAAATAATTACACAGATATCGTTATGCAGGGGAACAAGTATGATTTTGAGTACACATTATACACATTATATAGACAACTCTTATCCTTATCCTAACAGGAAAAAAAAATCCAAAAACTCCTAACTTTTGTAACACATACAAAACCCAAAATAGAGATCTAATAATGAACTTGATAACATCCACACCCTCCTTTAAGTTGCAACACAATGCTATAACACCAACCACCCGTAACTCTTTTTAAGCTGCACCACAACAAAACAGATTATATCTTCCCCTGCTTCATGTAACAATACCACAACCCAACCAGCTGTAGATCACACAAAAGAACTATACAGCAACCTCACCAAACCACACAGAGAAAGATACAAAACTCATAAAGAAGCACCAATCATACTGGAAAGGAATATAAACCTTCCCTACCATAAATTGCCTAAAAGAATGCAAATCGAAACATGTACTGCCTCTAGCCCATAGCTATATCTATATTATACAATAGTTGTCCACTCATTCTTCCCTAAATTCCCAAACAAAAAAAATCAAAATTTTCCCAAACTAATCTACAATGCAGGACAAGTATTATATGTCAAATTTTCCCTAAATTGATACAAAATGTACAAATAATTTGGACCAACAGACAGCAACAAACATGCGCAACAGACAGCAACAAAATGTTCCAAGTAGTTAACATTCAAGAAATTGCCAAATATGCAGGCAGCAGCAACAGAACATGCCAATTCCAACAGTTTGCAGAGAAGAACACAATGCCATTTGTACGTACCTGTTATTGGCGCGCGACATCACACTCTTGCGAGAAGAACACGTTCGCAAGCAGGACACCTAGCAACACTGACAATGGTTTCGAACACCTTGCGAGATGAATAATCATGTTAGTGTTTGGAACAAACAAGAAAAATCATGTTAGGGCGGTTTGGAACCAACAAAATGGGGACAATGTTTCGTACCTCAATGTCACAAGCCACACAGACAACGGCGAAAATGCAAAAGGGGTTTAGCAATGAAGTGGAGGACGAAGCAATGGAGGCGCGACGTGGAGGAGTCTGAGAACGACGAGGTCGTGGTCGCAAGGATTTCCACAGAAGAAAGAAGGGTTCAGGCGTGAAAGCGAAAGGGTTCAGGCGCGCGCGAGTCTGTGAAAACAAAAGACAAATGGATACTTAACACATGGATAACATCGATTATGAGGTATAACCGATGTTAACGAAGACCTATCAACATCGTTTCACTAGAAAACCGATGTTGAGCATCTCCTATCAACATCGTTTTCTAGTGAAACGATGTTGATAGGATATTTCAACATCGTTTCACACATAACCGATGTCAACATGTTGCTTATAATTTCAAAAATGCCACCGCGTTTCCATATATTGACATCGTTTCACTAGAAAATCGATGTTGAGCATCTCCTATCAACATCGTTTTCTAGTGAAACGATGTTGATAGGATATTTCAACATCGTTTCACACATAACCGATGTCAACATGTTGCTTAAAATTTCAAAAATGCCACCGCGTTTCCATTGACATCGTTTTTTGGTCAACCGATGTTGATCCAGCGATGTAAAAACGCATTTTTGTAGTAGTGATCCTTGACCCTTAAAGCTTTGACAGCAAGGAATGATAGAGTTCTTGCCATTGTAGCTCCTATATATAAGGCAAAATTACACTGATGTGTTGCTGCTTAATTTGTTTCTTCATGCAGATCAAACACTACTTTCATATCATTAAACATCTCTCTTCACGTACAGTATTCTTGGAGATGATCTCCTCACATATCAAGAGGGCCGGGAAACCACCTGGACTCTCACATGCTTTCTCTCACCTTCTTGCTCATTTCTTTTCACTCCTCACTCCCCTCTTCTATTGCCACCCCACCCCTTCAAAAATCAAAACATGCATGGGATCATCATAATCTCATCACTCTCACTTAATTTCCATTTCCCTCTCTCTCTAGCTGTGGATTAATTGTTCTTACACCAAGTTCCGCTACTTGGTCGGTCATATATATATATATATATATATATACATGCACTAGTCTAGCTAGCTAAGGAAATTAAAGAAAGGAAGACTAATTAATAAATATATCAATGAAGACAGAAGGAACTTAAAAAATATATTAATGAAGACAGAAGGAACTTAAATTAAAGCCGTATATCACGGAAAGTAACGTTGACATGCAGCCCCCGGTTTCAATGTCAAAACTAGCTATGTTGTATATAACATTATATTTGTCATAAAATATAGTATTTATATTTATATATATTATATTTCTGACTAACGTGTGGAACCTGAAAAAAGAAAAAAGGATGACAATAAATGAAGGTGTGATACAGTAGAAAATACTTGGTCCTTATTAAAAAAATGAAAGAAATACTTTATCATAATGTGCCTTACTTTCCATTTATTTCCTTGTTCTCATTCCAGTAACTCATTTTTCACTTTTTGAAAATTTTAAATAAGTTTCATCACCATTACACATATTACATATTACATATTACATATCACGATTCCGCTGTACACTGTACAACGGAATCGTGATTCTATTAATAAGTGTACAACAGAATCGCGATTCTGTTTTGCAAGGGGGTGAAACAAATTTGTACTACAGAATCGTGATTTCGTTGTATACTTGTTTTTCACCTCTTGCACAACGGAATCACGATTTCGTTGTACAGTATACAGCGGAATCGTGATTCTGTTGTACAAGGATATTTTGGAAAATCAACAAAAATCCACCCACGGAGGTGGTGAGAATAGCAAAGCCCTTTTATTAATGTAAAAATCGGTCCCATTATTCTGCATTACATAAAAGGAGTTCTATAGCAATCTCTTGTATATTTTGCCTTACCCTCCTATACTTCATTTATAAACAGCATGTATCCTAAACCGCTTTCAAAGACCTGCAAACACTTCAAGAGCTTCTCTGGGATTTGAAACAAAGTAATTGAAGTACTCTCCATAATTGAATGGACGATAACGAAGGGGATGTATTTGGTCATCCACTAACTCAGGGGGCACCTCAATGTCCATCTCTTCCTTTGGCATTGCAAAAACCCCAAACGAGTACCTCTCTTTGCCTCCACTCATCGCCACTCTGTGTGTCACTGCATGAAGTCTCCCATTGCTCCATGCCTGTTCATTCATGCAACAAAATTATAATTAATTATTTAACAAATATTCTACAAGAATTTCAATTCAATGTAATTAATTAAGTAGCCACTAGCTATTATTTTATATATACCTTTAGTATATCACCAACAATGACCACAAAGCCATCTTGGGGTATCTCCAATTCAATCCATTTGCCTGTTTTGGATAACACCTGGAGCCCCTGGACTTCATGTTGGCATAAAATGGTTATGGCACTATTGTCGGTGTGAGATGGCAGGGCAGTCTCAAAGTCATTATTGCTTTTAGGAACTTTGCATTTGATCAATCGTGAATAGCCTGAGCTCTTCATGTTTTCAACATCCGAAATGTAATGTTGGGGAAGGCCATAACCCTCCACAATCATTTTCAGGACGATGAAACTTAGTTCTAACATCTTTAAGCTCATGGTCTTCAGTGTCTCACTGCATGTCATTATGATAACTAATTAATAAAAAAAATATTTTAAATGAATTCGTTATTCTTGAACAAGGAGAATTGTACACTAATTTTTCTGTAACGAATGTTTTATCTTTTGGTCAAGATTATAAATATCTTTCGCAAAAGTAATTCCATCTGTTCACGTGTATTCACACGAGAATATTCACATGTACAACATATAATCAATCATTCTAAATATATTTAATGAATTTGATCATATATAGTGAGATCTATTCAATAATCAGTGCTTAGAAATTAGTCCTTTTTTTTTTCAAGTCAATGCTCAGAAATTAATCTCGATACCAAAACTAAAAAAAAAATGTAACAACTAATTCTTAAATTGGATGGAAATTCGCAGGTATGATGAGTTTGGTGGCTCTCCTATATTTATAGTAATTGAAACCCAGGATTTCAAGTCACAATCAACAATGCCATGGCCTAATATACAACTAACAACACAAGCTAGTGCAGTATACTAACGTAGCCTAATATACAAAGTAGTAATAGGAATTAGAATTAATTAAGTACCAGAAAGGTGGGTTTCCTTGAGGCCACATGAGGTTAGTGAAGGCCTCAACCGTAGCTGATAGAGGAACGTCATCGATCCCAAAGCTTTCACAGAGAGGAATGATGGAGTTCCTGCCATTGTAACCCCTATAAGGCTTTGGACTAATGTGTTGCTGCTTTGTTTCTTCAGCCAAATCAAACAATGCTTTCATACCATCAAACATATCTTCACGTACACCCTTGGGGATGATCTCATCACACATCAAGAGGAAGCAACCGTGAATCTCACACGCTTCTCTCACTTTTTTGCTCATTTCTTTCCACTCCTCACTCCCTTCTTCTAATGCCACCCTACCCTTGCAAATATCAAAACATGGGATCATCATAATCTCACTCTCACTTTCCATATTCCCTCTCTCTCCAGCTGTGGATTGTTCTTACACAAAGTGGCGCTATATATAGAGAGTTATACAACGGTATAGCTAGTTCTAAGGAAAAGAAAGGAAACAAAAGTAAAATATATTAAGACAGAAAGTAATGTATGACAAACACTATTCTAGAAGGTTGCATTAAAGATGAGAGAGGCGTTGCACATCTGTAGTTTCTGATCTCCTTTTTCCGTTAGAAATGGGTTATGTGTGTATGCATTGTCATTGTACAGCTCATACCAGATATAAACAAGCTGAAGTCAAAATTAGTTGCATGTTCTTCTAACTTGTCTTGATTATTGATAGGCTCAAAGAGTTTTATTCTACACTACTCCTATCAAGCTACCATTAAAGACAATAGAGAAAACTAGAAAAAAGAAAATAAAATAACAATTCTCATTTTTCATTGATAATGGGTAAGAATAAGTACATTTATATAGTCCTAAATGATGTAAATCAATGGATAATAATTATCCAAGTGTCAACATCATATTATTCTAACACAAGTAAAATAGAAACTATAATTTATAAATTACATATTTAACTTCATCCTATATAATCTTTTAATCATTTTATTTTGGGCCTAAAGTCCACCCTATCATTACCATCCCCTTCAGATACAACCTTGTCCTCAAGGCTGTGAGATAAATCTGGACAGTTAAAATTGAACATGCACATAGAATGGACCCTTAATGATCTAATAGTATGTGTTATGCCATAAAATTTCAATGACAGCCAATTGGATATTAGGAGGAGGCGCAACATTAGCTTCAAAGGAGATGTGTGCAGGCTTTGACACATGTGGAAAGAGAGAGGGTACATGGATTATATCTTGATCCAATGGTGAGGATTTTGGAAAAGGAAGGGAGTCTTGATCCAATGGTTGAAAGGGAAAAATAACTTTATTTGAAAGTGGTGTATGTGGGATAAGGTTCACATGTGGCATTGGTGATGGGTTGGTTGGTTGATGAAGTGAAATGAGTGGTTGTGATTGTGTTGATGAGGCTAGTGGCTTAGGAATTGAAATTTTTGGGGTAGCTGGCAGGGGAACAAATTGAGGGGCGTGGAAATTTGGTCTTGTGGGTAAGGAAAACATGGACGGTGCAGATGTTGGGTGCAAGACCTTTGATGATCCAATAGCTGAGGGAAATTTGGGAGGTCCATGTGACCATTTAATAGGGATGTACGAATGGGTTTTGTGGGGAGTTGGATCGAGGAAATTTGACGGAGGGGACGGAATGGACGTGGGGAGATGTGGGACAAGTGGATGGGTGAGGTTGCAAGTTTGTGAGGGCTGAAACAAAGGGCTTGGATTTTACCACTGTTAGGGTCTTTCAGAGGCTGGGTGGTGCGCAGGGGGGGCATGAACGTTGTTTCGTTGCACATTTGGTTGGGGATAAGATTGACCCATTGCATTTTGTGCTTGAGGCGGGACGCGAAGAGTTAACACCATTGTATATAATCTTTCAATCATTTTATTTTAGGTCTAAAGTTCATCCTATCAATTATATATGCATTTGGTCTCATCAATAATTTAATTGTGAAATTTTGGTCAACTCGTTATCTTGATATGCTATTTTGACACGCATAAAAAAATATATATGCTATTTTGACAGAAATACTGACAATCTACATCTACATATTGTCACGTTAGTACTTTACTTTCACATATGATTCATTTTTAATTGCAAATGATTCATTTTCACAATTTCATTTTTTTAACTCAATCTACATGAACAAAAATAAACTTACGTAAACATGAACAAAAATATATATCCTAAAAAACAAGGTTCAAATTTTCTGTTTTTAGTAAAACTACAAATGTTGTCCACTGATCAAATAAATGTTTAAACATAGCTAGTTTTGACATTTACATGACGGGGCTCCATCTTAACATTACTTTCCATAATATATGGCTTTAATTTCCTTCTATCTTAATATATTTATTTATTCGTGTATCTTCCTTTCTTATCCTTAGCTAGCTAGACTATTAAATTATTAATTGTATGACCAACTCTCTCTCTATGTATAGCAGAACTTTGTGTAAGAACAATCCACAGCTAGAGTAAGAAGGAAATTAATGGAAAGTGAGAGTGAGATAATGATGATCCCATGTTTTGATTTTTGCAAGGGTGGGGTGGCATTAGAAGAAGGGAGTGAGGAGTGGAAAGAAATGAGCAAGAAAGTGAGAGAAGCATGTGAGAGTCATGGTTGTTTCCTCTTGATGTGTGATGAGATCATTCCCAAGGGTGTAATTGAAGATATGTTTAATGGTATGAAAGCATTGTTTGATTTGGCTGAAGAAACAAAGCAGCAACACATTAATCCAAAGCCTTTTAGGAGCTACAATGGCAACAGCCCCGTCGCTCCTCTTTTAGAAAGCTTTGGGATTGATGATGCTCCTCACTCGGCTGCGGCTTTGGCATTCACTAACCTCATGTGGCCCCAAGGAAACCCACCTTTCTGGTACTTATGTTTTTGTGTTTAATATATCTTTATAATTTCTATAAATATGATAAATTTTGGTTTCAGTCGTAAATTTTAGTTTTAGTCTTTTTAAAATCGGTTCATTGAATTTGAATGAAATTCAATAATGATGGAGAGAAATAGCTATTATTAACTATGTACATGTATTTTTCTTTTAAACTACTTTCTTTGCGGATGGGATGGATCACAATGACATATGCAGTGAGGCACTGAAGTCTATGAGCTCAAAGATGCTAGAACTATGCTTCCTCGTCCTGAAAATGATTGTGGAAGGTTATGGCCTTCCCCTGCATTACATTTCAGATGTTGAAAACATGAAAAGCTCTAGCTATTCACGATTGATCAAGTACAAAGTTTCTAAAAGCAACATTAATAACTCCGAGATTGGCTTGGTACCTCACACTGACAAAAGTGCCTTAACCATTTTATGCCAAAATGAAGTCCAGGGTCTGCAGGTGCTTTCCAAAACAGGCAAATGGATTGAATTAAAAATACCCCAAAATGCCTTTGTGGTTACTATTGGTGATATACTGAAGGTATGGATAAAATAATAGCAAGTGACTACTTAATTAATTATAATGAATTGAAATTCTTGTAGAATATATTTATTAAATAATTATAATTATGTTGCATGAATCAATATAGGCATGGAGCAATGGGAGGCTTCATGCAGTGACACACAGAGTGGTGATGAGTGGAAACAAAGAGAGGTACTCGTTTGGGGTTTTTGCAATGCCAAAGGAAGAGATGGACATTAAGGTGCCCCCTGAGTTAGTGGATGACAAAATTCATCCCCTTCGTTATCATCCATTCAATTATGGAGAGTATGTATGTTACTTTGTTTCAACTCTCAAAGAAAATGCACTTGAAGAGCTTGCAGGTCTTTGAAAATGACTTATGATGCAAGTATATCAAAGAATAATGCAAAATATACAAGGGTTCGTCGTTTTAGAACCCCTTTTATATATATGTAATGCAGAATAATGACATATTACATTAAGATCGATTTCAAAACATAAAGATTCTCCATATATATTATGCATACTTATTTGTGTCCCTCGGATGTTTGTATACAACTACTTTATCATCTTCATCATCGTTATAGAAACATTCTTAAACTATCCTATTTTAATGAGATTTATAATGATATTTTTTTTTTAATGAAAATGGAAGAAAGTACTTACAATAAACAAAAATAAAATTTACACTATTTTAGCAACAAAATGTATATATGCATAACATACCTCATATTAGCGCTCATTTATCACCTAAAGCGTGGATCAAGTTTTGTGAAGATATTTTAGTGTATTCAAAAAGTATTGAGTTCGAATCCTATATATGTAACTATGTTAATCAAATACTCAAGTTGAGTCATGTTAAATAATCGGAGAGAGAATTTTGCTATCTATAGTGATAATATTCAACCTTAGAAAGATTATCTCCCATATAAGATATCTATCATCTCTACCAAAAATAAAAATTATTAGCATCCATCTTTAAAAAATAAAACCATGTACAATATATTTAGAATTAATGTTTATAAACAAAATGAAGAAATGGGTTAATTGATTTCCCGGTAATATCTTATTATAGTTTTTTTTTTAACCTTCACTTCAATCTACAAACAACTGCTCTCCATTTCATTTGCACGTAAGTGAAAGTGTGAAGATGTGAGTTTCCCATGTACTATGTAAATGAAGATGTATCCCATGCTCAAATATTATTCTTTGATATGGTGCTTGTTTAGTTGAGCTTTACATATAATCTTTGAGCGAATTATTCATTTTAAAAGTGATCAATGAATTTTAAAAGATAAAATTTAATAATAACATTTAATGGAAAAGTCAAATTATGATAAAATACACGTGCATGTAAAATAAATTATGAAATTACTAAAATTTCAAATATTAAATTCATAATCAATAATTATTATTCTATACTATTTTATCTCATAAAGTGTATACTATGCACTTTAAAGGAATAATCGACTTTTTAAAGTGATAACTGATTATTAATTAATTTTTAATTTTAACTATTCATATATAAATTTGATAATGGGCTTATTTACTTAATTGTTGAATGAATTTTGAGGCAATTATCTTACTTTTGTCCACATTTGGAGTAATGTTTAACTCAATTAGTGTTAGAATTGTGAATATTTGATTTTTTGTTTAGTTAATTAGTTTTATTGGTTACATCTTAGTTATTTTGTTTATTTTTTGTAGAAATGGAAATTGAAGTTGAAAGAGTTGCTTGGAACTTAATTTTGGAGTCTAAGGAAGTGTTTCATAGACAAATGCGTTTAGTCACCAAATCAAACTGCAAGTGGATCAGCAAATTGACCAAAAGTATATCTCTGACCTAAGGCTTGAAGCTTGAATTTGAGGCTAAACGAGATTCAAACAAATTAAATCAAACCCAAGCATGACTCGAAGAGTGAACCTGAGACTCAACCACGTTCCTTTACTTTTTGTACTGAAGGCTTAAAGCCTGAATTGGCGGCTAAGCGTCCAGTAACTTAAAAATAAGAACTTGGGTCATGTATTTAAGGGGGAGCTCTCATTTTTATTAGGGGGGAATAGGGGGCATGAAAGAGAGACAAACCCATTGTAGAGAAGCTTCCCCTTGGCTCCATTTTCTTCATCTTCTTCCACCTTCCATGTATTTTGAGGCTACCAATGGAAATGGGTAGCTAAATTCCTCCATTGTTTGGGTTAAATGTAACATTACTCAAACTCTTTTATACCTTTTGGTATTTTTTTTATATATATATTCAGTGTGTTTGTGTTCAATGTTAGTATTTTATTTCTTTGTTTAATGCTAGCTTGTTATGGAATGGCCAACCATGGCATGATTTTAGGACATGATTGTTGTTGGAAAATGCCTTCATTGTCTTGAACTGAAACAAAATACCCAATGAACTTAGTGTCTAGGAATGGAGCTTAGTTCATTAGTTATCTTATGTCACCAAACTTAATGCTAGTTCATTTCTTAAGTTGTTGAGGGATCAAGACTTAATTAGGAACTAAAACTCTTTTCACCTAAGGGATTAGGGCTAAGAAGGCATTTATTGGCTGATTTTAACATTGAAATGCAAACGGGATATGTATTGTGCGTTAAAGCAAGAAGAGAGTAGAGTTTGATGAAGTCTAACCCCGACAATACCTTTGTTATCTATTAAATCCTCTGTTTTAAGCTTTCTTTTACTATAAAAATCACAAAAATAGTTTCTTTAACTTTATTACTGCACTTGTTTTTTTTTTAGTTCACAAAAACCAACTAAAAGTTCATGTGTTTATTGCTTTCTTATGATATTTGTTAGCTTAGTTAGTAATTTCGTGAAATTTGTCCAATATTATGCGAGTCCTTTGGAAAACGATACTTGGATTTTCCATTTTATTACTTGTAGGATTTGGTACGCTTGCCAATGAGATAACAAAATTTATAATCCAAAATTTTCATTTCTTACCACCATAAAAAGAATTTTTACTTGATACAACATAGCCCCAACACACTTAGTCTCATAAGATTAAGAATTTAAATCACATATATAAATAATGTAACTATTAATATCACATTATTTATAATTGATATTATAATTTAAACATTATATATATTTAGTTAATGTTATTCACTTTTTTTATGCTTGAAAAAATATTTTTTTAAAGAAAAATTAATAATTATAAAATATATAATTTAAAATATTTTTTATTATTATTATTTTTCATTAAAATTATGTATATAAGTTATCTATAAAATGCAAATATATTTATAAAACTAATATTTTAGATACCATAATTTAAATTATATAAATTTATATTTTAATATTTTAAAATATAAATTTATATAATAATTAATGTATAAATATTTAATTTAATTTACATATGGTTTGGATCTTGATTCTTGAACATTGTAAACCAAACTCCACTGAGGCAGCATGTTCAGAGTGCTGCGAGAGAGAACAAAAGAGTAGCATATCATGGGGGACAAAGACTCAAACTCGATTACTGCCGAGCAGATTCTGGATCTTCTCTACGCAGCTGGCTACGTCGACGCCACAAATTCCGATGCGCCGCCGTCTCAGAAAATCGCCGCCGGTCTCTCCAGGTGCATCGCCGCCATAACGCAAGTATCTATTTCTTCCTTCCTTTCAATCAATTTTGTTAGGTTTTTCTTCTGCGCTCAATCCCCCTAATTCGCCTTGCAGAGACGACGACAACACACGTGGCATCGAGGAATCGTTAAGATTAGTTGGATGCCCGCACCCTCTTCGACCCTCTCAGGTTCAAGATCTCGATACCGAAGCTCTTTTTCCTGTAATTCAATGGCTTACGTCGCACCTTCCGCAAAATCGAGAACACCGTGCCCACGAGGTATTGGACTGTTGCTAATAGTGATCGGAACTTTTGATTCTGGTCAAATGAAAGGATTGGGGATATGCCTGTTTGATTAAAATGAAATGGAAGCTTCTAGTATGTTTTGAGCTATTTTGATTACTTAGGGCATGTTTGTTTCTGTTTTTGAAAAATGTTTTTAATATATATTTTACTAGTAAATAGTATATATGGACCAATGTTATCAGACCCGGCCGGGATACTAGGTCACTGGGTCAGGGGTCAATTCGGTGAGTCAATAGTTGATCCGCATGACTCGGTCTGTATTAAAAGATAATAAAAAATTCAGTGGAAATATGCTT
This sequence comes from Pueraria montana var. lobata, assembly GCA_026413185.1. Lineage (NCBI taxonomy): Eukaryota > Viridiplantae > Streptophyta > Magnoliopsida > Fabales > Fabaceae > Pueraria > Pueraria montana. The sequence continues at coordinate 11,112,596 of CM048652.1, forward strand.
GCATCAAGGGATTATATAAATGTGCTTGCATCAAGGGATTATATGATGTAGAAAAAATAAACAATATAGTGGAAATATTAATATATATGCTGCACATAATTTCAGAGCAAACCACAATTTTCATAAAAGCAAAAATAGAAAGCAAATACCAAACCCAAACAGCCAAACGCACCTAATAGAATGCTGCCTGCCGTGCTCCACTGCTGCATCGCGATTCCGAGGACAGCTGCGCCGGTGAGGGAAGCAAAACGCATTTCAGCCTTCAGGGGTGCTGCCGGCGAGGGTCGCTGCACCGGCGAGGGACGGAGGCTGTGCGGCTGCGCCGCAGCGTGAGTGAGGGAGATCCGAAGATGAGAGAAGAGAACAGCGAACGAGAGGGAGAGAGAAGGGTTCATTTGTACTGCGTGAGTGAGGAGACTGTGTAGGAATTAGGAAATTTTTAATTTCCAAAACGGCGTCGTTTCGTTTTTTTAAAAATAAAAAAAAATGACCCAGCCGGGTCACCGGTTCAAGCACCAAACCCACCTAGTCGTTCCGGGTCGCGTCGGGTCGTATGCATACCCGATTCAAATGCTAACTTGACCCGGTTCCCGGGTTAATGGGTCGACCCGGCCGGGCCGAGCCGAGTCTGATATTAGTGATATGGACTGACAAAATTTACAATGTCATCTAATCTAATTACAAACATGTATGCCATGTATATTAAGTTTATTGACTTTTATAATAGCTGATTTAAAAGTTATATCAACGAAATTTCTGATTGGTTGATAATGCATAGAAATAGACTCTATATTTTTTTCTTCACTTGTATTGTTAAAAATCAGTTTTTAAAAATGTTTTTTAAAATATTTTTTAAAAACTAAAAAACAAAAATTGCCTGTTGCAACCTTTCTCTGCATTTGCCTTGTGTTTATTACTTATTTAATGCAGTGCTGATTTTTCGTATAGGTTTGTCATGCTGAAAATACCATTGAAGTGGATGAGTGTAGAACTTCCATTGAGGCATTGAGTGGCAACTTGGATGAACTGGTTGGTGAGATGGATAAGATGTTAGATATGAAGCTGGCTCCTTTTTTATGATAACATGCCTTCATGCCCCATCCTCCCCTTTTGTAATCTTCTTTGATTGATAATTTTGTGCTTCTCCTGCATAATCTGTTAATTATTAAAAGAAATTGGATAATTGCTTCCTTTGCTTTATTTCTAAGTGCTATTCTTAGCAACATTTACATCTATGCTCTGTATGGATTTATTTGGCTTTGCTTTTGATTTTTCTTCTAATTTTTTGTCTAAAGAATCAGCGGAAGATGAATGTTGTGAAGCAATTATATATTCTACAAGAGAGAATCAATAAGGAGGGTGCTGATTCTGCAGTACAGAAGTTGGTTTCTTCAATGACGACTTTGAAGGTGAATTGTTTCTTTCAATTTATGTAATATTCAATTTTTCAAACTTGCAGTGTAGTGCAGGGAATTTAACTAATTTTTAATTTACAATTACTCTAAAATATAATATTGTGTGTTGCTTATGTTATTCACTCTTGGTTCAGGATCTTGAAAAGCAGGAAAATTACTTTCAGTCCAATCGTGATTCTAAACACTCAGAACATCAAGCTGATATTAGTGAATTAGAGAGGAAAATAACAAATGACAGTGATAACAAGAACCTCTCTGATGAACTACATCATTCTTTAAGTGAATTAATTGAAAAAGTCAACTTGATGAAAAAGGTAAGCCAGTTTTAATAAGTGGACTTGTTTCCTACTCCTTTTATTCTCATTTTGTGGCACTTGATGGTTTTAAATTGTTGCGGTTGCACTGCAATTACTGAATGTGGGCTAATGTGGTTTGTTGCAATTGCAGATCTAGTTGCAAAAAACTCTCAAACTGTAATATTGCAGCTGCAATTTTATTTGGAAACTGCTATTTAAAACCATACACTTCCTTTGACTAGTTCTTGATCATTGCTTATTTCATTGTTTCAACTTTCAATTACTATAAACCTCGTGCCTTTTCCCTGTGTTAGCAACTTGCTGCTAGACTGAGGGATATTGTAGCAGTAAGACGACAGATTGATGACCTTCCGTGCCAATCAGAAGTCATCCAGTATGTTTGTTTCTTTCACCATTCACCTGAACATAATTTCCACTATACTCCTTAAAACTCTTTGCCAAATGAAGTTGAATATGTTCTTACCTAGTTCTAATTATGTGCAACGAAACTAATCCAGGATATTTTCTTTTAAGTTTCATTTGCACATGTTTTCCAATGCCCTTATACTCTTTAAAACTCTTTGAAACACGTGAATTGCTTGATTTAATTTTGTGCAATTTGAACTCACCTTCAACTTGAGGTAGGGAAAATAAGAACTCAATAGAATCATTTTTTACGTTTAAATAATATGTTTTTAATTTTCACAAAACTTTTGTTTCCTAATCATTTGGGGAGGGTTTGATTACAGGATAGGGAGAGACTGATAAGGCTTAAATTGGACCGGAAATTTGATAGAAAGATACCACATCCCTGTTTAGTGTTTTATTCCATTCTTATTGGGTAGGAAGTTTTCTTATCAATTACTTTTACATAAGCCAACTAATCTCTAAAATATACTGATTCATGTGGGAGTTATCTCCCTGCTACAAATGTATCCTTTTATGAGATGAAGTAGAATATGTAATATGAAAAAAGTTCATAAAAAATAACTGTAGATTTTGACCATTTGGTGCATGGAAGAGAGGAAAGGAATGCCATGCATGTATGACAGGGTTAGTTCAATAAGAATGTGGGACCTAGTTGTCAGTCTTAAATATATTATTTACTGGATATTACTTCATTTGTGTCTGTGAAGGTACGAACGCCGGCTCTCAGAACTGTATGCACAAATCCAGGTTCGTGAATTGTCTTGATGAAAAAGAGTTTATTATTAAGAAAAGAGAAAAGTTTAAGTTAGCGGGAGGCTAATATTTTTTATTGTTTATCAAATCATAGTCATGCTAGTTCTAACTTCTGATTGTTTTGTTATGCATGTCCTTGGTTTTGCCTGTGTACAGGGAAAACATCGACAAACTCGTAAATACTATGCTACCTACAATGCTCTCTTGGAAATAAAAGAATTGATGTTAAAGGAAACATCTTTATTGAATTCGATCATTTCCCAGGTATTCATTGGAGAATTGGAAACATGCTGTAAATTTTTCTTTAGCAATTGGTTTGGTCATTTTTTTATTTTTTTTTTGTATTTTCTTTTTAAAGTAAACTATGTAATCTTTGCACCTGTTCTTACCAAATTTTGGTAAGCCTTCTGGTGCGGTGGCTCCGTCGGGATCGCCTCCGTGACTGGTGGGGGGTGTACCTGCAAAGACACTCCGACGCTCAAGTTAGAGGCGCAGAGGGAGAGACAGGTATCATAAAGTGGGATTAGATTTTCGTACCTCGATTAAGATGGATTGTTCTGGTTTTATAGGGTGTAAAGAGATATTTGATAGGGTTATTTTCCTATCAAATCTCCTCAAATCTCGTAAGGAAGATAGAGATAATTCTATCTTCTATCTTTATCTTATGACCTGATCTTTCTATATCTTATCACATGGTAAGATATATTCTTTCCGTTATTATCATCCGAGTCCAAGTGATAGGTTTTACTCGGTCAACTCGACTACTCGGTGGAATGCCGAGTCCGAGTAGTACACATGCCCCCCAAGCTCTGAAGTAATGTAGGAGCTTAAGTAATGTTATACCAATTTCGGATTTATTTGGCCGAGACGAGTTTGGTTCTCGAAGCGTCACGTCGTTTGGTGAAGATGTCGTTTCAGACATATTAACGTCGTAACGGTTCCCAAGGGTGACATTAGTGATTACTTTTTTGAATTTTGAAACGGTCTAGGGATTCCCAAAGGTCTCAAGCCTTCCTAGCCGTTGATTGGCCTAGTGAAGGGTCTTGATCCAACGGTTCGGACCGTTTCGCCCTTTCGTATTCGCGACGTTTGGGGTTCTATATAAAGGGGTACTGTTGACGTTGGTGTTCACTCTTATTTCTGTGTTTTGTCTTCCCGCAAGCTTTTTCTCCCTTGTGCCATTTTGTCCTCCTTCTAGGTTTTTCTTTGTTCTTTGTTCAGGTACGCCCTTCTCCTTTCCATTTCTTTTTCTGGTTCTATAATGTCTTCTTTTTCCGGGGATTCTGGGCGTTCCGGCGGGGGTCGTATGCTTACGCCGGAGGTTCGCCCCATCGGAGAGGGTTCCGATGGTGGTTCTCCTTCGCACCATCCTGGTTCTGATGGAATTAGCGATGGTGCGTCAGCGGCAAACGTTGCCGCCGCGGGTGTCGGGGTGGTTCGTCCATCCGTCGACCCTGCGCAAGCACCTTTGGTTGTTCCTGTCAGGGGGGTGGTAGTTCTAGAGGATTCCGAGGCCACTGAGGATCGTCCTCTTGAGACTCGGCGTGCTCGTCTTCTATTTCCTTCTGTTCCCCAGCCTATTGATTCTAGGGGTAGAAAGGTATATTCTCCTGTTACTACTTCCGGCTATTCTTGGGTGGCTGGGGAGGTAGGTGCATATGCTTCTCGGTATCAGACCGAGGAAGCTTTGTCTGCCTTTCTTGAAACTATTGACTTGTGTCATTCGGAACGCCCGGGTATGGTCTATGCCGAACCTTGTGGGCCCGATGATCGAGTTTTTATGTCCGCTGACTCGCGCCAACCACACTTTACTTTTGTATATGAAGCCTTGTTCTCGGCATTACAGTGCCGTTTGACCAGTTCGAGGCTGACGTTCTTCGGGCGCTGAATGTTGCTCCCACGTAGTTGCATCCGAACTCCTGGGCTTCTCTCCAGGCTTTCCGGGTGCTCTGCAGTAAATTCTTTATAACTCCTACTGCTCCTAAATTTTTGTATCACTATAAAGTAAAAGAGAGTCAAAAGGGGGGTTGGGTCTCCTTGACTGGGATTCCTGGTCGGTCAATCCTTAGTCCTTATACCTCCTCTTGGAAAAATTTCAAGAGTGGTTTCTTTCGTGTCCGACCAGGTCCGGAAGGAGAGGTCGAATTTTTTGATGGCCGTGGGAAGCCGAGGTTCCCTCTCTATTGGACCCGCTCCCCGAACAAACGGCTGTCTTGGCAGGTCGTGGACATGTCTCTTGAGGATCAGGATGACATGATTACGCTGTGTAAGTTACCGCGTTCCTTGTCCTGTAAAACAATCGTGGGAATTCCTTCTTCTCGGACTCCGAGAGAGGATTGGGACGGTGAGTACCTTTTATTTACTCGGTTTTTCTTCTTCTACTTTGCTTTTTGCTGATGTTTTGTCTTTTTTGCAGCTGTGATGGGGAAATTTGATTATAAAACGGCCAAAAAGCAAAGGCTGGAGAAATTGAAGGGTAAGGAGCCCGCTGCTGAGGCGGTTCGAGTTGCTTCGCCTGTTCCTCCTCCTCCTCCTCCTCCTCCTCCGAAGAGGGACCAGCGAGAGGTCGTTCAAGGAGGGGATGGTCCTTCGAAGAAGTCGAAACCGAGTCCACCTGGTGCTGAGGCTTCGGGGTCTGCTGTTGAGAGGCACCCGGCTTTTCTTTCTATGAAAGATGGTCGGACCTCGCTTTAGGGAAAGGACTTCAATCCCGGGGCCCTCATCTCTGCCGACAATCTCGGTCAAGCTGATCGGGATATGTTGAGGGATGCTGGGCCAATGCTTTCTATGGAGGTTGTTTGTCGCTTCCAAGCTCGGTCATGGGCTATTGCTCAGTATTAGGCCGAGGAGTTCGACCACGGCCACCGGGAATTAGCTATGGTGAAGGAGAATGCTGCAAAGGCCGAGCAGGCCCTGTTGGAGGCTACCCGGGCCAACGAGACTCTTCTCCAATCCGCTGAAGAATCTCGGCGGTCCCAAGAGGGAGTGGAGGCTAAGTTGAGGGAAGTTGAAAGTCGTGAGGAGGACTTAAAACTTTCCTTAACTGCTTCCGAGAACTCGGCTCGGGAGTTGCGGGCTGAGGTGGATAGGCTCGTTTCCGAGCTTGCTCAAGCGAGGACTGAGGCTGCCGAGTCCGAGGCTAAGCTGAAAGCCGATCTGGGTGAGGCCTTGGACGAGATTGTGAAGACCCATGAGGCCGGGTTCAGCAAGGCACTTCGCCAAGTTCGGTATTTCTTCAAGGATGCCGACACTTCTCTTTTTGACGTTGACAAGGATGTCAATAAAGAGGGGGAATTGGTTGAGGAGTCTGCGCTTGGTGAGGACGCTCCGGGCTGTTCCATTCAGGAGGGGGGAGATGTTCCTTTTTAGTGTTTATATTTTCCTTGTTTTTGTAAGGCTCGTACCCGGCCTATCGAATAGGGTACTTAATAAAATTTATATTCAGGGCTCGCACCCGGCCTTTCGAATAGGGTGTTAAATGACTTTTCTTTGTTATTCGTATGGTTTTTCGCTAACTCGCTTTTTTGTATTAAAGGTCTACGCGGTTAATTATAACTCGCCTTTTGTATCCTTTATTCGGTTAGGTCTAACTCGCTTTTCGTATCCTTGTGAAGGTCTACGCGGTTAATTGTAACTCGCCTTCGTATCTTTGTAAAGGTCTACGCGGTTTAATTGTAACTCGCCTTTTGTATCCTTTACTCGGTTATGTTTAACTCGCTTTTCGTATCCTTGTGAAGGTCTACGCGGTTAATTGTAACTCGCCTTCGTATCTTTGTAAAGGTCTACGCGGTTAATTGTAACTCGCCTTTTGTATCCTTTACTCGGTTATGTTTAACTCGCTTTTTGTATCCTTGTGAAGGTCTACGCGGTTAAATCTAATTCTGAATAGATAATTTGAAGGAAGGAGTTTCATTAATGAGAGAAATTGGGTGTGCCTCGTTAAAACCTCTTTGACAAAAAACCTCTTGGGAAAAAATGTCAAAGTAGGAAAAAGAGAACATCACCACTTACAACTTTTCTAACTGTAGTAAAACTTTAGGTGTGTCGCGTTCCAAGTTCGGGGGATGGTTTTGCCGGATGGGTACTCCAATCGGTAAGCTCCATTTCCCAGCGGCTCGGTTATTCTGAAGGGGCCTTCCCAATTGGCTGCCAATTTACCCTCTCCTGTAGCTTTTCTGGCTTCCCCGCATTTTCTCCAAACCAGGTCTCCAGCTTCAAAGTTTCTTGGTTTGACCTTGGTGTTATACCTCCTCTCGGCTCTTCTTTTACAGGCCTCTATTCTGACTTGGACCTCGTTGAGCGTCTCTTCGGTCAAGTCGAGTGCATGCCTGAGTGATTGATCGTTGTTTTCCTGGATGAAATTTGTTCTTCGCAGGGAGGGTTCTCCGACTTCTACTGGTATCATGGCGTTTGATCCGTATGAGAGTCTGAAAGGGGTTTCCCCTGTTGTTGACTGTGGTGTGCAACGATATGCCCATAAGATTGCGGGAAGTTCTTCTGCCCAACTTCCTTTAGCGTCTCCTACTCGCTTCTTCAGTTCTCCGAGTATCACTTTATTTGCGGCTTCGGTTTGTCCGTTGGTTTGCGGATGTTCCACTGAGGTCACTCGGTGCTGAATCCCTAGGTTTTTGAAAAACTCTTCGAGGTTCTTTTCGGTGAACTGTCTACCGTTGTCAAAAATCACCGAGTGGGGGATGCCGAAACGGCATATGATATTTTTTCATATGAATTTTTGCACGTTGTGGGCGGTGATAGTTGCCAAGGGTTCGGCCTTGATCCACTTTGTGAAGTAGTCAATTCCGACGAGGAGGAACTTCACTTGTCCTTTAGCGAGTGGAAAAGGGTCTAATATGTCAACTCCCCACAGGGCGAAGGGCCATGGTGCTGTGATATTGTGCAATTCTTCTGCTGGTAGATGGGATAAGTTGCCATATTTTTGGCATTCTTCGCATTTTTTGACGTATTCGGTGCAGTCGCGGCGCATCGTTGGCCAGTAATATCCGGCTCTTAGAGTTCGGGAGGCCATAGCTTTTCCTCCTGAGTGCATTCCACATATTCCTTTGTGCATCTCATTTACCACATATTCGGCCTGAGCCTTCGTGATACATTTCAGTAGTGGTGCAGTGAAGCCTCTCCTATAAAGGTCTTCTCCTTCTATGACATAGTAGCTGGCCCTTCTTCTGATCTTTTTAGCTTCTTCCCGGCTCTCTGGGAGGGTTCCTTTCTTCAAGAAGTTCCATATCTCGGTCATCCATTCCCTGTCAGCCGAGTTGATGTTAGAAACAATTTTTTCGATACTCGGAGCGGATATTGTTTCCTGTATGACAGTTCGGTGCTGGCCTTTATTCTTTGTACTTGCCAACTTTGATAGCAGGTCGGCTCTTTCATTTTGTTCTCTCAAAATGTGGTCGAGCTCGAAACTAATGAATTCGTTTTTCAACTGGAAGGCCAAGTGGTAATATCTTGCCATCTGGGGGTCCTTCGTTTGATAGGATCCATTCATTTGCCCAGTGACTAGTTTTGAATCGCTCCAGCATCTAAGGTGTTTCGCTCCTACTTCCTTGGCGAGTTTTAGTCCTGCTAGCAGGGCTTCATACTCGGCTTGGTTGTTGGATGCGTTGAAGTCGAACCTGAGTGATTGTTCCAGGATAATCCCCTCAGGGCTTTCAATTATGACTCCTGCTCCGCTACCTTTTTCATTCGAGGAGCCATCTACATAAAGGGTCCAGAATGGGAGGGGCGCTTCTGCTACTGGTGCTAGTTCAGCAATAAAGTCGGCTAGGCACTGTGCTTTGATAGGCCCTCTCGGTTCGTACTTGATGTCGAACTCGGATAGTTCTACCGACCATGCTATCATTCGTCCGGCTAGCTCTGGTTTCCTCAGTATCTGTCGTATTGGGTGGTCTGTTCGTACCACTATTGGGTGGCTTTGAAAATATGGACGTAGCCGTCGTGCTGAGGTGACTAGGGCTAGCGCTAGCTTTTCTATCTTTTGATATCTGGTTTCGGCATCTTTCAATACTAGGCTTATGTAGTAGACTGGTTTTTGCGTCTGATTTTCTTTCTGGATAATGACCGAACTGATTGCGTCTCCCGAGACGGCTAAGTATAGTATTAAGTCCTTGCCGGGTTCAGGTCTTGTTAGAATTGGTGGTGATGAAAGTAGTGTTTTTATCTTTAGGAAGTTTTCTTCACACTTTTCGTCCCATCCGAAGTCTTGTTGTTTCTTGAGTAGTTGAAAAAAGAGTCTGGCTATTTCTGCTGCTTTTGGCAAGAAACGGGACAGGGACGCCAGTCTTCCAGTTAGCCGTTGTACTTCTTTTATGTTACCCGGACTTCTCATGCCTATGATAGCCGCGCATTTTTCCGGGTTGGCTTCTATGCCCCTGTGAGTGAGCATGAATCCTAAAAACTTTCCGCCATGCACCCCGAATACGCATTTCTCAGGGTTTAGCCTCATATTATGTTTTCTGATCTCGTCAAAAATTTCGGTCAGGTCTCCTGGATGTGATTTTGGTTCTCTACTTTTAACCACCATGTCGTCGACGTAGACCTCCAGGTTTCTGCCGAGTTGTTTTGAAAAGATCTTGTCCATTAGACGCTGGTATTTTGCTCCTGCGTTCTTCAGTCCAAATGGCATTACCGTGTAACAGTAATTAGCCGTGTCAGTTATGAATGTCGTTTTTTCCTCATCCGGTGGGTACATTGGTATCTGGTTGTACCCGGAGTATGCATCCAGAAAGCTCAGGATCGGATAGCCGGCTGCTCCATCTACTAACTTGTCTATGCTTGGCAGCGGGTATGAGTCTTTTGGGCATGCTTTGTTAAGGTCTGTGTAGTCAGTACACATTCTCCATCTTCCATTCACCTTTTTTACCATCACCACATTTGAGAACCATGTCGTGTACTGAACTTCCCTGATGAAGCCGGCGCCGAGTAGTTTTTCAGTTTCTTCTTTTATCGCTTTTCCTCTTTCAGCCCCGAGTTTCCTCTTCTTTTGGGAGATCGGTTTGGCCTCCGGGTAGATGGCAAGTTTGTGGCAATGGAAGCTTGGGTCTATTCCGGGCATGTCAGCGGCTGACCATGCGAACAAGTCGGCGTTGTCTAACAGGACTTTGGCAATAACTTCTTCGGTCTCGCTTTCTAGCTGAGTCCCGAGTTTCGTGCATTGCCTTGATTCTCTTCCTATTTGGAAGGATTTTACCTGTTCTGTGGGTTCTGCTCTCGGCTCGGTCTCCCTGGGATCTAGGTCGGTCTCCTCTATTGGCGTTGCAAGAGAAGTGCATGCTACGTGTTTTATCGTCAGTTCTGGGATCTTTTTGCCACTGGCTATCTTTAGGCTTTATAAGTAGCACTCGCGGGCTGCCTCCTGATCTGCCTTGACTGTTACTATTTTTCCTTCTGAATTTGGGAATTTCATTGTCAGATGTGGAGTTGAAATTATTGCCCCTAATTTGTTGAGTGCTGGCCTGCCTATAAGGATATTGTATGAAGTGAGGGCGTTGACTAGGAGGTACCTGACCGTGATGGTCTTGGACCCCATCTCATCTCCAAAAGTTGTGAGGAGGTCAATATAGCCTCTGGTATCAACCTTTTCGCCTGCAAATCCGACTAACTGTTCGGTGTATGGTTGTACCTTATTTTTAGGGATGTCTAGCTGTTGGAAAGTGGACCAGTACAGGATATCCACCGAGCTGCCTTGGTCGACTAGGACTTTGCACACCAACCAGTTTGCGACTTCAACTTTGACCACCATCGGGTCATTATGATTGAGCTATATGCCTTCGAAGTCTGCGTCTGTGAAAGTTATAGGTGGCATTTTCTTGTGTACTCTGGGGTTTGTTGAAGCCGAGTTGATTGATCGGAGGCTACGCAGATGTCTCTTCCTTGCCTAACTCGAACTACCACCTCCAGCGAATCCTCCTGCTATTGTGTTGATAACGCCTCGGAGTCGAGTTTCGGGAGGTTTGGTTTGCTGTTCCTAGCGGGGCTCTTCCGTGCGTCGGGTTTTTCTATCGCGATAGTCTTCCCTATCCCGGGTTCGTTCTCGCACGGGCTTTCGGCTGTCGTCTCGGGCGAAGCGTCGTAATTTGCCTTGTTGGATAAGTTTTTCAATCTTATCCTTCAGGGTGGTGCACTCCTCTGTAGTGTGTCCATGTACTCTATGATATCTGCAAAATTTGGACCTATCTGCTTTCTCTGGGGAGCTGTTTCGAGTAGGCAGGCTTATCAGCTCGGCGCTGCAGGCTTCTTCCAGGACTCGTGCTCTGCTATCAGTTAGGGGGTATAATGGGCAAACCTTGCACGGGGCGGTCTGTCGCTTCTAGGTTTGCTACTCCGCTCTCGGTTTGCTCCTGGTTTCTCTCGTTCTTCTTGTTTTTTATAGGATTCGCCTCTGACCCGTTCCCTGAACTTGGTCATTTCTTCCATCTGAATATATCCTGCTGCTCTAGCTCGGAGCTCGTCCATGTCGTGTGGCGGTTTCCTGCAGAGGCTGTCCGAAAAAGGTCCGGATTTTAGCGCCATGAGCATGGCAGTCAATGCCACTTGTGGATTCAAGTCTCGGATCTTGACGGAGATCTCGGCGAATCTTTCCATGAAATCCCTGAGAGACTCGTTGTCTTCTTGTCGTATATTGGCCAGTGCTACTGCCGTCAGGTGGTGGGGTCGACTCGTAGCGTATTGAGCGCCGAAACGAGCGACTAACGTGGCAAAAGAGTCGATTGAGTGGGGGGGAGTCGTGTGTACCAGTTCAACGCTGCTCCCTTCAGAGTTGTTGGGAAAATCCGGCACATGATGGCGTCGTCGTTTGTGTACAGGTTCACCTGTGTGACGAATGCGTCGATGTGCTCGTCGGGGTCGGTCAGCCCATCGTATCTGTCCATGGATAACGGCTTCCACCCAGCCAGTAGTGGAGTCTCCATGATTCCATCTACAAACGGGTGTCGCCTTGTTGTCTCAGGTATCATACTCCGTCTTGGTGGCGCTCACGATCCTGAGGCGGGTCTGGACTCTAATTGGGTCGTTGCTCGGTCTGCCTCGCTCCAAGTGGTGTCTTCCTGCTCTGTTCGATCAGGGTGTCTGTTGGCGGTTGTATGAGCTGCCGATAGTCCGTTGGTAGCGGCGTGGGCTGCCGAGAACCCGTTGATAGCGGCGTGGGCTGCCGAAAGTCCGTTCCAGTCCTCTCGCAGTTTTTGATATTGCTCTCGGAGGATAGCGTTCTCCTTGCAGAGGTCTTCTATCTCCTTAGCGTTGCTCTGTTTCAGCGTGTTAACTTCCCTTTGCAGGGCTTGGATCAGCGGGTGATTCTCAAGCATCTGACGCGGGAAGGGCGCCACGTTGTTGGGGTTACCTCCCTGGGTATCCCCTGGAGGTGGTACGCCCAGGATTTGGGTTTCCCCCTCCTGTGGTCGCTTTTCATGGTTCGCTGCTTTGTTCTGGGTTGTCGTCATTAGATTAATCTTGTTGCGATTGGTGTGGCTGGGAATAATTTCACCGAGCCCCACGGTGGGCGCCAAATGTTCTTACCAAATTTTGGTAAGCCTTCTGGTGCGGTGGCTCCGTCGGGATCGCCTCCGTGACTGGTGGGGGGTGTACCTGCAAAGACACTCCGACGCTCAAGTTAGAGGCGCAGAGGGAGAGACAGGTATCATAAAGTGGGATTAGATTTTCGTACCTCGATTGAGATGGATTGTTCTGGTTTTATAGGGTGTAAAGAGATAGATTTGATAGGGTTATTTTCCTATCAAATCTCCTCAAATCTCGTAAGGAAGATAGAAATAATTCTATCTTCTATCTTTATCTTATGACCTGATCTTTCTATATCTTATCACATGGTAAGATATATTCTTTCCGTTATTATCATCCGAGTCCAAGTGATAGGTTTTACTCGGTCAACTCGACTACTCGGTGGAGTGCCGAGTCCGAGTAGTACAGCACCTATTTGAGATTATTCTTCCACTTATATATGCTTGGCACTTCTGCTGATCAAATGTTATGCCTTAGTTTTTAATTTATCTTTTTGGGTTTTCTTAAAGTTAAATTCTCTTTGGTAATTAATTTTCAACAACTTGGTATTTCATGTTGCCTCCAGATTCATTGTAGACCTTTTGCATTTTGTCTCATTGCATCTTCCTATTTATTTTAACTGAAACCTTTTATGTTGAAATTTGAGTCTAAACTCTCAGCTGCATTGAGAAGCATAAATCATTTTTCATTAAGTATATGTTGAGCATTTTTTTTAATTACTGACCCTATTGGATTTTATCAGCATTATTGATCTTCAGAGATACATTTGTTAGAATATCTATAAAATCTCTCATGTCTTTGTTGCAGTTTCAAGAGGCCTTTAGTAGCACTGATGGACGTATAAAACTTGTTCATTCCATGGAAGGAATTGTCAAGGGAAGTCAACAGGTAATGCTATTTTCAAGCTTTCATAAATGAAAAATTTGGAAGAGTTAACTGCAGCTCTTCAGGTGTTGTGTTGATTTTAACTTGAGAATTCTAAGAACATTGAACAATCTGATTGGGGATAAATTATTTGTCTGAACTATCACATGTTTTTTGTCCTATTTGAAATGTTTTGTCCTTGCATTGTATTTAAAGAACACAAGGCACAAGTAGCTTTAAACGATGTCAGCAGAAGCTTTTGCAAGCAACCTGAAGGCTTATATTTTCCTAACACAGAAGGTATATAAATATTTTTACGAAATTACAATAAAACACTATTGATATATTTAATTAACTTTTATAAGCAACTTTTAAAATCAGTTTTTAAAAATGCATACAGTGCAGAGTTGAGCCACATTTAGGGATGGCAACGGGTCGGGTCGGGCACGGATAGTGGTTACCCGCTACCCGACCCGCCGGGGAAAATCCGCCCCGTTACCCGCCCTGTTACCCGCCGGATACCCGTTTGAAAAAAATCCGCGGGTTTTTCTTATATCCGCGGGTATCCGTGGATACCCATGGATATTTCATATTAAAAAAAATATATTTTTTTTTTTAAAAAAAAGGTGATTTTTTTAGAAGAAATACTAAGAAATAGATCCTTTATGTGCAATAAAATTTGGAAATAAAATCATATTATTTACTACAAGAAGAATAAAGAATCAAATGTGTAGTTAATTGAATTTTCATGTGAAAATTACATGTCTTTAATTAAAAAAAATCAAAGAAATAAGAATCTTATAATGTGATTTTGAATCTCTAGACATAATATTTACTAGTATCAAGAGCAAAAACTAGTGATTTTAAATTATATATATATATATATATATATATATATATATATATATATAAGGGTAATTTAGTAATTTTACGGGTAACGGGTATCCGCGGGCACGGATAGTATGATACCCGTACCCGCCCATTAAACCCGCGGGTAAAAAAAAAATCCGTACCCGTTACCCGCGGGTATCCGTTTATACTATCCATCTTCTATCCGTGACGGATTTTATCCGCGGATATCCGCGGGCATGGATTTTTTTGCCATCCCTAGCCACATTCATTCCTTTCTGCATTGACTAATTGGCGATGGTTTTGATTTCGTCCTTGATATAATTATGATTGAGATAAAAAAATCTATTGAATCAATGTTCAGTTCATGATAATTTTGTAGAGAAAAATCCTAATACTTTTTATTAAAAAAAATCCTTATATTTTCTGTTTGGTTTGGACATTAACATTTGAGTAGACTGTAAATGTGAATTTTCTTTTAATGTAATCTTTCCTTCTGTTAATATTTGTTCACTGAATGTGCTTTCTATAGGTAAGAGTTTTAACTGCTGCACTTATGTGCAGAAGCTAGAAAGGGTTCATGTAGGACTTCAAGAAGAAGAGAGAATTCGTAATGATCTGAAGGATAGGTATGCTACAGCAATTGGTGAGCAGAAACGCTGCTATTCTCTGTTGAAAGCTTTTCAGGTAAGCTTTTTTGTTCATCTGATGGCAGCGTGGGTGGTGCAGACTTAAGCATGAGTCATTATAGTCAATTAGTCACAATAAAATGTAATCATTTATCAAATTGTGTTATTTCTATCTGTATTAGTACAAAAATTAAAAAATAGTTAAATAATTATAAAACGTAACTGAAGAGTATATAAATAGATGTCCGATGCATATACGACATTAATCCAATTTTTATTAGTCGTGCTTCATCGATAGAATCTTCGTTCAAAATTGCTTCCTATAATTCTTTGGCGTCGTTTTGTTTTTCTGGGACTTATTAAATAGGTTTCTTTTTTGGCCAGGGCCAATGTGCGAAGAATGAGAAGTTTAGATGTCAAAGTTCCAAGTGAAAATTGCCGACAAATTTCAGAGGTTGAGTTGCACAAAATATGGTTTCGCGTCCCCAAGAGAGGTTGCGTGCGATCATGCTCGCTCGCATAATAGGATTTTTACCATGATGGTGGATGGATTGGGAAGAATCATATGCAGTTTAAAAGCTGATGCACGAGTTGCAATTATGATGATTAGCATTCATTGATTGCTATTTACAATTTTATTTTACAGTGATATAAAGCATTCTTTATGTTTAGGATTTTTGTATAGGTTTTTCTCTAACTGTAGACGATCCCAATAAGGATAGAGAATTCTCCAATTGATATTCAACTCTTTTTCAAGGATTTAAAATTCTTTTTATTTAGCAATAAGGCTTCTTTTTTTTTTCTTTTTTTGGTTTCCTATATATCTTGTTTCTGAAAGAAGATATTTGTAGGAAACTAAAAAAAAATATTTTTATGAATATAATTTTGAAAAATGACAAATTGATATTTTTAGATTAATATCTGATTTACTAACATAAATTAGGAGTGTTCACGGGCTGAGTTGAGCCTAGTTTGGTTAAACCTATGATCCAATCTAATCAAAATTATACGAGATGGGTATGTGGATTTTTTTTTTTTTGAAACCCAAATCAAACCAATACATTCACATAAGAGTTAATTTGAGTTGGGTCAATCAAGTCTGAATATTTATATTTAAGTTGAAATAAGGACAAAAAAATAGATCATGAAAATTATCTTGAAATTGATTATTTTGACGTTGATATGATATTCTTATTATCTACAAAATTACAATGGAAAATCAAAATGAACAATTGAAAATTTAGGATACTAAAATAAATTGAATTTCATATCCTACGTATATTAGTAAATAGAGTTTGACACTTGGTTGGTGCATCATCTTAGAAAGTAACTAAAGTACAAACTAGTGTCACACGAGATAGACTTTGCAGTGTAATTGAGGATTTATAAACATGCGCAGTTGATCGTATTTCGGCTGTATAAGTCTTGTTCAAATTCCGCGTTGTTTTATACATTAATCTTCCAACTTCATGTTCCTTTGATTTTTAACGTGATCGATCAGATCTAATTCAAGATTATTACAAATTCCTATCTTATCATTAGTTAAAAGATTATGTGCAGGTTTTGCTAGGTCAAAGGTGAACAATTAATAATTAAAAACAAATTTTTGGAAGCTTCCAAAGAATTTATATGTAACTTATTTAGGTAAATGAAAGTGCTTATGATCATTTTATAAATTTAGTTTAATTTATTATTAAACTTACAATTTAAGTTCTTATTTAATGAGTTTATTAAATAAATACTTTAATTAAGTTGTGCATTTAAAATCATCCTTACTCTCACACAGGAAATATACGAATAATGAAGGGGTTTGAAATTTGGAGTGTGTGTTGACTGTTGAATATATCTTGTTATTCTTATTGTATGTTTTTCGTCTGCCATTTCTTCTTTCTTTTTACATCTTCTCCATTGTTTTAGCAGTCAAAGTCTCATTGAGATTCTTCTTCAATCCTTTATACGGTACACGTCTTTGTGGATGTATAAGAAAACTAGGGGAAGGGCATCAATTAATATAAAGGTAATGACTCAGTCTTGCATAATAATAGTAACATGCATGAATCTTCCTAGTTTTTATCTTAGATACGAATTACAAGTGTTTGACATGCATTAAGCTGACTGAAACGCCGAAATTTGTACAGATATAGAGCTGATACAATATTCAGGCCATTATGTTTAAAGTTCTCCAGATTATAATCAAATAAATATAATTAAATTTAACTTTATATTATAAATTAAAGTTCTCATTCTTAAAAATATAATAACTTTTATACTTTTTTTTCTTATCCTGCAATCATGCGTTTTTTTTTTATTGTATAACACATTTTACGATTTCTTTTATTAAATTCACATTTAGTTTAGTTTATTTTATAAAAAAAAATTCTTAATTTCGGAAAATTGTTTTAGAGAACTTTTAAAAAATAAACCATTATTTCTTAAATTTTAGAAACCAATAAGCACCAAAAGTTAGCTTTGGTTCAAGGTTAGGATTTGTTACTTCTTTTCTATTATTAATTATATTATGACACTGCAAAAGACATAAAAATCAAATAACAGATAATAAATTTAATTAACAGCAAGAATAATAATAAATCAAAATTTGGTAGTAAATAAACTAATAACAGACAAATACGTAATTCTAAACATCTCTACGTAAAAGTCAAAATAACAATAGTAATGTGCGAATATTTGACATATGTATTAATCGGTCACTGTTATCAAAAGTTTTCAATTGAAATTTTAGACTTGTTTTGAGAGTGTCATGAATACTTGACATTTCGTGGCGTTTGTGTTAAATGTCAACACTCGCATTACATGTCAACACTAATACTTGACATAACAAGTTCGATGGCTTGAAATGGGTCAAGTCATTACACACCATCTTTATTTTTTTTTATTAGTATGAATCGAAGCCAATATTAAGGATAAAAATATTTTTTTTATACTTAAAAAGTCATTAAATATATATTTTATTTTAAATGGATCAAGTCATTACACACCATATGACAGTAAATAACTTTGAAAAATCTACTTTAATATAAATATAGATATAGATACAAGTGATCCCTTGTGTAACACATTGGTGGAAACGAAAAGTTAATTTTGTATTACCGAACAGTGCTTTATTAGATGGCTTTCTCATAAAATTCATATTTTATTTAAAAGTTGTCATTTCAGTTAGCCATAAACTTTCACATTAATTAAAGTTTTTTCTTCTTAATCTCGAAGTTAAAGATATGAAAATACTACAACAAAAACTGTTATTGCTCGGATTTTTTTTCTTCCTAAAATCAAATTTTGGTATTTTATCTATATTTTTATTTTCTTTCAATTTGATCTATTAAGTTTAAATTTTTTTACTTTGGTTTCTTAAAGTATCTCTTATAATGTCTTCTTATTGTTCTCTTCTCTGATTTGTGCCCATAAGGTTGTGGTTAGCACTATAGCACCCTTATGATATCCTGTGTCTCTCATTCTCTTCAATTTCTTGCTTGTTTGAAGGCTTGGGTCATTTCCAACTCCTTCGATGAGGGCTTTCCAGCTTTCAATGGCTTTCCAAACCTTCAAGCTTTAGTCTCTAAGGTTCAATCATCCTACAAATGTGTTTCTTTGAAACCAAAAACACAAAAATGCATAACAAAACCCAAGAATAAAAAAGAAGAATTATAAATATATCTAGATCAAATTGGTCATTCTATTTGTTTATCACACTGACTTGATTAACTTGGTGATACGTGACAAACTGTGAGAATGTCACGTCATATGAATGTTTGTCAAGCCAGTCAAAATTGACATTATTAGTAAAAAAAAACTAGTGGAATGATCAATTTAATTGAACAAAAACACTATAAAAAATCAAAGTTAAACTTTTAAACATAAGGGATCAAACGGGAAAAAAAAAGACCAAAATTCTATTTTAGCAAGAAAAATCATAACATATTTGTATTATTATTAACTTTTTGTGACTTATAGATAAGGATTGAAATTGCAGGTTTTCGTTTCTTTTTCTTTCCAATTAAAAGCAATATAAATAGTTAAAAACTAACACTCTTTTTTTTTTCTTGATATACTGTTAGTTTTTTTAATTGAGATGACATAGAAGGGAATAGAAAATGAAAACATATAATCTTTTTTTTTAAATAGACTAGTGGTCTTTATGACTTTAATTAGATTTATTTTTTTGTATGATATTACTCTAAAAATATATTGTAAGTTTTTTTAAGTGTTATTTTTTAATTGAGATGACGTAGAAGGGAATACAAAATGAAAACATGCATATATATATATATATATATATATATATATATATATATATATATAATTCTTTTTAATAGACAAGTGGTCTTTACCGCTTTAATTTGACTTTCTTTTTCTATGATACTACTCTAAAAAAAGGTTTATATATGCTTTATTTAAAAACCTTATTGCAAAATAAGTCTTTAAGTAATTTATCATAAAAGCCAGATTATACATTAAAATAAGTTTATATCATGTAAATAAATCAGACTTAGTTTTTATACAGCATAATTTACTTATTTTCACTCTTTCTTATGCATCGAGTTGTATAGTAATTTTAATTATCATAATTTATAGTTTTACATAGAGTTTATATATTATTATTATTATTGACTTATTAGCCAATTACCATATTTAAAAATCGATTAGACCTAACTAAAAACTTTAATGACATAAATCTTTGAGTTAAATGGTGATGCATAAATTATTTTACACTGTCAATCAATCACAAATCATCGTTGGTATGACTTTTAAGGTGGTTATTGTAAAAGTCAATAAACTTGTCATAAAGTCAAATCAGAATTTAAAATTAAAAAAAATAAATTGGACTTTAAAAAAGTCAAACCAGAATTTAAAATTAAAAAAAAAAACCACAACATTAAATCGATGGCTGGGGATTTATTATAGAAGGTCAGAAATTTGCATGTGCTAGAACTGAAACTTGGTCTTAAAATGTGAAACTGTTCCCAATCCTTCCCACCGCGTCATTTTCGTAACTCGATCCCACTAACTCTGATATCTACCACTTCCTAATAATGAACGAAATAAGCAAATAAAGTATCTAGCTGGATATATAAATTAAGGAATTAATACATATATAGTTATTAATTTCTAGTACTAATCAAAGATAGTGCTTCTCCAAAATTCTTGGCCTTAATCTGAATATACTCCTTCACAGTCACATCACGAAAACGAGCAACAGAGTTGAGATCCCTAGTGACCAAAGGAGAAACCACATAATCCATCGGTGGAGAATAGAAATAAGCCACAGAGTAACGTTTCCGAGTCCTATTCACCGTTACGCGGTGAAGGGCACAACGGAACCTTGCGTTGGATATGATGTGTAAGAGATCGCCTGTGTGAACGACCAGAGTGTTAGGGTGAGGGTGCACTGGAACCCACCCTTTTCCCTCCTTGAATATTTGGAGACCAGTGGTTTGGCTTTGATGGAGGATTGTGAAGAGAGAAGTGTCGGTGTGAGGGGCTAGACCCATGGCTCGGTTCGGTTCCGGACAACTTGGGTAGAAATTTAACTGAAGAGCTCCACTTATGTTGGTTGCACCAACCCACTTTCTTTTTTCCTCACTTATGTCCAACAAGTTGAACATTATCTCTGTTAGTCTCTCTGCTAGAACCTTCATTTGCTTCTCATAATTCTCCATCAAATCACTGCACAAGTAAATTAACATGCATGACAATATGGCATGGAAACTTCAATTTATTATATTATGATTTAATTTTCATCTTGATAATTTAATTTTCAAACGATAAGTTTACTTGCAGAGTTGAAGTTTTCAAGACTTTTGTTAACTAGTTGATTTTACAGGAAAACGACCTCTAACCTTGGTATGATGTATAGCTTAATATAAGGACAAAATAACGAGTCTATATATTTTTTAGTTTAAAATTCAAAATTCTCTTCCAAAATTAGCTCGAAGCAATGGCTTTGCTTCATTTCTAGCTGGCCAAACTCAAAAATCTTATTAGCAAAGCAAGTGTTTTTGTTAATAACATAGTATATATTAGTGTCCACGTTGCATGGAAGTGCGCGATTGTACTTACCAAAACGGTGCATAATCATTAGGCCATATCTTTTTGGCATCATGAGAGGGAGAAGCAATGATGGTGAATCCTTCGTGCCACATGAACTTGGGGAAGAACGGTGAAATCCTTGCTCTGCCATACCCAGTGGCACCACCGGGAGATCTAAGAGCCTTCAACTTCTGTTCGGTGGGGAGATTAAAGAGTCGCTTGGCTTCTTCTTCAACCTCTTCAATGACACCAAAGGGTATGCCATGGTTCTTCAATTGGAAGGCACCCCACTTCTCACATGCAAGGCCTATGAGGTCCATGGCATTAGGATCCATGAGGTCTATGATGGGTATGGATGATGATGCAACATCATCATCATTGAATGAGAAATAATCATTGGGTTGAGAGTGAGAGTGAGACCATGCGTGAGAATCAGGTAAGCTCGGGGCTGAAGAAAAGTCTAAGGGAATAATGTGATGGAGGTGGAGAGGGTGTGCTTTGTAGGCTTCAGAGAGAGTCTCCATTTTAATTTGCAAGCTAGAGATCATTAGGGTGCTATATATATACTTGTTATATTTATAAGAACTTAATTAAGGGTATATATTATAAATATAATATTTAGGGGATATATTTGTGTGAATATTAATTAAGGGAGATTAGGTTAAAATGATACAGGTGGAAGAGGTGGCTATTGGACTGAGTTGTGTTTGTATTGATATTGGGGGGAATATATGGTTGAAAAAGACAAAGGAAGGAACAAAGTGATTCTGAAGAGGTTGTCTTAAACAATATTATAAAAAGGAACTGCCAAGATCCGGGTTGAATATCTGGCTGGAAGGGTTGCTTTCCTTGTGCAATGCTGCTGACCTCAGAATGAGAAGCTAGTGCATGTAATGTAACTCAATGCAATTAGGCTCTGTTTGAATAACTTGTCAATAAATTCTTATATAAAAAGAAAATAAATAAAATGATTTTTTTCATAAATTAAAATTAGTTTATACATAAATTAATTTGTAACAATTCTTTCATTTAGTTTTTTGAAAAATTAGTTTAACTTGTTCATAAGGTAATTTTAGTTTATAGAAAAAGTTTAATTCATTTATTTTTGTATTTTCTTCTCTTATATACTAGTGTTTAATGAGAAGTTTTTTTTCAAATAGAACCTACTATTGTTAATTACTTGAGGAATTAATGGAGCACGCATGAAAAAGAGAGTAATTGGGAAAAAATAAGAGAGATAAAAATAAAAAAATAAAAGAAAATGTGTTGTTTAAATAGATAGAAATAAAAATGAAATAATTAGAGGTTTTTCTCCTTTTTAAATATTAATAAAAGAGAGTGAAAAAAATAAATGAATCACATTAAAACAAAACTTTTCATGCAAGTAAATATTTTAATTTAAAATATCTAGACTTTTACTTTATTATTTATTTTACATAAAATGATTTTTTGATATAAAAAATTATTTGATTTTTTAAAAACTTAAAACAAAAAATACTGAACTGTCCCTCCCTCCCATTTCATGCCTCTTGGGAAAAAAAAAAATAAATGGGACCCATCAATCCTTATTTTTTTCTCCTCCTAATTTTTCAACACACACAAAGGAAAGGACAAGTGTATGGGTTCTTATCCTCCCTTCTCAATTTTTTATCTTTTGTGTGTAAACTCCATTCATTTTATAAAAAATTTATAATCTTCAAATTTCTAATATTAATTTTTTTTATTTTTACCTCTTTTTAGAAAAATGTTCAATGAAAGACTATATGAAAAGGAGAGAGAAGAGAAGATAAAAGAATGAAAACAAGAGTGAAAGGTATTACAAGAATTGAGTTCTTACACTTATAATTTATATCCCGTAGCTAAATTAATAGAAAACAAATGTAAAATCTACAATTATATTCTATGTTGAAATAATACTATAATTAATGTGAAATCAAGGATTCAAGGTATTTGTTTCTGACACCTATTCCTAGATTTCCGTAACTAGTTGTCTTTATTGGTCAACATACTCGCGTGTTAAACTGTGGATTTTTGCGGGCTGAGTTTCAGTCTTTGGGCTTAAGATCTGAATTCAGGTCCAGATCATAACTCATAATAAGCTTTAACTTTTTCAGCAATGCATAAGTTGACCAACACCCCAAAAAACAAAATCAACGCATAAACATATTTAAAATCTAGAAATAACAATTGTGAACTAAAAGGGGCACGCATTTATCACGTAGCTATACCAAGTTCAACACAGAATTTACCGACTTCTTTTTTTGGGGTGAAATTTACATACGTATGATTTTTATAACAAAAAGTTGAGAAATATGACTACTTCATCATGTGCATAATTATGTAAGAAAATCGCAGAAAAAATGGGTGATTAAAAAATTTAAGTAGTGCCAAAAATCATTTTGCGTAAATTTTAATTATCAATTAATTAATTCACAGAATCAGTTTCAAAAGGCAGATACGTACTAATAACATGCCAAGACTTGGTGGCAGAGCAACGTGTAAAAGATGAGGGCACAGAATCTCGATCCTGATAGAAAAGGAAAATGTTTTGTCAACACTACTCCAAATCTCATCTATACCATACCTAGAGAGAGATTGAAATAGAAGAGAAAGAAGTGATAATTAAATAGATAGATATAATATGTGATATGAAGTGATAAGAAGAGAAATAAAAAATAATTGAGAGTGTCAAATAGGTGTTTATAAACTATATAATATTAAGATGTGTCTTGTGTCCATATATCAATGTTGAATAAAAAAAGGCAATAATAGCATAGAAAAAAATTAAAAGATTTTAGCAACATCTTGTTGTAAATTCTTTCGAAAACTTCAAGTGTTAGAATCTTCTAATAAATTGTAGTTTACTTTCTAAAATTGTCTTATCATCCAAATAATAATAAAAGTAATGTCTGAAAAAAAATACGTACAAACTTTATATGCGTGAGTCATGATATTCTTAAAATATTATAATCTTTCATATATCAGTGCTCTCGTAACATGTAAGGCCCTGACTCTGCCAACGTAACGCTAACATGCATATATATAACTTTGGGGTAGGTAAGAGTGTCTTAATATTGCTTATAAAAACAAAACAAAAAAAGAGTGTCTTAATATTGATAAAAAAAAAAAAAGTTTTATATGGATTTGTCTCATTAAGTTTATATGTGCCAGGACATGACAGAGATCTTTTTGATGGGGACAAAACTTTGTTATTATTTATATATATATATATATATATATATATATTATTGAAGGCTGCCAGCATGCATATGGAGAAGTGTGAGATATGAGATTGATGCCTTTGCCTTAAATAAAATAAATAAATAAAAAAGGATGATTCAATTCACATAAGGTTAAAGTTGAAAAGTTGAGATGGGAATGCTTGTATCATATCACAGAGTATATTTATTTATTTGTGTGTTGTTGTTTTATGCGGAGCAGGAGTTCCAGGTTGACAAGATTGCTTGAGCTTCTTTCGCAGGTCTCGAAGAAGGAAAGCCATAATTGCTTGAATGAATTGATGGGTGAGTGATCTGATGGAAAATACGTGGGACTAGTGTGTGTGGAGTCATGTGTTACATGATTAAGAGAAACAAATAATTCACATTGAGGTTCAAATGTGTTAACTGTTTATCATCATGCATGAATGAACACTATGTATCCGTGACCCACCAATAAAAGTTGACCTTTTTATGTGTCGATCGAGAAAGAGTGAGAATGGGATTTTTTTTTTTTTTTTTTGGTATTGGGGGATAAATTCCATTTTTTTCTTAAAAAGTTGAAAATCATCAAACCCGTAGATTTTATGAATTAATATTCCAATTTAATAAGTGGTTTTAAGTTTAAATATATAATTGTATTAAATATTTAAAGAATAATATTGATACTGATCATGACTAAAAAATTACATCTTATTCGATTCTTTATTACTGAATTGATTTTTTCGTTTTTTATTAAATGGGATTGATTTATGAACATCTCTAAATATATATTTAAATTTTAAATTACTTACATAATAAGATGTCTTTATATATTATTTTTCTGTCTCATAAAATATCAAGACCCATCCTATATACTATATAATAATGAATTAGTTTTAATGAAATTCTTCAATGCTTACACAGAATATTTGGAGACAACCATAACATATATATGTTAAAACTTAAAACAGAGAAAAATACAAGTCAAATTGGTCCGTGCTGTGCAGACAAAATTTCAATTTCATTCCGAATAAACCCACTAACAAATCCAATAACCATGAGCAAGGAAGTTGGCAAATCACATGCCACCGACGCTGCTTTTTTTTTTTTTCCTCCCCCTATCGTCTGCATGCACACACACAAACAGTACACCATGTCAGGGGAGATAATTAAGCAATTTCTAAGATTAATTTTGTAACTTATATACACGTATTAATTGTTAATTTATAAAGTTTGGATTCTGAGTTGAGTCAGATTAATATTATATTTGTTAATCCAACCTAACTTAGTAACCTTATTTAAGTTGTGCAGCGATTCTGCCAAACTGATAGCCCAATGACATAAAATAATAGGCAATACACACTTGAAATTTTGTCTTTTCATATGATTAACGAAACTTTGCATATATTATTTTTAATATTAAATAGAATAAATATAATAAATAATTATAATCGAAGATTTTTTTTACTTACCCAATCCTTCTCTAGTCAAATTTGTAATTGATGGTAAATATCAGGAAGAAGTGTTTGAAAAGTATTACCAACCCACGCATGTATTAAAAAAATGATTGCGACTTAATCTTAGGATAAAAATAGCTCGGTTAATTCGTCGAATATTTATATGAGTTAATTTATGGGTGTATTTAATACACGTTATGATACAAGATAAGAAAAATAGTACAGAACAAATACTCAAGTTATAGGTTACTGGACAATTTTTTATGTTATACATTATTTGATGGAGAATGAACGGTAGAAACAAAATAACATAAAATTTACCGGGGTACCCTTTTTAATAAAGTATATGAAATGCAAAATAAACTGTCGACAACCATGTCCATGAAGCAGCAACGGCAGCAGAACGTGTATCTTATGTAGTTACGCTTTACTTTATTCTAACGTGTAACTTCTCCTTTTCTACCCTTTTCGGTTTATATTATTCCAATCGGATAGCAGGGGCAATGATATCAATTGATGATACAGATTTGTCAACAAGATTTTTCAACCTTATATGGGCAATATATTATCATTTCAAATGCAGCAGCTTTGCAATTAAATTCTCAGAAAAAGCAAACTCTTAATTTTGCTCCAAACTCCTAACCATGGGCTAGCTTATGAAGCCAATTTGGGGTGTTGCTATTCTCACCTCCAAAATTGCTATTTTCACCATCCACTTGGATGGCTTTTTATTAATTTTCAAAAATGTCCTTTTCTACGGAAACACGATTACTTTATACACTTATATAACGGAATCGTGTTTCCGTTGCAATGAATGGGGTGTCAAACAAAAATACACAACGGAAACACGATTCCGTTGTATAAGTGTACAACGGAATCATGTTTCCATTGCAATAAATGGGGTGCCAAAAAAAATACACAATGGAAACACGATTCTATTGTACAAGTGTACAACGGAATCATATTTCCGTTGCAATATATGAGGTGGGAAAAAATAATTCAACTGAAGCACGATTCTGTTGTACATTTGTACAACGGAATCGTGTTTCCGTTGTAATTAATGGGAAGAAAAAAATTAAACAACGGAAGCATGATTCCATTGTACAAATGTACAATGAAATCATGTTTCTGTTATAATAAAGGGGGGTGAAAAAACATTATAACAGAAACACAATTCCGCTTTATTGAATATTCAACGAAAACAATGGAAATTCGTTTCCGTTACATCTTTTTTTACATCCTTTGCCGAAACGGAATTGCATTTCCGTTATTTTGTTATCTTGAATGAAACGAAATTACAATTCCATTGATATAAAGAATCATATTTTATCATTTTTTCTATTTGTACATCTAATTTCTTTATTTATCATTTTTTCTTTCTGTCATCTCTATTTTTAGGTTTTTAAAATTTAATTTTAATAAATATGAATATTAAAAAAATTAAATTTAAATTTCAATAGCCATGTTAAAACTTAAAAATCCATATATATAAAATATTAAAAATTTAAATTAACAAAAAATATAAATGGCTTAAATGCAATTTTGATCCTTCTATTTTAAAATAAATACATTTAGTTCTCATATTTTTCAAAATCCACAATTTTAGTCCACCTATTTTAAAATAGAGATATTTAGTCTTTCAGTTTTGTAAAATTCGCGATTTTGGGTACAAAATTACGGATTTTAAAAAATAAGGTGATCAAAATTGCATTTATCAATTTTATAACATAATATATATATAACATAAAAATCAACTTACATAATAAATACATATAATATATACATATATTACACAATTTTGAAACAATTTAAATTAAAATATATCTACACAAAATTTTAATAAAATTTAAAGTTAAAAAAACAAGAAAAACATGAAGTATTATTTGGGGGTGTGGAGAAAAATTGAGGAGAGGGAGAAAAGAGTGTCACGGTCAGAAACAAAAGGAGGGGATGAGGGGTGTGAAGAAAATGAAAAAAAAAATGGAGATAGAGAAAAGAGTGCAATGGAAAGAGTAGGGATGACAATGGGTAAGGTCTGGGTAGGGTCCTATAGTACCCATCTCCATACCCGCGTTTAAAAAAAATACATGTACCCGGTCCCATACCCGCGAGGGTAGCAACTTTAATCCTCATCCCCGTACCCGTTGGGTACCTTTATACCCATACCTGCACCCGCTACCTGCACTTTACTTATGTATGAAGTTAATAAATCAATAAAAAAAATAGGCTTAAATGCAATTTTAACCCCCTATTTTGCACAATCCGTAATCTTGGGCTCTCTATTTTAAAATAAAAAACATTTAGTCCCCCAATTTTGTAAAATCCGTAATTTTGGTCATTTCATCAAATTGAAAACATTGACAGTTAAGAGATTAACGTTGTCCTTAACATGACCCAAATATAATGATGTAAAAACGAGATTATTTATTTATTTTTTTAATTATTTTAAATACTGGATAATAATTATTTGTTTATCTACGTCACTAAAATACATGTCATGTCGATTTTAATGATTGGGGTAGTCTTGAGTCCTAATATAAAAATCACAAGTCTTAATTATTTATTTTAAACTAGTTATACGTTGTTGAAACACATAGCACGTCGTAATCAAATAAATGATATTACCTTTTTTTAAAATATATTTTCACCAATTATTCTACTAAGTATTTAAAATAATTAAAAATTGAATAAATAATCTCGTGTTACGTTACTATATTTGGACCACGTTAAGGTTAACGTTAATTTTTTAACAATCAACGCTTTCAATTTGATGGAAGGACCAAAATTACAAATTTTACAAAATTGGGGGACTAAATGTCTCTATTTTAAAATAGGAGGATAAAAACTGCGGATTGTGTAAAATAGGGGGACTAAATGTCTCTATTTTAAAATAAGGAGACTAAAATTGTGAACTGTGCAAAATAGAGGGACCAAAATTGCATTTAAGTCATAAAAATATTAATTAAAAAATTACTACAAGTAAATTAAAAATTCACACTTAAATAATTCAAACTTAATATTAAAAACATCCACACATAATATTAAAAATATAAAATATAAAATTATTGTAAGTTATAACATAAATCTTTTATTGTTAGTGTTAGTTTATGGAAAATATAAATTTTTTTTTACAGAAAAGTATATATATAACATAATTATTTATTTAAGTTATTTTAATTACATTGATATATATAAATTATTTTAATTACATTGATATATATATATATATATATATGGTATGTGCGGGGTGGGACGGGTACTATAGTACTCGTACCCGCACCCGTACCTGCGAAAAAATGCGGGTAAATACCCGGCTCCATCCCAATAAACGGGTATTTACTCGACCCGTTTACGGATATTTTTTAGGGTATCCGTAAGATCTGGGTACACTTTGCCATCCCTAGGAAAGAGAAGGAGGAGGGGTGTGAAGAAATGCTAACAGGGGTAGGTATGTCTTTTCATAGGATTTTTAAAAATAGGGGTGAGAATAGCAATTAAGGGGGTGAGAATAGCAACCCCAGCCAATTTTGATGCAGCACTGAAGGTGTTTGAACTAGGCTAGGTCCGTCCTTTAGGATCCGTTAGAGATAAAAATAGAAGGAAAGAAAATAAAGAGAAAAGAAAACACGAATAATAATATCTTTTTCGTTGTTTGATTGGAACAAAAATTGAAAAAAAAAATAAAAAAAATGATTGACTTTTAGAAATAAAATTTTAAATTTTTCGTTCATTTCATTTTCCTTCCAATTTAAATTTTAAACTTTTCTTTTTCTCATGATTTTCTTTCCCTTATACCCAAACGTAGGGTTAACTTCACAAATGAATGCAACATCTCTAACTCCCATGCCGACAGCATCGCAAATTGTTTCAACTTTCAACGTCACCAACTATAGACTATAGTGTTGACATTTGGCTTGTCAAGTTAAAGAGTAAAAAGAAAAATAATACTATATTCAGTTTTGATTTGACATTAATTATAAAGTAAGTCTCCTACCGTGGTAAAGAAGTGTGGACCGTTAAATATATTTATTAAAATAATGAATGGCTGAGTTTTTTTGTATTTTTTTTTTTGCCTTTTTATTTTCTCTTTCCCGAATTATCAACTCCATCATGCAACTGCACCGGCACCTCGACTCGATGGGTTCCGCCATCGAAGAGGTTCTTCATTGGATTCTGAGTTTGAACGGCTGTGAGGCTTAGTAGAGATCAGTTTGAACGGAGTCCACCAATGGCAGTTTCCATCGAAGATCGTGACAGTTGTGGAGCAGGAAGCTAACCACAACGGGAAGGGTTTTTAGAGTTGTTCACTTTTTTATGGCGGAGATGCACTTACAGAGAGAGATATGCAACGTTGAAGGAGGGAGTAGAAGGATAATTTGGGAAAAAGATGATAAAAAGGAGAAAATTAAAAAAAAAAAATATAAAAAATCTCAGTCATTTATTATTTTAATAAGTATATCTAACGGTAAGTAATTCTTTTCCATAGTAGAAGACCTACTTTCTTATCATAGAAGTCGTCGTAATAGTTTATATAAGTTATATCAGTATAATTTGATTCATCATCTCTCTCTATTTCTCTCTCTCTCTCTCTATATATATATATATATATTATTAACAAAATGGCAAGCATCATTCACTAATTATTATATATTTTATATGTTCCTCCTCCTTTATAGCCCTTTTTGAGTTGAAGTAAAGAAAATTTCTAATTTTTATGCAGATTATAAAAATGTTACCTTATTTTTATTTTAAAAAAATTGTATAAGAAATATCTATACTCATTTGAAAATAAAAAATCTCAAACCAATGTGATCCGAAATAGATGCAAAAATTAGGTCGTAAAGTTATTCCGGCTTGTGCACCAATTGTTGAGAACCAATAATTGAAATGAAACTATAGCCATTTTATTATATGATAAATTATACTTTACTCCTTATGATTTCATATTATGTTCAACTTACTGTATCTTTTACTATCTCAAAACTTTTGAAATATGAGCTAGAGTAAAAAATTCTCTTATTTTTTGATATAACCACAACTTCAAACTTATTAACCACAGTTCTAATCGTGGTTATAGCATGCTTCACAGTAGTTAATTAGTTATCTGGTAGTTTTGATCCATGCGTGTATATAAAAGAGCAGTCCAGTGTACAATGATTACAAGTCGAATTAAAATAAAATTTTCACCTTTTTTTTCATCATCTCTATCATCTTATGGTATCTTTTAATAGAGTTTAAATGGACGCACAAGACTAAAGTAATCGCATAAGTCAGCTTTCATAGAAATTATTCCTATAAAAGAGCTACCTCTCCTAATAAGTTGGCTGTTTAGAAACTGCAATGAAGATATTTCTAACATTGAAAGCACTTCACAAATTATCTTGATATATCTATTAGGCTTCTTTAAATAATCATCCTACTCTTGCTCCCCACATACATTGAAAAAAGGGGAAGGAAAGACCAAATTGGGAGGGGGATGGAGTTGAAAGATCTGAAGAAAATTTGACAAAGGAAGTGGATCAGGATAAGCCTTCCAATAAATAAGAACACAAAACCTTTCAGCCTCAAACTCCTATCACTGTGCTCTTTTGTCTTCAGAACTGGGATCTGGTGGTTGGACCGGATTTCTTGTATCTTTCACAAAAATGCTTCCTTGGTGTGCCCCTATATTCAGCAATGTCAATCAGTAACAAATTGAATAGTTCAAAAGATGAGTTGTTATAGAGTAGTCCACTTGAGTTTTGGACCACCCATGGTCCACTTATTTTTATTGGTCAATGAATCATTTAAATATTATTTAAAGTTCTCGGAATTTTACATCATCATATCCAATGGCTATAAATGTGGGATCACCTGTGGTTCTGGACCACCATATACATTTCCATAAAAGATATTTTGACCTAAAAGAAGGGAAGCATATTGCAACGGATCATGTCACAACCAAAATCATGAAAACATTTTGAGTTGGTTTAAGCAAGGTATATAATGTGATAGGTATTCAACAGGAGGTTCAGTATTCTCCTATTGTTATGGGGTGAAATATCTTTTATTTTGTAAACAACAATATTGGGAGGTATGATATGACAATAGAATGTAGCCAAATCAAACCAGGTAGTATGTTTGATTTTGAGGATTACCTGCCGGAGTAGTTACTCGATCACCAGGTCCGATGGCATGGCTAGAACTGCCAGTAATAGACAATTTCCCATGAAGCTCCTGTGGGAATGCCACATTACTCACTACACCTGTTTCATTTTCTCCGCTATGCAAGTTACCATCATTAACCATCTTTACAGCAGATTTAGGCGAGAATGCAGTGGACCAAGATCCTCCATTTGACCCAGCTAAAGCCATTATAACATCTGCCTGCATGCATCAGAGAGCATGCAGAAGTCACTACAACACGAAACCATACTACATATTTTGCATGCATATAAATTTCAGATCAGAGGAATGACCCAACAGAGTGAAACATAAAGGATAGTCTAATATAATGACTTATGAGGCTTTGAACTTTGAAGACAAAGCCAACCTACATGCTCTTGAAAACTTGCAAGAATATCATAGCTTACTCTCACTTAAATTCAAACCTAGCAAACCATGAAAACAGACTTTCCCTTTTACTGAAAAATTGGTTTTTGATCAATTGATCCATGTAGTGATTGTAGTTAACTCCACATAGTGGGATAAGGCTTGGTGGTGGTCGCTGTTGTTGTCTATTGCACTAATATATACTATCTACAAGATAAGTTTGTTACAGATTTACAGAAGAATAATAACTCCGCAGAAAAGCTAACAAAGTGAGAATTAAGGGTACATCAATTTAACAGATTCTCAGTTTCTCACTGTATTTTGATTAGGGTTGCCCAAAGGTCAGACAAACCAAACTCATTCCAATTCTTGTTCCAATTAAAATTGTCAGATTGGATCAGATTCAACAAGGCACATTGGGTAGAATTACCTTAAACCTAATATAATTGGGTCAGGTATCAGGTTTACATACGCTGGACATATGTGTGTGTGTGTATAATCTGAAATTTTTACTCTCTTAATACAAAAATTAAATAAGTGTAACCCTGCATCAGGTTATTTGAGAAAAATTTACCAACACCAACCCAATCTCAAATCATCAAATCGGCTAATTTTCCTTGACCAAACCTGTGTGCAGCCCCAATTTGATTTTAATGTTTTAATTAACAAGAAAGATTCTGATTCTCCAAAATGTACTACAACAAAACAATAACATTCGGAAACAATAATCAACACTTCAGAATTAATAAGCAGTATCAAGCAAGATGTTCAGCAATTCAAAGGACTTCCAGCAGATGTCGCTTTCATTTTATAGAAAAAGCTTTTGACAGATAAAATAATTAGTGGCCTCTACAGGGGTTTTCCCCCCTTTTTTCCACTAGGAAATCAGAAGCATTGCACCCCACCTAATTGAAAGAGCATTTAGTTATCAAACTCTGGTTTTATTTGATTCCAAACTCTATAAAGCTGTATCATACCATCATTATTTGGTTGAAGTTTTGTGATACCTGTCATGTGTAAGAACTATCACCTAATCCCATTAGCCGATAAGGCAATGATTACACACAAACTCAGAGACTTGGATCCTCTTGAGTGAAAATGTGTATCAAGTGTGGATGTATATACCCTTTTGAATTAAAGTATCTTAAAAATTTAACTAGTTTTAAATCAACGGTGGATATACACCTATAATAACAATAACTAGTTTTAAACCAAGAACTCAGCAATCACATCAATGTTAATAACAATATATATGTAAATGAAAAGAGATTTATAGAAGAAGCTAAGCATAAAACACACAGATTTGCTCGATTGAATTAATCCACATAATAATTATAAGGGGATAACAGAAGAGAAAATTGATGCAAACCAGTAGTAAATGCAAACAAATTTTGGAACTCAAGGCAATCAAGAGATCCCAGAGCTGCATCCCATTGCTGCTAACATATCATTTCAGGACAAAGAGCATACTGCTATGAACTAAGTATCCCAAAAGCTTAAGCTACATGAATGGTTTCATACTATATTAAATCTTTAATGTGCCCTCTCATGCAAGAGCCTTTTGGACTTAAAGGGTGAACAATGCAGAGGTCTATCTACATTATGTTTAAATTCAACTCCCCCCCAAATATCCTTTTTCAATTTAGACAAATGGAGACTGTTGAAATTACAAGGATTTAGATAGAGAAGGCATATGTGAATATTATTTTGCAGAAAACAATCCTAAGATATCACCTAAGATACTCTTAAATATTCTAAGTTAAATATTCTAAGATACAACATTGATATTAGGAAATATTTTTCATATATTCCAAAACTCTCCTGTGAACTATAGAATACAAAGCTTAGATCTTGTTACAAATGAATCCTTTAAAAGGGAAAATATAATAGGGGCTCCCCAAAACATGGGTGAAAGGGCAACTCAGGGATGCTAGAGATATCAAAGAGATGAGAATTGCTGAAAAGACAGCTCAGCAAGATATAACCAATAGCATAAAGAGCTGGTAAGCAAGGAAGAAGAGACTTTGATGGAATGATATAATGGAATTTCCTAGCAAGCAAATGCATAGCAACTAGCAAGAACTAAGACTTTTCAAAATTCATCAAGATACAAGCTGAAACTTACATGCATTTAGTTAAAAAAAGGAATATGTTAACATTATTTGCAGTGTGTTGGATATCTTACAAAAGACAATAACAATCCCTATCTATTCTTGTAAATAGTTTCTTAAATCCATAGTTAGCAATCTTGGATAGTGGGCAGAGCAGCTTTAGACCAGATTGTGCAATGACTAGGTAAAATAAGTTGTAGAAACTAGAAACTACAACATAAGTGTGGTATGGAAATCAACTCTTAATATGAATACATGTTTCTCAGATAAATAAGAATGATAGTATAAGTTCCAATGAGCGCTTAAAATTTTCCAGCCATGTGGCTTTGAAGAAAATGTGGTCTCCATACTCTTACAAAGAGTGATTGTCAAATCACCCCAATGAGTAAACCATTGTCACAACCTAACAATCCCCAAAGCTTAAACTATTAGGTGAAGACAGATGAATGGTTTTATTTTACATCTCTAACACACACACACCCCACAATGCACAAACCTACCAAACTTGGGCTGAAAGTCAACCTTTTATTAGAAGAGTGAGGGCAGCAAGGATCAAACTCTAAACCATTAAGTCATAGAGGCTCTAATATCATGTCATAAACCAACAATCCCAAAAGCTTAAAGCTATATTACCTCTCTAACAATCACAAACTAAATTTTAGAGCACAACTTGTTTCATATGATGATTCACAAATGCAAACTAATTTCAGGCCTTATTTCACAAAATGCAATAGTTTTGATCGAGGAATCAAGGGAAGAAGCTAACCCTAAACTTGAACTTTGAGACAGACATTGAAATCAATAGACTTTCGCTTGCATAAGAGTAAGACAAAGTAAATGCATTATAATTTTAGCAAGAAACAAGAAAATGACTTGGAGGTAAAAAATGAAAAAGTCATGCCATAGGTTTCCAATATCTGAGATCAATATTACAAAAAGATAGGAACAACGAGAGTGTTGGGCTTTAAAGGGACAAGAGAAAATAAAATAAAATAGAGTATGTGAAGATGGATGTGCGGTCACACAAGAAAAAAAAAAGATACAAAATGATTGTAAACAAAGATATATTAATGTGACATCTATCGAGGAAAAGAGAATAGAAAATCAGTTAAGGTGGTTTGAACACATGCCAAAAAAAGCCATTGGAGGCACCAATGAGGAGAATAGAATGCGTGATTTTTAGCCTTGTGAATAAAGGTAAAGGGTGACCAAAAAAGACATTGGGAAAAATTATTAAAAGAGATCCCATGGTGAATAATATCCCTTGAGAATTTGGTTTTTAACCAAGCCCAAAGGTGTCATGTCATGTGATCCATGTAGCTAACCTCACATAGTGGGATAAAACTATTGTCATTGTTGTTGTCATTTCACTAATGCAATAAACAAATATGTCATACTAACAAGAAGAGACCAGACCTTATGGGGGTGGACATCATCAAAAACATGAGCTTGGCCTCCGTAAAAAATAGTCATCTGGCGGCTGGCAGAAGTTAGCCTGTGTTGACTGCTGTCAATACCAAATGCATAAAGTCAAGCAACTTCTCCTTTTTCCGAGGTAAAGGGAGCAAAAAATAAAAAAGAACCAAGGGGAATTGAGCAATTGTATTTATAAGAAAGATTTACCTTGGTGGTGTGGATGATTCTATTATATTAGTTCCAGGCTTCGGCCTGCTGCTACCAAGCATCACTGCAGATGGAGTTTTCTCAGTAGCTGTAGCAGCTGTGTTTATAGAACTTAAAATTCCAGGGCCCTTGATTCCAGTTCTAGATCCTTCATCAGCAGCTGACTGAGAGATGAATGAAGGGCCAGCATTGGTATCCCTCATCTTGCTTGAAGCCATTTGGTGCACAAAAGGTGCCAATTGCCCTCCACGTGGTGGATGCTGCATGGAAGGGCCAACATTCATGAGAATAGATCGTTCCCATTTATTGGCATCAATCTTAGTGCTGGTGGGAGGCTGAAATATCTGAGAAGAAGATGGCTTCATTGACTGCATACCAAGTAACACTTCATCATCATTGGGCCTTCTAGACCTCTCTCCTCCAGCCGCATTCCGGAGAACCTGTGTAAAATCAGAACCCAAGATATCAAAGCAAAGAAGACAAAATCAAAAGTATTTTTCCTTTTTGGTCATTGAGAACTTTGGAGAAGAATAATTAAGCAATAATTCAAAGCAACCTTCATCAAATGTGAGTTTTGAAAGGAATCAGGGACCATTTGGAAAGCATCTCTGGAGGAACCCATAAAAGTGGAATCAGAATTACTTCTCTTGTTTCCCACTAATCTGTTACTTATCTCAGTGCCAGAAAAATCACTCCTTGGGCCGTAGAATGGAACTCCCTCGAGATGATTTCCTACCTGTTTCTCTACCAAATTGATGAGGGGAAAAACATTACATTCAAAAAAACAAAAACCCTTAAAAGATAATAAAAACCTCCATAAATAATTTATATTTTCAACTATAAATTAAAAATAATAATAAGAAGTAAAAGAGCCATTTATAGATGAAAAAGCCAAGAAAAGAAAAGAGAGACAATACAATAAACAATAATAAACAATAATTGTGATAAAAACTAAAACCCCATATCATCATTATTGCCCTATGCACAAATGTTGACAGAACATAACCTGAAAACAACAGAAATTTTCAGCATGAATTCAATCCTCCCACTTGGTACATGAAATTATACTTGTAGAGGAGAGAAACGAAGAGTCAAATCAAACACCATACTGAAAAACCGACAACATATTCACATACCAGAAGAAAAAAGAAAAACCAACAAACTAAAAACACACTAGCTGATAAAGAGTTAAAACTCAATAGAAAAAAAAAAAAAAAAAAAGCATATCAGGTAAACAAAGACAACAGAAGCAACCTAACCCAACACTGAAAGGTACCCCACTAAGAGAAAGAGATGGTAGAGAACATCAGTGGATGAGATTCAATGCTTAACCAAAGCAGGGCTTTGTGGGCAAAGGGTAATGCCCCTTAAAAAAATCATTTTTATTTTTTGTGTTTTGATAACAAAGTAGCACTCACCGGAAGCGATGTCAGAGGTGGCGGAGAAGAGGGCACGTCCGCCGGCGGAGGAGGCGGAGGCGGAGGGCTCCGGTAACCTGACATCGGCGGTTTTGGGGGAATCGGCGGCGGGCTTCATACCCAGAAAGTCATGAAGGACCAATTGCTGGTTCGCAGTGTTGTTGGTGTTGGCATTGTGAGGCTGAGCCATTCTCAGCAGCACCGCCATGACATACCCATCTCACCAACACAGAGTGTGACTGTGTAAGTGTGAGTGAGTGAGTGGGAAGAAGAAGGGGAAGAAGAACAACAACGATCTCTTAAAAAAGATAAAAGGCACACACAGAGAGAGTAGAGAGAGAGAGAGAGAGTGAGTCCTTTTCGGAGAGAGATAGAAAAGCAAAAGGTTCTTTCTTTGTTTGTGTTGTGTTTGTTAATGTGTTCTGTTCATTTTAATGGGCGCATGTCTGTCCCTGTTATGCTGTCCTTCGTTCCTTCGTCTCCTGTGACTGTGGGTGGGTGGGTGGGTATATATGTAATGTTGGTTTTTAGTGTAATGATAAACTTCTTGTTGTGACTTTTGTCAGATTTTGTTCTTCCCTTCTTACATTGGAGAGAGAAATAATTAAACTAACTGATAATAATATAATCATGGTCCAATTTGGGGAGATGGATCTGTTTAGAATGTGATGTGATTAAAATAGTATAAACTGCACTTGTTATCTAATCAATCATGCAATTTATATATTTATGTCGCGTAATGAAATTGCTCCTAATATATGGCCTTCGTTTCTTTCCTGAAGTTATAATTCAATTCAATTCACGTGAGCTGAGGCTATTTTAAGGGTCAAGTAGAGTTTTTTTTTTTTTTAAGGGATTAGGAAAAGAAAAGAAAAATATGTTCAAGTAAGTTTCATATTTTTTTACTTATTTGATAAGTCTTACAAATAAATAAGTTTATTGTATCAAAAGTAATAAAATATTTTTATGTATTATTAATAAAACAAATTTAAAAATAAAATCTTTTTCTTTTTTCATATAATGATAATTAGAAATGTCAAACGGATTAAATCACCATTAATTCACTAAAAAATAGGTTGGATTGAGTTGGGTTGAACCGTTTTTGTATTAGGTTGGAGATCTCAACTTAATCCAACCCGTATGGATTAAATTGGTCTACTTATTTATTTATTTTAAAAAGTTATTTATTTATATATCATAGTCATTCCTTTTTTTTTTTAACCTATTTAACCGTGTTGCATTAACTTGTGCTGTGTTGAGATTTGGTTAGGTTGGTTTATCAATCCATTTTTTTTTAAAAAGTAACTTTGATATTTGGAAAAATCAAGAATAACCAAAAAAAAAAGGTAGTTAAACTTTTTCTGCATTAACCATTTAGCCTTGACTTAACAAATAAAAATGATGTAGTTTAAGAATCTATTGTAATAAAATTAAAATTTACAGTATCTATATGTAAAAAGAATAATATTTTAAAAATAAGATAAATTTAAAATTTAGAGTATCAGAATCAGAATAAATAAAATTTAAGGAAAAAGTTAATACAACTAATTAAAATTCAAAATGTCTATTTACAAAAGAGATCAAATTTAATTTTAAAAAAACGTTGGGCGCACTTTTAATTAAAAAAATATTATGAACAGGTATTAAAAGTATGTTTGGCTCTTTTAAAAAAAAAAAAAGTATGTTTGGCTTAGCTTCTTAGGAGAATAAAAGTTCAAAAAAAGCTAAGCTAGATACTACCTAAGTGTGAGTGTTTGAGAAAATTCCTTTGTATATAAAATCACACATTTTTAAGTAACTTAGAATATTGTTTATTTTTAATTAACTTGAAACAATAATCTCCACCAAGATTGGAGGATGTCCTTAGCTAGCTCGCCTTGATTTAAAAAAGAAAATAGAAAACTTGTACAAGCATGCAATGCTTAACAATTTATGTGCCTGTAGACTATCAGTATCTACGCATTTAATAAATTTGTAGAGGTAGATATTCACTACTCTTTATTGCATTGTACTTACATCAGCCTGAGTTCAGATCAATGTAGAAAGGAAGATATTATACCATAGTTCGCAATCAATAATAATAGCTATTCAATATAAAAATATAATTATTGAAGCGTGTCACTAAAAAGTCAAGATTTATAAGTGACATCACTAACTAATAACACCCACAATTCCACATCTTTATTAATATTGCACACACACACACGAACGACGTGATCATGAGATAATGATAGGAGGCCACTAACAAGCGCCCTCGTTCATCACACAGCTAACTGCTATTTAAAAATTTTCGATAATACATGCCTGTTTATAAAAAATAGTTTGCAAAAAAAGAGCATTTTTATTAATTATTTATATACTTTCTAAAATTTACTATTTTTTCTTGTAAAAAAAATTACTATTTTTTTCTTTACATTTACGAACATTTTTTTTGTTTGAAGTGTCGCTATGTTGGACACATTTCTAACATCGACACTGATTTGGCATATGTCTGACACTTCTAATTAAGTGTCTAATAAATTAAAAAATATTTTTTTTGTTGATATGGACAAATTAAGTGAACACCATTATACAACTCAAACATTTGAATTCACACCTTCATATGAATGAGCAGACATTAATATTATTAAAAAATTATTATTTTTTAACTTTTAAAAAAAGTTAGCTTAAAAAATAATATAAAATATTAATAAAAATATTGTCTCGCCTAGTCGCCTTTTTTAGGCTTGTTATCATAAAGAAGGAAAGAAGTAGAATTTTTTTTCCTCTATTTATCTGGATGAGTAAAAGAATTAATGAGCATGAATAAATAAATAAATTGTACTTTATTAATTTTTTATACTAATTAAAATTTAAAAATAACTATAAATTTTAAACTTTTTGCTATATTATTTTTCTTAACATAAAATTATTCATTATTTTATAAAAAATATATTTAAAAAGGTAAAATAGAAAAATAATATATAATATAACAAACATCTCCTCCTCATTTTACGGCAGTAAGGTGAGAACTTTTTTTTTTAGAAAAATGTTTGGTGTACGCCCACAATGCTATGCAACACTTAGTGAGAGAGAGGGAAAAAAAAGAAAAATATAGGTATGACAAGGTTTATAATGTGATAGGAAGAGAAAAATAAAGAGAAATGAGAGATGTTGTTGGAATGTTTAAAATAGTGAAGTATATATGTATCATTACTCTTTTCTTTTCTTTTTTTATGTGTCGGAGCTACTAAAAATTTTTCATCTCTCATTTCAAATAATGAAAATTTTATAATTTGATTTTGTCTTCTCTAGTCTCTACATGCTTTTTCTTCTATATTTAAACTGAAACACCGAAGCAAAAAAAAAAGTTCCGAAGCAAAAAAAAAAAAAAAAACTGAAACAGAGCAAGAGTGTTGCTTTTGGAAGTAAGTTTGGCTATACCAAAGCTCCAGGTAATATTTTTTTTTTTTTCTAAAATTAAGATAAGCAACTCGTCAAACTTACTCTTAGAAGTTTGTTTCTTGCAGTTGAAAACAAAGGAAATAAATATGAAAGGAATAAAACCTTGTAAATATTCATCCGTTCAATCGTTTGGTTCATTTATCAACATGAGACAAAGGAAAGGTTTAGCTCAGCTCCACACTAATTTTGGTTCCGTCCCAAATTGGACGTGGACGAAAGAAGACTTTTTCTTATACAAAGCAAATTGGACGTCCCAA
The DNA here is from genome assembly GCA_026413185.1 of Pueraria montana var. lobata. Lineage (NCBI taxonomy): Eukaryota > Viridiplantae > Streptophyta > Magnoliopsida > Fabales > Fabaceae > Pueraria > Pueraria montana. The sequence continues at coordinate 11,153,445 of CM048652.1, forward strand.
ATTGTACCATCACTAATGTCTAGATGAATGACATCTAGATTAGAAAGAAAAAAGAAAAATCTTTATTGACTGCTGTGAATATATGTGAAGCGATTCCCATGGGTTCAATTCAAATTGTCAATTATTGCTCCTTGTTGGTACCAAACACATTTTTCTGATAAACCTTTTTTTTACTCTTTGGGGTCCTTACAGTTGTTCAGCAAATAAATCAAAAAATGCTTTTGCTTTCTGAATTAGAATTATAGATCTTCTGTTTCATATATGTTATATTTGCAAAGTGTTACTGTTACATGAGCTAGGGACAGAAGACATCAAGTTGCAAACTTTTCGAGCCACAAGTCATGTCTCTGGTCTTTTTAGTTAACTCAACATGCATGCGTGTATTCTCAGGAAAGTGATATAGACTCGTGGGCATCACCCTGCGTATCATGCCCTCATAATTTTATTCATTCTTTTCTATAGCTTCAATTACCACGCCTCCTCTGCACATAACATGTTGTATAATGCTATTCAAATAACAACGATCCATATATAACATACGTTTTACAACAAAAGAAAGAAATAGAAAAAAGAAAAATGTAAGATGAGATGAATTATGGGACAGAAAAAATGAATTGTAAAAAATATTTTTAAAAAATAATATCATCTAATTACAAATTACTATTTCAAGTTAATCAACCTCAACCATTGTCTTGTTGGTATATGAATTCCATTCCCTCCACAATTTTCTCATGAAAGGTACCAAAAGTGTACAAATTACATGACACGTGGTGTGTATGCAATCACATGTCATGATATCAAGTAATTGATTTCAAAATCCATAATAGATCACCTGAAAACATGGGTTTCTATGAAATTAAATACATCAATCAATCAATAAAAGCATAAATCCAAAAAATTTAGCATAAAATAGTTTGGGACATTTCTGCACCACGTGAACCAATTATATCTCCAATAAACTCATTTCTGAATCAGATTCCATAATTGAATTATAATTTCTTGCCGACTCAGATGCTTAATTGAAGGGTTAATTAAGGATGAAAATGTCGTTACACAGATCTTTATGTAAATTCAGTACTAGAAAACTAAATTGCATAAGGGTGGCCTTTATCCAAGGTACATTATTCCTTGTTCAGAGAAAGAATAATGTTACTAGCAAATCCCATGAAATTGGGAAATAAACAGATAATTGATAAGCATTGGTAACAATTTATAACCATGCAGGTAATAGTTGCTTAACCGAATTGATGAATATGCAAGGTACGTAGTAGCACATTTTTCCAAACGGAGGAGAGAACTGAGAACGGATAAGGACTGGTCATATATACCGTATGCGCAGTCTGACTGATCCATTATACATTGCTCGTGTTTGTCTTAATTTGCAAAACTTCACAAAGAAATTAGTTTTCCAACCTGTCATTGCAGTGCATGGATGGGTAATAATATATATAAGGTTTTTCCCACGCATGAATCTCAATCACTATCATTCTGTTTGGCCGTGAGGAAGGAAAGGAAGGAAGTGAAAGTGAATAGATAAAAAAATAGAGTAAAAATTAAGATTATTTAGGTGAAATGAAATATAATAAAAAAGTTTGAAAATAAATTTGGTGGAATTACTTGAATTGAAAGAAACCAACATTGGTTGGTACAAATAATAACAGCTTGTATCCTTTAATTTAAGTGGTTCAGGATTCGAATCCTAGTGATGTCATTTTGGTTATGGAATAAATCATGTTGGAAGGAGAATACCCATCTTGATGTACGCTCACGGTCTCCGACGGAGTTTAGTCTTTACTTTCAATAATGAATAATCTGTATCAATACCATAATAAAAAAAAACTTGATTTGAAAGAAAAAAAAGAAATTAATAAATTATTGAAAATATCATTTTACTTTTAAATATTTTTTAGAATTTTTTTACATGCATACAAATTTTTTTATCATATAATCAATTATGGATTGGGTCATAATCGAATCGATTATGGCCCCCAACTCATAACCAATTATATGGCTTGGACCGAGTGAATTGGCAATTTGAGCAATTTTCTATAGGGAGCGTGTGAGCATATTGAGCAAAAGAAAGGCATCTACATATAGTCAGCAATTTCCTACAGCAATCTTTATAATCGATTAGTATTCAAACGTAATCGATTATATATTTTGGAAAAGTAATCAGCACGAGGAGAAAGAGACCACAACATGAGAGGTGTTTTGGAAAAGTGCAAAAGTATTGTTCCTTTCTTTTCTTTTCTTCACCATGGAAAAGAGAAATTTTGTGCAGTGAACCCCACATTTAAAAATAAAATAAAATAAAATTCCATGCCATTATGCTCAACCAAATAGAGCAAATTTTTAATTTCCACTCATTTACATTCCCTTCCTCTCCTAATTCCTGACAAAAAAAGTGGGTTAACTTGCCTAACTCCTAAATAGCGAGATAAATTAAGTGATTTAACCTATTAATTTGCCTAATTCGCTACACCTAATCTGAGGATTCAACATATTTTATTTTTTATTTTTGTAGTTCTGTTATTTAATTAAATATATAGTTTTGTTATGTTGTATATATTATGATCACTATATACTTTATTTATAATATATAATATGTATAAAATATATATATCTTATTTTTAAATTGTTTATATCTAATATCGCAATCAAACTTTTTTTATTAATGAATAAATTCGTGTTATTATTTTTTTAATAATATATTAAATGAGTTTGATGGGTATACATTATTAATGTAAACAAATTTATATTATCAATCAATTAAAAATTATGTTGATATGTTTTTTTAAGGTAATCATTATTAAAATCAACAAATTTATAATAGAGATTTATAATTGAATAACAATGTAAAAATATTTTACAGTGTCATCCTATTTTTCTCATATTAAATTAAGTGTGTTATTGCAAAAAAATTAATTAATATAAAATATTTTTTCAATAATATAATATAAGTATGTTAATATACTTTAAAAAAAATAAAAATAAAAACTCTCCCGATCGATGGGTCTCTGCTGTAGTAAATTATTAAAATAACACTATTGTTTTGAAACTTACTAGTATAAAATTTTGGCGGCTTTTGACCGGAGCCTTTCTTTCTTCTAGAAGCACAGAAGCCGCCAATCCTTGACTTTGCATATGAGGAGCGCTGCAGCCGCAGGAGCCTCACATTGTCAAGCCATAACAATTGCATTCGCCAATAATTTTTAATCGAATTTTCAATCAATTAAAAATTGTGTCAAGAATACCTTTTAAGATAATTATGTTAGGGGCATTTGTTTCACGGAATGTTATTGCATTTTTGGGAATGTTATTTTCAGGAATATTATATGGAAATGACATTTCTGCGTATTTAAAAAAAAATATGTTTTGTTAACTGTTAAAATAGGTTGGAAATCTTTTTTGAAATTCTTAGAAATATTTAAAATATGTGTGTTGATTCACATTTTTTTCCTAGGAATATATGTTACAATTACTAAAATGTCTTTATTGTATAAAAGATATTATATTTTATATCAACAACCAAAATTTTCAATTTTTTATGCTTCTCATACATATAACTCAGTACAAAGAATAAATATACGTCATACATAATCATAAATTACTAAAAACATGTGAGTATAATAAGCATAACTCATTAAAAAAAATGGTAACAAATAAATCTGAGGGCAATTGTATTGTTTAGACATAGTATGCAATATTCTAGTCAACAGTTATAAGCTACAGTAACAGATCTTGGATATCCATGACAAGTCATAAAACAAAGCGTAGCAAAGACTATATATGCAATACATGTGAAAAAATAAGACATTATTTAGAAGTTACCACTAATATAGAGGTAGATAGGTAGTTGGGTAGTAGGTATTAACTAGTAATGAAGGTATAATAGAATTTTTACACAATAAATATAATTTCCACCACCCAGGAATCCACATTTCTACCCTTCTTTCATGAGAATAACATCAATATAAAATTAGTATAAACATGGAAATCTCATTTTCCTGAAAATAAGAGATAACTGGGAATATTTCTTTATTACCTTCTAACAAACATGGGAATATATATTCTCATCTCCATATTCCCAGGAATCCAATAACATTTCGTGAAACAAACGCCTCCTTAGTGTTAATAAAACTATTATATATGATATTTTTGTATTGATTGATAATATAATTTATTATAAATATTAAATTTAATCAATTTAATTATTAAATTATATAATATCATCTTAAAAACCATATATGCTAAATTTTAGATAAAATAAACATTTATAAATATTTAATTTTATAGTTGATATTTACTTATATTTCAAAAGCTTTTACTAAAGGTATTAGTTAAAAATTAAGAAATGAAAAAAATTATTAAAAACCTTGATAGGAATACATAACAGTGCCTTTTAATGAAAATTCCTACTTTTGTTTCTTTAACTTTCCTATTATTCTGTAATAAAAAAAAAACTTTCCTATTCTAAAAATATATTATAAATTAAAATAAAGGTAATTAATGAAAAATCATTTTTTTAAAATTATATAAAATTTTAAAGACTCGATTTATATAAAAGAACTTTCAAATACATGATCACTTAAAATCATCATTTATATTTTTCTTTTAAGCTTTATAATTCAAATATAATTTAACAATTTATATTTATAATTCTCATTTAGTACTTATATATAATTAATTATAATTACTTGATTTCTTCAAAAAGAAAATTATAATTACTTGATATGCCTCGTGTGTGTGTGTGTATGTGTGTAAGTTGTTTACATGTCTCATATCTAAAAAACTTATTTGTTCACACAAACAATGGGTGACAATGTTATTTTTATAGTTTCTATTAGAGCTGTTAAAAATGACTTAACCAGTCGAAACCTAGTTGGGTTCATTAAATTTGTTGTTTGAAAAGAACTAGACCAATTCGGCTTGACCTATAATGGATAAGTCAGGTCGAATTGCTTTTCAAACTTTGGCCTGACGGGCCGAGCGGCCTGTTTTGACCGCCCCCAATTCTTATATATGTTTTTCTAGTTTTTTTTTTAAAAAAGAAATAATTTTTTAACATAAATAAATATTAATTTTATGTTAAGAAAAATAATGTAGTAAAAATAAAGATATCTTTTTTTTTAATTTTTTAGAATTTAAATATTTTTATAATATATTTTTTAAAAATAATAAATAATTTATGTTAAGAACAAGATAATAGTATAAAAAACTTACATTTTTAAATTTTCCATTAGTATAAAATAATTTTTTTTATAATTTTTTTATTTATTTTCACTCTATTTTCTCCTGATCCAAACAAGCAAAGAAAAATCTCTTCAATTCTTTTTTTTATCTCCATTCAAACAACACACTTTTTTTTAAAAAAAAATTATTTTTCTTCTTTTCTATCTTTCTTATTCCATTTCTCTCTGGTTCACTTTTAATCCGAACAAAACATTATCATTGCAAAATGCAGATACGGGGAGCGTAAATTGAGTGGTAGTCTAGGTAGTGTCAATGGCTCTAGTGTAGTTGGCAATTATCTTGTCTTGGGTTTAGCTGGCGTGTCCATAGTTGAATCTTATGATTTTGGGGGCAGTTATGAGTGAATCTGTAGGTTGGAAGTTGGAACTCTTCCAGGTTGCGAGTACAGAATTATATAACTGCCCCCAAGCTCAGTTTGATGATAATAATAAATTGGCAAATAAAGTGAATTGGCGCTATCGAATTGCTATATCTGTCAATGGGACATCACATGGTAAGGACATTGGAACGATTTCTGGTTTGGAAATGGAATCGTCATTATAGGTACTATCATTTTATCTCAAAATAAGCTAACTTGTAGGAGGAAATTAATTGAGTGTCAAATAAAAATTTCAGATACTTTCTGTTAAAATAAAGAGAGAGAGAGAAAAAAAAAAAAAAAACAACTCTTTATTGCAAATTGTTGTCAATTTTTTTTAGAACACAGTAACGAGTGTCAGACACTAGAAATTAACAGTAAAGAAAACAATTATTAGTACTAGTAGATCCAGTTTAAGTGATTAATAAAAAAAATTAATTTTCAATTAATAGAACTTTGGTATTATGACGTATGAATGAGATACACCATAAAATTTCTTGAGTTGCTGCTCTAGTGTGTGTGTTCATTTTTCTTCAATGATTAAACTAACATACGAAAGGAAAAAAAAAATAAAAAAATTGTCCACTAGAGTAGCTTTAATTTAACAAGTCTTTTCTGTATACTTAGAGCCAACTAGAGTCCACACCAAGTGAAGCTTTTCTATAAACAAGTGACTGATGACAAATCCAATTAATTAAGCTTTCGTAATAGATTTCTATTCTTCGAGTTTCTCCATGAGGATATAAAGTAAAGACAAATAAAAAACCAAAAGCCACATAAGGAACTCGTGATAACGTATTCAAAACCTCTCTAAAGCTTCATGATAATTTTGGTGTAATGTGCTCTACAATTAAATTGGTCTGAATATCGAAGGATTTTTACCTTGACTAGCTAGCCATATCTAGCTTCAAAAAAATTTGAAGCCAGAGGGAGCAAAAGGAATAACATAGGAACACATGCATGTGAAAATCTGAAGCTAGAGAACAAGAATGAAGAATAGAGCTACAGGAGCTCAGCCTATACAAGATAAGAGATGAAATTGAACAAATAAATTAATATAAGAACAAAAGAGTAATTTTATCTATTTGTTTATTCGTTTCTTTTAGATTCAAAAGAAAATTAGTTTCACTTCTTGCTACAGTTTGATGTCGAATCACCAAGTAATTGTTCAAATTAATTGAACATGTAAAGATTAATAAGACCCTTAATTTCAAATGAAAAACCCCTGTTGAGTTTTTCGTGTAGGTTCAAATTCTAATTGATTATTAAGTTTAAGAGGGCTACTGGAACATGTATAAATTGTTTTTGTTGTTTAGTCCACAAAAGAAATCCCATTGCTCCTGTTTACTTTCGAGATGACTTTCTTTCTCGCTTTGTTTAATTATATTTGTTAAGATTGCTTGTTAGGAGTGCCTTTCTACAATTTGACAACCTTCTTCTCCATCCTCGCAAGGAAAGGTTATTCCCCTGTCTCCCTGTTTACTTTTGTTACACTCATTGGTTAATATATAATATACACAAATGAATTCAACAAGAAGTTTCAGCTTCATATTCTAACCGTACTTGAATTTCGAACACATTTTATTTTCTTATACTAAATGTTCCCAAGGGGGAGGAAAAAAGAGAGAAGATTCAAAGGAAAAAGAGAAGATGCGATAGTGCAAGCAAAGCATCTCAAGTTAACTTCATCATAGACTCAATTAACCACATTATGGACTGACTACCTTTTTTATCTCATCAGCTAGCGAAGCCATGGAGCAAACGCCTCTTGTGGCTTCAATACTGAATGCAACTTTGATGGTTGTTGCATTCGCTCTTATCCAAGGTAAGACTAATTTTTCCATTCTAGCATAGTGTCTATCTATTATTTTAAGGACAGAACTTAGATATAGTTTTATAAGTGTTGTCACCAACAAAACAACACTTGAAGAACCATTTTAATTAATTTTGTTGTCATTCTCATCTCATCTTTAGTTTAACTTACAGAAGCACAAGGAATTGGAATTGGTGTTAATTATGGCACAGTGGCAGACAACCTTCCTCCACCTTCTGAGGTTGCAAAATTCCTATCACAATCCACCACAATCAAGAAGGTGAGACTCTTCGACGCAAACCCGGAAATTCTACAGGCCTTTGGTAAGACTGGCATAGAGGTAACCATAACCGTCCCCAACGACCAAATCCCCCACATCACAAACTTAACCTTCGCACAACAATGGGTCAAAACCAACGTCCAACCCTTCATCCCCGCAACAAAAGTAATCAGAATCCTAGTTGGCAACGAAGTGTTGTCCACCGCCAACAAACTCCTCATCAGCAACCTCGTACCCGCCATGCAAACCCTTCACACAGCCCTCGTGGAAGCATCATTAGACAACAACATTAAAATCTCCACACCACACTCTTTAGGCATTTTGTCAAATTCAAGTCCACCCTCCACCGCCAAGTTCAGACAAGGCTATGACACGCACGTGATCAAACCAATGCTAAACTTTCTCAAAGATGCAAATGCACCATTCATGGTTAACCCGTACCCTTTCTTCGGATGCACTGCCAGCACCCTTGATTATGCACTTTTTCGAACCAACTCAGGTGTCTTTGATGATAACACTAAGCTTCAATACACAAACATGTTGGATGCGCAACTTGACGCTGCTTATTCGGCGTTGAAAGTTTTGGGCTTTGACGACGTTGAGATTGTTATTGCCGAAACGGGCTGGCCCTCGGTCGGTGACCCGGCCCAAGTTTGTGTTGACCCGAAGACTGCTTCTGAGTACAATGCGAATCTCATACGCCACGTCACTTCGGGGGTTGGAACACCTCTCATGCCAAACAGGACTTTTGATACCTATATTTTTGCTTTGTTTGATGAAAATTTAAAGCCTGGCCCAACTTGTGAGAGGAACTTTGGGCTCTTCTGGCCCAATATGACTCCCGTTTATGACGTCCCGATAATGAGGAACAATGTAGATGTTGTTGCAAATAGTCATTATAGAGCATTTTTGTCAATCGTGGTTGTCTTGAGCTTGATTTGTACATGGTTTTAAATTTGGCAATTGTTTTTGCATTTTCCTTTTCTATTTAGGCACTCCTTTCGATTCTTTCTTGTAATTTTTTTCATAAATTAGTTTCCGGATTGTATTTTGGTTCCGGAAACTAATATTCGGAAATGTTAAAATTAGATTGAAGTTAAGTTTTCCAAAGCATGCATAAAAAGTGTCACGTGTTGAAGAACTTTGCATGTGTGTTGTGGATGCTGGAGAACATCCTGAGCTGTGCTACAATGATCCAAATGGTGGTATGGAGGATCACAGTTGGAACGAGACCCTACACTCAAGCTTTCGAATTTCAAACTGTGGGCGCTGAATTTGGTTGATCTTTCTGAGGTAATTTCTTTTACTTTTCCTAAGTGACTTTCTTTTTGTTTCTGTTTTTTTTTTTGTCACTCTCGTTGCTTGGTGACATGCCATGTAAATGAATATGAAATGAATACCTAATCCCATGATGTGCTAATTTCCCCAATTCACATCTAATCTGCATTAGGAGATAAAGTTTTTGTTCCATGAAAAGGATGATACCTTAGATTACAATTTGCACCATGTGTTTCATCAATGTTCAAGCCTGAAAGAATTGCCATATATATATTCGAGTTATTTCTTTTATTACAGGTGCACCTATAGCAGGGTCTGCCCCAATCCTTTTCAGAGGACACCACAAAGACAAAGTCATCCTACAGTCCCCAAAACCAAAACTCTTCATTGTGGGAACACATGCAAGATGGATTTACCAGTGTAAAGCAGCAGAGAAACAGGCTTAATTAATTCTCAGCAGGACGTGTTGAAACACATCTTTAGAAAATTGCAATGTGTAAGATTCAAGAAGAGTAGAGATATCAACCAATTTTTACTAGGCATGCCAAACTCATAGCTAGGATTCCCATACCTTTTTCTTGGAGAGGAGAACATCCTATGTTACTTAGATTCATATCACGGAGCAATTCATTAATAACAAGTTCATTCCCCATTACTATTTCCTAACTCTTGCTGAAATAAGTGATTTTATTTATGTAGTTAGGTATTGATGTTTTAATCAGTATAATATAGTAATTTATTGTAATGATTGTTCTCTAATCTACATTCAACGTAGATTTAAGTTCGAACCACGCAAGATGCAGTTGCAGGGTTGACCCTTACGTCGGATTTTGCTAGAGCATCAGAGATAGTAGGGACAGTTTTTTGGTTTGATATTGCATTTTCTTCCTATTACTGAGTGTTTGGTAGAGTGGAATGAAATGGAATGAAAATGAATTGAAATGAAAGTTTTGAATTAAAGTAGAGTGTAAAAGTGTGGACCCCACCTCATTTTACTGTTCATTTCACTCCTTTTCAACTCTCTTTCACTACAAACAATCATGGGATTAATCTTTTGGATTTTGTATTGTGGCATTCATGGCATGATTTTTTTTTCTTTTTTCTTTCACTTCACTAAGAGGACAAAAGGTAGTAGTTGTTTTTCTCCTTGGTAGAATGTTCAGGTCCTATCTTTTTCTTTCCTCTTACTCTCTCAAGTCCTAGCTCCTGCTGTTCTTCTACGCTGCTGTAATCCAATCCCCTTGAATCACTAAGCGGCTTGTAATTTGTTATAGTGAAGTCTCTAATAGTATTTGGGCAGAGAGAATAAAATAGGGTTTTTTAAAATTACAGAGACTAAAAAATAAATAAATTGAGAGACCAAAAATAAATTTACCTCAAATTTAAAGGACTAAAAGCATATTTAAGTCAAATTCAAATTCATCCAAATTTGCTAGTTCATTGTTGTAGCGAAGGATCAAGTCATTGAAATAATTATAATTATTTGCATTCCATTTACCTTACATGACTAAAAAATCAATTTCAACAAATACAAACAAAATGATGTGTTTCTAGTTTGTAACAATGACAACTACATCTTTCACTTTCAGACAAAGCTTTCTTATTTTGTCCAATACTCACTGTTCGTTAATTTGTTCAACAAAGTCCCCTTTTCTCGTCATTCTTATCTTCTTGTTGTTGTTTCAGGGAAGTAAGGTGGTGTTCATTTTCTTAATCTCAAACTGCAATGGTTGAATGACCTTTAGCAACCCCCAACAGGAAGGTCTGTATGTAGACAAACAATGCAATCAATATTGGAAAACAAAATAAGAAATAAAAAAAATTCATAAAGTGTACCTGCAAAAAAAAAATCATCACGAGTATGCTCAAGCTGAATCCAACCTCCAAATTAGCACTTGGTAATTGCATTTCTTATGTGTTTTTTTGTCAATACTGTTGTTGAATTTAGGGTTTAGGGGAAGTTGCATTTTTTTTTTAATGGGCAAGTTGCATTTCTTTTCTTCCACACCTGTCTTTAAGAGAAGAATGATGTCTACCACCAATAAATCTGTAGACTTTGAGGGGAGGAATTTTACTTCATCATAGATAATACATGCATGAAAGAAGAAAAGCGACTGAATTTGTTACAACCGTATTCTTTCATCATTTTTTTTTAAGTAATATTCACGATGGTTATTGAAAATGGGGACAAATTATTTCAGTTTTATGTTCCTACAATCAAAACATTTCTCATGGGAGAGAATGATTCAAATTTTAATAATGTTATAATTATAATCTAGATCATATAACTATATGAATAATTAATGCTAAAAGTTAGTAAGTGGTCACATAACTATTAAAACTATTTTACACTATCATCAAATCACAAATCACAATTTATGATAAATTTATTGACTTTTACAAAATTATCTTAAAAGTCATGCAAACTGTAATTTGTGACTCGATGACAATGTAAAACTATTTTACACAGTGCATCACCATTAAACTCTTTCTTTTTACGCTTAAAATATTCTTTACATTAGATAGGATTTTATTATCAGGAGTCTTATTTGTTACAAAAATATTTAGCACGAATTTACAAGAAAATAAATTTTAACCAATCAAGAGATAGCATTTACCAATTAGGAAAAAGGGTTGGCTTAAATAGATAGGAAAGAGAAAACAAAATACCCAATAAAGTTTGCTTAAAAAATCCTATTTGTACTATGCAACTTTTTTGTTTTATTATTGCTTTTTGGTTGATAATATTTTAAGATATATTATGGTATTTTTTATTATCATATCATGTTAACCAACATAATAAAAGTAGGCTTAAATATGTTTCGGGTACCTAATATATTAGCGAATTTTGCGTTAGGTCCTTATTAAATTTTTGTTTTGTGTTTGGGTCCCCAATAAATTTTTTATTTTATTTTTGGTCCCAAAAGCGCTATATAAACCACTCTTTAAAGCAATTTAAAGCGCTATCTAAAGTGTTTTGCGGACCAAAAATAAAATAAAAAGTTTATTGGATACCCAACACAAAGCAAAAATTTAATAGGAATCCAACGCAAAATTTGCTAATATATCATGGACGCTAAACATATTTAAGCCATAAAAGTATAACTAACGTCTACTTAAATGTATGTAATAACTTAAAAGATTAATAGTTGAATGCGCAATATGAAAAATAAATAAATAATCAAACCAAAAAATATAATTTAAATAATTGATCTTTAAATAAAATTATAACAGTTGGAAATTAATTAAAAAACTATAGTTATAATTATTCAAAATATATTTTTATTCATAAAATAAAATAAAATTTTATTAAAAAATCATATAAACATGCTCATTTTTATCATTTTACATTTATTAGTTATTTCTTTGTTGATAATTTTATCAAATACTTATAATTCAAATAAATTAGCTTAATAACTTTGTTTTTAACTGACAACTTTCAACTATCAACTAACTTTTGAGTTTTTAGCTTGTTTATAAACTACTTCTATCCAACATAATCATATTTAATCTTAAAATACCAAATCATTTATATGCTAAAGCACGGATATTGCACGGGTCACATATATGGCACAATATTGACATGAATTTACAACAAATTATATAATTATAGTAAACGACATGATTAGGATATGGAATATATAACAACATTAATACAAAGTTATTTTTTTTGTAACGATGTGTGACACTTTATTAATTAATTCTTTCAAATAAAAAATAACGATGTGTGAGATAAAATGTTTTAAAGAGTTTAAATTATATCGATATAACATCTTTTCTTTCTCTATGTTTTATGTTTTGTGACTCTGTGAGACGTGACTAGTACAAAATAATCACAAGTCAAGAATTAACCTTTTTTTTTTTTTGGATTTTTCACTCCATGTTGACATTAGGTGCAGTGTTGGACGTTGGGCACTTTACAAGTTGAATTAGGTCTCAATATCTTCGAGAAAGTACAATTTTATCCTTGATATTTAGGCACCGGTCTCGTATTGTTTTGATATCTACAACTTGAGATACACTTAAAACAATGCACCTATGTTAATGATATCAGGACAACGCTTCAACATCAAATTCAAGCCTAATCTCCTCTACGATCCATGCTGAATCTGATTAAACTTTGTTTACGGAAAGTGTAGATATATGTTTAATCTTTTCATAGAGACCAAAATCACTTTAATCACCTTAATAGAGTACGAGTTAAGACCTATACAAAGGAAATGTCAAAAATTAAGTTTGAAATTGAAGCTTTTCATTATTGCTCATTTTTCCTACATTGAAAATCCAAGAAAATTAGTGTAATAATGTTCTTTTTCATTCAAATCATTAAAAACATGAATTGCAAGAACATATATACATATAAGTTATTTTCTCACAATATTCATCAAGTTAATGCATTAAACATGTAAAAAAAAATGCTCTATAAATCTACACATACTATAGATTTATCAAACATGCTTAACATTTAAAAAGATAAATAAATGCATATTTTTTTTTTGGAAAAATAACATATTATAACAAATTTTATATAATAATAATACTAGCAATAAATATTGTTTATGTTAATGAGGGGATCTAAGTCAGTTGGTTAAGCAGGGTATACGAGTTGTTGTAAACCCCAATACCTGTCTTCGATTCCTGCAGATAAAAAAAATATTGTTTATGTTAATTTAAATAGGTTGGCCTAAAAAGCTTATTTTAACTAAATAGACTTTAATAAAAATATTTAGCTGATTTATTTTCTAAAAAAGGCTTAATTACCAATTTGGTCCTCAAATTTATTTATTAACGTCAATTTGGTCCCCATATTTTTAAAAACGTCAATTTGGTTCCCAAGTTTTTAAAAATATGTCAATTTGGTCCCCAAGTTTTTAAAAATGTGTCAATTTGGTTCCCACCGTCAAATTCCGTTAATTTGACTGACGGAGGTATGTGACGTGACATTAATGTGACTTTATTTAATGAGGACTAAATTGATACATTTTTAAAAACTTGGGGACCAAATTGACGTTTTTAAAAACTTGGGGACCAAATTGACACATTTTTAAAAACTTGAGGACCAAATTGATGTTTTTAAAAATATGGGGACCAAATTGACATTAATAAATAAATTTGAGGACCAAATTGATAATTAAGCCTCTAAAAAATACCTAGCTTGGCTTGGGCATAATGTAGGCTAGCCCATTGGCACTTGTCGAGTTTTTAATCCATTTTCACCCCTATTGACTAACAACCTTTAGTTGAATATTTTTTCTCAATTATATTTTTTTTATCTATAATACTTGAAGTTGAGACTTTACTTAAAAAAAATCTAAATTCAATTTCATTTGAATTTGGTTAATATATAATAATTGATGTAACTTATAGCAATATACTCCTAAAATACATGCACACACTAGTAATTATAAAATTATATCGAATAAATAGTTAGTAATAAAATGTTAACTATTAAAATTACATGGATAATTTTTTAAAAAATTTTAAAAGAAAATTACGGAGATATGAAGATAAGAATGAGTTAAAAGCTATTTTAGTAAAACAGTAGAAATTATATATATATATATATATATATATATATATATATATATATATATACTTAATATGTTAAAATAAATTGTAATGACTTTAGTCAAAACTGTATCTAAATGTTATTATAAATAAATAAAATAAAATTTAATTATATAATTATTAAACTTTAATACGAGTTTTTATTATGTTATTTAAATTTATAAGTATGTTTGGGTTAATTTATTTTATATTAATTTTTTAAAAAAGGTGTCATGTTAAATCCTTCCATTAAATTTATTTTCAAATGATTAATTATATGTTTGTATTCTCGTTAAACGTGAAAAACACACTTTCCAAAGAAAAAGGTGAAAGCATATAATTTAAAAAATATTTATTAAATAAAAATTTCAAATAAATTTTAAATTTTAACATACAATGCATTGATAAACAAACTAGTTGTAGTTATATAATGCTGAGTTATAATTATTCTTCAAATAAAACACCAATATATGTAATAAAAAAAATATTAATAAAATAGGTGAAAAAATATTCGTTAAACAATAGTTCATGTACTCATGAACATTTTTTAAAAAGTAATATTGTTTTGACTATATTTTTTTACAATACATCTTTTATAACTCATTTTTCATTTTTTATTATATCAACTATCTTATATAATATTTTTATTTTTCTATTAATTGTAGAAAAACTGTACAAAATTATCATGTAAATATTTTTTTCTTATTATTTAAATAATTGATCTTTAAATAAAATTATAACAGTTGGAAATTAATTAAAAAACTATAGTTATAATTATTCAAAATATATTTTTATTCATAAAATAAAATAAAATTTTATTAAAAAAATCATATAAACATGCTCATTTTTATCATTTTACATTTATTAGTTATTTCTTTGTTGATAATTTTATCAAATACTTATAATTCAAATAAATTAGCTTAATAACTTTGTTTTTAACTGATAACTTTCAACTATCAACTAACTTTTGAGTTTTTAGCTTGTTTATAAACTACTTCTATCCAACATAATCATATTTAATCTTAAAATACCAAATCATTTATATGCTAAACTAAAAGTAACATGCAAAGAAAATATATAGTATTTTTTAACTATATTTATTTATCTTTAATTAAAAAACTGCTAGGGTCAAGAATATAGAAAGAGATGGACGATTTTATTTTCTCATTTCTTACTAATATGTCATTTTCATATGAATCACATTTAGCTAGTCACAAAATTTATTTATGTTCGAGATCCATTTAGGACCAACTACCTTGCTCATAAGAAGCACGGATGTTACATGGGTCACATATATGGCACAATATTGACATGAATTTACAACAAATTATATAATTATAGTAAAGACATGATTAGGATATAGAATATATAACAACATTAATACAAAGTTATTTTTTTTGTAACGATGTGTGACAATTTATTAATTAATTCTTTCATAAAAAATAACTTTCAATCCAATGGTGAATTGTGAGATAAAATATTTTAAAGAGTTTAAATTATATCGATATAACATCTTTTCTTTCTCTATGTTTTATGTTTTGTGACTCTGTGAGATGTGACTAGTACAAAATAATCACAAATCAAGAATTAACCTTTTTTTTTTTTGGATTTTTCACTCCATGTTGACATTAGGTGCACTGTTGGACGTTGGACACTTTACAAGTTGAATTAGGTCTCAATATCTTCGAGAAAGTGCAATTTTATCCTTGATATTTAGGCACCGGTCTCGTATTGTTTTGATATCTACAACTTGAGATACACTTAAAACAATGCACCTGTGTTAATGATATCAGGATAACGCTTCAACGTCAAATAAGCCTAATCTCCTCTACGATCCATGCTGAATCTGATTAAACTTTGTTTACGGAAAGTGTAGATATATGTTTAATCTTTTCATAGAGACCAAAATCACTTTAATCACCTTAATAGAGTACGAGTTATGACCTATACAAAGGAAATGTCAAAAATTAAGTTTGAAATTGAAGCTTTTCATTATTGCTCATTTTTCCTACATTGAAAATCCAAGAAAATTAGTGTAATAATGTTCTTTTTCATTCAAATCATTAAAAACATGAATTGCAAGAACATATATACATATAAGTTATTTTCTCACAATATTCATCAAGTTAATGCATTAAACATGTAAAAAAAAATGCTCTATAAATCTACACATACTATAGATTTATCAAACATGCTTAACATTTAAAAAGATAAATAAATGCATATTTTTTTTTGGAAAAATAACATATTATAACAAATTTTATATAATAATAATACTAGCAATAAATATTGTTTATGTTAATGAGGGGATCTAAGTCAGTTGGTTAAGCAGGGTATGTGAGTTGTTGTAAACCCCAATACCTGTCTTCGATTCCTACAGATAAAAAAAATATTATTTATGTTGAATATTTTTTAATCCATTTTCACCCCTATTGACTAACAACCTTTAGTTGAATATTTTTTCTCAACTATATTTTTTTTATCTATAATACTTGAAGTTGAGACTTTACTTAAAAAAAATCTAAATTCAATTTCATTTGAATTTGGTTAATATATAATAATTGATGTAACTTATAGTGATATACTCCTAAAATACATGCACACACTAGTAATTATAAAATTATATCGAATAAATAGTTATTAATAAAATGTTAACTATTAAAATTACATGGATATTTTTTTAAAAATTTTAAAAGAAAATTACAGAGATATAAAGATAAGAATGAGTTAAAAGCTATTTTAGTAAAACAGTAGAAATTATATATATATATATATACTTAATATGTTAAAATAAATTGTAATGACTTTAGTCAAACTGTATCTAAATGTTATTATAAATAAATAAAATAAAATTTAATTATATAATTATTAAACTTTAATACGAGTTTTTATTATGTTATTTAAATTTATAAGTATGTTTGGGTTAATTTATTTTATATTAATTTTTTTAAAAAAGGTGTCATGTTAAATCCTTCCATTAAATTTATTTTCAAATGATTAATAATATGTTTGTATTCCCGTTAAACGTGAAAAACACACTTTTCAAAGAAAAAGGTGAAAGCATATAATTTAAAAAATATTTATTAAATAAAAATTTCAAATAAATTTTAAATTTTAACATACAATGCATTGATAAACAAACTAGTTGTAGTTATATAATGCTGAGTTATAATTATTCTTCAAATAAAACACCAATATATGTAATAAAAAATATTAATAAAATAGGTGAAAAAATATTCGTTAAACAATAGTTCATGTACCCATGAACATTTTTTAAAAAGTAAATTGTTTTGACTATATTTTTTTACAATACATCTTTTATAACTCATTTTTCATTTTTTATTATATCAACTATCTTATATAATATTTTTATTTTTCTATTAATTATAGAAAAACTGTACAAAATTATCATGTAAATATTTTTTTCTTATTATAATTAGGAGAAAAATAAAAACAAAAAATAAAAATATAGAATTAGATAAATATTTAATAAAAAAATTAATGTAATTAGAGAAATATTTGAAGTTTTCTATAATATAAACTTATTAGAAATAATTTTAGATTTGACTTTGAAACAATTATTACAAAAGTTAATAATTTTAATATATATAACAATTTATAATTGAACGATAATATAAAAATCTTTTATAGTACTATTATAGATGTATTCTAATTAAATTAAATTTTTAGAAAGTAAATTGGAAAAATACTTAAGAAAAACGTTGCAATAAAGTAACATTATTATTACAATAAATAATGTTTTACTCTTGTAATAAATACATAAACAAAACTTGTCTTTTTCAGAATATCAATTCTAAAAATTATTAGACATAATGAAAAAAGTTGCAAAGGTCGCGACTTTTCAAGTTTTGAACTGTGTCCCTATCCCGCCCGCTCACTCACGCTCCTCTCTCTGAGGCTTATATCAATATCACCCACTCTCACTTTCACTCTCAAACCACTTCGCTTTTCTCTTCAAACTTCAAAGGTAAAACAACGTTTGCTTCAACACGCAAACACACTCTTTTTCTTTTTTCTCTCTTTCTTGAACTTCTACTCTGTTTCTGAGTAGAACATTATTTCTGAGTTATTTTCATTCTGTTAAGGATGTTTTGTCTTAATGTATGTACGGATCTTGGTTCGAGCTGCATTGCTTCTTTAAATTTACGTAAATTTGACTTCTTTTTTTCTTTTGGGTAAGGAGGGTGAAATTTTACGCACGTGGGCTTTTCTTTTTCTTATGATTTCTCTGATTTGAGTTTAGAGTGAAATGCTGAAGAGAATGGAAATGATGGGAGGATTTTTTATTGTGTTTTCGTTTGGGAATTGTTTTTTCAGTGGTTGTTGTTGTATTTGTGTTAGGGTTGAGTGAATGTGTTCATACACCTTTACTCAGCAATTAAACTTTTTTGTCAGTTACAGCATTTTGTTTGTTCAACGAATCAAGAAAATTGTGACAGAAGAAAGGGGAAAAAAAAATAAGAAAAAGATCTGGGCCATACCTTGCTAGTTTTTCTTGGTTTTGACTTTTGAGTCTTTGACCAAGCGGGGAAATGTAATCATGGTGGAGCCAATTCACAATTTTTTTATGGTTTCAAAGAAAATCAAGAATGTTAAAAAAGATTAAGTCTTTGATTGAAGATCATGATATAACATTAGGCCATTCTTAAGCACTGTTGTTTGATTGCTACTATTATCTTATGATTGTTAGTTTGGTGTTTGAAGAACAGGTATGAGCAAGATTTTTATTTGAAACAATTGGGTTGCTCTTCTTCGAGGCACACACACAATGGATAAAGCAAATAGAGTTTGTGCCAAAGATGAAGAGCGTCCACTCCGAATCACCAGAGCAAGAGCTAGAGCCTTGAGAGGGATTACTCCCTACTCAAGACCCTCCTTAAAAAATGAGCAGAAAAACATGCTTCGAGCAAATTCGAAAAGAGCAGCAACTTCTGAAAACAAAACCTCTGTGGTTGTTCCTGCTGTTGTTCAGCATAAGGGAAGGGCAGTGCTTATAGATGTAACAAACATGTGTGCAAAATCACATGATAAGTGTACTAAGGCATCAAAATTTCAGGTAAGCATGGAATACTCACTTTGTCATCAAATGTTTTAGAATTCTAGTGATAAGGGAAGTAAGCATTTGTTTTTGTGAGTTATTCTTATTTGAAAATACAAAAAACATTTGATCCAGTATCCTGTATTTGCTCACCACAAAATGATTTTTATAATTTTACAAAGTTGCAAATTCATCTACACGTAAGTCTGAGAAATCATTAGTGTCAGTTGGTGATGCTGGTTGACTATCCATTGTGTAGGCCAAAGGAGTTTATACAAAGAAAAGCACCAAGCTATCAGCCTCAGGTGTTTCCACTGAAGTTTCATCATCACAAGTGGATGTTAGAGCAAAATTAGCTGAAGAATTATCCACAATAAGGATGGTAGAATCAAAGGACGCCATAAGAGAAGGTGTTACAGCAGACACCATACTTTCAATGCAAAACTCTGTGAAATCTGATGAACTCTGGAGCTCTCCAAACAAAGGTTTTTCAATATTCTCATGTTACTACAAGCATGCAACAGACGTTAGGCATATAATATGACATACTAAATTACTAATTGAGCAAATTACATTCATGTACTCGATATGGGCTTTAACATTGAGGTTATTGAACTTTTTAGCTGACAGACTTTACTTTCTCAAAACTATATTAGCTGCTTGTGTTTTCATTAACTAATTGAACTGGATTTCTTATGATTAACAGTTGGAGAATGCAAAATACTAGTATTGTTATACAAGGAATTTTCAAGTTCAAGGATCCTGTAGTTATCTTCAAAGTTAGAATCTTGTAGTAACTGTTTTGTTCTCTTGATTCGATTGTGCAGACATAGATATGACTTGTGAGAAGCTAGGAGCCTCAGACTCCCTGACTATTGTGGACATTGATTCAGAGCTAAAGGATCCTCAAGTTTGGAGTTCTTATGCCCCTGACATATACAGCAATATTCGAGTCACAGAGGTTTGTGATGTAGTCAAGTAATTATTTTTTCTCCTGATGTGTTACTACTATGCTAAGTTTATGTAACTGGTGACTATTTCAATAGCTTCTGTTGAACAATGTTATGATATAATTACATAAACCTTAACTGCTGCTTTCTCTGCTATTGTCACAATCTGACTACATTTATAATAAAGTTCTTTCAGAATATAACGCCCACTGTTAGCAAAATAGCTAGTATTCTTGGATAACAGAGAGCAAATTTTATTTAGTATTTAATAATATTAATACTTCTACATAAAAGAACTTTACAATGTAATAGTCTTATAATGCTGAAAAAAATGAAGGGATACTTCCACTACAAAAAATATTGACGGTGAGTTTTGGTGAATCACTCCAGCTTCAAAGGAAACCAGTGACCAACTACATGGATAAGTTGCAGAAAGATATTAATCCAAGCATGCGCGGAATTCTGGTTGATTGGCTTGTGGAGGTTAGTCTCATGGCCGTGGCATTATGTAGATTTCTATACTTGAGTACATATGATGAATTCTATCTACTGCCTTTCAATCAAAACGTGGTTGAATTATAGGATATCTACAATTTATTATCATGCTCCTGCAATAGTCGCATTTGAAATACACAATCTGTAATTGTGGTATAAGTTGACCATCAAGCTTTGATTGTGGGTTTGCTGAAGGTTTCCTATATCCCCTTTCAGGTTTCTGAGGAGTACAAGTTGGTTCCAGACACTCTTTATCTGACAGTGAACCTCATTGATCGGTATCTCTCAACAAGGCTCATTCAAAAGCAAAGGCTCCAGTTGCTCGGTGTTACTTGCATGCTGATTGCATCGTAAGTACCAAAATTTTGTAATGGTCCTATATAGTTATTTTACTTGTTAGTCTTGGACTTGTATGTGTAGATAATTTACAGATTTCTCATCATATAATATGTTCTCATTATTCTCTCTGTAGTTTTGCAAATAAGCTTGTCATGAAACTTTGTTTGGACATTTATAATATATAAAGAGCTTCTAATTTTATTCATGAAACTCTTGATTTTGATTGAATGCATTTGATGATGCTGACAAGTAGTAGTGTAAGATATCATATATTTTTTTTATCAATTTTTTTGCAATACTATTCGGTCTTAGACGTGTTTTTCTTTCATGGCTTTAAGAAAATATGAAGAGATGTGTGCACCTCGAGTGGAGGAATTTTGCTTCATCACAGATAATACATACACAAAAGAAGAGGTACTACATTTGGTAGTACAGCTGGAACCTTCATTCTTTTTTCAAGTAGTATTCATGATGATCGATATATAAAACACACTAATTAGCATTGTTTGGCAGGTATTGAAAATGGAGAGAGAAGTACTAAATCTTATGCATTTTCAATTATCTGTTCCCACAATCAAAACTTTTCTCAGGTATGTAATTTATTTTAAAGATATAACAACTACAACTTTGAACCATACAATACATACATGAATAGTCAAAATTAAAAATTAGTTAGTTGTCGTATAATCAATTATAATTATATGTATTTATCTTTTAATCTTAATAATTTAAAATATGATTTAATAGTTTATATTTATTTCTTATAATAACAAGATTTTTCACTTAATATGCACGTTTTGTTGGAAAACGTCACTTAGTTATAACTTGATTGAATTATGACGATCTTTTCTCGGCTTTCAGGAGATTCATCCAAGCAGCACAATCTTCTTACAAGGTACTACAGTTGTTATCCACAATTTATTTAACTTTGAGAAGATGACATTATTATGCAGAAAAGAAAATTGCAAATTAACTTGCTAATTTCATCTTGTTATACAGGCTCCTTGTGTTGACCTGGAATTCCTGGCAAATTATTTAGCAGAGCTTGCTCTGGTTGAATACAGCTTCTTCCAGTTTCTACCTTCCCTTGTAGCTGCATCTGCTGTGTTCCTAGCCAGATGGACCCTGAACGACTCAGAACATCCATGGGTATGAACTATTGCAAGTTCATTATTCACTTTTAACCTTTGTGTAGATGTAAATAAATTTTAAGAGGCACATGCATTTATTTTGCAGAATCCAACTCTGGAGCACTATACAAAATACAAAGCTTCAGATCTCAAAACTGTTGTTCTTGCACTGCAAGATCTGCAGCTTAATACCAAAGGCTGTTCACTGAATGCTGTCCGCGAGAAGTATAAACAACAGAAGGTTAGATTCGTTTGTTTGAATGAACTCCTTCGCAAAACACTTATAAGAGAAAGAAAAAAACACAAGTAAAATGAATTGAACTTTTTTCGTAAGCTAAAACGAACTTGTATACTTAAGCTTTTGGAGAAATTAAATATATATATATATATATATATATATATATATATTTTTTTTTTATAAAAGTTAAATGTATAAGTTAATTTTTACTTAAGAGAATTTCAGTTCATTTTATTAAAAGTTAATCCAACCCTTTTCCAGTTGACTAAAGTTTTTAACTCTGCTATCAGTCACACCAAGGTTATGAATAAAAAAAAAAAAAAAGTCACACCAAAATTACTATATATCACAATTCACAAGACATACATAAATATAATTGTACGGTTCAAAAGAACTTCTTTCCACCCCCGACCCTCCTTTTGTCAATGTCAAACGTGTCCAGTTTGGGATATATGTTAATGGTTAAATTATAAATCTAATATATATATATATATCCAATATTTTTTTTAATCCCTACATGATTTTTTATATATATTTTAGTCTCTACATGAAAAATTATTTACATATTAGTCCCTATCATTTATTAACGTTATAGTGGTATTATAGTTATTTTCACATAGGGATCAAAACAAAAAACGATATGTTAAATGTAGAGATCAAAATATAGAATATTTTTTTCATGTAAAGTCTAAAATTTTTTCACGTAAAAATTAAAAGAAAAAACGGTATCTAGTACGGATCAAATGTAATACTATTATAACTTTAGTAAATGGCAGGATCAATTCGTAATCTTTTTTTTTACGTAAGGACTGAAAAAAAATGGTGTTAAGACCAAAGTTTCAATTTATATAATTATTTGAAAATGGGGTGTTTAGGGGGTGGGGGTTCTTATTGTGCTTTATTTAACCTATATTCCCCATTTGAGTGAAGTATATGAACCGGCAAAATAATATGCATGTCCTTATCGTTGCTGAAAAAGGTGTTGAGATAATTAAATGACAGTGACTTTTGCTTCCTGTGACAGTTCAATTGTGTGGCAAACTTGTCTCCAAAACCGGTGCAGTCACTCTTCCAGGCCCAAGTGTAAATGTTTTTGGCTGTTCCCTAAAGACTAAAGGATGACTTCAGAATTTGTGGCACAGTGATGGTTGAAATCATCATCAGTAGTTACATATTTTACCATTATTTTTTATCATCAATCCCCCACTTAGTGTCTGTTCCGTAATTGTAACATGTAAGATGCATGGTGTCAAATTCTGGTTCTTCCAGATCTCCTTGTAAAGGGAAACTGTTGCGGGATGATACAGTTCAAAGAGTGAGTTGATGTACTAACACAACCAATTAGGCTCATTTTGAGGTTGTCATTATGCAACATAGCCGTATAGTTGCTCTCAACATTTTGTACCCAAACATTTGTATGTAATCAAAATTACATTACATACAATTTATTTTCTATTAGTATTAGATATCTTTTACCACATTTGCTTTACCGTTTTACATTTACAGCAACACTTCATAATTGTCATAGGTGTTAGAATCCCTTGTATAAATAGTAGTAGGATAATTCTCCTTTCGTTTAATAGGGAAAACTTTGTTGTGAATTGAGACCTACCGTCTTCCGGTGGTGGCCGAAAAAAAATATACTGGGCCCAAGTTTTAAGTCCAGAGTTTCCTTTTCACGCGAAAGAAAAAGAAGCTTTTCGCTGGTAGGGCTCCAAAATTTCCTAATTTTCTCTCTATGAAAATTGATCCAACAATTGTGGTTAATCTTTTACAGAACACCGACATTGCAAGTAAAGTTTGACTGAAATCACAACCGACTTTTATTGTGATTAACCAACTGTGGAAGAACAATTGATTAATCACAATAAATTCAAACTTTAATTGCCATGTTAGTGTTTTAACTAAGAAATGCTAAGAACATATTTTGAATACATACGATTGAAATTTATTAAAAATAATAAAATTTTGTAAGTCTTATTATATATAATGATTCTTTTTCTTGATTTTATAGTTTTCAATAAATTTTAACTAGTTGAATAGTGTTTGTAGAAATATGTTAGGGAGTGTATCCCTAACACTCCTCTTTAACTAATCACCAAGTAACTTTGATGCTTTTGTAATACTTATTTCTTGTAATTAACATTATAAATTTAGTAACTCTTATTTTTTATGTTAAAAAAATTAAATCAGAAAAAAATAACCTTGCAAAACCATGTCATCATTATTATAAAAGAAGAGCATGTATTTAAGAAATTATAAATTTATAAAAGTTTTT
This sequence comes from Pueraria montana var. lobata, assembly GCA_026413185.1. Classification (NCBI taxonomy): domain Eukaryota; kingdom Viridiplantae; phylum Streptophyta; class Magnoliopsida; order Fabales; family Fabaceae; genus Pueraria; species Pueraria montana. Next base: position 11,178,463 of record CM048652.1, read on the forward strand.
GTTTATAAGACTCCATTTTCATTTTAGTATCTTCTTCCAAATGCACAAAATTGTTAGATGGCCGTGACGTTGGAACAAGTCTTAAAAACTAAAAGTACAACCTTAATCATTAATTGATTAATAGCACCTTAATTTGCAATGCCTGTATGGCAAATCTTTCCTGGTTATTGTCCAAGCTCACTTGTTATAAGGGGAAGAGAACAGAAGAACTGAGGAGCACAGAGCAGATTTTGGTAATAGGCTTATACAGAAAATGGTTTGATCCTGCTGCATGGTCCTTCTCATCACTTATCAGAAGGAGGCAATTAAGTTGCTACCATACAGTGGCAATCAAAAGCATGTTACAAGGTACAACATCTGGCTGCCAGAAGCATCAAAAGCATGTTACAAGGTACAACATCTGGCTGCCAGAAGCATCAAAAGCATGTAGGAACCAAAAAAGAAAAAGGCTTACTCCCAATAACAGCCATTTACCACTTTTTTCTAGTGGTTTTCCACCATTACAGGAGGAAAGAGATAAGGATTGATGGTCTGACATACATACATGCATACATACGTTACAGGTTATCAAATTGGAGACACTAAAACTGGGGTATTTCCAATCACAGGCTGGAGACTGGCTGCATGCTCTAGTTGTTTCCACGCCTCCTTCCGCTTCTCTGCCGCCGTGTTTAGCATTGCTTCTTCTTCCTTGAACTGAGAATGAGAAGCCAGGAACAGCTTCTCATCCATCTCCACAAACATTTTTCTCACGTTATGAGTTAGGTTGAGCACTGCCTGGCTCCAGTGGCCATGAGAATTCTTCTCTAAGGCTGGAAATATGATTGGCAGGATCACTTGTCGGTTGTGAGCAATCAAGTTGACAATATGGTCGTTGTTCCATAAGAAAAGGGCTCTTTCAGCTACCTGAAACAATCCATGTTGAATAAAAAAGGGTTATATTCTAGCCATTAACAAGCATGTCAAAGGAAACAAGTGATTCTCAAAAGATACGCAAATGAATGAAGATGGAGACAAATAGCAGCAATCAAATCATTAATTTAAAAAAGCAAGAGACAGCTGCCATTCCCAAAAGGAGGTTTTCAAGGAACTTGGAAATATACTCCAAGAAAACATGGAGAGCTCTGATGAAACAAAAAAGAATAAGAACTACTTTCAGTTTCACATCCTATGAGTGACCTCTCGCCCAAAATTAATGCAATCAAATGAATCACCTTTGCAGAAAAATCTCCCAAAAAAGTTGCACTACGTTGTGACTTTGAACCTGAAGCAAAGCATTACAAGTCTCTACTCTGTGATGTAGAGGAAAGCCTCTACTTAAATGGGAGTTTAGTGACTCACATCCAACCAATACAAGACTCATGGGATGAATAAACCAGGCTTTGATACCTGTTGAGGTAGAGACTAAAAGCCAGGCTGTGAAACAATGTTTCCTTCAATTTAAACAGGAGTTCAGTGTCTTGACCAAGCAAATAGGGGATACACACTTCAATCCCCCTGTTGTTTCATGGATTGCCCATTCCAACCCAACAACAATGACACAGATGCATGAGTCTCATATTAGCTGGGTGTGAAACACAACCCTATATTATAGCAGGGGCTCTACTCTACATCTTAGAGAGACTATAAGGGAGTCTTTGCTAATGTGCTTAATAATATAATGCCAGAATATACAGCACCACACTATACAAGCTGTAGCTAAAAATCATGGATTTCATTTGAATAACAATTGTACCTGGAAGTGCAAGCTGTTAATGCAGCATCCAATCCGCCAAAACAACGGGACCATGACCCTCTGGAACTCTACCATGTTAATTGTTTCCAAAATTTCCTCAAGTTCACCCAGGAACATCACCTCTTTCTGACTATTCGTTATTGGCCAATACTTCAACATCCCCCTTATCACAATGCTCGCCAACTTGGGCTCTTTCTCTATAAACTGTGTAACACAATAAGACAACTGCTGGAAGTACACCGCCATATGCTTGGGCTTGTGCAAGGGGATCAAAACCCTCCATAAGAAAATCTTGTGCTCCTCCTTCAAAGGCAAAGCGAACCCGCTAATTATGCTCCCAAAAATCTCCAACAACTCCGCAATCCCATTGTGCCTCTCCGTCTCAAACACAAACCTATAAAACAAGTTGTTAATGGATTTCCTTATGTAGGGCCTATGCACCATGAACTTGCCATAAACCCTATGCAGAATGGTCTTCAAGCAGTCCCTCTCCCTAGGATCCTCCGAATCAAACAACTCCAACAACCTTAAAATAAACGAATGGTCAATGTACTTCTTAGCCACCTTAGCATCAAGACAATTTGAGGTTACAAACTTTAGCAGCAACTCATACACAAGCTGCAAATGAGGCCAAGCCGGATCAAACGCTGGCTCATCATCATCATTCTCACCACCACGATTGGACCTATAATTTGGCGGGAAAACGCGAAAGAGATTAATAGCACACATTCTACACACAGCGAGAATAGCAGGTTCACCGAATCTAGAGGACCCACAAGAGGACACAAAATCAACGAGCTCAACAAGGGTTCTTTTCTTCACCTCTTTCTCCACCGTGTTCTTACCAGGGTCCGTGAAATCGAACGTGACGCAACACAGGCTCAGCTTGCTCACGAAAAGGTTCATCTTTTCGGAACTCGGAACATCCTTAAACGGCACCAGAGGTTCAATCACCGACACCGTGCTCGCCGGAAAAACCGCCGACGAGGATGTTTTCTTCGCGGCGGCGGCGGAGCCTCCGCTGCCGGGCGGGCGGGTGTCTCTGCCGGCGACGCGTGGGGAATCGTCCGAGCGCGACGAGTCGGCTCGGCATGACTCGTCCGAGTCGGGTTTCTGCGTCTTGCGAGGGAGTTTGCTGAGGAATTGCTTGAGCATGGTGACCCAGAAGGTGGAAACGGTAAATTTCGAAGCTTTAGAGGAAACCCATTGAGGAAGGAAAAACAATGTGGCACAAAATTAATGGGTTCTTCTTAAAGGGAAGAATGAGGGAGGAACAGAGGGAGAAACCCTAGATCTTGGTCATGGAAAATGGGGGGAAATTACAAGCAATGTGAGAGGGGGTGCATGAAATTGAGACGGAGAATTTAAAAGGGTCGAGGGAAATTTGCGATTTTGCAGCATGCATTGGTGAAAAATTGAATCTTGAAGATTGTGAAAAGGGGAAGAAGGGAAAAAAATGCAAATGAAATGTTACAAAAGGAATAATTAACATTAACAATTTAACATTAGAAACTCGGCATTTCTGATTTTTTTTTTTCTCGGGAATGTATGTGGGAAAAAGAGAAACGAGACTTGTTAAGGTTGAACGTGGAAAAGAGAGGGGGTTTCTATCTAGGGCACAAATCGAAAGAGGGAATGTGATGCAGATCACGAAGTTTTGTGCTGTGATTTTTTTGGGCAATGAAACCCTCTGAGCTGTTTCTTCTGTTGTTGTTGATGAATAATGTGATCCACCGCCATGGAACTCAGAAATAAACAAAAAAAGAAAAAGTACAATGAGGCAATGGCTGGTTTTTAACTTCTTTTCTCTTGTTTAGGGGGCATTAATCAAATTATCAAAAAAAAAAGGCCCTTTATATCTACATTATATTTGCATGTATTTAATTGGCATAATGATTTTGGGTAATTTGAATTTCGATGCATTCGTGGATTTTTGTATTGTATTGATAATAATTGAAGGAGGGGAAAAAAGATAAGAAGCATGGGTAGATTTTGGACACGAACACGTGTAAGTGTAACTGTGCGTATGTAAGGAAAAGGGAAAAGCCTGTAAAACTAGGGACATGACATGGTTTCTTGCCCGTGTCTGTACAGATGTGAAAATTACAGGTAAGTTGTATGTTTTCCTAACGAAATTTTTGGGTACTATAGTTATAATAGCAAATGATGATTATTCGTGCAATTTTGTTTTAAAAAATCTTTAATCAATTGCTAGTAGTTTATATGCTTCTCTACGCAATTTTTAGTCTCTCATGCATGTATTTGAGCTTTTTTAATCTGACGTGTTTAGTACATTTTTGGTAGGCAAAAAATGTTTTTTTTTTAAATAATAGAAGAGTAAAATATTCAACTCGTGACTTTTTATAACTAACTAATGATGGGATGCTTTGTTTTGTTTTAAAATTACAGCAGCGGCGGTAATGAAAATAATTTTAAACAGTATTCACTGTTTGGTTGGTTTTTGAGATAAAAACAAATTTAGGGAGTTAATTAATTTTAAGAAAAATCGAAATTTACCTGTTATATGTAATTTTTTGTTACAGTCCTGTTATATGCAATTAGTTTTAAATGTGAGGTTTATTGAAATTTTAAAAAGATTTTTATTTTTATTTTAAAAAATAACTTTTTAATTTACTATTTAAATAAAATTTAATCAATTTTAAAAGATATTATTTCCAAAAAATATTTTTAGTATTGATGCTTTTAACATGATCTTTACTTGAATGTAAATCAAAGAATTTTTTCCTTAAATCTTAATATATTAGAATTCACATTAAATTTCAAATAATTCAAATTAATCTTAATAAAATTACTTAAGAGATAAACCTCCACGAGTTAATAATTAGAACGAAAGTAATTTTAAATGGAGTATGTCATGAGTTAAAGTAATGATTACAACTTATTTGAGTAAAAGAAAAGTAAATTTGAGTGTCTAAAACTATGAAAGTAATATATACGCATTGATTATCTTTGTTAACAATTATTTCACTCCAATCAATGATGACTATTTTTAACTCTGCTCAACTGTTTTTGTTTTTGGCTAGCTTCTAAACTCTGATAGTATGTATTTACAAATTAATCGTTTTTTTTAATGATAAAAAAATAATTCGTTTTTTACACGAAATCACCAAAATCATAAGAATTGTGAATTATGCGTTATTAGGTAAATTCCCAGGTTATCCAAATGGACCAAATCTAGTTATGCCGGACGGCCGGGCATATTATTTTTCCCCACTGACATAATTATACTTTTTTTTATCCTATTTCATAGTTTTTGAGGCAAGTGAAATAATTAGTTTTGATTAATATTAATTATTATGACAAGAGACAAAGATTCAATTTTTATCAAATATATAATGAAAAAAATATATTTTAAATTAATTATAAAATTAAGTGGTATTGTCTTTTTCAAAATGTAATATGTGTTTGTTTTTTTTCAAAATGTAACGGTTGTGTTAACTTTTTTAAGTAATAATGAAAATCATCAATTTTAACCCTTAAATTAAACTAAAAAGCTGAGATTAAAAGATCAATTTAAAAACACAACCACCACCATTTCATCTATCGTTATCATTGTCATTGTTGTTACTATTCTATCATTGTCACTGATGTCACCATCTTACACCAATGATGATGGCGGTAATAATGGCAGTGTTGGCAAAGGTAATGATGATGATTGTGGTGGCAATTGCAGTATCAGTGGTTTCATAAGAGGTGTTAATAATTGGTAGGAGTATCAAAATGGGTAGGGACCGATGGGTTGACTTAATTAGCTTGACAAATGACTGAATGAATTGGGTTGGACAGTAAAAATTCAAATGCAAACTTATTTTGGCTCGATCTAGCCTGTCTCAATATTTTATTGACCTGAAATGGGCTAGCCGTGATGGGTTGAGCTAGGCTGACTCGTGGGCCATTTTTTTTTATTTTTTATAATTGGTAAAATCATAAATAATATATTAATATTGCATGATGTGTTGTTAATATCCATTTTAAGGTTAAAAATTTGCATATGAAGTTTTGTTTTAATTTTTAGCACTTATTTATTGTTATAATTGATACACTTTATTTTATTTTTATTATTATGTATTAAGCTTAATTGTGTGTTTTAGTCCCTAAATTTTGGGGTAAATACATTTTTTGTCTTCCAAATTGAAAAATAAAAAGTCATTTTAGTTATTCAAATTTAAAAAAATATATTTATAGTCTTTGAAGCCAAATGACGTTAACGAAAATGGTGAAAAGTGGTAATGTGGTGCTGTCAGCATTTAACACATGTACACTTCCAAGCGCCACATCACTACTTCCATTAAGGTTGCCTACATTTAGGGACTGAAAACGTATTTTTTAAAATTCAAGAGACAAATAGATTTGTTATGCTATACAGATTCAACTATTACAACCTTTCATCATCTTATTTAATTTATAATAATTTGTTGTCTTGTTGGTTTTTTATTGTTTATTTTTACTATTGATAAGTTTTTAGACATGTTTTGGAGATTTTAAATAGGTCCCTAAATTATTTGAGAATTTTCAATTGAGTTCCTAAACTAAAATTTGTAATTAAGTCTTTGATCTTGTATGGGGACCTAATTAAAAATCTTAAATAAATTGGAAATCTATTGTTCAAAGGAAGGGAGGAATTTTAATAGAGGAAAGGGGAAGTAATTATTTTATTGTTTAGTTCACAAGTGGAGATGAGGGTTTTTAAAGATTATTTTACTTTTAAACCCTTCTAATTATGGATTTCAAAACATAAATAGGATTATCTCAGTCAATACACTTTGAAATGTTTTAAATATCATCCATTCCTCTCTAAATCTCCCAATATTAGAGGGAAGCAAAAATTGGATGAGGGATTTTGTTCTCCTTCATTTGCCTCAATTCCCTTCCAACCAAACATTATATAAAAGTGAGGAGAATATACTTTAGAGGATAAAGTGTAATAATAATCATTAATAAAAAAAATCAACAATTGAGATAATAATTAATTTTAGATTTTGTTAAATATGTATTTGATTTTATCACAATTTTCAACCATTGATTTTCTAATCAACAGTTGTTAGTGCACTTCCTCACTTCTAAATCCTTTTTTTGGTAAAAAAAAAAAAAAAAAAAAGCATTTGGGCGATGAAAAACACAAAAAAGTTTGAAACCCACCAACCCAACCTAGCGGCGCGGCCTGCTCCTCCAACATGGGCTGACCGTCCTTTTCCTAAACTAAACAAAGCTCTTCTTGGAGTTGGTTAAGCGTAAACACTCAACAATAACATTAACATCAACATCGACATCTCCTTAAAAAAAAAAAAAAAAAAAAAAAAGAGAGAGAGAGAGAATATAATATAGAAAGTAAAAAACAAAAAGCGAAAAAAGGAAACGATATTGCGAATTGGGAATTTATGAGGCAACAATAGCAATGCGCAAGGGGGTGACGAGAATGGGATTGAAAGGCCTATGACTCATTCCTTTGGCTTTGGCTTTGGCTTCCGTGATCTCCAAGGCACACTCGCTGCCCTTTCCCTCATGCTCGGTCACTCTCTCACCCTACCACTTCTTCTTTTTTTATTTCCCCCATTTAATTTATTTTTTTTCAATTATTATTCCTTGAGTGCGCGATCGTTTTTGAATATCAGTCAACGCGTTAAGAATATAATTAACGTGTTTCTTTCGTTAATTCAGGTATCCCTTTTTTTTTTTTTATCATTCCTTCTACTTCTTCTCAATTCAAACCTGTATTGTATAATCCCCGGTTAAAGGAAATTAAATTAAATATTTACCATCTTTGAGTAACTAACCATATAGATTGTTGTTATTATTATCATTTAACATAGGAATTAAGATTGCTTGCTATGAATGACTTTGGAAATATTGCTTCTTAACAGAAAGGAAAGGAGGTTTGGTTTGGTTTGGCTTGGTAGTTATTCAAGTTGAGGAAGAATTCGGAATTGTGATTGTCATGAACTTCATGCTTCCTTTGGTAGACTTATATGGACTTTGTCTCGCCACAGCTACATTCTGAAGGTCCATTTGACACTTACCCTTTGTTGATGGCACGCCCTACTCACCATGTCATTGACATCACGGGGAGTTCCGGACCTTCCACTTCTTCTTCCTCGCCCCATGATAGGCTAGCCAATGATGTGGATTTTGGTACTTTGAATTCTAGGATTAGGCGACGAGGGGATACTACGCGTAGTAGGCATAGGAGTCCTTTGAATTCGGGTTTGTGGATATGTATTGAGTTAGTGATCACAGTGAGCCAGATTGTTGCATCGGTTGTTGTTCTGTCTTTGTCAAAGCATGAGCATCCGCGTGCCCCGTTGTTTGCTTGGATTGTTGGGTATGCGTCCGGGTGTGTTGCTACCCTCCCTTTGCTATATTGGCGGTATTATCATAATTGCCGTGTTCGGGAGCAAGAGTCATCTCAGGCCTCTCCGAGGAGTAATGATCCTTCAGGGACACTTCTTTCCGATTCCATGACCAATGGAGGGGAAGATGTTCCGGCATCTTCCAGAAGCAATCAAGAGTCGTGGTTGATGAATGCAAGGTATTGAGTTGCTATTTTTGTTAATTGGTTTTGCTTAAATTCAAATATTTCCGCGTTTGCTGTTTTGTTGTTGTCTTTGCTTAATGCTGAAAGGGATGAAAGCTCTAGTGGTGAATGAACTAAAAAGCTTAATGTTTGTTTAATTCTCCTTACTACTGTGGAAGATGGGTTTCAGAGCACAGGATTTGTTTAGAATTTGAACATTTTAGTCTGCAAGTTTTAGCTTTTAGCTTGTAAGGGTTCTGATTTGGACATTATTTTCTTCTCTCATTGTTCTGTATGATCAAATATGTACGTATGTTACAAAGTGTTCCTGCCACGAATCCATGTCTCCCTCTTGGGGTGCTTCCATTCCAAACTAATTAAATTGTGATAGTGATGAAATACTTTAATCATTAAGTACAATCATTGTTTTAGTTTGAACGAGAAATGGTATATTAATGTACAATCAGCATTCCTTGTGCTGATCATATTTCATAAGAATATGGTCTTCTTCGTGCTGATTTGCATTGCATTACTGCTTTTGTGCATTCGGAAATTTAGAAGTTGCATTTTCTTTTGGGGGTTGTATGGAGAGAATATTATTGAGAACATGTGATATTATTACAGCCTAAAGAATTTACAAGACCTGGGAACCTATCTTTAATAATTAAGGAAAGAGTTAAGGTTCTTTCTTGATTTTTGCTGTTTGAGAGATTCAGTTTTGAAAATTTAGTGTTCAATCATCAATTCCTATGACTTAATATGGAAATAACTTATGAAGTTGCTAAGCTTGCCTGCACCTGTTTAACAGATTGAAGCTACTTATGGAATACTTCAAAATCGCTGTAGATTGCTTTTTTGCTATATGGTTTGTTGTTGGAAATGTATGGATTTTTGGAGGACATTCATCTGCTGATCAAGCACCTAACTTGTACAGGTATAGCCTCTCAACAGCTCTTACATTTAGCATGTGTTTGGTAAAACCTTTCTCAAGAGAAATAATAATTATTTTTCAAAAATTCTCTCATGAAGCTAGCAAAAATAAGCAATTATTTCTCCAAATTAAGCTGAACCAAATACACACATAATCTTCTGATTTTTTAGAGCTTCCAGATTATATCTGCTTCCTTTTGCTTGGCAGGTTATGTGTAGTGTTTCTTACTTTTAGCTGTATCGGTTATGCTATGCCCTTCATTCTATGTGCAACAATTTGCTGCTGCCTGCCTTGTATAATTTCAATCCTTGGGGTTAGAGAGGATATGACACAAACCCGAGGTGCATCCTCTGAATCGATTAATGCTCTGCCGACTTATAAGTTCAAAATGAAGAAAAATAAAAGCAAAGGGGAAAGCAACTCAGCTGTTGGTGAAGGTGGAGTTGTGGCTGCAGGAACTGAAAAGGAACGTATGATCTCTGGAGAAGATGCAGTAAGTACAACCTGACCTTTATTTGTTCTGGATGCTTAAGTAAAACTTTATAACATCCTAGCATTATTTCATTGTTTGTCTACTGTCTAGCTACACCATGTCCACTTGGGTAAGAAAAACCTTATGAAAAATCATGAATCTCATAAAACTGGACTCTTTGGATTTGTTTATGGAGGGAACAATCTTAGGCAGGCATAGGGTATACCTTATAAGCCTGTTCAAATTCTTCATACTTTGTTTCTTCAAGTTACTGTGTAATTGCTGTCTCTTGGAATCTTTTTCTTGCCCATAAATCTTAAAATATTTTTCGTCATATATGCTCAAGCTCAACCCTTCAGGCAATTACGGTTCATTTGGTGTCGCTGCTATTGTCATCAACTTTTGGTAATTGCTGGACAAAATATCTATAATTGCCTGCTTAGTTTCTGTAATAATTGATATTATGAATTGAGAACCAGTTTTGTGGGTTATGGGTAACTATGCAAATTCATGATGTAAATTGAAACTAAATAGGGAGGCCGATTTATTTCCTACCCGATCATTCTCTCGAGTTTTGTCTTGGATTAGTTTTGCCTATCTTATCTATCATTTTGGAAGCAATCATTGGATATTGTCTGCTAGTCTTCCTTCCATGCAATAGTGCATATGGTTATTGGAAATTCAGAATCCCTGATGGCTTGCTACCCCAGTTGTTTGTTGAATTACACTCCTAATTTTCAAGTTTCTCTGAATCTGTCTCTTACAGATCCTGTTCTTATATGCCTTCTTGTACTAGGACTTTGAATTTGATTATTTCTTTCGTTATTTTGTGATGACTTTGATTGTTTTCATGTTGATTGAGTTTGTGTAACTGGCCTTGACTGTGGTACTGTACTTTCTGTGATTGTCTGTAGGCTTGCTGCATCTGCCTGGCAAAGTATGAAAATAACGATGAGCTGAGAGAATTGCCTTGTTCTCACCTATTTCACAAAGACTGTGTCGACAAGTGGTTGAAGATAAATGCTTTATGCCCCCTTTGCAAGAGTGAGGTTAGTGAGAACGTAAGAGGATCAGTCTCTGGGGAAGATGCCAACCAACATCAGGGTGAAAGCAGGGTTGAGAATGGCCTCACCAACACCTCATCGTAATGTAGTTTATATACATAGAGTCATATACACACTTTGTAGTCTTGTAAAGCTTTTCCTATGCTGCCAACTCTTCATTGGATGGATGTCTGATGCTGAGGTCAATCATTCCATTTCATTTTTGTTCATATGTTTTCTTTATCTTGCTGGAACTTAAGTTGGCTGATACATGGCTATGGCCTTCTGTATCCTGCTGTTTATGCAGCTGAATTATAAGTGAATGGAAATTATACTTGCAGAGGTTTTGCTTCTCATAGCTCACACAGTTAAGTTGAACTATGATGGGAGAGAAAAATGAAGAGAAAGTGGAAAAAGAAAATGAATGATAGAAGCAATATTTATGAATGTGAATATCTTGTGTATTTAGTATATATTGACATCTTTCATAGTATTTCAATATTTATTTTTTGACACATAGTATTTCAATATTTATAAGGTTTAAATACCTTTTTAGTCCTTGCAGTTTAGCATTTTTTTGTTATTCGTCCTTGCAATTTTTTTTTATTTTAGTCCTTGCAAATTATATTTGTGTTGTTTTTCGTTCTTAAAGAGGTTTAGATAGCGTTTTTTTTACTGTTGAAAGCGCTATCTAAACCGCCTTAAGGACAAAAAACAAAACAACCATAATTTGCAAGGATGAAAAACAAAAAAACATTAAATTGCAAGGACTAAAAATGTATTTAAACCTATTTATAACTTCTTGATGTAAAAAGTTAGAAATATTTTTTTTATGCTTTATTTTATGTTTGAGTGATGTAGATGATTTTTTATTTTATTTTAAATTTTACTATTTCATTAGTCCATGTGTATTTTCTTATATTTTTTCGTAAGTTTTATATTAGATATTTTTTCAGTTTTATCATTTCATTTATAATTTTCAACTTTTTAGTCTATGATTGGTTTAAATTATAGAAGTAATTTTGTGAATTTCAATAAAAAATTGTGCGTTCCAATTGAGAAGAAAATATTTGTTGTTTCTTGAGTAAAAAAACTTTTGAACTCAATTTTAATCTGAACATGCATTTAATCATTTTTATTATTATTTTTTATATAATTCATTACATTAGTTTGTGAGCCAAGTGAGTTAGACGTGGATTAACTAAAAATATTGCCCATTTAATAACTTTATTATCTCGGGTTAATCCATTTAAATGCAAATTAAAACAAACCAAGCTAATTGTCATCAAAGACTTGTTTTCATGATGCGTAAGTTTTTTAGACATAATATGCTTATCCCGAATTAATCTACTATGTTAATGTGAATTTTATAGTTTTCAATAAATTTGGTGTAAATATAATACATGAGCACCTCAGGTTGGGCTTAGTTAAGTTTTTTTCAAATAATAATGGTTGAAAACGGAAAGAAGATAAGTCAATTATTTTCAAGTTTGAAAATAAGATAAAGTGAAAAGAGTTGAAAACAAATCAATAATATATGAGGTCAGTTTGTTTAAACTTAGAAAAAGTAATTTAAAAAAAAAACATTTTTTAAAAAACGCTTTTTAAAAAGTGTGCTTTTAAAAAAAATAATTTTTTTTTTTTTTTATCCGTAGGAATCGAAAACAGGTACCGAAAGATTTACAATAACTTATGTATCTGCTCAACTAACTGAGGTAGATCTCTAACAAAAAAAAATTGCATATTACAAGAAAAAAGCAGTTTAAACAAATATATATAAAAAAAAAGTTATTGTTTAGCAGATTGGAGCCACTTGTGGAATTCTTCCTAAATAGTTTTAGTGATTCCTAATTAAAAGGAACATCAGTGATCGGTGTGTTCCAACCAAATTACTAAAACGGTTGCTTTACGCGCCCAAACCTTTTTGGCCTTGGTGGAGTAAGTGAGAATCTTGGGGTTTTAAAATTTCTGCTCCCTGTATAAGCTGGTGTCTTTTTCCTCTTTTTTCTTGCTGTTGTAACAGAGAGTGAAAAAAGGGGTGAACCGAGAGTGAGAAGGGTGAGATTGAGGGAAAGCTTGAGATCCAAGACGAAATCATAGATGAAAGCCAGAAAGGGGCAATATAGTTTTAAATAAGTTAATTTAGATCAGATAATAGATAAAACAATGAATTTAAATTTATTTCCAAAGAGATATGAATATTATTTATCATTTAGCATAAGATTGCTGCTTGCAGAACATAAGTTTGGTTTGGTAGTTGAAGTTGAGGAAGAATTGTAATGCTTTTGAACTCCATGGTAGAGGGACTTCGATTCGACACTTGACACTTACCCCTTGTTGATGGCGCGCCCTTCCACTTCTTCCTCTACCCATGATACACGTGCCAACGATGGTCCTTTGAATTCTAGGAGTTTGTTGCATTTAAGGTTATGGATATGTGTTGAGTTAGTGATCACAGTGAGCCAGATTGTTGCGTCTGTTGTTGTTCTGTCTTTGTCAAAAAAACATGAGCATCCACGTGGACTGTTGTTTGTGTGGATTGCTGTGTATGCATCCGGCTGTGTTGCTACCCTCCCTCTTCTCTATTGGCGTCATTATCATAAGAGCAAGACTCATCAAACACATCTGCTCGGAGGAATGATCCTTCAGGAACACTTGCTTCCGCTTCCAGAAGCAATCAGGACTCGTGGTTGATGGATGCAACCGTGCAAGGTATTCAATTGCCTGTTTTGTTGTTAACTGGTTTTGCTTAGATTCAAATGTTTTGGTGTTTGCTGTTTTGTTTTTGTCTTTGCAAAATGCTGAAAGGGATGAGGAGAGCTCTAGTGTTGAATGAACTATAAAGCTTAATGTTTGTTTGAGAGCACAGGATTTGTTCAGAATTTTAACATTTTAGTCTGCAACTTCTAGCTTAGCTTGTAAGGGTTCTGATTTGGACATTATTTCCTTCTCTCATTGTTCTGCATGATCAAATATGTACGTATGTTACAGAGTGTTCTTGCCACAAATCCATGTCTCCCTCTTGGGGTGCTTTCCTACCAAACTAATTAAACTGTTAAATCATTAAGTGCAATCATTGTTTTAATTTGATTCAGAAATGGTATACTAATGTACAATCAGCATTCCTTGTGCTGATCACACATTAATAAGGTCTTCTTGGTGCTGATTTGCATTGCATCACTGTTTTTGTGCATTTGGACATTTATAAGTTGCATTTTCTTTTGGGGGCTGTATGAAGAGAGGGTATTATTGAGAACATGTGATACTATTACAGCCTAAAGAATTTACAAGACTTGGGAATCTATCCGTAACTATTAAGGAAATAATTAAGGTTGTTTCTTGACTTTTGCTGTTTGAGAGATTCATTTTTGAAAATTGACTGTTCAATCATCAATGCTGAGTCTATGACTTAACTTATGAAGTTGCTAAGCTTGCCTCCACTTGTTTAGCAGATTGGAGCCACTTGTGGAATTCTTCAGAATTGCTCTAAATTACTTTTTTCTTACCTGGAATTTTTTTATGGATTCATGAAGGACAACCATCTGCTGATGAAGCGCCTAACTTGTACAGGTATAGCCCTCTCAACAGTTCTTACATTCAAAATCTTGTGATTTTTCAGAGCCTCCTGATTGTATCTGCTTCCTTTTGCTTGGCAGGTTATTTGAAGTGTTTCTTACTTTTATGTTGTTTATCGGTAATGCTATACCCTGCACTATTGGGGTTAGAGAGGATATGACAATGACACAAATCCGAGGTGCAACCTCTGAATCAATTAATGCTCTGCCGACTTATAAGTTCGAAATGAAGAAAGATAAAAGCAAAGAGGAAAGCAACTCAGCTGTTGGTGAAGGTGGAATTGTGGCTGCAGGAACTGAAAAGGAACGTATGATCTCTGGAGAAGATGCAGTAAGTACAGCCTGATCTTCAGTAAAACTTTATAACATCCTAGCATTGTTTCATTCTTTTCATGTTGAATGAGTTTGTGTACTGGCCTTGACTGTGGTACTGTACTTTGTGTAGGTTTGCTGCATCTGCCTGGCAAAGTATGAAAATAACGATGAGCTGAGAGAATTGCCTTGTTCTCACCTATTTCACAAAGACTGTGTTGACAAGTGGTTGAAGATAAATGCTTTATGCCCCCTTTGCAAGAGTGAGGTTGGTGAGAATGCAACAGAAACAGTAACACAAAGGTGAAAGCAGGGTTGAGAATGGCCTCACCAATACCTCATCCTAATGTAGTTTATATACATAAGAGTATACACAGTTTGTAGTTTTGTAAAGCTGTTCCTATGCTGCCAACTCTTGGATGGATGTCTGATCATGAAGTCATTTATTCCGTTATATTTTAGATGTCATACTTTCATTATATTAATTAATATAATGGTTGAAATATTTTGAATTATAATTATAATGTTAAAAATAATAAAATAAATTATATAAATAATGTATTAGTTAAAATAAATAGTGTAATATAGTATAAAATATTAAAAATAATAATAAAATATATCTATCATTTATCAATATCAATATCAATATCTTGAAATATAATGTTGAAATAATAAAATAAATATTGTAAATAATATAATAGTAAACATTAATAGAATAATATAAAAATATCTAAAAATAATTATAAAAATAAAATAAAATAAACTTATCATATATCATTATCAATATCTTATTTATTAAAATGCTAAAAATAAGAAAATCCTAATGCAAAAATAGTCAAAATAATAAAATCTTATCTTACGAAGAAAAGAGTAAAAAAAAAATTAATAAATATATTAAGGACCAAAAGGGAAATACAATATAAAAAGCTAAAAGCTAGTGTTTTAAGAAATGCTACTTGAAGTAATGTCTTAAAAAATGCTATAAACTACTAAAAAACTTGTTTATCAAACACTACTAAAAAAACATTTTGAGAACTTACTTTGACTTTTCACATGTATAGCTAATAAAAATATTTTAAAAAATAATAAAAGCATGTCTCATTAATGTTAAGGGCAATTTTGGAAAATATATAATTTCAAGACAAATTTAATGCTACAATCTAAGTTAACTAATTTTCTTGGTGAATTAGTTAATTGAATCTTATAGAAAGTGTATTTTTTTTAGCAGTTATAAAAAGTGCATTGCACTAGGCAAATACAAAATGTTAATTTTATGATTATAATTATTTCCATAAAAAATTATTCACATTATTAAATTAAAGTACATATGTATCAAATGACTTTGATACAATTTAATAAATTGTTTACAAAAACATCCCTCTCTGAATATAAACGTATAAAATTATCTATTTCTTCAGCATTCTCTTATTCACTTTTCATTTGAATACTCTTCTTTCAATAAATGGTAGACTTCATATGTACAATTGATATGCTTTTAACATCTACTATATAATTTAACCAGTTGTAGCAAAGAAACCAATTTTGAATATTATATTTTAATTCAATTTTGAATATATATATATATATATATATATATATATGAAACGCACCGTTTCAATAATAATAATAAAAAAATAAAAAAAAAATAAAAAAAAGCCTTCTCCCTCCCTTATTTTAAAAGTCACCGAGGACCCCCCCCCCCCCCTTTTTTTTTCTTCTCTGTCCCGAAACTTTCCCCTCCCCTGCGCGTCGTTTTTTTTTTTTCTCTTCTTTCTTTCGTTTAAATCCCCTCTTCTTCTCATTCCTTCCTTGTTCCAAAATCCATCAAATTTCTTACACTTTTGTGGTGCTCAAGCTTGGGAAGGTGATTGGAGTTAAGGGAAATAATACTCATCTCCTTAAAATTTCCTATTTGAAGCTTTTGAGGTAAATCCATGAACAACAAAGCTAGATAATTATTTTTTTAGCATAGATTAGTTATGGGTTGTGTGTGAGAGGTGTTGGAAATTTAAATATTAGGATTATTGTGGTTTTCTCAAAAACCCTGGGTATATTAAATTGGGGACTTTATCTAATTTTTCATTCTCTTGTTATTAATGTCTAGATTCCTTGGAAAACACAGTGGTTGCTCCTCCCCACGTCATTGGAAGACATTGATTGGGTTCTCTTTGGTTGTGAGTAGCTAATTTTACCTAGTGGCTTTTTCA
This sequence comes from Pueraria montana var. lobata, assembly GCA_026413185.1. Classification (NCBI taxonomy): domain Eukaryota; kingdom Viridiplantae; phylum Streptophyta; class Magnoliopsida; order Fabales; family Fabaceae; genus Pueraria; species Pueraria montana. The sequence continues at coordinate 11,195,270 of CM048652.1, forward strand.
TTGGTATTTTTAGGAGAAGCAAGTATATTTTAAAAATACGTTTTCTTAGTGATCTTAGTTCCTATGAGTACTTGAGAAAGAAAAATAAGTATAATATTTATTTTACTTGGTTGGATTTAATTCTTTATGATTTTTGATAATTTGATGATATAATTTAGATGTGTAAATTGAGTTCTCATTGTGAATAATGACCGTTTGCTACAACGAAGAGATAAAGTAGCCTATAGGTTAAATACCTATAGTTTATATAATTTCCGTTTGCTACAACGAAGAGATAATGTAGCCTATGGATTGAATATTTATAGTTCCTATATTTACCGTTTGCTGCAACGAAGAGAAAATGCAGTCTACGAGCTAAGTGTTGTAGTTCTATAATTTCCGTTTGCCACAACGAAGAGATAACGTGGTCTATGTATACATAGTAGAATTAAAGTTTATATAAAGTTGTTAATCTTGATTATGATTTGATTTTAATTCTTATGAGTTAGCAAGGGAATAAATATAAGTTTTATTAAAAATGAGCTGTATTTATTTCACTTTAATTTAAATTCCATTTAAATTCTTTCCGGATGAAAAACTCGTGCTATGGTTGCTTTTCTCCTTCCTGTCCACTTTGTATTTTTATGCTCTCACTAAGTCCTTGTGACTTACCCCATTCTTTCCTTTTCCTCTCAGATTCACAGGTAGTTGAGTAGCAGACTTCCTGGGATTTGCTGATCTCCCTAGGAATTTTGTTCATCTTTTGGTAGGCCTCCATTGCATATAATGGAGAATATATTTTGGTGACTCCAGTATAATGCAGCTATAGTGACAGGGACAGAAATAGATATAGATGAAATCCCTTTATTTTGAGCTTATTTTAGTGATGTATTTGGATATATATATCCATATCAAGGGCCTATGTTGTGATGTGTGGCCTTGATATCTAATTGTTGGATCTGAATATATGTATATATGATTTCACAGGTGGTTCTGCATACTTGGTTTGTCCTATTTTTAGGGGAGACTCTGCCGGATTTTTGGTAGTCCCCTTTATTTATCTTTATTTATGTCTTTGTGTTCAGGCTAGCCAGGCTAAAGAACATGTAGCTTGTGCGCCGGTCATGATCCTAGGACGGGTTGTGACAAAGTTGGTATCAGAGCTTAGGTTAATAGGTCCTATAGCTGCATTATTGGGTATGTTGTAGCATCTTGTTTGTAACTTGTGTACCCGGGCACAAATTACATGCAAGAGGCCATGACAATCCATTGTTAAACTGGAGTTGTTGTATTAGTTGGTGTAATGGATTCTAGGCTTGCCTTTCTAATTCCTCTTCATATTTACATCTTTGATCCTCATTGTTAGGTTGAGATGCCACCCAGGATTAGACCTGCTAGAGAGCAAGTTTCTGATGAGGCTTCTACTCAACCCCAGAATGTAGCCCCGAGGGGCCGTGGACGTGGTCGCGGTCGTGGTCGGGGAAGACGTGGAAGGGGTGGTGGAATGCCAGAGGTTGAGGTTCCTAGAGCTGCACGTGGAAACCCAACACTAGCTCAGTTAACTACTAATATGCAGAATATGCAAGAGACACTACAACAATTAGTTGATGTGATTGGAGTTCAGAGGCAGCAACAAACAGGGCCACAACAGCCAGTTTTTGAGACTAATCAGGATGAGGAACTACATGAGCAACCACTTGTTCAGCCCGTTAGAGCAGAGGTTTCATTGACTGCATTCACTAAGCTTAATCCTCCGACTTTCAGCGGCTCAGACATTCATGAGGATCCTCAGGCATTTCTAGATGAGGTATCATGGATATGTCAGGGTTTAGGTTGTTCTACTACTCGGATGGTTCAGTTGGCTGCTTTTCGTTTGCGTGATGTGGCGAGGGGATGGTATGAGACCATGCTCCTTGCGAGACCGACAGGATCACCTCTTTTGATGTGGGATGAGCTTGTTGAGTTGTTCTTAGCTCACTTCTTGCCTCAGAGTGTTAGAGATAGCAGAGCACGAGAGTTTGAGACACTTGTGCAAACAGATCAGATGTCAGTGATGGAGTATAATATCCAGTTCATGCGACTTTCTAGATATGCACCGCACTTGGTGGCTACAGAGAAGCTTAAAGTTCAGAGATTTTTAGATGGTTTGAAGAGTTACTTGTTCAGGGCGATTGCAGGGCATGGTGACATGAGTTATGAGCAAGCCTTGAATAGGGCTTTGACTGTTGAGCGAGGAAACAGAGATAGAGGTGGGAATTTTCGCGACTCACGCAAGAGGTCCCACTTGGAGACATCTCGTGGTGGCCATCAGGGCCATGGTGGTGGAGGCTCTAGGGATGATACTAGTCAGTATCGTCGAGGTCAACAAGGAGGTCGACAGCCACAGGTCACTCAAGTTAGCCAGGCAGCTAGCACAACTCATAGCCGAGGTGTTTCACAGCATCGCACTACTTCTGATTGGACCCCTACTACTTGTGCTACATGTGGGAAAGTGCATGTTGGATCTTGCAGGCAAGGGTCAGCAGGATGTTATCGATGTGGGCAAGTTGGACACTTTGCTAGGAATTGCCCTATGTCATCTTTCCAGCCTTCTTTTAGCAGAGTGGCAGCACCTATGGTTCAGGTGGGGCAGTCTAGTGGTCCAAGTGGCTCATATCGGGGTGGCAGAGGACCAGGAGGTAGAGGACCAGGAGGCAGAGGACAGGGACAGACTAGTGGAGGACAGGCTCGTGTGTTCACCTTGACTCGTCAGGATGCTCAGGCATCTAATGCTGTTGTGACAGGTATACTTTCCATAGATTCTCGAGATGCACATGTTTTGTTTGACTCCGGAGCTACGCATTCTTTTGTGTCTCCATTCTTTGCATTTGCTTTTGGGAGAGATCCATCACCTTTAGATGAGCCTTTGACAGTGGCTACACCCATGGGTCACTCTTTATTAGCAAATTCAGTGTACAGATCCTGTGAGGTTTTGGTGGAGGGCAAACCGCTGATGGTAGATCTTATAGAGTTGGATATGGTCGACTTTGATGTGATCTTGGGTATGGATTGGTTGGCTTCTTGCCATGCTACCCTAGATTGCCACAATAAAGTGGTGAAGTTTGATATGCCAGGGGAACCAACCTTTGTGTTTCAGGGTGATCAGAGTTGGTCATCAAGTAACTTGATTTCAGCAGTAAAAGCACACAGGTTATTGAGGAAGGGTTGTCATGGGTACCTTGCAATGATAAAAGATGTTGATGTGGCAGTAGTGGAGTTGAAGCAAGTCCCAGTGGTATGTGAATACCCTGATGTCTTCCCTGAAGAGTTACCTGGTGTCCCACTAGATAGAGAGATAGAGTTTGGTATTGATTTACTCCCAGGAACTCAACCTATATCCATACCTCCATATCGGATGGCTCCAGCCGAGCTTAAAGAGTTGAAGAAACAGTTGCAGGATCTTCTTGACAAAGGTTTCATCCGTCCTAGTTGTTCCCCCTGGGGTGCACCAGTGTTGTTTGTCAAGAAGAAGGATGGTTCACTACGTTTATGTATTGATTATCGACAATTAAACAAGGTGACAGTGAAGAATAAGTATCCTTTACCTCGCATTGATGACTTGTTCGATCAACTTCAGGGATCTCAATGTTTCTCAAAGATTGATTTGAGATCTGGATATCATCAATTGAAGATAAGGGTGGAGGACATTCCTAAGACCGCTTTTCGTACTCGATATGGACATTATGAGTTTTTGGTTATGTCTTTTGGACTAACCAATGCCCCTGCAGCTTTCATGGATTTGATGAATCGAGTCTTCAAGTCGTTCTTAGACCGCTTTGTGATAGTCTTCATTGATGACATTTTGGTGTATTCTAAGAGTAAAGAGGAGCATGAGCAACACTTGAGGTTAGCCTTGCAAACCTTGAGGGAGCATAAGTTATATGCAAAGTTCTCCAAATGCGAGTTTTGGTTGGATAGTGTAACCTTTTTAGGCCATGTGGTATCTAAGGATGGAATAAGTGTAGATATGAAGAAAGTGGAAGCGGTTCAGGCTTGGCCTAGGCCTACATCGGTGTCAGAAATTCGTAGTTTTCTTGGACTTGCAGGATACTACCGTCGATTCGTTAAGGATTTTTCCAGACTTGCAGCTCCTCTAACCAGATTGACACAGAAGCAGGTTATGTTCCAATGGGATGATATATGTGAGCAAAGTTTCCAGCAGCTAAAGGATTGTTTGACATCCGCTCCTGTCTTGGCCTTACCTTCGAGTGGTGGTGGTTATGTGGTCTATTGTGATGCATCTAGAGTTGGATTAGGGTGTGTGTTGATGCAACATGGAAGGGTGATTGCTTATGCTTCTAGACAGCTCAAAAGGCATGAGCAAAACTATCCTACACATGACTTGGAGATGGCAGCAGTGATCTTTGCTCTTAAGATTTGGAGGCATTATCTGTATGGTGAAACTTGTGAGATCTACACTGATCATAAGAGCCTTAAGTATATCTTTCAGCAGAAGGACTTGAATTTAAGGCAAAGAAGGTGGATGGAGCTTTTGAAAGACTATGATTGCACGATCTTGTATCATCCAGGTAAAGCAAATGTAGTTGCTGATGCTTTGAGTAGGAAATCTATGGGTAGCCTGGCTCACATAGTTGAAGTTAGGAGACCTATAGTGAAAGAGTTTCAAGATCTTGTAACTAATGGAGTGAAGTTTGAAGTCACAGGCACCGGATCACTTTTAGCTCATATTCATGCTCGTTCCACTTTAGTAGATGCCATTAAAGCAACTCAAGGTGAAGACCCTCTTTTGATGAAGATTATAGAGGAGACTCAAGCAGGCAAGGTGTTTGATTTTGTGGTTGATTCGGAGGGTGTCTTACACTTTGGCACTCGCCTATGTGTTCCTAATGTAGGAGACTTAAGGGAGAAGATTTTGGGAGAAGCCCATCATTCCTCATATACCATTCATCCGGGTTCTACTAAAATGTATCAAGATTTGAAAGAGTTTTATTGGTGGGAAGGGATGAAAAAGGATGTAGCTGAATTTGTATCTAAATGTCTAGTATGCCAGCAAGTTAAGGCAGAGCATCAAAAGCCCGCAGGGTTGTTTCAGAGAATTGATATACCTGAATGGAAATGGGAGAGGATCACTATGGACTTTGTGACAGGGTTGCCTAGAACCTCAAAGGGTTATGACTCAGCTTGGGTGATTGTAGATAGATTGACCAAGTCAGCACACTTTTTGCCTGTGAAAACTACCTACTCAGCAGCTCAGTATGCTAAGCTTTATATAGAGAGAATAGTATCCTTGCATGGAGTGCCATTGTCTATAATATCAGATCGAGGACCTCAATTCACAGCTCAATTTTGGAGATCTTTTCAGAAGGGTTTAGGGACCAGATTGGATTTGAGTACTGCTTTTCACCCTCAGACTGATGGCCAATCCGAGAGGACAATACAGATCCTAGAAGATATGCTTCGTGCTTGCATGTTTGATTTTGGAGGTAGTTGGGATCAATACTTGCCTTTGGTAGAGTTTGCTTATAACAATAGTTATCAGTCTAGTATTCAGATGGCACCTTTTGAGGCCTTGTATGGAAGGCGTTGTAGATCACCGATTGGTTGGTTTGAAACTGGAGAGTCTAGATTGGTAGGTCCAGATCTAATTCAAGAAGCTGTGGAGAAGGTTAAGATAATTCGAGAACACTTGGTGACTGCTCAGAGTAGACAGAAGTCGTATTCAGATCGAAGACGTCGACCTTTGGAGTTTAGTGTAGGAGAACATGTGTTTTTACGTGTGTCTCCAATGAAAGGCATCTTACGTTTTGGTAGAAAGGGTAAGCTTAGTCCCAGGTTTATTGGTCCTTTTGAGATTCTAGAGAGGGTGGGGCAAGTGGCTTATCGCTTAGCCCTTCCACCTGATCTCTCTGGAGTTCACCCAGTTTTTCATGTGTCTATGCTTCGAAAGTATGTTCATGATCCTTCTCACATTATTCAACATCAGTCAGTGCAACTTGATGAGAATCTAAGTTATATAGAACAACCAGTGGCTATAGTAGACAAACGCGTGAAGCGTTTACGTTCTAAGGATGTTGTGTCAGTGAAAGTGGCTTGGCGAGGGCCAGCTGGTGAGGAGATGACTTGGAAACCAGAAACTGTTATGCGTGAGAAGTATCCTCACTTGTTTGAGACTCAAGGTTAGTTATAGATTAAATTTGAGGACGAATTCTTTTAAGAGGGGAAGAATGAAACGCACCGTTTCAATAATAATAATAAAAAAATAAAAAAAAAATAAAAAAAAAAGCCTTCTCCCTCCCCTATTTTAAAAGTCACCGAGGACCCCCCCTTTTTTTTTCTTCTCTGTCCCGAAACTTTCCCCTCCCCTGCGCGTCGTTTTTTTTTTTTCTCTTCTTTCTTTCGTTTAAATCCCCTCTTCTTCTCATTCCTTCCTTGTTCCAAAATCCATCAAATTTCTTACACTTTTGTGGTGCTCAAGCTTGGGAAGGTGATTGGAGTTAAGGGAAATAATACTCATCTCCTTAAAATTTCCTATTTGAAGCTTTTGAGGTAAATCCATGAACAACAAAGATAGATAATTATTTTTTTAGCATAGATTAGTTATGGGTTGTGTGTGAGAGGTGTTGGAAATTTAAATATTAGGATTATTGTGGTTTTCTCAAAAACCCTGGGTATATTAAATTGGGGACTTTATCTAATTTTTCATTCTCTTGTTATTAATGTCTAGATTCCTTGGAAAACACAGTGGTTGCTCCTCCCCACGTCATTGGAAGACATTGATTGGGTTCTCTTTGGTTGTGAGTAGCTAATTTTACCTAGTGGCTTTTTCATTGGTATTTTTAGGAGAAGCAAGTATATTTTAAAAATACGTTTTCTTAGTGATCTTAGTTCCTATGAGTACTTGAGAAAGAAAAATAAGTATAATATTTATTTTACTTGGTTGGATTTAATTCTTTATGATTTTTGATAATTTGATGATATAATTTAGATGTGTAAATTGAGTTCTCATTGTGAATAATGACCGTTTGCTACAACGAAGAGATAAAGTAGCCTATAGGTTAAATACCTATAGTTTATATAATTTCCGTTTGCTACAACGAAGAGATAATGTAGCCTATGGATTGAATATTTATAGTTCCTATATTTACCGTTTGCTGCAACGAAGAGAAAATGCAGTCTACGAGCTAAGTGTTGTAGTTCTATAATTTCCGTTTGCCACAACGAAGAGATAACGTGGTCTATGTATACATAGTAGAATTAAAGTTTATATAAAGTTGTTAATCTTGATTATGATTTGATTTTAATTCTTATGAGTTAGCAAGGGAATAAATATAAGTTTTATTAAAAATGAGCTGTATTTATTTCACTTTAATTTAAATTCCATTTAAATTCTTTCCGGATGAAAAACTCGTGCTATGGTTGCTTTTCTCCTTCCTGTCCACTTTGTATTTTTATGCTCTCACTAAGTCCTTGTGACTTACCCCATTCTTTCCTTTTCCTCTCAGATTCACAGGTAGTTGAGTAGCAGACTTCCTGGGATTTGCTGATCTCCCTAGGAATTTTGTTCATCTTTTGGTAGGCCTCCATTGCATATAATGGAGAATATATTTTGGTGACTCCAGTATAATGCAGCTATAGTGACAGGGACAGAAATAGATATAGATGAAATCCCTTTATTTTGAGCTTATTTTAGTGATGTATTTGGATATATATATATATCCATATCAAGGGCCTATGTTGTGATGTGTGGCCTTGATATCTAATTGTTGGATCTGAATATATGTATATATGATTTCACAGGTGGTTCTGCATACTTGGTTTGTCCTGTTTTTAGGGGAGACTCTGCCGGATTTTTGGTAGTCCCCTTTATTTGTCTTTATTTATGTCTTTGTGTTCAGGCTAGCCAGGCTAAAGAACATGTAGCTTGTGCGCCGGTCATGATCCTAGGACGGGTTGTGACAATATATATATATATATATATATATATATATATATATATATATATATATATATATATATATATATATATATATTATATTCAAAATTCAAATAATATTTTCTTCTTCTCTAAAGATTTTACTAGATTTATCTTCATTTTAATTATATGATGTGAATAATGTTTTACATTTTTTGTATGATAATTAATTATAACTAGTGTTTTAGCCCGTGTGTTGCACGGGTTTATTAAAATTTTTACTACCTTATTTATATAGTCAATAGAAAGAAATTTGAAAAAAAAACAAAGAATTATATATTACATTGAAAGAAATTTTAAAAAAGAGATGATTATAAAAGAAATTAGAAACTATAAAATTAAAAAAAAAAAAAAAAAGATGTAACAATGTAACTTTAATTTTTTTAATATTAACTTTGAAAATTGAACAGTAAATTGAATTAAGGATTTAGAATTATTAACTAAAGAGAGAAATCTTTTGAATTAAAAAATAGAGTTAGAAAATCCGATAAAAAAATATTAAAAAAATAATAGATTAGAGAGTATAAAATTTGAAAAATAAAATTTATATAGCACATCGAAAGAAATTTTGAAAAATAGATAATTATAAAATAAATTAGAAACTATAATTTTTTAAAAGAAAAAAAAAAGGAAAAATGTAATGATGTAACTTTAATTTTTTTAATATTAAATTTGAAAATTGAAAAGTAAATTGAATCAAGGATTTGCAATTATTGATGAAAGAGAAAAATCTTCGGAATTAAAAAATAGAGTTAGAAAATCAGATAAAAGAAATATTAAAAAAAACCAAAAGATTAGAGAGTATACAATTTAAAAAAAAAGAATTATATAGCGAAATTTTGAAAAAGAGATAATTATTAAAGAAATTAGAAACTATATTTTTTTTAAAGAAAAAAAAGGTAAGGGAATATGTAACTTTAATTTTTAAATTAACTTTGAAAATTGAAAAGTAAATTGAATTAAGGGTTTGAAATTATTTATGAAGGAGAGAAATCTTCGGAATTAAAAAATAGAGTTAAAAAACTGATAAAAAAATATTTAAAAAAAATATAGCATCAGATAAAGAAGTGAATGGACGTAGTTATAGAAATATTGTGAATGTGGGGTGGTTACAAAAATTGATAAGAGAAATTTTAGGAATAGTAGAAGAACTAGATGCATGTTAAGAGATTGAACTACACCACTCCATGAGAGGAGAGTATTCAAATAAGAGTGAATGTGAGAGAAAGTGAAGCAAGGAGAGGAGAGAATCTCTTAGCCATTTATATATATTAGCTTAATAATCTGTGCCTTGCACGGGTTTTGAGTTTATAATTTACTATCTTCGTTCCTATTTATAAGACCCAATTACCTAATTCAGCAGGATTAAGGAAAGTAGTTAATTTAGTTTATAGCAATAAATTTGTCCTAAATTTATGTGCTTTTTTCCAAAAATATCATTGTCATTAATGTTTGTCTCTCTCTTCTAAAGACCTATCAATACAATCCCTCTCTTATTTAATTAAGGGTACTTTAGTCTAAAAATAATTAATGCATGAGAAATTGTGGATTGAGTCTTATAAAAAGGAACAAACAATACTTCTAACTTGAGTCTTATAAATAGGAACGGAGGTAGTATAATTTTCAATGTATTTTTAATTTTTTTATATATGTATGTGTTAGTATCTATATGTAAAAAATATATAAAATTAATTATGAATATTGATATATATTTAAATAATTATATATTTACAACTGTCTTATATCATTTTAATTGATATAAACATTTGTTTTAGAACACTATTATCTTTATAAAGATATTTGCATTTATATATAATTTAAATATATACATAATTTTAATAAAAAAATATTAATGATAACAAAATTTATAAAATATTTTGTAATTATTGCCCTTTCTTTAAAAAATATATTTTCATCATAAAGAAGATAAATGTCTAATGTTAGTTATTAAAAAAAATGTTGCAATTGAACTTATAGATCAGTAGATTACAATAAAAATATTAATGATCAATACAAAAATAAGATAATGCATATAATGATATTTTAATCATATTTTATTTAGGCTAATAACTGAGAGACTGTAAAATTTTCTTTAGTAATTTCAAGTAGGCATGGCAAAGAGTCTCGAACCCGTGAATACCAACTCGAATCCGAACTGACTTTGATGAGAATACCTACTTTGACCGGGTATAGATACGGGTACAGATATTATCCGAATTTTTTTAATGAAGATGGGGGTGGATATTTAACTATCCCCGTACCCATACCTGCCACCGTTATATTTTTTTTTTTACAAATTTTTTGTCATAACATATATATACAATTATTATCCTTATGTATAGAAAATAATTAGGTTATTGAAGTTCGTTAGTTATAATTCAATTTATGATCATATGCAATAAAGTAAAACTTGATCAATACCTACTCAATGGATCATTATGGACATAATCAACAATGTACTATAACACATTATTAAATGGTACATGTATACATATGAATTAAAATATATGTTTATGTAGTAATTATATTTCTTATAAAATATAATATTTCTCTTTAAAGATAATATATTCGTAATATATAAAAAATAAATTAAAAATGTGTAATGTTATCTTTATTTAAATTATTTAAAATATAATTATAAAGTAATAATTATAAATATTAAAATATAATGTTTTAAAACATATAAAATAGATTTTTTGCGCCTAAATAAATTAACATATTAGATATATCTTTTAAGATTTATTTAATTAAATTATTGTGCTAAATAAAAAAAAAATATTCATATTAATTATATGATGTTGATTATTTAGGGAAATTTGATCTATTTTGATCAGTGAGTTTTGAGGAGAAGAATATTTAAAATAATTCAATTGACACAATTATGTAGACATTAGATAAAAATGAGAAGTTTAAATAAAAGAAAATTGATGGAGAAAAATCAAATTTACTTAATTTTCACAGATAAAATGACTCAATTAACTTGAAAAAAAATTGAAAGATTAAAATTGTACCTAGAGACATAAAATGGACTATAAGGATAAAAGGTAAAAATAAGCCTATTTTTAATTTTGAATTTTAAATAGGGAAAAGAGCATTCAGCCCCCCTAAACTTTACTCCTTTTACAAATAGACACCCTAAACTATAATTTTGTCCAAATTGATCCTTAAACTTTATTTCTTTTACAAATAAACACCATAAACTTTAATTTTGTTTCAATCAATCCTTAAACTTTACCTCTTTTACATATGGACACCTAAATTTCAATTTCATCTCAATTAATTCTTAAAATTTACTAACTTCATAAATAATTTTTTATATTAAATTAGAGTTAAATTACTAATAAAAATAATCTCAACTGATTATTAGTTTAATCTTAACTATTTATTAGTTTTATTTTTTTAAATCATTTTTCCAAACATTTGTTTTATAAGCTAAATAATTCATTAATATAAGATTGCTTGTTATGAACACAAGAGGTGCCCAAAATAAGACTCATTACAATAGTAAGTTACTGCATAAAAAACATACAGTAAACTGAAGCTAACATTTACGTATTACAATACAATTTCACTCATAAATTTCTATACTCATTGTATAGCTATTAAATTCTCACCAAACCGCAAACGTGTGCCTCGGACCTTTCTCTGATTACTTTTCCAAACATTAAAACATAATAAAATTAAAAATTAAAAATCAAATAAAAACTTTTTTGATTAATGTTATTATTTCTCCTTTTTATATATCTTGTAAATTCATATTCTTTATTATATTTTAAATATTAAAAAATTAGTTGTAATAAAAAAATTAATAAATGATTAACATTTAAGATAAATAACTTGAAAAAAACTATTTGTAAAAAAGATAAATGTTAAAGATAAATTAAAATGCAATTAAAGTTTAAGGTGTCTATTTACAAAAAAGTTAAAATTAAACTATCAATCATAATAAATTTAAAGTTCATGGTGTCTATTTGCAAAAGAGACAAAGTTTAAGGATTAATTGAGACAAAATTAAAATTTAGGGTGTCTATTCATAAAAGAAGTAAAGTTTAAGGGGGCTTAATGCTCTTTTTCCTTTTAAATATTTCTCAATACATTCTGAAATGAATCTTAACATTTGTCTCACATCCACGTGTATCTAATAAAAAACATAAGATATGAGAGAAGAGAGTTCATATTCATAAATATTGTAACAAATTAATGGTAAAGATTGACCTACTTAAATTTAATTTAAATTATCCATTTCAATGACATGATTATAATATTGTAACAAAATAATGGTAAAGATTGATCTACTAAATATATCTCACAATATTTTTAAATTTAAATTTACTTTAAATTTCAAACAAAATATATAATAGTATTATTTATTAATTTGAACCAAAATATATATTTGCATTACAAAATTATGAAATAAAAATAAATCTAATTGCAAGATTTGAATAAGAATATAATTGTGTTATCAATTTTAATTTATAAATTATAAAAATTATATTGATTAGAATTACCTTAATTAATATAATTATGTATTTTTTATGAATTAAAAATGAAAAAAAAACTATTTTTATTTCAAGTAGAAAATTTTTTCGAGATGCCTAAAATGAATCTTGTGAGATTTTTAAATTTAAATTTGAATCAAAATATATATTAATGATATTAATTAATTTGAATTAGAATATATAATTGTATTATCAATTAGAATGTTTAAATTGTGAATGATTAATTAAATAATAACCTTAATTACTATTATTGATCTATTTTTATGAATTAAAATTAGAAAAAAAAAATAGAAGCACGTGCTTAATATTTATAATAATAGTTTATATTTTAAAATGAAAATTTGAATTTAATTAGTGTTATCGGTTAATATGAATTAAACAGTTTAAAATTTCAAATCATAAATACCTTAAAATATTGATCACGTTCAAATTTGAATATAAATATGAATTTAAATTAGTGTTATCAATTAATATGAATTAAACAATATAAAATTTCAAATCATAAATATCTTAAATTATTGATAATGTTCAAATTTTATTATCATCCACACACACACACACACACACATATATATATATATATATAGATATTGTTTAATTATAAATTATAAATTATATTATAAAATTATGGGATAAAAAATCTAATTGCACGATTTTTTTATTTTAATTTGTTATAATTTTGAATTTGAATATGAATTTGAATTTAAATTGGTGTTATCAATTAATATGAATTAAACAATTTAAAATTTCTAATCATATATATCTTAAAATATTGATCATGTTCAAATTTAAATATGAATATAAATATAAATTATTGTTATCAATTAATATGAATTAAATAATTTAAAATTTAAAATTATCATAAAAATAAAATCGTCTTCATTTCGGCAGAAAAAAATCAATATGGTGTTACTACGTGACATCAACTTATGTGGTAAAACTTTATTTTATATAAAAATTTAGATTTAGATATTTAAATTGACCTGTGCAAGACACAAGCTAAAAATTTAGTATTAAATATATCTAAATATTTTTTTGATAGAAAATATATCTAAATATAATAATAGTTTTTTTTTTACAGGAAATATAATAATTGTTAAATTAATAATAAATCCTGTTAATGATGGCAGTAAAATATTAGAATTTTAAATAGAAGAATAATAGTTTGTGATGCTTATGAAAGGAGATATAATATGATAGGATAAATGATTCTCCCAAAAAATTGCAGATACCGCGAAATCTTAGATGAAAGCCAGAAAGGGGCAATATAGTTTTAAATAAGTTAAGAGATAAAATAATTTAGATCAGATAATAGATAAAATAATTAATTACGGATAAAAATAAAATAATTAATTTAAATTTATTTCCAAAGAGATAAGAATTATTTATATTAAGAAATTAAAGAAAATTCTCATGAAATTGGGATGGCAAGATTAAATTAGTTTAAATAACAAAGAAATCAGGGAAGATATGATTGGATCAGAAGAGACACGAAGAGGAATTTAAATTTTTTTATTATATTTGCCTAGAAAAAGGGTGTAGTGTAGTTCACATTGAGAAAAGTGAAGACTGAGGAGTTCTAATTTGTTAATACAGAGCATTATTCCTTGAGCGCTTGTTTTTTAAATGTCAATCAACGCGTTAATGCCTTTCATATCATTGATTCATACTAATAAGAATATTAATCTTTCTTTCTTTTGCTAATTAACCCCCTCAGCCTCAGGTTCAGGTATCGCCTCTTATTCCTTCTACTTGTTTTCAACCTTATGATTATTTATCATTTAAAATAAGATTGCTGTTATGAATGACTCTGGCAAATATTGCTTGCTTGCAGAACGGAAGTTTGGTTTGGTAGTTGAAGTTGAAGTTGAGGAAGAATTGTAATGCTTTTGAACTCCATGGTAGAGGGACTTTGACACTTTATATTGGGACAATCCAAGTTTCACTTCAGCCAAGATATAATATATAAGTAGAAGACAACTCTCATCTTATAAGTCGATTTTTATAGACTTGAGTTAGGCTTAAACCTAAATTTTAAGACTTGACACTTACCCTTGCTGATGGCATGCCCTACTCACCATGTCATTGACATCACGGAGAGTTCTGGACCTTCCACTTCTTCGTCAAGTTTGAAAATAAGATAAAATGAAAAGAGTTGAAAACAAATCAATAATATACGATGTCAGATTGTTTAAACTTAAAAAAAGTAATTTAAAAAAAAAAACATTTTTTAAAAAACCGCTTTTTAAGAAGTGTGCTTTCAATAAACAAAAAAATTGCTTATTACAAGAAAAAAAGCAGTTTAAACAAATATATATAAAAAAAGTAAAAAAACTGTTTATTTTATGAGGAGGGATCAAATTATACCGGTGTAACTTTAAAAGAGTTACACCAATTTTCACCCATTAATTTAATTTTAATCCAACGCTTTTAATAAAATCTATTTAAATGGCATGTGATCTCTTAAATGTTGGAAAAACAAACTTATCTCTTTAATTATCAATTATACTGAAAAATTGTGATCATCAACTACTCATATTTTCCTCCATTACTCTGAATAAGTATTTTAGTTATCAACTTAGAGGAATACACGCTGAATGAAAATCTCTCTTTTTTTTTTTTTTTTGGATATACTGAATGAAAATCTCTCCAGGTTTGGTGCAATTTTTAATATGACATGGATGATTTCTAAGTTGGATTCAAAATGGACCTTGGTGGTAACGTGTACGTGGTATTGAATCTAAGGTCTGGTCTTTTAGTTTCGTGGTATGATGACAATAATATTATAAAAGTAATGATCAATTAAAATTGATTAAATACAATTGCCATGGTAAACTATTTGCAGCTGCGTGACTGATATTTAATCGAGTTGAAACTTGAAACTGCACTTTTGGTATGATTCCCTTCGATCAGCGAGTCAAAATTTCATAGTTTTTTTATATATTTTATTTTACAGCCAAAAGGATATAATATATTAACAGGTTTAGTTTTGTCACAGGGTGTGAACAAAATCAAACCAAAAAATAGAACACTGTTTCAAAATTTCGTAGTATAATTGATAATTGAAGAGATAAGTTTGTTAGTCCAAGATCACGTACGTGCCATTTAAGTAAATTTTATTAGGAGCGTTTGATTAAAATTAAATCAACGGGTGAGAATTGATGTAAATCTCTTTTAGAATTACACTGGTGTAATTTGATCTCTCCTCATATATATATATATATATATATATATATATATATTTTAAATAAATTTAAAGTTTAAACACCCATGATCATATCATATCAATATCCTTCCTAAAAATAGTTTTAATGATTCTTAATTAAAAGGAACATCAGTGATCAGTGTGTTCCAACCAAATTACTAAAACGGTTGCTTTACGCGCCCAAACCTTTTTGGCCTTGGTGGAGTAAGTGAGAATCTTGGGGTGGGTTTTAAAATTTCTGCTCCCTGTATAAGCTGGTGTCTTTTTCCTCTTTTTTCTTGCTGTTGTAACAGAGAGTGAAAAAAGGGGTGAACCGAGAGTGAGAAGGGTGAGATTGAGGGAAAGCTTGAGATCCAAGACGAAATCATAGATGAAAGCCAGAAAGGGGCAATATAGTTTTAAATAAGTTAATTTAGATCAGATAATAGATAAAACAATGAATTTAAATTTATTTCCAAAGAGATAAGAATATTATTTATCATTTAGCATAAGATTGCTTGCTTGCAGAACATAAGTTTGGTTTGGTAGTTGAAGTTGAGGAAGAATTGTAATGCTTTTGAACTCCATGGTAGAGGGACTTTGACACTTTATATTGGGACAATCCAAGTTTCACTTCAGCCAAGATATAATATATAAGTAGAAGATAACTCTCATCTTATAAGTCGATTTTTATAGACTTGAGTTAGGCCTAAACCTAAATTTTAAGACTTTACACTTACCCTTGCGGATGGCACGCCCTACTCACCATGTCATTGACATCACGGAGAGTTCTGGACCTTCCACTTCTTCTTCCTCTCCCCATGATACACGTGCCGACGATGGTGCTTTGAATTCTAGGAGTTTGTTGCATTTAAGGTTATGGATATGTGTTGTTGATCTAGTGATCACAGTGAGCCAGATTGTTGCGTCTGTTGTTGTTCTGTCTTTGTCAAAAAAGCATGAGCATCAGCGTGGACTGTTGTTTGTGTGGATTGTTGGGTATGCATCCGGCCGTGTTGCTACCCTCCCTCTTCTCTATTGGCATTATGATCGTAACTGCGGTGTTCGAGAGCAAGGTTCATCAAACACATCTGCTAGGAGGAATGATCCTTCAGAAACACTTGCTTCCACTTCCAGAAGCAATCAGGACTCGTGGTTGATGGATGCAAGGTATTCAATTGCCTGTTTTGTTGTTAATCGGTTTTGCTTAAATTCAAATGTTTTGGTGTTTGCTGTTTTGTTTTTGTCTTTGCATAATGCTGAAAGGGATGAGAGCTCTAGTAGTAAATGAATTATAAAGCTTAATGTTTGTTTGATTCTCCTTACTATTGTGGAAGATGGGTTTGTTTGAGAGAACAGGATTTGGTCTGAATTTGAACATTTTAGTCTACAACTTTTAGCTTTTAGCTTGTAAGGTTTCTTCTGATTTGGACATTATTTCATTCTCTCATTGTTCTGTATGATCAAATATGTACGTATGTTACAGAGTGTTCTTGCCACAAATCCATGTCTCCCTCTTGGGGTGCTTTCCTACCAAACTAATTAAACTGTTAAATCATTAAGTGCAATCATTGTTTTAATTTGATTGAGAAACGGTATACTAATGTACAATCAGCATTGCTTGTGCTGATCACATTAATAAGGTCTTCTTGGTGCTGATTTGCATTGCATCACTGTTTTTGTGCATTTGGACATTTATAAGTTGCATTTTCTTTTGGGGGCTGTATGAAGAGAGGGTATTATTGAGAACATGTGATACTATTACAGCCTAAAGAATTTACAAGACTTGGGAATCTATCCGTAACTATTAAGGAAATAATTAAGGTTGTTTCTTGACTTTTGCCGATTGAGAAATTCATTTTTGAAAATTGACTGTTCAATCATCAATGCTGAGTCTATGACTTAACTTATGAAGTTGCTAAGCTTGCCTCCACTTGTTTAGCAGATTGGAGCCACTTGTGGAATTCTTCGAAATTGCTCTAAAATACTTTTTTCTTATCTGGTTTGTTGCTGGAATTTTTTTATGGATTCATGAAGGACAACCATCTGCTGATGAAGCGCCCAACTTGTACAGGTATAGCCTCTCAACAGCTCTTACATTCAAAATCTTGTGATTTTTCAGAGCCTCCTGATTGTATCTGCTTCCTTTTGCTTGGCAGGTTATTTGAAGTGTTTCTTACTTTTATGTGTATCGGTTATGCTATACCCTGCACTATTAGGGTTATTTTTCCAGAGGATATGACAATGACACAAATCCGAGGTGCAACCTCTGAATCCATTAATGCTCTGCCGACTTATAAGTTCAAAATGAAGAAAAGTAAAAGCAAAGGTGAAGGTGGACTTATAGCTGCAGGAACTGAAAAGGAGCGTATGATCTCTGAAGAAGATGCAGTAAGTACAACCTGATTTTTATTTATTCTGGATACTTCAGTATAACTTTATAACATCCTAGCATTGTTTCATTCTTTCTTTATTTTGTGACGACTTTGATTATTTGAGTTTGTGTACTGGCCTTGACTGTGGTACTGTACTTTCTGTAGGTTTGCTGCATTTGCCTGGGAAAGTATGAAAATAACGATGAGCTGAGAGAATTGCCTTGCTCTCACCTGTTTCACAAAGACTGTGTTGACAAGTGGTTGAAGATAAAAGCTCTATGCCCCCTTTGCAAGAGTGAGGTTGGTGAGAATGGCCGCACGAATACCTCATCCTAATGTAGTTTATAGACATACAATCATATTTTTTTTAGTTTTGTAAAGCTTTTCATATGCTGTGTTGGAGATCCCACATCTTGCAGTGATATGCTCAAATTAAAGTATATAATGGATGTTTGATCCTGAGGTCATTATTCATTCCATTTCATTTTTGTTCATATGTTTTCTTTATCTTGCTGGAACTTAAGTTGGCTGATACATGGCTATGGCCTTCTGTATCATGCTGTTTATGCAGCTGAATTCTAAGTGAATGGAAATTATACTTGAGGTTTTGTTTCTCATAGTCATAGCTCACAAAGTTCAAGTTGAACTTTAATGGAAGAGAAATATGAAGGGAAAGGGGAAAAAGAAAAAGAAAATGAATGATAGAGACCAGATTTATGAATGTGAATCTCTGAAGATTTTTTTTTTCCGGGTATAACATTACTCATAAAGTGAAGTCTCTTTTTCATTCATATATCTGTAATTGATATTTTGCCATTTTCATTATTTTTTGCGAATTATCTTGTCTAGAAGTATTTATTCCTAGTATTTTAATGACAGACTAATTATATTGCGAAGTGTAATTATTTCACTGAAAAAAAATTGAGTACATGAAACTTTACGCTGCATGAAAAATAGGATAGATAAAATAGAAGAGAGATAATTTAAAAAAGAAGAAATAAAGTTTTATTTTATGTTGTTTGTTTTAAGAGAAATAGGTGAGAAATAAAGTAGAGATAATATTGTAAAGTTGTTTGGTTTAAATGAAATAGGGAGAAAAGAATTAAATAGACACACAAAAATGATTATGATGCACAAATAATCGATTAAGATGCGCAAATAATCGATTAAATTGATATTGTAACCCTTAAAATTGATTATGATGTATAAATAATCGATTAAATTGGTAAAAAAAATTGATTATTTAAGTTAATTAATCAATTTTTATTATTTGAAATGATTTTTGAGAAGAAATTTGTAATTTAACTATCTTCAAACTTTTTCGTATCAAACGCTCACACCTCATTTCCGTCTTCTGCGTTTTATTTCTATCTGCGGAACCGAATACAGTGTTAAAGAAGAAACTACAGCTCGTAATAAAATAATCGCCCTCTATAATAAAATATTATTCAAAGAAACACAATTTTGAAAAATTGCATCACATTTTGTCTATGATCTAACTCAATATTTTAATTGTTTGATGATTTAAATGGTAAGAAATTTGAGATTGACGAAAATAATGGGTGTTTGATTTTATGTTGAATTTTCTATAATTATGTTAAAATATTATTTAATGTGATTTCAAGTAAATTTTCATATATCTAGTTTTACATTGAAGAATTGATTTGGAGTTGAAACAATTTTCATTTTTACACAAAATGTTTATGGAAAAACTCTTAATTTAGTTTTAGAAAATTTTAAATTAAAAACCAAATTACATTGAAAATTTTGTTTTTTTATTAAAATAATTGTAACTTTCATTGAGGGAATTAGGTCATGAAAAATATTTTTTTTGTTATTCAGCTAAAATTCAAAGAAATTAAAAAAACGAAATTATAATCTTTAATATTTTTTAACTTACAATTTTCTTAAAATATTTTTTATTTATCATATATAACAAACTATGATTAAATGACAATATATAAAATCTTTATAGTATCAGTTCATTCAATTAATTTCTAAATAAAATAACCCCAAAAATAACAATGATATTATTAATTAACATTATTATTTCAACAAAATTGATTATATCAATGAAATATTAGTTCTTCATTATTTGAGAGAAACGTATTTAAAAAAATTAATGAGATTATATATTATTAATTATTAAATATAAAACTTTACATTAATTAAAATATTGAATATTAAAATTATTTATGGAAATATTAAATTTTAATTACTATTTGAAAGCATTATTTTCAAAATAACTGAACTGATTACATTGTTATTATTGTACAATTATTAGTATATTTATATTTATTAATTTTATATTAAGAAATTTTTTATGATATTTTTTTAAAAAAAATCTAAAATGTTTTAACATAAAAATTTACTCAAAACTTTTTAAATATCCCTTAATGAAATTGAAAAATTAAAATAAGAGTTTAATGACTATGCACTAATAACGTAAAATAATTTTACACTCAACCAATCATAAATGACCATTAGTATTATTTTTAGATAGTTTTTATAAAAGTCAACAAATTTATAGTTTGTGATTGAATAACAATGTAAAATAGTTTTACATTATCAATGCATAATCTATTTTTTCTCAATATAATGTGTGAAAAGTTAAAATAATGTGTGTAACGTCTAGAGTAAAAATTTAATTAAAATACACATTTATATACTATCTTCTAATTATATACTATTATATAATTAAATAAATTTAATTTTCATTTATTGTGAATATTAAATTTTTTATACTATAAATCAATTAAAAATCATCCCATATATTTCTTTCATAATAATTATTGTAAAAGTCATAAGCTTTGAATGAATTTAATTAAAAATTGATACTATCATTTAATCCAATTATTATATATGATATGATGGTTAACTATTATAATATTTTTTTAAAAAAAATTATATTTATGGAAATTTTTAATTAATATGCAATATAAAAATTAATTAACAATATATTAAAATTAATTAACAATATATTAAAATTAATTACCTTATATAATAATCCATCCATATATATAACAACAAAAAATTAATTAAATTAACATTCAACACATATTATTATTGTGATAATAATTACTAAATGTCTTTTTTTTTTCATCTTTAGTGAGATTTTTCATCTTAACTATATTTTTTTGATTCACAATATTCGAGAGTTTGGTTGAGGGATCCGAATCCCGTATTACTTGAAGCAATCACATATTGATATATAATTAATACTATTTAATAAATATCTAGTATTTAGGAATTGTTTTTTGTTTTTTAAATATAGAAAAGGGAAAAAAAAAACGTAGTGGAACGATGCGTTTAAGGATAAACTTTAGAAGAATCAGGAAGTTGAGACGCGGTTAATATCGTGTGACTTGTTTATTTCTTTCGCTATCGTTATCGTCTTCTTCCTTTCTCCGTCGAACATCCTCTTAGGGTTTGCACTCTGCTTTCAGCGCCGCTCATACATAGCCGCTCCCATTCACTTCTTCACAACATTGCTTCTTTAAGGTACCTCACAATTCTCCATTCGTTTCCTTCTATCGATTCGTTTTCTAGTTTTCTCGGTTATAATACGAAGTAACACTTGTTCATGCCATTGATAACGCTTCTTCCGCTTGTCCGACGTTGAATTGAATTACGTGGATTCATTTGTGGAAAAATTGGCATGTGTTGTTATTGTTTTTAGCTTTTATTCATTGAATTGATTGATTAATTAATTGTTGGTGTAATTAAATTTCATCGGTGCTCTGGGGATCGGTTACACTTTGTAATTGTTAGATTAAACACTCGAACGAGACTGTTATAGTGGTTGCCGTGAGATTAGATGTCTGTTGTTTATTTGTTGTGTGACTTGTTTGAGTGTCTCCTGATTAAAGGTTTGTAACGTGTTATGAACTGTTTCATGTGTCTGTGTAAAATTTATGTTTGAGTGTCTATTGGCATGTGTTCTTCTTTTTATGCTTTTATTCAATTAATTAATTGTTGGTGTAATTTAATTTCATCGGTGCTCTGGGGCTGGGTTCCACCATGTAATTGTTAGATTAAACACTTGGGGATAGTATTTTGTTTTATGTTGGACCAGACCGTTATTGTGGTTGCTACGAGTTTAGATGTCTGTTGTTTATTTGTTGTGTGACTTGTTTGAGTAATTGAGTGTCTCTTGATGATGGATTGATGGGTGACGTGTCATGAACTGTTTCAGGTGTGTTTGTATACTTTATGTTTAATGATACTGGTCTGGAATGTCCAACAATCTGGTTTCAGAGCCAATATCAAGCATGCAGATGGCTCAATTGGAGCCCCTTATGAACAAGGTTGATTCATCAGGGAGACAGATGGAAATGGGGCTCTTGGGTCCTGTATCCAGTGATATCGTGTCACAGTCGCAGGGAACCTCAAATGAACATGTTGGATTATTGAGAGCTGTGCCTGGTGAACCTAGGTCTCAGGGCTTGCCCGTTTCGAGCATGCAGAGTGGGCAAGTAGAAGGACAAGCAAGTAATCCAGGAATGCATCAAATTCTTTCCACTAACAAACAGTCCATGCAAATGGGGATGCTTCCGAATAGCTCAGGGCCACAGCAGCATCCAATAACTCCCAAGCGCAAGGCACCAATGGAACTATCGTACAGTAGCTCCTTTAACAAGCGGGTTGCACAAATGGGAAATAGACCTTGGTTGCAGCAAGTACCTAATGCATCAAATAAAGGTTCTCTGCAGATGCAATCCCCGTCAAATGCCTCCAGGACACAACATTCAGCAGCTTCTAATAAGAGAAAAACACAGTTGGATAACACTCCCAGTAAATCTGGGACACCTCGGTCCGTGAATTCTAGAAGTCAGAATATGCAGATGAAGCAGTCCTCCAAGGTTCAAACTGAATCATCCGATAGTGTTAGGTCCAAGATGAGAGAGTCTTTAGCTGCTGCTCTGGCCTTGGTTTCTCAGCAAGGTAAACCTCAGCTCCCAAACAATAATACACCAAATGACGCTGCCAATACTCATGGTAAATTAGAGAACAGCTCTCAGTGTGCTGGACCAGCACCTGCATCCATTGATGCTTCACTGGAGCAAAGGCAGGATATTTCTCATTCAGTTAATTCCTCTTTTGCTGAGGCTGATTCAGTTCGCCATGTGGCAGGAGAGCACATGCAAAGTACATCATTTAATGAAGATTTTCCGGAAAAATACAAGGACTACGAAGCAGGATCCACAAATGCATCGAACAATGAAAGCATACTGAATTCTATGCATGTCTTGAACTGTGATAAGCAAGATTTCCAGTCAAGTTACACTTTGACTACTGATGATGTTCCTTTCAGTGACAATTTCTTCATGAAAGATGATCTTTTGCAGGGAAATGGTCTTTCGTGGGTATTATCTGATATGGTGGACGTGGGAAATCAAAGGGAAAGTCAGACTAATATAGAGCAGAGATCAGAACCTGAGGAAACAGGTGGAGGTTGTAGGGAGGAGGTCCCTTTGCCTGAACTTTTGGCATCAAGAATAGAAGCAGAACTCTTCAAACTGTTTGGAGGTGTGAATAAGAAGTACAAAGAGAAAGGGAGGTCTCTTTTATTCAATTTAAAAGATCGCAATAATCCTGAACTTAGAGAAAGGGTTATGTTTGGTGAAATTCCTCCAGAACAATTATGTTCCATGACAGCTGAGGAACTTGCTTCAAAGGAGCTCTCTCAGTGGCGGATAGCCAAGGCTGAGGAGCTTGCTCAAATGGTGGTTTTACCTGATTCAGATGTTGATTTTAGACGTTTGGTCAGGAAGACACATAAAGGTGAATTTCAAGTGGAAGTTGAACATGAAGACAATGTCCCTGTGGAGGAGGTTTCAGGTGGCACAACCTCTGTTGCTCGAAGCCAAACAATAAAAAAGGATGTGGAAGATGCTTCTCCTTCCAAACCTGATGTGAACACTGATGCCGAGAAGGCCAATTTACAGAAGGATGATACATTTTCCATTACCATTTCTTCCAACGACGGGGCTGATCTCATGCAAGGGCTTATGACTGATGATGCATTAAAGGACCCTGACTTTCTTCCACCAATTGTCTCTCTTGATGAATTCATGGAATCTCTTCATTCTGAGCCACCATTTGAAAATTTACCGGTAGAATCTGGGAAAGTGACACCTACTTCAGACAAGGATGATTCTGGGGTTGGATCTAAATCAAAATCTTCTGATTTAACACCAAATGAGCAAGCTGATGTCACTGCTGATAAGTCTGAGAAGTTTCAAAGCACATGGGTAAATTCAGATGCTGAAAAAGAGAAAAAGGTTAATGCTGAATCTGGGGCCATTTCTTCTGATGTGGGATACAGTGGGAGTCAAGCTGACATGAAGTCAACTGATGGTCGTACCAAGGAAAGGTCAACTGATGATGTGAAGTCTGCTTCCAGCGATGCTGAGTTGAGAGGCAATCAGTTTCATGCGGAAGAGAGATATGGTAATAATAATAGGTACTTGAAGGATGCAGTCCTCACTAAGGGTGAATGCCTCTGGGAGGGAATGCTTCAACCAAATATCTCTACTACTCAGTCAGTCATTAGCATCTTTAAGAGGTAGTCTACTAATTGTTTGAGTACATCTTTAGCTGTGAACTTTTATGCATGGATTAATACGGCTTTTGATTGTTCCATTTTTTTCATCTATTATATGTATGTTGTAGCGAGGATCATGAACTTGACAGTGTCGTTCTTTTCATCTAGCATCTGAAGCAAGTATTCTTAAACTGTGTAGAAAAGAGATGAAAGATCAATAATGGGCCCATTTGTGACTGGTTTTTAAAGAAAGGAGCTTTTTTAATTAAAAGACGTTTTTTTTTAATAAAATTTATAATAATTATATGTTTTTATGAATAAAGCAAAATTCTAAAAAAGTTGTGTTAGTGCTTTTAGGCTTTTAGCCTTTTCTCAGAAGTTAAAGTTGATAGCTATTGTGTTTTTTTTTTTTTTTAAATCGTATCATAAAATTACTTTTTCTAAGCTTAAACAAACAGGCCCTTAATATGGAATATATTAATTTGTCCATAATATGACGGCAGTAATGGAGTGGACTGGGCCATTTTGTGAGTTTTGATTTTGGAGTGATTATTTGACCAAGCATGCCACTTCCTCTGTCATGTATATCTTGCTTCCCAATTGATGTTGGAATTTGGAACTATCTATGCCTTTGTCATTCATTTTTGCTTCCACCATTTCAAATGTTTGACATTGACTAATTACAATTTTGTTTAAGCCTACATGTAATTTTGCATTAAATATTTTGTACCTTTATATAATGTGGTCTGTTGTTCTGACTGGACCAAAACTTTATATTCAAATAAAGCTCGAGGTCAATTGTGTTGTATAATTTAGTCTTTTGTATATATTTATGAAAACAAGTCTCGTGATTTCTTAAGTCTGGAGGCCACATGTAGTTAATATTAAACAAATCTATATACACAGTAATCATAATAAAAATTAATTTAAAATATAAAACTGATACACATCCTTATAAGATGTAATTGAAATAATGAAATTATGAAAAAATAAATTGAAATAGTAATTTCATAAGTTTCTAAAAGTATGAATTGTATGGAAATTTTATAAATAAAATTATGTTTGTTCATATAAGTTTGGTTTTGATTGGAATGAATCGGTTTTTAAAATTAGATTTGAAAGCCAATCCAATCCAATAAAAAAATTGGTTTCGGTTTAATCAATTTTTGGTTTGTTTGGTTTGGTTTTGGCTTGTATTAGTTCAGTTTATGAACACCCCTCTTGATAACACTGAACCATATTATCTTTAGAGTTGGACGGGTTTGGGTGGTGTACCACTTGTTATTTTATTTATTTATTTATATTCAAAGAGTACTTCTTTTCAGTGGTTTTTCCTGATCTTACATTAATATTCTTTGTGAAGTGGTGAGAAAACTGCTGCTAAAGACTGGCCTGGGTTTCTCGAGATCAAGGGAAGGGTTCGACTTGATGCATTTGAGAAATTTCTGCAAGACCTTCGACTGTCCAGAAGTCGTGCAATCATGGTATCTCAAGTTTCCTTTTGTTGTGCTAGAGCTAGATTTGAATATTGTCTGTTGATCTCACCACCTTCCATAAAGAAAACAATGATTAAAAAAGGGAAAAAATGTTGCAGTTTGATGCTATTTCATTTTTTAATCGCATGTTTAAAGTATCTTGAGTTATACAATTTGTTTGCTTCTTTTCCCTTGCTAATAAAGGGGGGCAGTGAGGTGGTTGCGGGTTGTGCATGAGAAATGACGCATAGTTTTTAAGACTGGCAGGATGAGGTATTATTTGGAGTAACAAGTTATGAAACCATGTTTAAATTGAATATTTGGATTTTGTAGATTTTAAAAAAATGTATTGAGATTGAATTGATTTTGGTAAATATAATACGATATCTGGGGACTGGAACTAAGTTTCTCATCCTTTGGGCGATTGTCTCAATGCTACGGAAATTTCAATATATATAATATTGAACACACAAAATGAAAAAAATGGGGGTAAAAAACTCAAGAATGAGTTCTATATTAAACATAATGTGAAAAATCTCCCGAAAATTCTTATTTTTAGTGGGACACCAAACTGACTGTGGTTTCGATGAGATGCATGGGACCATAAGGATGTTGTAACATGGAATATAGACGAGCGTGGCTAACTGATTTGAATACGCAGCATGG
This sequence comes from Pueraria montana var. lobata, assembly GCA_026413185.1. Lineage (NCBI taxonomy): Eukaryota > Viridiplantae > Streptophyta > Magnoliopsida > Fabales > Fabaceae > Pueraria > Pueraria montana. The sequence continues at coordinate 11,221,967 of CM048652.1, forward strand.
CTGCTGTTTGATGTTATAGTACCTTTACTGAATGAAATCTGTGTAACTAATGTCAAACTTTCTCACGTCAATTTCTTTTTGGGCTAAGTAAAATTAAAAGGTTTCTTTGTACTGCAGGTTTCACATTTCGTTTCCAAAGAATCGGACGAGCAATCAACTCTCCGTGAGGTAATGATAATAATGTTAGTTTGGTTCTCATCTCTACTTTTTAGCGGCGGATTGTTTTTGATATATAAGATATTTTTTGCATGCAGGTGGCTGACTCGTACATTTTAGACGAGAGAGTAGGATTTGCTGAGCCTGTGAATGGAGTTGAACTTTACTTTTGCCCTCCTCATAAGAAAACAGTTGAAATGCTCAGCAACATACTTCCAAAGGAACAAATTGAGGCAGTTAATTCTATTGATAATGGCCTAATTGGTATTATTGTATGGAGAAAAACTAATTTAACTTCGTCTATATCACCCACCACTGCATCACACCACAAACATGGCTCTAAAAGACAATACTTCAGTAGGAGACAGCAAGATATAAATGTGAATGCCAATTCCACCCACAAAGCAGTGCCCTCTACGGGCTTTAAGACCACCGAAAATGATGGTGATGTTGATGATGATGTTCCTCCCGGATTTGGGCCACCGGCGGCCCGAGTTGAGGATGACTTGCCGGAGTTTAATTTCTCCGGCAGTTCAAATCCGTCACACTTGGGCCAAAAACAAATGGGACCACCAGGTATGGTCCCATTACACTCGGTTAACCAAGCCCCACCACGCCCTGTAGAACAAATGAGGGAACTTGTACACAAATATGGGCAAAACAAACCAAATGTACCTCCGGTAAACTGGCAGGATAAATTTGGGGGGACAATTCAACCCTGGAATGATGATGATGATGACATACCTGAATGGCAGCCCCAAACCTCCCAGAATCAGTTTCCTCCCCAACAGACAATGCACAACTTTCATCTTCGACCTCACATTTTGAATCAATCATTTCCGGGTTCACAACAACAGCCAATTATGACAACACAATATCTGCAACCCCCAATGAATGCGACCCATGGCCAACGAAATTTTGACCCTCAGTGGGTTCCTTCTCCCCAGGGTAGTAGTAACCTACAGCCAAGAGGTGGACCGCCCTATGCGCAAGGCACTACCTGGCCTCAACATGTGCCTAGAAGTAGAGGATATTAGTTTCTTTCAGTATAAAGTTTAGTTCCCTTTTTTAATTTTTTTTTTCATGTCTTTCTTTTCATATCTTTAGTATGTAAGCTTATTTTAAGGTGTCGAGCTATTTTTTTTTCTGTAGCATCAATACCTCGTAGATCAAACAAATGACCATTTTTCTCTTGTTTTAGTTTGCCAACAGTAGGTGTTCCGCCGAATAAATACGAGGACAAAACAATTTTGCATGCTTTAGTTTTTACGTTAGTTTTAAATTTCCATGTTCTTTCGTTACTTTGGCTGATTTATATACACCGCAACGTGCATACTGTCGCCTCAATCCCTCTCGGCTTCAGCGACTATGTAATACTCGTATTTGCACGTACCTAGCTTATAAATTTTGATGTAAAGAGTGTTTTCAACAAGAGTTTTGGTATTTTCTTATGAAAAAAAATTGCGTGAATTCTGCACGAATACACATGTGCACGTTTGAAAGTCAAAGAAGAGAAAGGTATACTCGTGGTTTTGAAAATAATGGAAAATGGCTCGTATTTTGTCTTCTTTTTTTGTTACGAATCAGTATTAATTACTCAATAAACAACATCAATGATGTGTTAGGATCATTTTACCATAGTTTAGTATCGCGAGAGGTTCCGGGCATCCATGTATTCATCCACACGTGGCCTTGATGCGATTCTGGAGATACCTGAATCTTAAATTTCCAACAACAGTAAAGAAAAGAAAAGTGAAACTACAACATCATTGTCCTGTTACAATACAACCCAAAAAACCTTGGTACAAGATGTGTGAACACACTTCCTTTCGACTGCTATGTGCAATTTAGAACCTATTGTATCTACTTACGTTTTAGCGAATAATTACAACAAGAAGAAGGACTCATATATTACACATTTACACCCCCCAAATAAAGAAAAAATACTGAAAAATTATTGCAAATCGTTGAGAAAAACAGACAAATGATGAGAACCAAGAATTTCCTAGGCAAAGAGGAATGGAGATAGACGAGACAAGATTCAAAGAGTCAAGCTGCGAGTGCTCGCTTGAGTCCTGCTCGTTGCTCATGGGTCAATTTTGTTGGAAACTTAACGTCAAATTTGATCCTCAAATCACCCCTATGACCTGGCTCCTTTGTTATTGGCATCCCTTCATTTGCAACATTCATCTCGTAACCAGGGCTCACTATGTCAGTCACTGGGATACTTAAACTGCGTCCATCAAGTGCTGTGAGATTTATTGTGGTTCCTCCAATGGCCTCTGCCAATGACACCCTTGTGCTCACAATGAGGTCGTTCCCATCCCTCTTGAAGAAATCATGGGGCTTCTCATCAATCACAAATATAAGATCTGCTGGCAGTTGATTTGGTTGCTGATTCCCTTTCTCTGGGAAAGTAATCTTTGTCCCTTTCTTCCAACCCGGCTTCACATCAATCGTTAGTATCTCTGTTTCTGGTATTGCCCGTCTGCAAATTTTCCCATCATAATAACCCTTAGAAGAATTCACAATGTTTGTTTGCCACATTACAGTGACAATGATTAAATGATGTAAAACATGCATTTATTTATTTATTTTAATCGGCAAATGTTAGTTAATTTTGTTAGAAATGTCAGTGAGTGAGAGGAATTCAAATCCGCGACTTCTATTTAACGAAATTTCTGCTAGTGTTAAGTTATGTACTTACCCGTGAACATCGACGACACTCCTTGAGATCTTCATTTTCCTGGTAGATCCAGAGTATAACTCCTCCAAAGTACAAGCTAGTTTGGTCTCCACAGGTAGTGGCTTCTTTGGCACATTCCCCCACGCTGTACTATACGTTCGAAAATTATTATCATTTGCACCGAATCCACCAAATGTTGTTGTCCCTCCATCAGATGGGAATCTCTTGGACCTCCCTGGCCCAGATGATCCAAATCCAAAAGGACTACTTCCAAAGAATTCTGCAAAAATATCCTCTGCATTTCTCGGATTAAACCCACTTGTTGCTGGTTCATTACCTGGTGGTGGCCTATCTTTCAACCCTTCTTCTCCATACTGATCATAAACCACCCTTTTCTGAGGATCGCTCAGTACCTGAAATTCATCACAATTTTGTCAAAATTTCTCCATAAGCTAACCCCATTAAATCTCAAACTTGCACGGTTATTTGTTAAAGAGGGGCTTGCTAGTAACACATTTCTAACACTCTCTTTCTAATCTACAAAATCTTGTGATTTTCTCAATAAATTTCATCTGACTGAGTTTCATATAGTTACCATTTCTTGAGAAAAAGTTCAGACATAATCATGCAATTTATGACCACACTTTGACGCAGAATCTACACAGAACAACCCTCAAATTTTGTCATCATGAGTATAAAATCACCGATTTGCCTTGCACAATCATATCGACTAATTCTAACCTTTAAAATATGAAATAACGTGTAATAAGAAACAAAGAGGTGAAAATTGCATTGTTCTTTCTTTTTTTCTTCCCTATTCCCACCAACCAAATTATTTCATGTGTTAATAAATTCTAATGACTAAACAGACATTAAAAGAAAAAAAAAAAAAGAAAAAAAAACGATGGGAAAGGTTTCTTGCCTCGTAAGCCTCAGAGATCTGTTTGAAATTGGCTTCTGCTTCTTTTTTGTTGGTGGGGTTCTTGTCAGGGTGCCATTTCATGGCCAACTTCCTATACGCTTTCTTCAGATCATCCTCCGTAGCATTTCTGTTAACCTTCAATACATTGTAGTAATCCAATCCCATTTTTTTTTTTTTCTTTTTCCAACAAAAACTCGAATCTTGCAATTGTTACAATAAGAAAGAACCCGGATTCCAAAACTTTAAATTTAGACTCTTTTCATGGACACCCGATTACGAATTTCAACCCTTCTTCCACCAAAGTTTAAAAATTCCTTGGAGGGTCCATTGAAATGTGAGGTGACATGAAAAGAGAACAAGAATTGCTCAATCAAATCAAATGACAACAATTCAGAAATCCGGAAATTGCAATTGATGTGTTGTCGGATTGTAGCGTTCAACGGTTTGCTATTGAATGCAACGCCACCGTTGGAAGTGCATTCTTTCTTTTCTTTTCTTTTCAACAGACCAACTCCTCGTTGAAATTACAAGGAAAATTTTGGATCATTGAAAACGATGATAATAATTGAGACCGAGAGCGACGGGAAGCATATACGTATATAATATAATATAAGTAAACTCTCAAATTTGCCCAACAGCATATACGTATTAATTGTTGAAAATGCATAACTATAATTATAATTATTGGTTATGTTGATTATTATTAAAATATTGATGTGTTTAATACTTGAAAGATTAAGATAATTACTTTTCAAAAAAAAAAAAAGATTAAGATAATTAACGTTTAAAAAATTACCCATTAATTTTTTTTTAGAATAAGGATTATGCACTGACATTGTCATCCAATCATAAACCACTATTTATGATAAGTTTGTTGACTTTTACAAAATTATCTTAAAAGTTATACAAATTGTAATTTATGATTAGATGACAATGTAAAACTTTACACTGTATCACCATTAAATTTTTTTTTTTTGCTTTCTCCGTTGTCTGTACAAATATTTGAAAACAAGAAACAAATTAAAAACAAGATGTCAGTTTAGTAATTAAAAAATAAAAATAGAAAACAAAATTACAAGTAAACGACCCTTAATTTTCTCTTTTCCCCTATTTTTTTTATGTTTTTGTTTCTTCATTATTTTTTAAATAAAATATAAGCATAATTAAAATTTGAATTTTATTTACTTTTATTTTTTCATATTTTTTTAAATAAAGAATACTTTTTATAAACTCAATGGCTACCCACCCCAACTAGAATTTAATTAGATTCGTTGAAATAAAAATCACACTTATTCTAATCCCAACCCCATTAAGTTTAATCAATATATATTTTATTTTTGGAGTAATGTTATATCCTTCTATAAATCTTTCTATTACTTTATAAAGAAAGTATTAAATAGAAAGATAAATGTATTTAATATCTTGAAAATATAGAACACATTAAATACTTATCATACAAATGAAATAGATATTCACCCAATGAAAATACAAATAAAAAGATTTGTAAGAAAATTTAAATTCTGACAAAAAGAGATCGTGTTTATTGTCAAAATTGCCTGTTAAGGAGGATAATTGTAGGAAATAAAAAAAAATACAAAGTAGTAGAAGAATTAGTAGGACAATGCTGTAAAAAGAATTTAAATTATTCTTCTTTTAGTTATTTTATACCCCGACCAATACCATTATATTCATACAAGAATAATCAAATTAAGTTGGTAAAAATTTAATCGAACATACATTTTGTTTACTTTAGTGTGTTAGAAACTACAGAATAATTGAACATTTGATTTTAAGAGTATTTTTTAGATGCGAATAATTAAAATAAAATGATAAAAAAAAAGGTAAGATATAAATAATTATTGCACATAAAAGGAATCAAGTGAGGTGAATAGAATTGTCACTTGTCGACTTGTATTATATCTCCATTGCAAAACCTCCAAAGTATTTCAAAAAGAACAGTGCAGTTAGACTAACCAGATACATTTGGTTTTCTTTTTTCCTTTCATCTATTTTGGTCTTCCATTTCATACAACTGAAAGCTGCACAATCAATGGCCCACAGCACGAGTAACCCATCAAAATGAAACACTTCAGACCATAAGCAAAATAAGGCGCAGCTAGCTTACAACTATACAAACCACAAAAAACGAACCATGTGTGCTGTCCAAGGTAAACTTCCCTATTTTTACACTTTTGCACCAATGTGAGTTACAAATTTATTCACTTGTTAGCTGGTGTCATGGGATTTGAAGAAGCACTAGCTTTAGCTGCTGTATTATTCAGTTTTGGTGAAGCAGAATCAGCTGCTGATGCAGATACATTACCATTATCCAGTGTCTCAGAAGACTCATCGCAATTAAACTGTAAGGTGAAAACAGTTACTGGTCAGAAAGTATAGCATAAAAAAGTATTATGCACATTGCATATAAATTGAATAATTACTTAATGCGGTTGTGAAATGACTATGACTCCAAAAGTACTCGCTCCTAAGCTGGTGTTCGACGAATTAAGTTAACCAATACTAGTATATGATAATTCTAGCAATTCATTATATCAGAAAACAGATTGCCCCTACATTAACAGGTAAGAGAAAATTTAGGGAGTATTTTTAACATTTTAACTTTCTTTATCATTTGCATATATATCAGAGAACATAACAAATCTTCACTTGCATCAGGTCCCAAGCAGTGACATGTATTTCCATGATTCCATCCCTTAAACAGAGAATGATAACACGAAACATTAAAACACACACACATCACCACACGAAAATGGACAGAATTATGCATTAGAACAGAGAAGGCATCTCCAATAAAAGAAGACTAACCACTAAAGCAAAGGAACCAGAAAGACATGAAATATGAAAAATGGTCAGTGCATAAGATGAAAATCACTTGGTGGGGTTTAACAACCATAAGATGAAAATCTTTGCTTCTATGCAATGCAACTTGAACATGACAATCTTCAGGAAGAAATTAAAAAGAATTAAAACAGAAAGGGGAAAGGGGCATTGTTTTATCCATTAGAGATGAAAATCTCAGTAGCATCATATCATACCATATCCAGCGATTCATTCAACATTTACACAGTCTAAACAAAAAATACTACTGCATAAAGGCACAAAAGTTATAGATGACAAAGCCTAAATAAAATCTTGAAAAACAAAACATTACCTCAAGATGGTTGAGCATGTCAATAGCAGCATTCAGATCAGCATAGTTTAGAAAGTATACATCTCTAAGGGATTGTTCAGCAAAATCAGGAAATATCATCTTCAGAAATTCAACATCCACGTCAGCATCTTCCTCTATCCACTCTGTCACATCCTTCGGTGGTGAAGGGTTGTTCTTCACTTGCAAAGACTGAGGCATGGTTTTAGTGTTAGATTCAAGAAGGTGCTGAGGTTGAGGAAGTGCCTCATCATGATTCTTGGAACCTTTTTCTGCATCGCTTTTAGTCTTGGAGAGTGGAACAAATGAGGCTGCACGTGGATTCAAAGAAGACCTTCCTGCCATTGTGGACTTGATGATTCTTGAAACCCCATTTGCACAAAACAAAGAATCAGACGACAAAGTTAGTAAATTCAATCAACCTAACACGTTAGTCATGGATTCTTGAATGAATTTCATTGTAATGTTCTTGCAACAAGATAACTAACAAGTTTGAAAATTTCATGATTCTTTGATACACACACTGCTAAAACCTCAGGTCCCTAATAATGTTTTTTGGTTTCTAAATGAAAAAGAAAAGGGGAGTTTAAGGGCGATCCAAGAAAATGGTGGATTCATGAAAGTGAAATTTAGAGTTAGTGAATGCAGAGAAGAGAAGGAGATTGGAAATGAGAGAGGGAGGGAACAAACCAGTTGAACGCGAAACCCTGATTGATTGACGAATGGATTGAATTCTGAAGAAATTTGGAAAGGGAAATGGTTTTATAGATTTGGTGGAAAATGAATCGATACTAATAATTAAAAGTAGTAAGAAGAAATGAAGGGTCTGCTGGATGTCGTTGTCGATGTTACTGCCATTCCATTTCCATGCGAATATCGAATGCGGCGACTTGACGTCTCCCTTGCATTCATTTTTTTATTTATTAAAATTAAAATTAAAACGCTTCGTATCTCACACCCTTAAAAATATTCATAAAGTAAAATTATTACTACTAGACAGTGTTGTGAAAATCGGATCGGTCATCTATCCGATTGAGACAATGAGTTAATGGATCAGTGGTCGAACCGGTGGGTCACTAATTGACCCGGTTTGACCCGGTGTATATTAATTTTTTTTTAAAAAATATAATATATCTAACAAAATGTGACCAATCCATAATTCATACTCTAAAATTAAAATCAATCATGATCAAACTATAAATTTTATATAATCATTTATTACTATAAATTATTTTGTTGAATGTTATCATTAAATTATTAAGGAAACTATTGTTATTTTTCACGGCTAAATATAAAAGTTGTCGGAGGACCATAACATATCAAGATTAAAATAATAATAATTAGCTATTATATATTATTGTCAACATCAAAATAATATTATAGGAGCATATTATTATATACTATTAAGTAATTAACTATTAACAATTTAATTAAAATGTTATAGGAGTATATTATTATATTATATATTATTTAGAAATTAGATTTTGTTATGGTTTCATATTTTAAATGGTACTATAAAAAGAATTCCAAATAACAACATTTGTTACAAGAAATGTAAAAAAAAAAAAAAAAAACGGGTCAACCAACCGATCTGGGTCACCGGTTTTGACCAAAACCGACGGGTTCAAACTGGATTGATAACATTTCCGGTCTGATAGTTAAACCGGACCGGATAGGGCTCCGGTTCCCGGTCGAACCGGTCCGACCGGCCGGTCCAGTCCGGTCCGGTTTTTATAACTATGCTACTAGGAACTGTTCAAAAAATCTAATTATATAAAACCAATCCAATTATTACTAGTACTAAAAATACTAAATTGATTTATTTGAAAAGTCACCAGTGCTATGTATTTTATTTAGATTAGATTTAGATATTCAAAAAAAAAAAAAGATTAGATGTAGATGTAGATTTAAATTATTAATATCATATATTTTTTTAAAATTAGATTTAAACTTCTAGCGGAGGACAAATAAGTGAATAATTTTTTATTATTAGTCAAAATTTATTAAAAATTATAAAATCTTATAATTGAGACGGAGTATTAAACAAAAATTGAAACAAGAAGAACAAAAAATACATCGTACTAATTACAAATCATATTAATAATAATATATTAATAGAATATAATTATTATAATGCAATATTAATAAAAAAAACATTTATAGTTACACAAATTTTATAGAATCATTCCCATTATACGTCAGCTAATAATTATACAAAATATTAACAATTATACTTGTGGAAAATCATTTAATATACATATTAAGCATAAAATATTAAAAAAGGCACAGAAGGACGATTCTATAGGTCAAATAATTATACAAATTAATTTCACATGCAAGATGTCTTTAAGAGAGGGAGTATATTATTTTTTTTTGGTAACGAGAGGGAGTATATTATACTATAATTGATTCAATATTATAATAATCTTGCACAAAAATTCTCAGACCCAAAATATGAGAGTAGCAAGATTACAATATTAGAAATATGCAAAATACTCTCAAATAAATTAAAATAAAATACATTGAGGTGTAAAAAAATCGGGAAAAATACTTTAAGACACACAAAAAATATATTTTAAAATTAGACTTAAATACAACTTTGGTCCTCCTATTTTGTCAAATCCGTAATTTTGATCTTTCATATTTTAAAAAATTCACAATTTTGGTCCAATCCAAAATTTTCCTAAATATTTTTTACATTTTAATTAATTAAATCATTTATTGATGGTACTTTAAATAAATGTTAGGTCTAGAGTATAGTTTTAAAAACCGAACCGGTGATCGATCCGGTCAAGGCACTGGGTCACTGGATCAGTGATCGAACCAGTGGGTCACTAATTGACCCGCATGACTCGGTCTGTATTAAAAAATTTGAAACTTTTGTACCTGCCTTAAAAAAGTAAAAAAAAATCACATAACAAATTAATATAATTCCACAAGCTCATTTTTCAAGTTCAAATCCATTGATATTTACAGTAACAAAATCACATTATAAATTACTTATTAAACTTTTTTAAAGTTTAAACAAAATTCAAAATAATAGAATCACACTATCAACTGCACCATCACTTCTTCAAACAAAATTCACAGTGACAGAATCACAGTATCAATTACTTAAGAATCACTACTCATAAATAATAAAACAGAATCAACTAAAAATAACATTCAAGTTGGATTAAATAGAATTATGTGGTGTGGATCGATGTGGTTGAGATGAGGACATTAGGGTTTATCTGTGTGCACTTTGAAGTTTGAAGAAGAAAAGTCACAGACTCACAAACACGACACAACAAGCAATATTTTGGCAAATGCTCACAGCTGCAAAACCTTTCTTTCTTTTGATTTTTTATCCAAACGACGTCGTTTCAAGCAATTTAAAAAAATTTAAAAAAATTATAAAAAAAAAAGGTGTGACCCGGGTTGGGTCACCGGTTTAATCCCGGGTCGCACCGGGTTTGACCGGGTCAAAAGCATGACCGGTCCGATAGCCAGCTCGACCCGGTCTAACCTCTGGGTCACGGTCCGACCGGCCTGGTCAGTCCAGATTTTAAAACAGTGGTATAGAGTTCAATTGGACCAAAATATTAAAAAAAAAAATGTAGGCAAAATTGAAGATTGGACCAAAACTGCATATTTTTTTAAATAGGAAGATCAATTGCTTCTATTTTAAAATGAAGGGCGCATTGAACAAAATAGGAAAATCAAAATTGTATTTAAACCTTAAAATTAATAGGATCAAGAATCGTCCAAAGAGCTCATCTCATCAAAACATAAGCCTAAATAACTAATCTATATCAATTAAAATACCATAAATTTTATTTTCATAATTGATATTAATAATTTAAATTTTAATTTAATAATTAAATATGTTAATCCACAAAATTCCAAGTAATTATACTTCTAAAAATAATTATTTAATTATATCAAAATTACTTTCTTTTAAAAATATAATCCACTTCATTATAAAACCCATTTTTAAACAAAGAATTAAAGAGTAATCATGAGTCTAACTCAACCTACTTGAACCAGTTAGAGTAAAAAATACAAGTTAATAAGGAAATATATATATATATATATATATATATATATATATATATATATATATATATATATATAAATTTCCTTTATTAGCATGTTCTATTATAAATTAAAGACAAAATTAAGATTAATAATGTGTACATGATAATGAAGAAGGGTTATTTTTGTTCAATATTTGTTAGAAAACAAGAGAGCAACTAAAAATGTAAGAGCGACAATCCTCTCTTTGGAGAGAGGCTAAAGTTTTCGGAAACTTGATAAAATTGTGATGGAAAACAATTTTTATAGCCACATTAGCTGAGAGTAGTATTATTATCAAAAACTTGGCTTGTATTATATCTTGTGGTATTATATAAAAAATTGCATTACGTTAATCATAATCACACCACTGAATTATTGTTAGTGCACATAAATGAAATTAAGAGATAGAGGTGAATATATCTTCCATTGCAAAACCTCCAAAGTACTTCACAAAGAAAAGTGCAGGTAGAGACTATACAAACCACAAAAAACGAACCATGTATGTGTGTTGTCCACGGTAACCTTCCCTATTTTTACACTTATGCACCAATGTGAGTTCCAAATTTATTCACTTTTTAACTTATGCCAGATTTGACGAAGCATTAGCTTTAGCTGCTGGTGCACATTCTGAAACATTACCAATATCCAGTGTCTCACAGAAGACTTATCGCCATCAAACTGTAAGGTAAAAACAATTACTGGTCAAAAAGTATAACATAAAGAAGTAGAACGTATATTGCATATAAATTGAATAATTACTTAATGCGATGATTGTGAAGTGACTATGACTCCAAAAGTACTCGCTCCTAAGCTGGTGTTTGACCAATTAAGTTAACCAATATATGATAATTAATCTAGCAATTCATTATATCAGGAAACAGATTGCCCCTACATTAATAGGTAAGAAATTTTAGGGACGAACATTTTAAATCTCATTATCATTTAGTGTATGAAAACACCAAAGATCACAAGGAAAATGAAAGAAAAGTTAAAACACACACACACATAACAGAGTATGAAAACACCAAAGATCACAGGAAATGGACACAGGATTATGCATTAGAGCAGAAAAGGCATCTCCAAGAAAAGAATACTATCCACTAAAATAAAGGAACCAGGAAGACATGAAATATGAAGAATGGTCATTCACAATTTAGAGGGAAAACAGAATTGCATAATTCAAACTTTGCCTTTGGCAATCTCATATCACTTTGTAGGGTTTAACAACCATAAGATGAAAATCTTTGCTTCCATGCAATGCAACCTTAAGATGACAATCTTCAGGGAGAAAATAAGTATTAAAACAGAAAGGGGAAAGGGACTGTATAAGTATTTCCAACTAGAAATTTCCACTCATCATCATCATCATACCATATCCAGCCATTCATTCAACACTAACACAAGACTAAACGCACAAAACTTATAGTTGACAAAGCCTAAATAAAAATCTTGAAATTTAAAACATTACCTCATCAAACTGGTGGAGAATGTCAATTTTACAATCCAGATTAGAATCGTTTGCCAAGTATACATCTTTAAGGGACTTTTTAGCAAAATCAGGAAATGCCTTCTTCTTTAAATATTCAATATCTAGTTCCACTGCCAATTCTGTCACATTCTGCGGGTTGTTCTTCACTTGCAAAGACTCAGGCATGTTTTTAGTCTTGGATTGAAGAAGGTGCTGATTGTGCTGAGGTTGAGGAGGTGCCTCATCATGATTCTTGAAATCTTTTTCTGCATTCCTTTTAGAGAGTGGATTCAATGAAGACCTTCCTTTCATTGTGGACTTGATTCTTGGAACCCCATGTGCACAAAACAAAGAATCAGACAACAAAGTTAGTAAATTCAATCAACCTAACACGTTACTAGTGGATTCTTGACTGAACTTTAATTACTTTTATTGTAATGTTCTTCCAATAACAAGATAACAAGTTTGAAAATTTGATGATTCTTCATACACCCACTACTAAAACCTCATTTTTCTAAGTAATTTAAGAAAATGATGGATTCATGAAAGTGAATTTTTGAGTTTGGACGTGAATGCAGGGAAGGAAATGGGAAATGAGAGAGGGAACGAACCAGTTGAACGCGGAACCCAGATTGATAGACGAGTGAATTGAATTCTGAAGAAATTTGGAAAAGGGAAATGGTTTTATATGATTGATGTTACTTGGTGGCAAATCCACCAATGAATAGTATATAAATATAAATTCCTTAAAAAAAATATATTATTTATTTATGAATATTATTTTAATTTTTGAATTTAATAATTTTAAAAAATTGAATGCAAAAAAGATAGAGCAAAAATAAAATAAAAAAAGAGACAAAATTAAGTGTGTAATTTTGGTCTCTAAAAAAAATTATGTTTATGCATTTTTTATTCCTTAGTGTCCCATATGCATTGAACTACCATGTGAGTCGTCATGTTAGTATGTTAGTACCACGTTACTTAGTGTTACATATTTTCTAACATATAAAACATATATTATTAAATGTGAGTTGCAGATGTTCAATTGCAAGTAAGATTTTTATTTTTCTTAACATGTTATTTCTTTTAATATATTCTTTTTATATTTATTTTTAAATTAAATTTTAATATTTTTTAAAAAAATTATCAATAACTAAAAATAACCTAGTATCACCGTATAAATTATCTATCACGAATCTAATATAATTTATATGTTAAATTTTTTATTTATTACGATGATATGAATAAAAAAAGAAACACTAAAACAATGATAAATAATAGTAAATTAAATATAAACAAAACAAAACACAATAAATTCCATCCAATTTATTTTATTTTTTTAAATAATAATAACTGATGTTACTCTGAACCTATTTTATCTCATGCTGTTCAGAACATGAGATGATGTCAGAATAGACTATAGTAATAAAAGGGGAGTGTTGAAAGTGAGATAATGTTACAGTGTGGTAGTGGATGACACAACTGAACTGAGAGCTTCCAATGGTTTTTCCCTCTTCCTCCCTCTCCCTCTCCCTCTCCTTCGTCTTCCCTATTCCCACTCTGCTTCCTAATAACCTTATCTTCAGGTACTCCTACTTAAACCCTTTCAATAATTCATGTTTATATTTGCTCTCTTTTTTCTAAACCCATTTGCCTATGTTCATCAGAAACAATACCAGGGCCAGGGCAATCCTTAACCAACACAAATGCCCATTATCCGAGGAAAGACCACGCTTTTCATGTTGTGCTCTAAAACCCACTTCACAAAACAGGATTTTTAGAAGGGATTTGATGCTGTTAGGCCTGACTTCGGTATCTCTAACAATGCCACTTTCAGGTATCTCTCTTTCATTCTTTGTGTCATTTTGGTGCTTGTTAAGAAAATATGAGATTTTAAGAACTCATGTTGATGTTGGCTTTTCATGGGGCAAGTTAAAATGCTGTGGGGTGCACTGCACCGCATTTTATTTCATTGGCTATCTATGTGTTTTATTGTGTGATACAATTGAGACACATTTGCTCTTTCTCTGTCTTGCAGTGACTCTTGCTGAAGAAGAACCGAAAATGGCTTCATTTTTTGATGAAATAAATGCCTATTCTTATATGTACCCTGTTGAGTTGCCTTCCGACAATTTTTCCTTCAAATGGTATGCCAAGTACATACATTTTATTCAGGGTAAAAAGTGTTTAAAGTCCCTCAAGTTTTGATCAAAATTGGTTTTAGTCCCTATATTTTAAAAACTGTGGTTTTGGTCTTTGTATTTTCTGAAATGTGGTGGATTTGGTCCCTTGTCAGGTCAAAATGAAGTATAGGGTCAGGGATGAAATCCATGACATTTCAGAAATACAAGAGGACTAAAACCACCATTTTTAAAATGTAGGGACTAAAAACAAATTTTGACCAAATCTTAAGGGACCTAAAACACATTTTACCCTTTCATTTATTTCTTTATTTGTAATAAGGGAAATGGTAAGGGCAGTCAGTTTCAACTTCCAACTTTATCTAATGTTTTTGACCCCATGTCCCCATTCAACAGTGTCAGTAATATGTCCAGTGAGCTTCTTGATCCGATGGGATTTAGTGCTAGTGCATTTAACATAGCTATATTTGGTTTACAACTCCAGCTTTTGTCTAGAGATTTTCCTTGCTTATTATAGGAAGCTAACTTTTTCCATATATTTAAAGGGTAGAATCCCGAAAGCCAGAACGGTACTCATCAGCTGCACCGCTTTCTCGTAAGTTTTGTTGTTTTCCTTTGCAAGGCAAAATTCTATGTTATCAAATAATTTCCGAATAGAGGTCATGTTTCATTGTGAACTTGTTACAACTGCTATTTAGATTTAATAAGTATCAGCTCTGGTTAAAATGTCTGAATGATAGGAGGTTTTCACTAGTCAATACTGATCTTTTGCTTAAAGATACTGGATGCTTGCTTTATAATTTTCCTTTTCTGGATAAAAATTGCACTGTAAATTCCATGCAGCTGATGCACGCCTGCGCATTGTGTCTGAGCGTGTTGACTTTATTGATAATGTCATCATTTCTGTCACGGTATTTTCTCAACCTCATGCTTATTTGATGGAGTTTTAGTTATCTATTCAAGTTTTTTGTACTAAATTCAGATAGGTCCGCCAAATTCAAGCTATATAAAATCAAAGGATAAAAGTAAATGGACTGCAAAAGATGTTGCTGATTCAGTTTTAGCTGACAGATCTTCACTGGTAACTGGTCACTCCTTTTTTACTCATGGTTTTTGTGTCCATGCTATTCTTATTGGAAACAAAATTTGTACTCTTCGGAATCATTTCAAACCACAAGAAACTGCTACTATTGCTCTTAGTATTAATTAGAATTCAGAGATTCAGTATTCACTCGTCACTTACTACAGATTATCTCTACCTGGAAACCAAGGAGTGGTAATATGATCACAAATATTGGATGGTGTTTGAAACTTTTTATTATAAATATAAATGGGAAGATAACATGTCAAATTATTCTTCTCTGTTTTGAGGATTTTCACAGACCAGAGGGAACAATGATGCTCCAAGAGGTTAAAATATAGTTGATCTCTTTTGCATAGTTTAAGCTTTGAAGTTATAAGTGTTAACATAGTGTTGGAGTTTGGTTTTGCTTGCGAAATCCATATGCAAATGCACATTATTGTTCTTGCCTTCTTGGATCACAGTTGGTTAGTTTACCATGTATATTCTTGGGCACGAAGTCTGGGGGAGTTCAGATAATAGTTTCAGTGTTTCACCATGTGCAGATGTGATGTCCTATGACTGTTTTAATATTAGTCAGCCTTCTAAGCCAATAGCTT